>VSWD01000010.1:23100245-23732745 GCA_033119305.1 Pinctada imbricata | reverse complement strand
ACAAATTGTGGTAAATCGTCCAGTCAAGGTATCTTCAATGACCACACGTCCATCATAATTGATGTGGAAAGTGTTATGTGCTGAAAAGGAACATAACATTTACTGAATGCTATACTCACGTCATTACGGTATCTGTATGAGTTAAACACTTGATAGTTCTGCTTTTATCATTGCCAGATAAGTGTATTCGAGGAAACTTAATGCGAGGTTTGAATTAAGTCTTCGAAACATTCGTTAAAGTAAATGGAATATCTACTTTCAGAGGGAATGCAAAGAAGAGCAGATTAATTGTGAAAAGTGGGAATATTTTTGTCAGAGATATTCCGTTATCCGATTCCCGGAGAATATTGATCTACATACATGTGTTATTGGTAGTATTGTTGGATCCTCCATGACATTGAACTCCTGCATCTTCCATGTGGTAGCAAGAACCTCCAGTTAAGTCTGTACCATCATGAGGACAGTCAAATAGATTTGATTCGTGCCCATGACAATGTACGCCGTAGGATTTTCTGTTATATACATAATCTCGCGGAAGATATATCGCTGAACCTGAATGTCCAAGACCTAGATGTCTACATACAACAGAGGCATCTGTATCATCCCATCCATTCATGCAGATGGTACCAACATCAGAGCTGTTTCCTGAAGTTGCCAACACACGCCCGTCAGGAAGCACGGAAACTGTCCCTTCTGTAAATAATATACACATAAAAGAAAGAAAATGTGAAAAAATTATTTTCTCTTTTTATTGTTTTTGCGATTATTTGGGTCGTATTAACATCATATTAACAATTGAATTTTTTATACAGAAACAAGAACAATATGTTATTGAAAAAAATATAATGGAATTAAAACTCACGAGTTGTATTTGTATTTTGTCCAGACCCACACTGAACTCCTGCGTCATCAGCCCACTGACATGTTCCAGTAATATCATAAGGATCAACCTGACAATGTTCAGGATCTGATTCGAATCCAGTACAATGAACACCGAATACAGATTTGTTATACTGTGGTGACGGTGGAAGATTCATTGCGTAACCCGTCTGACTGATATTCAAATGACGGCAAATGACGGAAGCATCCAAATCGTCCCACATGTTGGCACAAATTGTACTCAGTTGTCCCGTCAATGTGTCCTCAATGATCACACGGCCATCAGGAGAGATGTGGAAAATGTTATGTGCTGTAGAAAAGTATAGATTAAAGTGGAGAATAACGATCCACGTCAGAGTACGCAATATCACGAAATTTATCAGATGACCGACGAATTTTCAGTAAGAGGTATATGCTAGGAGTCAAATTTTAAAAAGGAAATATCAACGACTGTCAAAGAAAAATTTCAGTGAGCGAGTTTTAAGATTTTTGTTATTCTAAGAAATCGAATGTGGAGCTTTTCACGGATAATGGTCTACTCACATGACGAACTATTGGTATTGTTGGACCCTCCATGACACTGCACACCTGCATCTTCCATGTTGTAGCATAAACCTCCGCTTGTGTCTGTGCTATCCTGAGCACAATCAAAGAAATCTGCTTCGTGCCCAAGGCAATGTACATTGTAGGATTTTCTGTTGAATAAGTGATCCCGAGGAAGATATATTGCTGAACCTGAATGTCCCAGACCGAGATGTCGACATACGACAGAAGCATCTGTATCATCCCAACCCATCACACAGATTGTACCAAGAACAGAGCTGCTTCCAGATGTGGCAAGCACACGACCATCAGGAAGCACCGAAACTGTTCCATCTGTTGAGATAAAATACTTTTTTTCAAAATATACTCGTTTCTTAGACGAAAGGCGTTGTTGTTTTAAACGTAAAAAATATTACTATATTTTCCTATTTTTTCCCAATTCCAGAAGAAAGCCCAAGTTCAAACGAAACGAAAGTATTTTATCATAACAAAACAAATATAGATGATACTAACGTGTAATATTTTGTGCGGAACCACATTGAACTCCTGCGTCATCAGCCCACTGACATGTTCCAGTGTAATCATAAGATCAACTTGACAGTGTTCAGGATCTGCTTCCAATCCAGTACAATGGACACCAAAGACAGATTTGTTATACTGCGGTGACGGTGGGAGTATTATGGCGTGACCGGTCTGACTCACATTCAAATGACGGCAGATGACAGAAGCATCTAAATCGTCCCACTGGTTGGCACAAATTGTGGTAAATCGTCCAGTCAAGGTATCTTCAATGACCACACGTCCATCATAATTGATGTGGAAAGTGTTATGTGCTGAAAAGGAACATAACATTTACTGAATGCTATACTCACGTCATTACGGTATCTGTATGAGTTAAACACTTGATAGTTCTGCTTTATCATTGCCAGATAAGTGTATTCGAGGAAACTTAATGCGAGGTTTGAATTAAGTCTTCGAAACATTCGTTAACGTAAATGGAATATCTACTTTCAGAGGGAATACGAAGAAGATCAGATTAATTGTGAAAAGTGGAATATTTTTGTCAGAGATATTCCGTTATCCGATTCCCGGAGAATATTGATCTACATACATGTGTATTGGTAGTATTGTTGGATCCTCCATGACATTGAACTCCTGCATCTTCCATGTGGTAGCAAGAACCTCCAGTTAAGTCTGTACCATCATGAGGACAGTCAAATAGATTTGATTCGTGCCCATGACAATGTACGCCGTAGGATTTTCTGTTATATACATAATCTCGCGGAAGATATATCGCTGAACCTGAATGTCCAAGACCTAGATGTCTACATACAACAGAGGCATCTGTATCATCCCATCCATTCATGCAGATGGTACCAACATCAGAGCTGTTTCCTGAAGTTGCCAGCACACGCCCGTCAGGAAGCACGGTAAACTGTCCCTTCTGTAAATAATATACACATAAAGAAAGAAAATTTGAAAAAAATTATTTTCTCTTTTTATTGTTTTTGCGATTATTTGGGTCGTATTAATATCATATTAACAATTGAATTTTTTATACAGAAACAAGAACAATATGTTATTGAAAAAAATATAATGGAATTAAAACTCACGAGTTGTATTTGTATTTTGTCCAGACCCACACTGAACTCCTGCATCATCAGCCCACTGACATGTTCCAGTAATATCATAAGGATCAACCTGACAATGTTCAGGATCTGATTCGAATCCAGTACAATGAACACCGAATACAGATTTGTTATACTGTGGTGACGGTGGAAGATTCATTGTGTAACCCGTCTGACTGATATTCAAATGACGGCAAATGACGGAAGCATCCAAATCGTCCCACATGTTGGCACAAATTGTACTCAGTTGTCCCGTCAATGTGTCCTCAATGATCACACGGCCATCAGGAGAGATGTGGAAAATGTTATGTGCTGTAGAAAAGTATAGATAAAGTGGAGAATAACGATCCATCGTCAGAGTACGCAATATCACGAAATTTATCAGATGACCGACGAATTTTCAGTAAGAGGTATATGCTAGGAGTCAAATTTAAAAAGGAAATATCAACGACCTGTCATAAGAAAAATTTCAGTGAGCGAGTTTTAAGATTTTTGTTATTCTAAGAAATCGAATGTGGAGCTTTTCACGGATAATGGTCTACTCACATGACGAACTATTGGTATTGTTGGACCCTCCATGACACTGCACACCTGCATCTTCCATGTTGTAGCATAAACCTCCGCTTGTGTCTGTGCTATCCTGAGCACAATCAAAGAAATCTGCTTCGTGCCCAAGGCAATGTACATTGTAGGATTTTCTGTTGAATAAGTGATCCCGAGGAAGATATATTGCTGAACCTGAATGTCCCAGACCGAGATGTCGACATACGACAGAAGCATCTGTATCATCCCAACCCATCACACAGATTGTACCAAGAACAGAGCTGCTTCCAGATGTGGCAAGCACACGACCATCAGGAAGCACCGAAACTGTTCCATCTATTGAGATAAAATACTTTTTTTCAAAATATACTTGTTTCTTAGACGAAAGGCGTTGTTGTTTTAAACGTAAAAAATATACTATCATTTCCTATTTTTTCCCAATTCCTAGATGAAAGCCCAAGTTCAAACGAAACGACAAGTATTTTATCATAAAGATACAAGTATAGATGATACTAACGTGTAACTATTTTGTGCGGAACCACATTGAACTCCTGCGTCATCAGCCCACTGACATGTTCCAGTGTAATCATAAGAATCAACTTGACAGTGTTCAGGATCTGCTTTCCAATCCAGTACAATGGACACCAAAGACAGATTTGTTATACTGCGGTGACGGTGGGAGTATTATGGCGTGACCGGTCTGACTCACATTCAAATGACGGCAGATGACAGAAGCATCTAAATCGTCCCACTGGTTGGCACAAATTGTGGTAAATCGTCCAGTCAAGGTATCTTCAATGACCACACGTCCATCATAATTGATGTGGAAAGTGTTATGTGCTGAAAAGGAACATAACATTTACTGAGTGCTATACTCACGTCATTACGGTATCTGTATGAGTTAAACACTTGATAGTTCTGCTTTTATCATTGCCAGATAAGTGTATTCGAGGAAACTTAATGCGAGGTTTGAATTAAGTCTTCGAAACATTCGTTAAAGTAAATGGAATATCTACTTTCAGAGGAATGCAAAGAAGAGCAGATTAATTGTGAAAAGGGAATATTTTTGTCAGAGATATTCCGTTATCCGATTCCCGGAGAATATTGATCTACATACATGTGTATTGGTAGTATTGTTGGATCCTCCATGACATTGAACTCCTGCATCTTCCATGTGGTAGCAAGAACCTCCAGTTAAGTCTGTACCATCATGAGGACAGTCAAATAGATTTGATTCGTGCCCATGACAATGTACGCCGTAGGATTTTCTGTTATATACATAATCTCGCGGAAGATATATCGCTGAACCTGAATGTCCAAGACCTAGATGTCTACATACAACAGAGGCATCTGTATCATCCCATCCATTCATGCAGATGGTACCAACATCAGAGCTGTTTCCTGAAGTTGCCAACACACGCCCGTCAGGAAGCACGGAAACTGTCCCTTCTGTAAATAATATACACATAAAGAAAGAAAATGTGAAAAATATATTTCTCTTTTTATTGTTTTTGCGATTATTTGGGTCGTATTAATATCATATTAACAATTGAATTTTTATACAGAAACAAGAATCAATATGTTATTGAAAAAAATATAATGGAATTAAAACTCACGAGTTGTATTTGTATTTTGTCCAGACCCACACTGAACTCCTGCATCATCAGCCCACTGACATGTTCCAGTAATATCATAAGGATCAACCTGACAATGTTCAGGATCTGATTCGAATCCAGTACAATGAACACCGAATACAGATTTGTTATACTGTGGTGACGGTGGAAGATTCATTGCTGTAACCCGTCTGACTGATATTCAAATGACGGCAAATGACGGAAGCATCCAAATCGTCCCACATGTTGGCACAAATTGTACTCAGTTGTCCCGTCAATGTGTCCTCAATGATCACACGGCCATCAGGAGAGATGTGGAAAATGTTATGTGCTGTAGAAAAGCATAGATAAAGTGGAGAATAACGATCCTCGTCAGAGTACGCAATATCACGAAATTTATCAGATGACCGACGAATTTTCAGTAAGAGGTATATGCTCGGAGTCAAATTTCAAAAAGGAAATAACAACGACCGTCATAAGGAAAAAAATTCAGTGAGCGAGTTTTAAGATTTTTGTTTCCTAAGATATCGAATGTGGAGCTTTTCATGGATAATGGTCTACTCACATGACGAACTATTGGTATTGTTGGACCCTCCATGACACTGTACACCTGCATCTTCCATGTTGTAGCATAAACCTCCGCTTGTGTCTGTGCTATCCTGAGCACAATCAAAGAAATCTGCTTCGTGCCCAAGGCAATGTACATTGTAGGATTTTCTGTTGAATAAGTGATCCCGAGGAAGATATATTGCTGAACCTGAATGTCCCAGACCGAGATGTCGACATACGACAGAAGCATCTGTATCATCCCAACCCATCACACAGATTGTACCAAGAACAGAGCTGCTTCCAGATGTGGCAAGTACACGGCCATCAGGAAGCACCGAAACTGTTCCATCTATTGAGATAAAATACATTTTTTTCAAAATATACTTGTTTCTTAGACGAAAGGCGTTGTTGTTTTAAACGTAAAAAAATACTATCATTTCCTATTTTTTCCCAATTCTAGATGAAAGCCCAAGTTCAAACGAAACGACAGTATTTTATCATAAAGATACAAGTATAGATTATACTAACGTGTAACATTTTGTGCGGAACCACATTGAACTCCTGCGTCATCAGCCCACTGACATGTTCCAGTGTAATCATAAGAATCAACTTGACAGTGTTCAGGATCTGTTTCCAATCCAGTGCAATGGACACCAAAGACAGATTTGTTATACTGCGGTGACGGTGGGAGTATTATGGCGTGACCGGTCTGACTCACATTCAAATGACGACAGATGACAGAAGCATCTAAATCGTCCCACTGGTTGGCACAAATTGTGGTAAATCGTCCAGTCAAGGTATCTTCAATGACCACACGTCCATCATAATTGATGTGGAAAGTGTTATGTGCTGAAAAGGAACATAACATTTACTGAATGTTATACTCACGTCATTACGGTATCTGTATGAGTTCAACACTTGATAGTTCTGCTTTTAGTGTATTCGAGGAAACTTAATGCGAGGTTTGAATTAAGTCTTCGAAACATTCGTTAACGTAAATGGAATATCTACTTTCAGAGGAAATACGAAGAAGATCAGATTAATTGTGAAAAGAATATTTTTGTCAGAGATATTCCGTTATCCGATTCCCGGAGAATATTGATCTACATACATGTGTAATTGGTAGTATTGTTGGATCCTCCATGACATTGAACTCCTGCATCTTCCATGTGGTAGCAAGAACCTCCAGTTAAGTCTGTACCATCATGAGGACAGTCAAATAGATTTGATTCGTACCCATGACAATGTACGCCGTAGGATTTTCTGTTATATACATAATCTCGCGGAAGATATATTGCTGAACCTGAATGTCCAAGACCTAGATGTCTACATACAACAGAGGCATCTGTATCATCCCATCCATTCATGCAGATGGTACCAACGTCAGAGCTGTTTCCTGAAGTTGCCAGCACACGCCCATCAGGAAGCACCGAGACTGTTCCATCTGTTGAGATAGAATACTTCTTTTTGAAAATATACTCGTTTCTTAGACGAAAGGCGTTGTTGTTTTAAACGTAAAAAATATTGCTATATTTTCCTTTTTTTTTTTTTTTTTGCCAATTCTAAAAGAAAGCTCAAGTACAAACGAAACGAAAATATTTTATCATAAAAATACAAATATAGATGATACTAACGTGTAACATTTTGTGCGGAACCACATTGAACTCCTGCGTCATCAGCCCACTGACATGTTCCAGTGTAATCATAAGAATCAACTTGACAGTGTTCAGGATCTGTTTCCAATCCAGTACAATGGACGCCAAAGACAGACTTATTGAACTGTGATGACGGTGGTAGTATCATTGCATGACCTGTCTGACTGACGTTTAAATGACGACATACGACTGAAGCGTCCACATCGTCCCACTGGTTGGCACAGATCGTACTCAATTGCCCAGTTGATGTATCCTCAATGAGGACACGGCCATCAGGAGCGATGTGGAAAATGTTGTTCGCTTGAAAAGAAATGCCTGTATTAATATAATAAAGCTGTCATCTTTTCAGATATTGAAAGCAACATCAGATGATTGGATTTCTTTTGTTTGGCTTTGTTTATTGAAAGAAATGTTGTTTGTCTTGCTTCTTGGTTTGGTTGCGTCAGAGAGTTTTAGGGGGGGGGGACTGTATTTTATCAAGAACATTCCAAGTCCACATATTTCAAGGAATTTTACATTTTCAAATCGTTTTATTAGTTTTTAACTTCCTCATTACTTACATTTTGTGTTGTTTATAGAAAAATGTTTCCAACAACAAATTAGACGTTCAAAAAACTACAAAATCAGTCATTTAGCTTCCATTTTGAACATTTTTGTATTTTGTTATGAATAAGAACAACAAAATCAAACTAACCTGTTGTTGAGTTGGTTGTGTTATGATTATAACATTGGACACCGGCGTCTGGTAGTAGGTAACAGCCATTGTGAGGGTCTAGGAATTCCATTCCACAGTTTGTGATGTTGGACTCGGAACCTGAGCAGTGTACATCAAATATCCCCTGAGCATACCGTAAATCACGTGGCAGGAAAACGGCATCCCCACCAGCATATCCGAATTGGCGGCAAAATACATCAGCATCGAAAAAATCCCAGGATCGCGAGCATATGGTACCAGCAAACCCAGTGACAGGATCGTAGCCGATTACTCGGCCGCTAGAATCTGTGTAATACTGTTGGAACCCATCTGCAAACCACACAAAGGATGTACATATTAAAACTATTCATCTGTATTCGAATCATCTAATTTCCACCATACATGTATATGTAAGGAATAATATGGATATTATGGAATTGGCATAAAATTGAAGACTTGCCGCTTTTAGTACAGCTGATAGCAGCGTCGTCTGCATTAGCGCATTGTCCATAAGTGTCCGTCCAGCTCAGATCACAGTTTTCCAGCCTTGACTCTGAGCCGTTGCAGTGTACGCCATATATCACCCTGTTGTAAGACGATGATGACTGTGGAAGCGTAGTTACGTATCCAACGTTGCCGATGCCGAGATGACGACAGACAACACTGGCGTCTATATCATCATAGTACGTCGCACAGACCGTCCCTATGACTCCCTGTCCAATGTCCTGTACCAGCAGGCGACCGTCATAGTCCATATGCACGTTTGTTATCCCTGAAATGGTAACTTGTGATGCAAGATTACAGGGCAATGTTAAATTATGAGATAGGCGGGCGATGTTACTTTTAAAATGATGTTATATATGTATAGAATTATTTGCCAGAGCTTAATTACAATCGGTTTACCAACTGTGTGTATATAGTGAAGATCTCGTATCACTTACCATTGCTAGCTGTTTGAGCTGTAAAATAAAATAAAAATGAAAAAAATAAAGTAAGTGAATGTAAGATGGTCAAATTTTCTCGAGATTCTGGATCATGTTTTTCATTTTGTTTCTTATTGGCATGAGGTCACGGAGGTCATTGAGGTCAGGAATATCAATTCAAGCAGGGAGAAGACCTTTCATGTCAAAGACCAGTCGATACAACAGACTTCACACAACCAGACATTTCATGCTGTGTAGAATTTTTCCTTAATCAAACAATTTCAAGAGATTGAACCAAATTACACAAGATATGTCTGGTCAGTTTGTGACGCTCAGACTGTCCAGTTCAAAACACTGGACTTGTCCAAAAGATGTTTACCTACGAAGTGAATAATGAATAATAGAACTTTTGATTTGAATTTCTTGTGACAAGTTTTCGTTTGACACCAAGACTTTTAAACTTGTGACCTTCACGTTGTGTGTCACTAAATTTTTCGCTGACTGGACGTATTATCATAAAACACAATCCAAGTGTATCTAAACATCATGCTAAAAAATCTATCAATATTTAGTGTCGTAGTCACTTGTATCTTTTTTGTGCTGTTAAAATATCATGCAAAAATACAGATATGTAAAGAAATGACCAGGTATTGTAATCCGCTTCGAAATATACAATTTAAACCTACTAATGCTTTGTTTAAGGTTTATAATATATACGTACATTTATTTTCAGGCGTATTGATCAATCATGATTATATACCGTGGAATTATTTATTGATTATATATCTATGAAAATTTTCTGCTTTAATTTAAAATAGTTTCTTTTGTAAAAGATTACTACGTGCATGTACATATAGACATAAGCGAAATTTTTATTCATCAATAAATGCCTATTCAGAGTCTATTACCTTCATTTTAGAATATTAGTAAATCAAAGACGCGAGATCGGCTTTTTACATGTTAACAACTCCTATTTACTGGTGCAATTAAGTATTTCAAAAATCCTTTCAAGGGATGTATTTGCATTCTCATTTTTACCAAATTGATAGATCATTTCATAGTATATCCGATCCATTTTCTCAAAGTGACCCTCCCGTCAGAGAAACATTTCAATCAGGATTGGATCACTGTAGGAGACATAGTTGCACCATGATCATCTTCGACATTTGATACCATGCTTTACAACCATACGAGTTTATGAAAAAGATTAAGACGGCTGAATGCTAGGAAATGGGAATGATCGACTTTATACAATTCGTTAACGCCAACTTGCAAGTAGTTTCGTAACATGACCATCTCGTAGCAAAATAACTACTTGTTCGTGTGTACGTAAAGTCATACGAATACCAACTCCGGTACCACAGGGGTCCATCGCGCTTCCCGGTTGCTTGATGTATCAAGCGGGACGCGCGATAAATCCCTTTGTCCGGTACTTAAATGGATACTTTTTAATTTTTTACACGTATAGTTAGAAAATCACCTTATTGACTGTCATGAAACTGAGCATTAATTTCATGTCAAGACTTTTTCGTCTGTGAAGCTGCATCTTACACGTGTGCGGATCAAGAGGGGTGGCTTTCACTTTTTAAGATGAAATAACAAATTTGATTGCAATCATTAGGGGATCTATTTTCCATATGAAGTGAAAAACTAGAAAAGGGCCAACACAAGTATGGAGGGGGATTAGGGTCACAATACTATTTGTCTTGCTTACATGCTTCATGCTATGTTGCTTCATTCAATGTTTGATTATTCCATGTTCATTTGTCTTGCTTTCATTTCAAATTGACTTTATCTTTCTTCTTTGTGTAATTTTGCTTCCCTGCATTTTACATTTTGTCCTTCGTCAATGCATAACTGTCATTATACCATGCGTTATGACATCCTTCTTTCTGCCATTATCCTTTCGTCTTAATGCTATTATTGCTTCGTCAATGCTACCTTCTATTTTGATACCAGATGGCGCTTCGCGCGACTGCATGTGCCCGTTCCTTGAAATGAACTTTGAAATATTCCCTGTCGTTAGAAATTTCTTTTAAATTCTACTACAGTATCGTTCGAAAAGTAAATATATTATCGCACGAGAGGACAGAAGTAGATTGGCTGTACAAATATTTGAAAAATATTATGAAGTAATTATAGTAAATATTTGATTTTGTATGCATCAGATTTTTGTAAGTTTTAGAATGACTATAAACTATGCGTGCACATGAAGAATTGGTTATCACGCATGCCACTGATTTCTATTTTACACCTTTCTGAGTGGGTTCGAATCCCGGACGAGAATACATTTTTTTTTTCATTTTTGTCAATTTTAAGTATAATGTAACTTGTCCATGTTGTCCATCTGCCCAGTAGAGGATGTAGAAAAAAATGGAGGTACTTATAAAAATAAAATGTTTTTATGCATTTTTTTTTCAATTTTTCTTTGGGGAGGTCATTGTTTTGGGAAAAAAATATGGCGGGCAACTATACATTATCATTATTCAGTTGAAATAAAAAAATCATTGCAAAAGCTTCGTTGGCTCACTGTCGTCGCTGTCGTTGACTGTCGTCGCTTGCAAGTCATCTATGAAAAGTCAATTAATTGCCTTTTATATGCCCGTCAATGTCGTTTCTGTACCATAAATCGGATGATTCTTGCATGAAAAGATAGACTTCTATACTAATTGACTTTGAAGTATGGACTTACGAAGGTCAATGTTCAAGGTCAATCCTTGCAAGCATCAAACGCTTGGATTTCAATCATAACCTTGATCTTGGGTCGAACAACTGTGGCGGATTTAGGGGATGCTCCTGCACAGACCCAATATTTTCCCGGCAAAAACAGGTACATCAGTAAAATCAGTAAAATCGGCAAAATTCGCCCCTTGACCCCCGGCAAAGGGGGCGCTGGAATCCACCACTGAACAAGAAGAATCTGTCAAGTTTGCCATATTGCAATCTGATTAAAATTATGCCTTCCTTGCGCTCCTAACATGGAGTATAGGAACACAATAAAGGTCTAAATTTTGGTCATTGTTGAAAAGGCTGTGAATGACACTGAACTGTTTTTGTGCCACGTTCCTGAGCAGGCGTAGTCCTGGACCAACGGCGTAGCTCTGCCTAAAAAAGTGGAGGGGCACAACATCCCAAAATTTTTAACAAGCAACATAAAAAAAATAAATAAATGAAAAATTTTTTTTTTTAAAGGGGAGGGGGGGATTTAAAAAATATGGGGGTTTCATGTTCTGTATGCACAAACATTTCTGGTGCAATTCTAAATTTTAAGTACATGAATAAATGTCTTGCGAGCGGTAGTGAGCCAGGAATTATTTTTAGCAAAATATTGACTTATCAGAAAATACTTTTTATACCCTCTATCATTACATGTAATAATATTCTATATAGATTGAGTTAAATGTCTTCATGTTCATTGATAAAGTGATATGTATAAAGGAAAAGGATGGATCAGAATAGCTAAATTATTCAGATAGTCTATAAAGAACTGGCGAGCGGTAGCGCTGCCCCCCCCCCCCCCCCCCCCCCTTTTCTCCTACGCTCTTGTCCTGGACAACAGCTTGGAGAAATTTTGGCATACAGAAATGTCAAAAGGTAAATTTTCAAAGTCAAAATTATGAAAGGAGACTAGAAACTGCATTATTGACTGAATCAATGGGGCCGGGGGATGTTGATCTCTAGGTTCGATCAGTGTAGGACGCGCGGCAGTTTCAATTTATCTAGAATTTTTCGATATAAAATACAGCCTTTCCCACGATATCTCAGAAAAATACTGACTTCTATATACATGTAATTTCCCACTCACAATTCAGAAAAAAATTATGTAGCCGATGGGATTCGAACCCACGCGGAAAAAAATACAATTATAGTCTGGCAGGCTTACCGCTGACCCACGATGTCATTACTATTAGTATACAAAACTTAGAGCTTTGAAATCCCCAGATGGCTATTACTGTATAAATAATAATTAAAAAAAAAAAAGAAGACACAAACAGAAAAGGTCCAAATATATATCATTTAATGATTTTTTTTTTTTTTTTGGTTCAAATATTTCAATTAAATCGGCTTTTGCTTTTTTCCGCTATTTATAATTCATTTTTCCAAGTACTGCATCAGGGGACGTCTCAAAGTTCATTTCAAGGAACGGACACAAACGGAGCGCCACCTGGTATCAAAATTGAGGTTAGCATTGACGAAGCAATCATGGCATTAGGACGAAAGAATGATGGCACAATGAAAGATGTCATAACGCATGGTAGAACGACAATTATGCATTGACGAATGACAAATGTAAAATGCACGGAAGCAACATTTAAGTCAATTTGAAATGAAAGCAAGACAAATGAACATGGAATAATCAAACATTGAATGAAGCAACATAGCATGAAGCATGTAAGCAAGTCAAATAGCATTGTGACCCTAATCCCCCTCCATACACAAGCACGGAGAACATCGTGATAAGGTACATGTATGGTGACATTCATTCTTTATATTCTCTGTACGTTGTCAATTCCTAGTTTTCGAAGTCGTTCTGGCTGTAGTAGGATTCTACATGTATATCTGATCAGGCTATAATATTGATTTCTATCTTGATTTGGCCAGTAATCAGATCAGGATATGCAATGTTTATCAAGATAGGGGAAACTGACTCTGCCTAGTCCATCTACAGCTCAATTTGCTTTGGACCTGACCCGACAGTTGCCGGTGCCTACTAAAAATAACTTTGCAAAGATTGACTGAAACGCTATGTACGATTTAGTTTAAACAATATTTATTCAATATAATATCCCAACAGAAGTATACATCATATGTAAAATAAGGATAGGAGAGAAAGCCAATAGCATATATAATACCATGCTCCTTATCCTTTCTATGTACGATATAAAGCCCCTGTCACACCTTCACGTTCTGGCATGGCGTTCGCACTACGACTGCCAAAATTGTATGAAACGTGGCGTGAACGTAGTAAGGACGCGGGGAAAGTAGTAAGAATTCACTGATACGTATTGAGGTCGTAGTCAGGACGCCGACGAACGTGTCCGTACGCCGAGCCAACACGACCGTTTTGAACTGTTAAAAAAAAAACGTGTTAAGGACTACTTGCGAACGTATTGAGAACTTCATGCACGTATTAGAAACGTGTCGCGAACGTAGTAGGGTCGTAGTACGGACGGTTAAAACTTTTACATATAATCATATGGAGATCGTCACGTCTCTGCCATCCTTACCACGGTCCTTGGTTTTAGAGGTCGAAAAAATCAAAATATACCTCCTACAAACAATTCATCCTTTGAACGTTTCATGATCGTAGCATGGACGCAGTAAGGACTTTGAGAACGTAGTAAGCACGCCGTACTCTCGTAACACAGACGCCTTCGTCGTAGTGTGAACTTGGGGCCGATCGTAGTGCGAACTTGACTTAACGTATTAAAGACGGGAAGGACGCGTTACTAAGTTGCGCACTTATTGGAGTCGTCAATTATTGTTTCGGAGAGCCCTTCCGGGTGAAAAATACCACGTTCTCACCACGTTCATGAAAAAGGAGCTGTTAAGATAAGGGCCGTATTTAGCCCTGAATCTCGTGACTTATTTCTTGCGCATGGCGAATCGTATACAGAAAAACATGAATCATTATTGAAATATAATGTATTTGCAGAACTTCTACATGTTTTACATTATGTCGAGGAACTCTTAAGGTTGTAAAATTAAGGTCGAAAGAGGTAGGGGTGCTCGGATAGAAAATCCGATAATATCGACAAAAAATGTATACATTTTTGAATATTCTGTCTAAAATGGATAAATATAAGCTAAAAGACATCAAATATGTCTACATTGTGTATCAGAAATAGATTTCGAACGTTCTACCTCCTTTAATCGGTAAATAATGAAATCCGGAACTTAAAATACGGTCTTATTCTTCATTCAATGGCTACAATGTGAGCCTTTTAGCGCGAAATACACATTGAAGGAGAAATGAACATCACTCTTGCTTATTCCGTTCCTAATTCTTGTATCTTTCATTCAAATATATTGAGTACGCAATGTTTGATGGATTAAAGAGGAAAAATAGTCAAATGTGCAATATTTAATGGTCAAAAAGATCGATTCTTAAAAAAAGCACCCCCCTTTCCATTTTTAGTTTTTCGTCTCTGGGGTAGTGTTCCCCCCGGAGATACAGAACCCCACTTTGCCAAAAAATTTCTATCATGGATACACATCTCCAGTAAAAGTGGCTTTCTGTATATCCGGGGGGAACAATGTTCAATAAAACTTTTCCGTTTTCTATTGATTTCTATGAGAAAAAGATAAGTTTTGACCCCAAAATTAGCAATATTATGCAAAACAGATAAAAAATAACTTCATATTCTGATGGGACGCCGTATAGGTATACATTTTACCAAAAAAGGTTCTTGAAATTTCAATTTTTAAAATTCCACTTTTCAGGGCTGATTTTACGCCTTATCTTAACAGCTCCTTTCAAGGACTTCAAGGACGTAGTAAGAACCTCTCGAGAGAACGTGTAGGTGTGACAGGGGCTTAAAATAACGATGTCGTATAGATGATTTCTCTCTTGTATTTTATCCTCATGCTGTCTCTTGAATGTTCCAGCGAAATGAAAGTAAATAAAATTCTAATATCCATTCTAAGATTATGTTTCAAAGACAATTTTAGTTGTTTTTATGGTTCTGAAAGTTCCTATTTCCAAATATTGCTACAAGTACATATTCTATACATCATAAAGTTCAGAAAACAAAAGTGAGGCTTGGAACATGTTTTGATGCGAAATTGGCCCATACTAACACGAGAAACACATTGACTGCCTTACTTGCATAATTTATATTATCTACAAAACGGGAATATAAATCAAAGAAAAAGTTAATAGCTAGTGTCCAACTCCGCTTTAAAACATCATATTTTCTAAGAATTTTCTTTAAAAATTCGAATGCTTTTAAAATTGATTATGTTAATGATTAGTATGATTACTCGTTATTTAGAAATTATTCCTTCTATACAACATTGTCTTATCATAAGCTACGTGCTATTCGTTTCGATGGAGAATTGACTAATCCCTTGATTTATGTAAATTGGCCATAGTGTGAGTTTTACGGTGTATTGAATATTTCTGTTCTGAAAGGTTTGCAAAAAATTAGGTAAGTGTACTTGTTGGCAAAATTTGGTCAATAATTGTGTTCATTCGAATTCATAATGGATGCGAATACTTTTAATTTTGGTACGAGCTGTAAATAGTATGAAATGGTCATGGCACGACTTGTTAAATTTAGGATACAACTCGAATTAAAGTTACCAGGGACGAGTTGGTTATTACGGAAGCCCATAATGGACAGGTATGAATTATAATTTATCTGGCGGCCGCCAGATAATTTATCAGGCGGCCGCCACATAATAATTTGGTGGCCGCCACTCGATTTATCTGGCGGCCACCATGCACTTAAATATATGGTGACCGCCACTTTATCTGGTGGCCGCCAGATAAATCTTTTGTTACATTTCATCTGGTTATTTTGCATCTATCATATCAAAAAGATTAAAAGAGTGGATGAATTTAGAACCCTAGAACAGAAAGAACATGTTATGCATTGATTTTGATTTATTGTAAATTATGTGGCGGTCGCCACTTAAATTATGTATAGTGGCCGTCAGATAATTATGTTGCGGCCACCAGATAAATTATAATTCATACCTGTCACCTACGGTCTTCCGTATGTTATCATGGTACGAAGTGACGTTTAACCGGACGAAAAACTAGGATTTGCAATTCCAGATAGACTAGCGATGATTATGTCTCTCTCCCAACGGGAGGAGAGACTGTTTTTGCCTTCGCGTCAGTTCGTTTTTGCCTTTGCATCCGTCTGTTTGTCCGTGCATCCGTTTGTCACACATCATATCTTGGATACTAGTATATTTCTTGAACAATTAACCGGATCACTTCATATTATAATGTGTTGTTGCTCATGACGGTCAGACCCGAGGTTTCACATCACGTTGACCAAAGGTCATGTCACCAAAGTCAATGCCACATAGTGTTTTTTTTTTTTTTTTGAAACTGTACTGAAGTGTCCGGGCTGTATCCCTTGAACCGTTTACCGGGTCACTATCATACTTTAGTATGTTGTTGTTCATGATCCAAATGTTACTTATTACCTTTGACCAAAGGTCATGTGACCAGGGTCAAGGTCGCTTATTTCTCTTTAAGTGTAAGTTTACATGCCAATAATGTCCATGCTGTATTTCTCTGACTGTTTATACATACAAATAGTTTTATATTTAGCATGTAGTTTCTAGGGGTTTTAAAAATTGTCCCAAGGTCATATGACCAAGATCAAGTTGTTCTTACTTTAATAATGAAATCGAATATGCTAATTTCGTCCAGGCTGTATCCAATCAGTTTCATATTCCAGTTTATAATGAAATTGTATATAAGCTACTCATTTTCGGACTATGTCTCTCAACTATATGAAAATGAAATGAAATTGAATATGAATCACTTTCATATTTTAGTATGTAGTTGCTCATGACTCAAATGTTGCACATCACCTTGACCCAAGGTTATGTGACTTAGGTCAAAGTCACTAGAGGGAAAGTGGGCGAGTCATCTGTTTTGAAGTTGGTTTTTTTTTACATCAAGTTTGGTGTAAATCAAAATTTTTGATATCGCAATACAAACAAATATGTTTCTTCAATTTCGTGAAAAATCCTAACATCTTATAAAGTCTATTTCCTTACAGCATGTATGTACATGTTGTTCAACGTATATCAAAAGAATATGAAAAAAATTGCTGACTAAGAGTTTACCTCTTCAAAAAAAATATTTTCCGTGATGACACCAAGATTTTTTTAAGCTTTATGTCAGACTTGCGACCACAGAAAGAAGTCAACATTTAATTTAAAATACATTATGTAAACTTTACTTTGATTAAACATACATGGATGTGAGCTATAACTTCACAAAGTAAATAACATTATATTTTGTCAACTCAGGATGGCCTAAGTCAAACAAATTTTATGTAAAATAGACAGATTTACAAGCAAAAGTGGATATTTGGCACCACTTCTAAAATTTTGGAATTTCCAGAATTTCGTTCTTTTTTTTAATCGTAATTTATATTTGTCGTCGAATCCTATCCCACTATACCAAATCGAATCACATTTGAGACTTATGACAATGTGAATATGGTGAAACTAGGGTACATTAATATAGATTTATGAATGATAGGGTTTTTTTCCCAAAACATCATGCTATTCTATTGTCTATCAATTTCGCGAACAGTCTATGAAAGATGTGGATATATATAAGTCGGTGTCAAATCTAGAACATTTTACGAGTTTAATGTAATATGGTATTCAATAAATGATTGGCGAATGTAAGTGAGCCGGCGAAATTTGGAATTGTTGGAATAAAAGAAGTCACACTTACGTAACAATCTACATGTATATGCCTCCATAGAGGAAAATTCTTATTAAGGTGGTAGTCTCACCATAACCCCTACATTCAATTTTCTTCATAATATCAATATTAATTAACTATGATGTCATGCATCTTTTGCTACAGTTTGAAAGAAATCGAACCAATCGTTTTGCGTTGGTCGCAATTCAAAATCTCCAAATTTTGTCCCCCTTTCAGTGCAGAAAATGACGACTTCGTCTTAGATATTCAATGAGCCTGCAAATTTATTAAGTATCAGCTTTGCATTTCAAAGATATTACATACATCTTTCTTTTTTAGTAAAATTTTGATGTTTTAATATCACCATACTTATTTAAGAAGCGATTCTAATAGAAATAAGGATAAACATGTACCTTTCTGAAGTTCCGAATATTGTCACATTTTCATAGCTCATGAAGAAGCGTATCATTTAATTTCAATAAAAAAACTAATGGAAAAGAGATTAATTATCAATCTTAAATCTGTGCAAATTTCAGGGAAATCGAACCTATTTTTACCGAGTTAGCGCCATTTGGTTTACCCCTACCCCCATTTTTTTTACGTCGCGATACGTTACGTCGAGCTTAAGCATAGCGTTGTATGTCTTGTTGGCAAATTTATAATCAACATGCTTACGCGAAATTGTAAATTAATTAGAATAAATAATAATAAATAACAGTTATCATTATTTCAGAATTTAGACGTAATTCGTGCATTTGACTCAGTTGATATTACGATTAAACACGGGAAGCAACCAAACAAAAAGTAAAATAAAAAAAAAAATAAGAAGGAAAATTAAAAAAAAAAAAAAAAAAAAGAAGGAAAAATTGGATGGACTGTCCAATGCGCGGGTATAGATGGAGTCGAGTTGTTTAGAACCGAAACCATCCCCACCCTGGACCTCTCCTTTTGAAATTCATACAAAATTTTTATTTTCCCGATCTTTTTTTTTAAATCAAAACTAATCGTCCCAGATTGCCGAGCCGAACACGTTTTCTACGATACATTTTTTTTTCTTCTAGATGATCTTCTTATCAAACGAGGGTATCGTATAAAGGTAAATGTACTCTATTTACACTAATCATGCTCAAATAAAATCGAAGTAATCAAGGTCATAATTATCAGATAACATCAGATTTCTTTCGACATTTACGTTAAGTCAAAGGATTAGAGTGAAGATACTGAAAATATCAAACGAATAAAGAAACGTATAAATCTCGGAAATCTATTAGTAATGCTCAATTTCAGGAAATAAAACAGAGAAAATGAAATGCTAACTTATGAAAATAGATAATGATATACAGAGAAACCATAAAAATTCCCGTTTACCTCCGTGCACCGCGCGGGAAATTCCCCTATTATGACGTCATGATTAAATCATGCAGATGCTTGTCGTGAAAACAAACGATGGTAACGTTACGCCAGACAACAAACGTTCGTGAGATCAATTTTGAGTTACGTCCCTTACCCTGAGACTACCATCTTAATTAAGAAAAGCTGGCAAGCTTAAACGGTCGCCAGCGAAATTGTTAGAATGCTGTCATCAGAATTAAGGATTTATACCAATGGTTTTTTTTTTCCCCAGTACGTTACTTGAAAGAGGGGGGGGATAAAGCCATGGCTGTGTCCCCACTTCTCAAGTCATTTAGTTAGATGAGCAAATAAATATACACGATACATATTAATGAGTTGAAATTGAATAATTAAGGGATTGGACATTATTAATATGTGATTAATAATAGTCAAGGCGAGCGAAGCGAGCCTAAAAAATACTGGTTCTTTTAACTCATTGTTATTGAAAGCGCAGGGACATTAAAACCGGTCCGTCCGTCTGTCCGTCAGTCATAAAAACTTAAACCTTGTGCATAACTTTTGAATGGTAAGTGATAGGGCTTTGATATTTCACATGTGTATTTCTTGTGACAAGACCTTTCCATGGATACCAAAATTTTTGACCTTGTGACCTTGACCTTGGACTTTGACCTACTTATTAAAAACTTTAACCTTGACCATAACTTTTGTATGGAAAGTGATAGGGCTTTGATATTTCACATGTGAATTCCTTGTGACAAGACCTTTCCATGGATACCAAAATTTTTGACCTTATGACCTTGACCTTGGACTTTGACCTACTTATTAAAAACTTTAACCTTGACCATAACTTTTGAATGGAAAGTGATATGGCTTTGATATTTCACATGTGTATTCCTTGTGACAAGACCTTTCAATGGATACCAAAATTTTTGACCTTGTGACCTTGACCTTGGACTTTGACCTACTTATTAAAAACTTTAACCTTGACCATAACTTTTGAATGGAAAGTGATAGGGCTTTGATATTTCACATGTGTATTCCTTGTGACAAGACCTTTGCATGGATACCAAAATTTTTGACCTTGTGACCTTGACCTTTGAGTTCGACCTACTTTTCAAAAAACTATAACCTTGTCCATAACTTTTTAATGGAAAATGATAGGGACTTAACATTTCACATGTGTATTCCTTGTGATGAGACCTTTCTGTTGGTAACAACATTCTGACCTTGTGACCTTGTCCATGGAGGTTGACCCACATTTAAAAACTTCAACCTCGACCATAAGTTTTTGATGGTAATTTAAATCATAGGTCTTAAATATTTCACATGTGCATACCTTTTCATAAGCCCTGTCCCTTGGAAACAAAACAAAAGTTTGGACCTTTTGACCTTTTCTTGGAGTTAATCTTTCATATTTAGAATGTTGATAATATATGAGATATATTATCAAAACTTAAGAATGGGGGGATGTCTGTAAGCATTTCTTTAAAGACAAACACCCAAAAGCGGGGGACCACAATTCCTTGAATTTGATTTTATGTACAAAAATATGAGTTTTGCTTAACTTTGGGCGGAAATGGGGCGGGGCCCCTGGTCCCCCTCTAGATCCGCCATTGATATCTATATGGTCCTACGGAAAAATAGAGAAGTAAATTTTATAATGTAGTAGTTCCTCAGTTCCTAGGTTTCTCCCCCCCCCCCAAGACTTTACATAGAGAACTATAAATCTCATTGTAATTGTTACTAAAAGTAGATTTCTTCGCTAATATCCATATAAATTTATTTGATTTGTGCATGCGCCGATCCAGCATTTTCGGTCAGAAGGGGTCCAAAATTTTAGGAAGTCCACCCATCATGTAGGTATATTTCGATGCACATCACGGGGAGGGGGGGGGGGCAACGTGCTCTAGGGATTGATTGGAGAGGGGGTTGAATATTATGCAAAGTTTTGTTAGCTTTCTTTTCAATTTTATTTTTGTGGAGAATCGGCGAGCGTAGCAAGCCGGAAAGTTTTTAGATATGAAATGATTCGATCGAGATGAATATTTATTACATTGAATATTTTTCTTAAGTCGGCGAGCGAAGCGAGCTGCGAAAATTGTGAACATTTTGATTAATTTGCATTATTTTTTTTCTATATTTCATGAGAATAAAAAGATAAGAGATGTGTCATTTTCCCAAATAATCAGACATGTTAAAATGACAAAACCTTGAAAAAGATGAGGGAGGTGACATTCTATGAAGTAAGGGACTGTAAAAAATATGAGATCCTGATACCCAAGACAATTATAAAATCATTTAGTATAAACAAAAATGAAAATAATTAAGGAATTGTGCAGAAAAAAATAATTGTGTATTGTGAATGGCAAGCCGAAATTCTAGATTTAAAGAGCCTTTTTTTATGAATTTTAAGACCCCTTTCAATTAGAAATGGACCAAGACTGGACCCCATCTCCGCAAATCTCATGGGGGTGTCCAGACCCTGTTCCCCAAACTGATCCGCGCAGGTTGTGTACATGATCTCGTAAATTTGAGGAAAATATTAAGCTATCGAATCGTTAAGACTCACCCGAACAAAGTTGTAAGATAACTTCCAAAAAGGCAAATATCCATAGAAAAAATTTCATACCAGTGCTTCTACAAAACAAACGGAATAAATCATACATTCATTCATATTATTCATATCGACACAAGCATTTCTTTTTAATCTTCCATGGCAATTAATTTTGTCTTTAGACCATTTCAATTAATTTTTAAAGGGTCTTGGTGCGTTTGATTTGGTCAATATTACTTTCAAAAGTCGAGAAAAATAGGAAAATATGGAACTTTACCCATAGTTTGAAATGAAGAAGATAATGCAAACTCATTGGTTTTTTAAATTTTCGTCTTTTCCCCATTATCATGCATGTTTTGTACAAAAGATCTCGTCACTAATCATGTTTCTGTATCTATAATAATTTGTTTAAAATGGTTGAAAAAATTTTGTTTTTCGAAAATGCGCCAAAAAGTAGCGAAAATGATTTTGTCAATATTCTGTATTATAGAAATTATTATTCAAAAATGCGCCAAAAAGGCAGAGAAAATGATTTTGTCAATATTCTGTATTATAGATGAAAGCCAAAACTAATTCTAAAAAATCAAATGTTAATTCATACCTTAAACATCTGCAATAAAAAAAAAATGAAGAAAATACCTTAAAACATAAATTGAATTAAATGATGTCCTGCTCCACGTTCATAGAATATTTTGATGTCACGTTTTCAGTAATTTCCTCCGGAGTTATAAATGGTCATTTCTTAATACGTAGCTACAAAGACCAGCAGTCAATATTGTCATGCTATAGAAAGTACACTAAGTAAGTAAATATGTAAATAAAAATTTCTAACCAAGCTTTCATCGATTGAAAAATTCGTCCGACGCTGATTTTCTCTTTAGGTATTATTCTACCCGGGAAACAAACAAATATTTAGAAGTTATTTGTGGATTCTTGACTATAAGTGTACCTATACTTTTAATGAAACAGAATGAAATCATAAGTCAATAAGAATTCAGAGTTTTCTACTGTTTTCATATATGAAATATAGTGCATTATTTGTAGAAAAAGCAAACACCATTCAATACCTATGAATTGATTTTTATTACTGTTTGAGAAACGTATCCCCTTAATGTACCTTTTTATTTGAAATTCTAAAAATCACATTTGGACAGCACAAAAAACAAATAGTTATTTTTGATCTTAACTTTCAATTACGAGTTATATCTGTGCAAAGTACATTTATTGCTACATTCTGTTACAAAGACCCCGTTACGGAAAGTCCGGAAAGTCCGAAAACCTGACTCGGCTTATTCGAAAGTCCTTATATAACGTGATGACCGTTTTTTTCGAGAAAGATACTAGTAGTCTTAAAATCCGACTATCAGTGGGCTGACTTTTTGGTATTTTATTCAGGTAACAAATTATGAAGTAAATCAATGTTCCTGTAGTCTGTAGTCCAAAGGTTCCATTTGTCAAATATCCAGGTCATTTATCCGAAGACCTTATAAATCGATGCTAAGCCTGTTTCACATCAGTCGTACGACTTTTGAGAGCGTGGCTATCGCAGACAGATCGCAAGTAGTTTTGCAGTAAATCGCAAAGGTCTAAGGGGTCGTGCGGCAGCCGTGCGAAGGTCTTACGATGTTTGCAGCTTCAAGAATTCTCCTCTGCCGCAAGCAAGTCGTGCAGCAGCCCTATGAACTATTAGGATTGCTGTACGTCTATCATGATTATGTCTCCCCCCCAACGGGGAGAAGACATATTGGTTTTGCCTTCGTCGTCCGTCTGTCTGTCCGTCTGTCTGTCTGTCCGTCTGTCCGTCTGTCACACATCGTGTCCGGGCTATATCTCCTGAACCGTTTGCCCGATCACTTTCATATTTTAGTATGTTGTTGCTTATGACCCGAAGGTTTCACATCACCTTGACCCAAGGTCATGTGACCAAGGTCAAGGTCACTTAGTGCATTTTTAATGAAATTATGCATACATTCCTGTCCGGGCTATATCTTTTGAACCGTTTGTCGGATCACTTTCATATTTTAGTATGTTGTTGCTTATGACCCGAAGGTTTCACATCACCTTGACCCAAGGTCATGTGACCAAGGTCAAGGTCACTTAGTGCATTTTTAATGAAATTATGCATACATTCCTGTCCGGGCTATATCTCTTGAACCGTTTGCCGGATCACTTTCATATTTTAGTATGTTGTTGCTTATGACCCGAAGGTTTCACATCACCTTGACCCAAGGTCATGTGACCAAGGTCAAGGTCACTTAGTGCATTTTTAATGAAATTATGCATACATTCCTGTCTGGGCTATATCTTCTGAACCGTTTGCCGGATCACTTTCATATTTTAGTATGTTGTTGCTTATGACCCGAAGGTTTCACATCACCTTGACCCAAGGTCATGTGACCACGGTCAAGGTCACTTAGTGCATTTTTAATGAAATTATGCATACATTCCTGTCCGGGCTATATCTCTTGAACCATTTGCTGGATCACTTTCATATTTTAGTATGTTGTTGCTTATGACCCGAAGGTTTCACATCACCTTGACCCAAGGTCATGTGACCAAGGTCAAGGTCACTTAGTGCATTTTTAATGAAATTATGCATACATTCCTGTCCGGGCTATATCTCTTGAACCGTTTGTCGGATCACTTTCATATTTTAGTATGTTGTTGCTTATGACCCGAAGGTTTCACATCACCTTGACCCAAGGTCATGTGACCAAGGTCAAGGTCACTTAGTGCATTTTTAATGAAATTATGCATACATTCCTGTCTGGGCTATATCTTCTGAACCGTTTGCCGGATCACTTTCATATTTTAGTATGTTGTTGCTTATGACCCGAAGGTTTCACATCACCTTGACCCAAGGTCATGTGACCAAGGTCAAGGTCACTTAGTGCATTTTTAATGAAATTATGCATACATTCCTGTCTGGGCTATATCTTCTGAACCGTTTGCCGGATCACTTTCATATTTTAGTATGTTGTTGCTTATGACCCGAAGGTTTCACATCACCTTGACCCAAGGTCATGTGACCACGGTCAAGGTCACTTAGTGCATTTTTAATGAAATTATGCATACATTCCTGTCTGGGCTATATCTCTTGAACCATTTGCTGGATCACTTTCATATTTTAGTATGTTGTTGCTTATGACCCGAAGGTTTCACATCACCTTGACCCAAGGTCATGTGACCAAGGTCAAGGTCACTTAGTGCATTTTTAATGAAATTATGCATACATTCCTGTCCGGGCTATATCTCTTGAACCGTTTGTCGGATCACTTTCATATTTTAGTATGTTGTTGCTTATGACCCGAAGGTTTCACATCACCTTGACCCAAGGTCATGTGACCAAGGTCAAGGTCACTTAGTGCATTTTTAATGAAATTATGCATACATTCCTGTCTGGGCTATATCTTCTGAACCGTTTGCCGGATCACTTTCATATTTTAGTATGTTGTTGCTTATGACCCGAAGGTTTCACATCACCTTGACCCAAGGTCATGTGACCAAGGTCAAGGTCACTTAGTGCATTTTAATGAAATTATGCATACATTCCTGTCCGGGCTATATCTCTTGAACTCTTTGCCGGATCACTTTCATATTTTAGTATGTTGTTGCTTATGACCCGTAGGTTTCACATCACCTTGACCCAAGGTAATGTGACCAAGGTCAAGGTCACTTAGTGCATTTTTAATGAAACTATACATACATTCCAGCCCGTGCTATATCCCTTGAACCGTTTGCCGGAAGACTTACATATTTTAGTATGTTGTTGCTTATGACCCAAAGGTTTCACATCACCATGACTCAAGGTCATGTGACCAAGGTCACTTAGTGCATTTTTAATGAAATTATGCATACATTCCTGTACGAGCTATACCTCTTGAACCATTTGCTGGATCACTTTCATATCTAAGTATGTTGTTGCTTATGACCCGTAGGTTTCACATCACCTTGACCCAAGGTCATGTGACCAAGGTCAAGGTCACTTAGTGCATTTTTAATGATATTGTGCATACATTCTTGTCCGGGCTATATCTCTTGATCCGTTTGCCGGATCACTTTCATATTTTAGTATGTTGTTGCTTATCACGTAAAGGTTTTACATCACGTTGACTCAAGGTCATGTGACCAAAGTCAAGGTCAATTAGTATATTTTAAATGAAATTGTATTTGTTACATGTATTATGTCCAGGCTTAATCTTTTGAACCGTGATCGGATCACGTCATATTTTAGTATGATGGTGCTGATGACCCAAAGGTTTCACACCTTCTTGATCAAAGGTCATATGACTAAGGTCAAGTATTACATTTTTTAATGAAATTGTAAATGCTATTGAGTCTGTGCTATATCTGTGGAATCGTATACTGGATTACTCTTATACTATAGTATGCTGTTGCTCAGGATTGGAGGGTTTCTTATCACCTTGACCCAAGGTCATGTGCCCAAGGTCAAGATCATTTAGTTCTTTTTAATGAAATTGTACATACTAATATTGTCTGGGCTATATCTCCTGAACCCTTCTTACAATTGTTTTCATATTTTAGTATGTTGTTTCTAAGGACTAAATGTTTCTTATCACATTGTCCCAGCGTCACATGGTTAAGGTAGCTTCTTACTTTGGTAATGAAATTGTATATGCTAAGCATGTCCAGGCTGAAATTGTCTATTCTAATAATGTTTAGGCTTTATATTTTGAACCGTGTATCCAATCACTAATTCAGTTTTTTGTTGCTCATGATCCATACAATGCTAAACGTCTTCAAATTCAATAGCATCATTTAAAAGCAGATAAGTTTGCGGCATGGACCAGATATGCATGTTTCGGGTACTTAACCCTTGTCAGTGAGTGTAGGTTTCAGATCACCTATATCCAAGGTCATGTGACCAAAGTCAATTTCTTTAAATATGCTTATAATGAAATTGTATATGCCAATCATGTTTGGCCTTTACCTCAAACAATGTAATGAATCACTTTCATGTTTTAGTATGATGTTGCCCATGACTCAAAGGTTTCACATCATTTTGCATTTTGGCCTAAGGTCATAGTAACTTAGAGGGAGGGGGGAGACATCTGTTTTTTTATGAAAAACATTTTGTTTAATTACATTTTTGATTCACCTAGGGGCTTAACCAAAAATGTAATCATGATACGTCAGTTAATGGAATGAATGTTTTATTTTTTGCGTTCATGGCTTTTACACTCTGATTCGACAGGCGCAAATCTCGTAAACCTCGAACGCAAAAAATATAACACTCATTCCTTATATCTACATTCAGAAACATTCAGATGTAAAATATCTTTGAAAACATCCTCGAAATTTTATACAAACTACGTGAAAACTAAGATCTAAATGTTTCACGTGTGTCAGTTCTCCCTCCCAGAAATGGCAAGAAATCCTCCATTGCAAAGGACCAAAATGTACGGTTTGATATTTAATATTACGAATAATTTCTATTCTTAAAATGTTTTCACGATTAATTTTAATTTTTTATAAACAATTTGAAGAGAATAAGGCCTTTTTTATGATTATGAAATTCAGTGCTGCATCAAATCAATTTAGTAGCGCCATCTACATTCAAGCACACATGAACATATAAACAATTTAAAGAGAATAAAGCCTTATTTATAATATCAGAGTAATCAGCTCTGTACATTGGCGGATCTAGCGAGGTGGATAGGGGGGTTGCAACCCCCCCCCTTTGGTCGGACCAAAAAAAAACCAAAGAGAGAGAGAGCTTACATTAAAAAAACTTAATCTCTGTCCTTCTTACTTAACAAGCTTTCAACACCAAGGTGTACAACATTTGTGACATAAAGTCTGAATGATTTGAGGCTTATAAAATAATATTTGCTCCGATGCGTGTTTAGTTATAAATAGGAAATTATGTTTACTTTACAAGGGCGTAGGAGAAGGGGGGGGGGGGCAGCAGGGACACATGCCCCCACCCTACCCCATTTTTCAATCACAAATTTTTATGATGCATTAACATTGTTTAAAGTAGCAACATTTTGTACCATAAATCTACAATTTTTCGGTCAATTTTCAAATTTTTCTCTGGCTCGATACCGCTCGCCAGTTCTAAATAGACTTTCTGAATAATTTAGCTATTCTGATCCATCCTCAACGTACACGAAGACATTTAACTTAAACTATATGTACTTGTTAACGATAGAGGGTAAACATGGTACAGAAAGTATTTTGGTAAGTCAATATTTTGCTAAAGAAATTTCCTGGCTCGCTACCGCTCGCCAGACATTTATTCATGTACTTAAAATTTAGAATTGCGCCAGAAATGTTAAAATTTGTGCATGAAACCCCATATTTTTTTTTTAAATCTCGTCCTTCGTCCCCCCCCCCCCCCACACACCTTTTTTTATTTTATTTTTTTTTTTTTTTTGCATGTTAGAAATTTTGGGATGTTGTGCCCCTCCACTTTTACAGGCAGTTGCTTTAAAAGATAATAAAACAGATATAGATTATCTTTGTGTAGTCAATAATGCACCCTTTAAGGTATTATTGCGAAACAGAAGCTTTTGATAGTATGCATTCAACACCCCCCCCCCCCTTTCAAAATCTTCAACCCCCCCCCCCCCCCCCCTTTGAAAAATTCCTAGATCCGCCTATGCTGTATGAATTCATTTCGGTAGCGCCATCTACATTGAAGTACACATGAACTCTGTGGAAACTGTACATATACACGTACATAGAGTTTTATACATATTTCAATGGTTTGAAGAATTTATTTTGGTTGTCCCCGTCTGTTTCTTTTCTTTCATATCGTCTCATTCCCCGTACACGTGTTAGGAATCTCCTTCTGCTCGCAAATTCAGCATCAGTATGTCCCGCCCACTGTTTGAAATTCTTGCGCTCTCGTTATGTGATTGGGGCCAACCTGCGTTCATCGTGAAATGAACGTCAAAATTGATAGGCGATTAGAGAGGTTTAGAAGGCTAACGCCTACGGGTACGCGTACGTGTAATCTACAAGTACATCTACACGTAAAAAGTAGCAGAGGTTTAGAAAATTGACGAGTACGTGTACTGGTGCCCTTAGCGATGACGTAAAATATAGACATCCAAACATATACGAGACTAATAAATAGAAAAAATGATGAATTAAAACTTATAAAATATTTTCGGTACAAGAATTCGTTAAATACATCTGTTATATAAACAGAAATGCCTACACGTTTCTACGTACGTGTAGCTCGCGATTTACACGTTATTGACAACTTGTAGCGATTTCCCGTACGCAATAAATAATGACATAGGAAATCAACTTGCAATGTAAATATTTATTATTGTTTTCAAGTAATCGTGCGGGAATGGCACGGCACGCAAGACTGCCGTACCAAGGTCGTACGTCTGCCGTGCGACTGTCGTGCAAATTCGCCGAACTCTTTAGAGTCACACCACGAATCCAAAGGTCGAAAAGGTAAGTATCCTGTATGAAAATAATTGCATATATACCATACTAAAGTATCCTTATTTGGCCAATTTAAATAAGCGTTTGAAAAAAGTACATGTAGCTCTTACATTGGATCAGCAGAATATAATTTGAACAGCCAATCAGAACCATTGGCGACAATTTTCTTTTACTGATCGGCTGAAAAAACCTTTCATGGCTGAGAGCCTTGACTACATTCTTTCTTAAATGTTCCCAAAACTTCCCGAAAATTTGTTGAACAAGGAGGAAAAGTCGAAAATGGTAAATAAGTTTACAACGGATGACCGGACGGATCGATATGATAGATTGTTCAGTTGAGCTAAACAGCTACTATCTTTTCTTTATCAATTCTGATAGATGGCAATGTGTGTATTGAAAGTATTCACAACAAGACTACATTTGTTCTTTGCACTAAACTTATTGGAACGCACCCGCAACATTGCAAAATAAAACCGAAGCAATCTTCGACAAACAAAAGGGAAGCACGAGATCCGACTGAACACTAACATCAACAATGTATCAATGTTAAACGTCTTCAAATTCAATAGCATCATTTAAGAACAGATGAATTTTCAACATGGACCAGACATGCACGTTTCGGGTACTTAACCCTCGTCAGTGATCCTCAATCTAAACAATAATATTGCCAAAGAGTGTGAAAATTATTATGTCCAAACATTTACAGAAAGACGTAGCAGGATGGGTGGGATATGATGCTGCAGGACCCATTTTTTTTTTAAATTTGAAGAAATTTTGATGACAGAAATTTTCGAATGCGTTGAAGAGATGATCAACCAAAGCAGACATGCGAAAACATGAAACATAAATGATAACCCATAGATGTGGTTTCCGAAAAGAGGATATGCTATTATAAGAAATTAATACCTCGTTATCCAGATTACGTGCACAAATCCTCCCACCCTTCAGGATGAAAAGAGGTATCACGACAGATAAACATTTTTGTTTTAGTTGGCGTCAAAAGTAACACAGTAAAATAAAGGGCGCTAGGTTCTTAAATGCACACGATGATAAAAGTCTTGACATACGGAAATAGTCCATGGTGTTCTTTGCTTTGCTGGCATGTTTCTAGTTTCTGTTTTTGTGCTTCTCTTGACTCAAGATACAATGAGTGTGTGGTTTCTGAACATTTTCGGTTGAAGAGAATCTACAATAATCGTACGGCTACCGCACGGCTGTCGCACGACTGCCGCGAGACTACAGAAGGTTATATTCGCGACTATAAGGACATCACGAATATCGCGAAAATAAAACACTCGCAAATAAAAGACTGTTTACAGTAATCATAAAAATATGATGAACAAAAACACAAAAACACGCCTTCAAACTCTGCGACCTGCTACAAGATAGTGAGTCAATCTTACGGCAGCCATAGCGTCAAAAAACAAATGTTGTCTAGAAATAGCAAAGATAACGTGTAAGCCGAGATTTCGGACTGCGGCGTTGCGACGAGCTTGCGAACAAACAAACAAAAATCTAACGGCAGCCGCACGATACATAGTGATTTTTATATTAAAAAAAAAAGTCGATCGCAGCGGCTGATGTTAAAGGGGCTTAACTCTGTAGTATATCAAAAACGTTCGGCACATGAAAAAAAGAAAACCAGTCCGTGCCCTGCTGGCGGAAGGGAGTTCAGAGTACCTTATAACCAGCGATTTTCGTGAGATACTAATTTTCGATATATTCTTGGGTTTGTCATTCTTTATTTTTCCTTATTAAACGTAATGAGAAGTGTATTATTGTGATAGAACTTACTAAAAACTTCAATAATGAAAGGTACAAAATGGTAACATCATATGACCATATTTGTTTGTAATTTAGAAATCTCGAAAAATTGTACTTGCGAAAATAAAGACATTCTATTTTACCATAAAATCGCAAAATTTGCTACTCGCGAAAATTGCTCAATTATTTATATATGTAATTCTAACTTATCTATAACTATCTATAAAAATTTCTATAGTTCAATTATATGCGTAGGGTTTTGTTTTTTGCCCATTTTTAGTATTTAAAAGTTCATTTATCTGATGGTTTATAGAGATCGCATGGACAGATAGTCAATGCTCCAATTTCTGATTTCCCTTATTCATCTTCTTAGAACAGTCCGAGGTAGTCGGCAGACCGATGGTCAGTGTAACATTTCTAGGAATCAGACAACAGTGGATTTCATGGCTGATTTCATAATAGAGTAGACCACACAGACCGTCGTTTATGATTTTAAAATTGACGCTCCGAACACTTCTTATTCATTTAGAAACTCTAAATTACCTTCTAAGGGAGCAACCATTTCATTTTTATGGGGGGAGGAAGACTTTTGCCAGCCGGAAAATTTTTTTCGGCCATTTTAAGAGCCGGAAATTTTTTTTCGCCGGCCCATCAGGCCGGATTATTATTATTTTTTGTAATTTTCCAATGTTGAAAATTACTCTAAAGTTTAAATAATTCAGCAAAATTTTTCGGCCATATTCAACATCAAACACAGAATGAGTTTATCTCTTGTCAGCAGATCACTTCATTTTAATTTCTTGAATGGCATAAGATGCCTATAATCTATTTACTTAAATGATACACAACGGAGACAGGCTATATGGTGCTAATGACTTGAATTTGATTTATTCACTCAAAATTGCATAAAGTTTGTTCCATTTTTATATACTTAGTTTATGATACACAAAAAAGTGTTAACTGGGCAGCGGAAAGGTCGGAAGAGAGGGGGAGGGGCAATTTCATGATCCGGAAAAAAAATTCGCCTAAATTTTCAGGAAATTTTTTTTTTTTTGCAAACTCTTTCTGCCCCCCCAGCCCCCCCCCCCCCCCCCCCCCCCCCCCCCCCCTATAAAAATCAAATGGTTGCTCCCTAACCTATACATAGATACACTCGATTCACCCTCTGTCCAAGATATAGTCTAATGACATCATAAAACAGTACGTTGTTACAGGCCGCAGTTGCATGTTTTTGTTAAACTTAATGTTGACTTGAGGGATTGTGAGTGATTCAATATAACATTATTTGATGACAACTTTGCTTTCTTTCGGACTTGCTTTCAGATTGGACAATGTTTGAATTTAGGATCTGCCAATTAATCCCTTCCATGTGAACAATATGTCACCAGATTTACCTCATGGGAATAAAAAAAACCAACATCAGCATGTTCAGAAGCTAATTCACATTTATTATTAAGGCATTTAGTTTTAAGACATCAACATGATCAAGGCAACAATTAATTATTTAAAATCCAACAACGAAGCATAAAATATGAACAAGAAAAGAAGAATAAAAAGGATATCAACGATTCTAGTAATATTAATAATCATAAAAAAGGAATCAAAGAAAGAAAACAACAAAAATATGGCAAATATCAATTTTACAATTTGAGCAATAGTCGGGTAAAGAATGTAAACAACAGGACACCAATAATGAAATGATTTCCTAAATCTAATCAACCGAAACAAATACAGCCAAAATAACATTGATTGAATTAGAGTGTCACAGTGTCACATTGTTTGTGACCAATAAACATAGATAGAAAACAAAACTCTTGTGAACACTACGATATGGTTTGAAGTGAATGCCCTGCATGTGTAATATATCATTTAGTTTCCATTGTTATTTCCATGGAGCGACGATGCTGATTGGCCGAGAAATTTCGTTGATACCTGCATCAACAGAAACCGGAACTGTGCGCTTAGCAACGTCATAAGCAACGTCGTTAGCAACACATTTCAAAGCTGCAAATAAACGTTGAAAAGCGACGAAATGAAATGATAAGGAATCAATGTAATATATTTTTGGTTGATCGAGGTATCAACACCAAAACTGAGGAAAACTTATGCATCTACGCTACGCGCACGATGCAGTTTTCCCTCAATATTTGGTGTTGATACCTCGATTAAGTAAAAAAAAATATTGCAGTGATGTCTTAAATCAATGTATATCATCAGATACTAATTAAAGACTAAAGAAAATTAGAAGTTTCTGGTCCGCTAATAAATTGATGTTTGATTAAGAAACTGAAAACAATGGTTCAGTACAATATAAGAATAATAATTTTTGTTTCATTTAAGTTTTACAAAATTTGGGTAGGGCATCATAGGCATTCCAATAGACATTTCATGAAAAAAAATGTATATTTTTTCATTGTATATTCAGAAGACGGTTTATTGAACTGTTGGGAAATTTAAAAATAGTAACTGTTATTTGGAGAAGGAAGTTGTCTTTTTTTAAATGATTTTAAACCGCTCAATAGCTTTAAATTCCTTAAACATAATTGTAACAATATTTGTTTCATTTTAAAACCTTACAGCCAGTTACTGTTCTTTAATGGTGTCCATAAAGTGGGGAGTGTTGAAGAATTAAAAGTTTCCGTTAAAGTTCCTACTGTCTCTATGAACTCAATGTGGGCAAATATAACATCTATCAAATTGGAACAATTTGATAATTAAGCTTCTTACTTAGAGATGTCAAAGAACACTAGGTGGCATGACGACCATATTCAATCAGTTTCAAAGCGGTTACCTAAACCTTTCAGAGGAGAGCTCGACCCGGAGAGTTCGAGCGTAACTTTAAAAAATGCCGAAGTGCATTAGAATATGTTATCTATTTGCCTAATGTGACTCACAATCTACAGAAATATAAGTATTTTGTACTTTTGCATGTAAATATGGCGTGAAATAAATATTGATCCCCAATCTATGGTAAAATAAGATATAGTAAAAAAAAAAATAATAAAACTGTCAAAAATAGAGTTCAATACTTTTCCAGAAATAATTGAAGTACCCTTATTCTATTGACTTTAAAGACTAATGTACCCAGTCAGTGATCCGCAAAGCTTATTTTTAAAATTGTAATTCATATTTTCAAAATTAGTTGTTGTCACTACCTAATATATCACAGGATGGCAGAATATTGATAAATTATTTTTACAGTTTTACATTTATCACATCAATAATCAGGATCACGATAAAAATTACTAAACTGGGTTGTTTTGCACTTCAAAAATGTTGTTGCGTACAGTAAATAATTCAAAATTTGAAGTAAACACATATGCGCTAGCGAATAATAAAGCCAAGTCCAAGTAAAGCGCTACGAAATCCTGAATGAAAGATTATAAATCTACCTATTTAAAAATTATTTACCATTCAAGTTTATGAACAAATCAAATACAAATACGAAACGCTTGTATACGCCAATCGCCAAGACCTTTCATTCACGTATTCAAGCAACAATAAATTGTTTAAAAATCACAATTCTGATATAGATTAATATCATTAAAATTCTCTCTTGTAATTGTCTTATTACAGATAACAAAAATATCTTTAAAACAAAATATGCACCAATCATTTCAAGCAAGTATATATAAGCGAATCAGCTATTTATTTTAAAATATTAACATGAAGATTGTAGACCTTCAAATTTGTCAAAAAAGAAATATCTTCATAAATGTTTTTCCATCCGTTTTGATTGAGACAAGCAATGATTGTACCCGTGTATTTACACATTTGAAACTCTTTGTATCCATTGTGTACTTTGATACATTCCCTTTAGTTTCGTATTTCATATTCTCTCTGTAAGCTTCTCTTCGCTTTCGTTGACGAACTTTTCATATTTTTCCTGTCCTGAAATAAAACAGACTGTATCATCGCCATACGTAAAGAAAGACAAAGCATTGCAAGGGTTAAGACAATATTATATTTAAAAAAATCTTGAATTCGATCAATAACTCGATGATGTCCATATAATTATATCTTACGTCTCAGCAGTCTTGCACGACATTTCTCAGACACAATCCTCCGTCTGAAAAAAAAAACTATCGAATGAATTCACAGTTTCGTCCAAATTATGCCACTGTTATCCAATATCAAGCAATAATAATATGAACTCTTTCAGTCCATCTACAGTAACATTAATCTACATGTAATTAGACAAAGTAGGATTGTTATTTGACAGTTTAATGGTTTCTCAGTATGTGTAATTACAAAATGCCTTTGATTAAGCTTCTAAATCTTCACAAAGATCACCAACAACCCCTAAACACCATAGTTCTACTATGTATACAATGACATTTTTTAGGGTTTTCTAAAAGCCTTGTTACACGATGCGTCAGATTAGTTGCAGAGGTGTTATGGTCCCCTACCGCACTGTATTTTGTTTGAAATTCTTACATTTCACGTCTAGTTTAAGGATGAAATGTTTTATCACATGATACATCCGTTATGCAGTTTCATAAAGTTATTTAATAAATAAATGCAGGGACGTATATCAAATTAATATACGTCCCTGATAAATGTTATGATAATACGTTACATATCGCTCTGCTTGAATGCGATTGGTCAAGTTTGGAAGTGTGTCTACATAAATACACCAACCTAATCACCTAAACTGTGTGAGAAGTGTGATCTTTCAGATACCGGTTATTTGTATCAATTCAGACGCAGATTCAATATCAATGATATATTTTTTTGCTATTGAACTAATTATTGCATCAAAATACTGAACAAATTTGATACATTTTTCTCTTTACGCACAGAGCATCTATACGATGGGGAACTACTTCTCATAGCGTAGCATACGACTTCTAGGTCATGGCGTGGTTGGCCTCTAGTTTTCAGAAACGTTGATTTCACGTTAGAAATACAACGTATTAGACATAATTATGTGGGAAAAAATCTCAAATGAATTTTCATTTCATATGATGTATTATGAAACTCGTCAAAGCTTGGTGATATAAAACACACAACTCGTTTCATAATACATCGTATGAAATGAAAATTTATTTGATATCCTATATATATCGGGAGACAATAATGGCATGTATCTACAATTTTCTTTACGATTGCATCCATATCACTTCAATCGGCAACGACAGAGCAGAAAATCACCTTCTTGATCAAAGAAAACCTTAGAGTGTAATGTACTATGATCAATTGCATGCGATTAGTTGCGTAGTCGTGTGTTCTAAATTAAATGTGCCGATGATGAATATTTTACGTACCCTCCCAACACAAAGGCGACAAAAGACAGGATCCCAAGCACCATAACACAGGATATGGCCAGTACAAACAGGACGTTGATGCTATCATCTTCATACTCCTCTATATCCATGTCATCTGTCAAAACAATTAGAAGTAATCTCCTAATCAATTTAGGTAGGAAGGGAGAGAGTATCACAGGTGAAAATTCTATATTTTCTATCTTATGCTTCCTATCTTGCATATTCATGAAAGAGAGGATTGCCTTCACGTTGTACTTTCCAGATTTCATTCTCTTTTGTTTTTGTTTTGTTGTTTTGTCTTGGATGTGTGATCGTTTAGGTTACATATGTAGAATGTGTGTAACTCTGATTTAGTTGCTTTAATTCATCAACATATCTGAATAAATTACCCACCCAAGTCTACTTGGTCCTTCACTTCGACTTCCATACTGAAAGTTTTCACGTTTCCTCCTTCAGCATTAGAGAGGATTGCCTTCACGTTGTACTTTCCAGGGGCTTTATACGCATGCTGACGTTCAAAACACGGGAAACACGGTTCCTCCTCATTACACATGATCAGTATCTCCTCTGAATCTCCATAATCCGTGTGAAGGATAAGCTCTCCAAAATGATCCAGATCTTCTTCAGTTGTTTTCAGTTTGAAATATACAGGAAATGACACAATGTGTTCATCATCGACTACCTCCATGGAAAAGCTTTCAAGAGTCCTGACGACATGGATCTGCAGGAAGTCGACAGTTCTCGTGATTGAGTTGGCGGCAACAACGGTAATATTGTGTGTGCCGAGAACCGACAGGGTGAAATTTTGTCGGATATGGCGAGGAGATCCATCGTGCTTCAGCAAGTACGTATCAACTGTGTCCATAAACCACTCGGTCTCTAAGTTAGAGCCACTATCGAGGTACACATCAAAGAATGTTTCTTTGTTCTGAGTAACATAACCTATGTCATGCTTAACCTGCAAACGATGTGTACATTTAGATTTTTCAATAAATTAAAAAAAACTTTGTGTTTCCATATCAATAGCAGTTATTGAATAAGTTGGTGCATAATTAAATATGCGAAAGTGCATCCTATCAAAATTACGAAAATTTAAGTAGTGGGTTTCAAAGTAGATTACTTGATTCCACTAGACACTTGTCTTGGTACTTATCTACAGCCATGTACCAGCACATTCTTAAGAGTGACGATCGACAGGACTCCATGAGGAGTCCTGTCCAAACCTCGTTTGAGAGGACAGGTCCCCGACAGCATGTTCTCAATGAATGTTGGTCGGACTCCTCGGGTAATAACATGCATGAGCTCGTCACAGCCGGCAGCGCACGGACTGTATTTCGTATGCCCTCTACTTTTATATCCATTACATGTCCATCTGTGTGTTGCTTGGGCCCTGCTTTATCCTTTGTTTGTATGGTCATCTAACAGTGAGGAGGTTATTTTACACCATTATTATGAGTTCTTCGAGACTTCAGGGTAACCGGATAAGTGGGAGGGTTGAGCGCACGTAATCCGGATTACTACAACATTTGCTACTGTCGAGGCATATGACCGTCCTAAGTCAGCACCTATTTCCCTGGTTTCGTTGGTTTATTGTAGATTTTTAATTTTGATAATCCTTGTCCCTTTAGATTCTCTTGCTGGCATGTCTGCTCTGTGTTTTGTTTTGGGTGTTTTGCTGTTTTGCTATGGGTGCTGCAACCGAGTGTTGTTGGTGATCACATCCTCTTTAATTTATGAAGTTAATCGAATGTATTGACCTGCCTACCTTGAACCCTTTTATGGCTTCCTCGTGAAACAATATCATTTCTTTCTTTGCCTCCTCGCCATTCTTGGATACCACAGTGAGAGTGAGAAGATATGTACCAAAACCATCTGATACCAGATCCCTGGAATACACAGGGAAGACAATGACCTGTCTAGCTTCGTCTATCTTAACCCCGCATGTAGGTAATTTGGTACCCGTATTGATACTTCCTGTGATGCTGACGTCATGCATACCACAATAACGGAGCTTCAGCGTTGATGTACAGTCGCTGCAGACGCTGATAAAGGTGGACGTACCCTCATGCAAATTAAGGCGAGGCTCGGTCGACATAGCTGATATAAAGGAAATAATGAAATCAAATGAGTTTCCAGTTATGAATTTATCAAGATTAATTCATCGATACAGATTATGGTTATACACTTATGGAAGATTTATTTCTTACCACATTGCTTCGGAGGCTAGTACTCTGATATCTTGGCTAACAATGACACGTCCCTTAGCATTAGATAACGTAGCCTTCAGCGAGAAGTCCCCGGCATGTTTGTAGATATGCTGGAAGCTAAGTATATCCTGTGGGTCATCTTCTTTTTTGACCGTAACGTTTACCTCGAAAATGTCTGTTACCCCGTCCCCGTAGTCGACCTCAGTTTTCACCATTCCAGAATAGCCTCCCTTTATTTCTTCGACACTAAGCTGGAATCTAACAGGATCATTTGGTAATATCTCTGTGTTTATAACTTGGATCTTAAAGTCACCAAGCTTGTTGATTACTTGGAACAAAATTGTTTCTCTGAGTACACCAATTGTGTTATGACTGTCTACAGTAACATAATAAAATCCAACACGTGGGAAAGTTCAGCTGTACGTCTGGAATTGGTATCTCGTCCTCGTAATCTCCAATCAACAAATCAGCATGATTGCCGAATTCCCAACGTAAGAGTGAATCTGATTGGATCACAGGGAACATGACGAAGGTGTCACCTACAACTTTTTCTGTCTTCTCATTTTCGATCTGAAATTAGCATTCAATTAGATTATATATGAAACATTTAATTTATACCATAGAGTTCAAGAAATGACATAAAAATGTTAATAATAATTAACATGCATTCTTCATTTGAAATGGATTAGTATTTTCTTTACTGTCATACTTATTCGTCATCCATACCTCTGTATTTTCCAGTAGTTCTTCGTAAACGACGGAAACCTCAAGAATTTGCTTGTCCCCCGGATCGGTATGTAATTTCACCGTCATGTTGAAGGTTTTGTCGTCTTCAGTAAGTCCGCTTTGATTAAGTGGAAATTCCAAATGTGTTTTTTCCTTGTCGAAGGTAGCATAATTAGTGGAGAACACGTCCCCTTCGTTGTGGTTTGCATTCAGAGAGATGAAAACATCTTTTGTGTATACCAGTTCCAAGTCAGGAATCCCATTCTTGCTCGCCTTTACGTAGATACCTGTGTCTGCGCTAAATTTCAGACCTGAAGTTCTTTCTACAAATACGAATATTTGTGCTTTTATACAAATTAGAGGAGGCTTGCATTGAGATTTATAAAATGGTAAAGAAGGAATTTTTAATGAAACAAAAGATGAAATATAGTATACCTTCTGCTGTGTCTTTTGCGTCATAGCTAAATACAAACTCCTTCTCGTCCACCTTGGAAGCGAATTTAACTTTGATATGGTATGTACCAAATGATCTGTACTTGTGGCTCTGAACAAGACCTCGTGACCCTGATAACTTGTCGAGTTTGTCATCAAGGTTGACCTCGGTCTGACCTGCCCCATCACCATAGTCACACATCATCACAAGACTACCCATTGGCTGGTGTGCGTCCTTACTGAGTCTAACACGGAGCAACACGACCCTGCTCACTGACAATAACTTGTCCACCTCTATCGTAAGACCATTTATCTTGTAGATTGCAGTCACAAGCATGCTGTCAAACGTTCTGCTGACAGTATTGGCTGCTACAACTGTCACGTTGTGTGTGCCTGGCACTGAGAAGGTGAAAGACAAGTTGAGCTTTTTGGGCGTGCCATCGTGACGTAGTAGACATGTGTCGTTCGTGTCCAGGAACCACTCAGTTTCTACGTTACTTCCGTTTTGTAAGTTGACCATGAATGGAACTTCCTCCAGCAATGGAATGAAACGACTTCCGCCAATCTGGAAGTGTAAGTTCATTTTTAATTTATGTTCACTGGCGTTAATCATGTAATGAAATAAGTTTTCAAAGTGATCTCAGTATGGAACGGAGTTAAATGTTGGTCCCTACTGAGTTTATGTTGTCTTTCTTAATTAGTCTTGCATGTTTGAATACTGTATTATATTTCTCTTATTGTCTTTTCTGGAGTTTTATGTACTGTAATGTCTATACATGCCTTCTTGTTCTTACTCTTTCTGTTGCACAACTCCTTGAATGTTTATAAGTTGTCTTACTCTTTTCACTTTGTTGTTTTTCATGTATTTTTTGTCTTGTTTTTGAGTGCTTTTTTGTAAATGTATACATTGAAATAGGGAGTAGCTGATATATATTTTCCTTACTTTACCGTTATACGCTTTGACAAGGGGTCCAAACCTATATATATCCTTCTTTAAAATTCCTTCAGATACTTCTTGTGATGGAAATGTATGATAAAATCATAGTTCTAGTATACTAGTATATGACGTGATGACAAACACTTAGTTCTTTAGAAAGGTCAAGCTATAGCATTAACGTTATAGCTGGAGTACGGACTGCCTTAACTCTAACCATGTTACTATAAAATTAAAAAAAAAACACAAACAAAAAGGGATATTTTGATTAAAAAAAACATAGCAGTTGATAAAGAACACTAGATGCCTGCTCAATTTGAACCCGCGACTTATAGGGAATGTGAGGCGCTTACTGAGAAAGCAGAAAATACAAAATATATAAACCTTCGCCAACGTAAGTTGATAAAAAATGTTTTAACCTTAAATCCTATAATGGGCTCCTCGTGGAAGACGACCAGTTCCTTTATTGCCGGGGATCCTTCTTCTGTTTGTAGATTGAACGTGAGGAGGTATGTACCAAATCCGTCTGTGATGTCCTTGGAGTGTATGGGGAAGAGGATGGTCCTCTTATGTTTGTCTATTACAGCCTCCTCCGTCGGCAGAGTCGTCCCCGAGTCCAGGTAGGCGGTCAGATTGGTGGGCGTGCCATTGTCATACACAAGGTCTATGGAAGATGTCCCTCCATAATGAACCTTCACCAGATTGGTCCCTCCCACTGCTATCTCAAATCCGGTGATATCTACTGAAGAGAAATAGCAAATATAGCCTTACAGAAAATTGTCAGGGAAGTAGTCTCTCTTGTTAATGATTAGACTCAATTTGTATAACACAAGTCTAAAGGTTTTATAACTCTATTTTTTTTTAACTTAGATGGGATTCTTGTGTCGGTCCATTTTGTTCACATCGTTTCTTTAAAGAGTTTTATATGCCTTCATTGAAGTATACAAGTGGATGTTTTCGATTATATTTTCATTATTTAGAGGGTAACTGCATTAATTCAAGACGTACTGCTGTTTATTTTAAAACATCTCGTGTACAACTTTAACTTTCTACCATGACTGTGGATATGGAGTTTCCATTCCATTTGAAAAGCCAGAGGGTATCAGATTTTTAAGAACATATTGTAAGTGGAATGAAAAGTCAAAGACCGTTAATTCAAATGTGCATGATTATCGGATACCAGAAGAGAGAACATAGTGTTATTCCACGGAAGATCGACAGATCTACAATCGCATCCCCCTTCTGTTATCTTTAAGAAGAGAAAGGGTGTATATAATGGAGGGTATTTCGAGAACTCGGCATTTAAAGAAGTCATTCGAGACATCGAAGCTTTCATGCAATCTTTCATTTCGTTAATTCTTTTTACACGATTAGTCTTTGTTATCAATGCAAACTTCTCTGTTTACCATGACAAATATGGATAATGACCATATCCCTGTAAACAGCACAAAATCGATAATTCAGAAAATCAGAAACCGAAGGCAATGAGTTGAGCAATTGGGTTTCTTTCGTTCAAGCTGTTTGAGCAATTGGGTTTCTTTCGTTCAAGCTGTTTAAGTGAGCGACATGTATCATAATGAAAAGGTCAGTGGAGAGAGATAAGGCATAAATAGTGGAATTTTCAAACTGGGAACTTCAAGCAAATTCTTTCACAAAATTGATGCCAGTTCTTGTTTTCATCATAATCAGCAGTTGGATAAGATTTATCGTGCACCCGTTTCCTAAAATTTTGAGCAAGATATGTCCTTTTTTTCTATAGAAATCAATGGAAAATGGAAAAGATTTTTAAAACATTGTCCCTCCTAGCTACAGAACGCTACCTTTACAGAAGGTGTATATCACTAATACAAATCTTTTGACAAAGTGGGGTTCTGTAACGAGGGGAAACGGTGCCGCAGAGACGAAAAATTGAAAAGGGGAGGGTGGCGGGGGATGCTTTTTACGAATCTGTGTTTTAGGCCATACTATAAGCAAAATATGCCTTTTAAAGTCATTCGGTTTTTTTTTTAATTTTTAACATGTTCACATGAAATGCACAAGATTTTGGAATGAAATAAACAAGAGCGTGAGCACTGTTTATTTCTACATAGTGTGTATTTCGCGATGAAATGCCTACTTTGTACCCATTGAATACAAAATACAACCGTATTTCAGATTAAATATCTTAAAATCTATGGATAAAGTTGAGACCAGTCTTTTGAATTTGATTTCTAGTATCTTGTTTAAACTATAACTATATGTTTAATGTTTATTGGTATCCATATAAGCCAGACAATTCTTAATTTTCAACGTTTTTTATCGACATTAGCTTCTTTTCAACATGGCTACCCCCTACTCTAGGACTGTAATTTAATAAGCTTACCAAAATAAAAGTTGTGTGAGGAATCTCCAAATACGTTACATTTGAGTAATGATCAAGTTTTTCTTGTGTATAGATCATTGTGTAGAAGAAATACTTCATGAGATTCAGGGCTAAATACAGCCCTTATCTTATCATTTGTTTTCAGACATTAAAGACCGATTATCAAGGTTCCATGATAAGAAACAATAGAGCTTTTTGTGGAAAAAATGAAAATTGCATTTTTAAGATACTTCCTTTCAGGAAGTCTCTTACTGTTACCGTAACTGCTTCAATTTGAGATACTGCCGCTTTGCAACCTGCCTCAAAATATAGTGCTTTTTCTAATTTAAGAATTTGCTGTCTGACACATGCAAAAAGCAAGAACAAGGATATTGTCCTTCTTGAAAAAATTCAATTTCATGTAAAGTAAATGTTTCACAAAAAATCAACGATACATTTCTTGCTTTCACTGCACTTTGGTGGCGTAATAATATAATACTTTTGATAAGAGTAACTTACAAGAGTTATCTTCCTTATATTAAGACGAAACGATGATAAACGAAAGTATAAACAAAGCATGATCTTTTTGGAAGAAATAGGAAATTCTGGTAATAGAAATGAGAATTTTTGGAAATTACCAGCAATAATAAACTTAAAGTAACGCTGTAACTACATGCAACCGCTCTTTTATCAAATATATGGTAGACTGTCAGTCCCGACGCTCTCCATAGCCTAGGCTCAATGTTAAACTCGGCGACGTCATGCTGAAATTTAACATTGAAAACGCCCCATCTAAAATTAATATTGTCTGTATAATATGATTGCATAAACCCTCGACCATGCAACATTTACCAAAATTTACTACTAAGCAAGATCTATTCAATGATATAGATTTTATCATATTTTTTTGCATGACAAAGTTATCAAAATCGGATTTATCCAGTTTCCGAAGTGAGCCGCGCAGACAGTACTAGTAGACATGCATGCATGTTTTTTTTTTTTTTAGTTTCTATAGAGCCAAACAGGTTAATTAATTTTAGACACTGCTCCAGGTAAAAAAAATTGTAATTTAATATATTTAGTATACTTATTCTAGGAAATATAAACAGTTTGTGCTGTTTATAGAACACATTGAGCACATAGAAATGAATAATTTATTTTTTTATAATTAAGCTTCAAATGCATATATGCATCCTATGTAAAAAAAATCATCATCATTTAGATACCTAAACAATAAAATGATTCAACATTCATCTACTGACATTAAATTTCGAAAAGAAGTATCTCTCAGGACCTTCAGTCCTTTGATTTTAATTGCTTTCGTGGTTGTTGAAATATACGTTCCTCCGTGTTGATTGATCGATTTTGATATTGAAACCTGCATCAGTGTAATATGATGATTTATGCAAACGACATAGTGATATATGAAAATGCTCCAAAAAAAAAAAAAGGAATCTTTTTCAGAATTTCACATAAGCAAATGTACATGATGTATCGATTTCAAAACACGCAGAGAATGCTCTTACGCTGTTATAATATTTATAAAAAATCTTTTTTTTTTCACATAAAAACTACGAATATATTGAGTATCTCTCTCGTATTAGAGAAACAAGGCTACAGTCTAACATTTCTTGTTTTGAATATGAAAAATAAGCTTTTGAAATAATGGAACACATCCATTTGTTGTTTATTTTTCTTGTTTTATAAAGTTTTCATTGATTAAAGCAAAAAATCCATTTATTGATACATTTTTATGATATATTTGAGAAAAATGAAAATATGCGTATTGTATTGAAAATATTGAGTATTGAAGCAAAATGAATTGTTTTGTATTGAATTGAAAAATTTATTTCAATATACAGCACTATATATCACTAAATCACATCTTTTGACGAACTGGGGTTCTGTAGCGAGGGGGGGGGGGGGCGAAGTCCAAGAGACGAAATCTCAATAAGGGAATGTTGGGGATCTTTTTACGAATCTGTGTTTTAGGCCATAATAAAAGCAAAGTTTCATTTTTTTCCCTTTTAAAGTTATTCTTTTTTATTCAAAACATGTTCACATGAAATGCACAAGATTTTGGAATGAAATAAAGAAGAGCGTAAGCACTGTTAATTTCTAAACAGTGTGTATTTCGCGGTAAAATGCCTACTTTGTAGCCAATGAAAACAAAATACAACCGTATTTCAGATTCAATATTTTAAAATTTATGGATAAATTTAAGACCCGTCTTTTGAATTTGATTCCTTGTATCTTGTTTAGACTATAACTATGTTTAAAGTTTATAGATATCCATATTAGCCGGACAGTTCTTAATTTTCAACGATTTTTGGTCGATATTACCTTCTTTTCAACATGGCTACCCCTTACTGTTTGGACTGTTATTTAATAAGCTTACCAAAATAAAAGTTGTATGAGGAATCTCCAAATACGTTACATTTTAGTAATGATCAAGTTTTTCTTGTGTATAGATCATTGTGTAGAAGAAATACTTGATGAGATTCAGGGCTAAATACAGCCCTTATCTTATCAGCTCTTTCTACGAGTTTGTTTTCAGACATTAAAGACCGATTATCAAGGTTCCATCTTAAGAAACAATAGAGCTTTTTGTGGAAAAAAATGAAAATTGCATTTTATTTTAAATTGCTTTCGTGGTTATTGAAATATACGTTCCTAAGTTGATTGATCGATTTTGATATTGAAACCTGCATCAGTGTAAAATAATGATTTATGCAAATGACATAGTGATATATGAAAATGCTCCGAAAAAAAAAAAGAATCATTTTCAGAATTTCACGTAAGCAAATGTACATGATGTATCGATTTTAATCATTCAGATTACGCTCTTACGCTGTTTTAATAAATAAAAAAAACTTTTCTTTGACATAAACACTATGAATATCTGGAGTATATCTCTTGTATTCGAGAAATACATCTTCTCGAGACAAAGTTACGTAATACCTTTCTACCCCTTGTCGGATGTCATACACAAAACTGCGTCTCCGGTGAGTGTCGTAGTGGAGACTTATCAGGCCAAAAATTCGTATATATCACTAGCAATTTAAGTGCTTGCTTCTATATGAAAGTATAATATTATATAGACTCTGATCGTGTCGTATATACTCTCCACTACGACACTCACCGGAGACGCAGTTTTATGTATGACATCCGACAAGGGGGAGTACGGTATTACGTACACATGTCTTGAGAAGATGGAGAAACAAGGCTACAGTCTAACCTTTCTTGTTTTGAATATGAAAAATAAGTTTTTGAAATAATGGAACACATTCATTTGTTGTTTATTTTTGTTGTTTTATAAAGTTTTCATTGATTAAAGCAAAAACTCCATTTATTGATTCATTTTTATGATTTATTTGAGAAAAATGAAAACATTGAGTATTGAAGCAAAATGAATTGTTTTGTATAGAATTGAAAAATTTATTTCAATATACAGCACTATATATCACTTATACAAATCTTTTGAAAAACTGGGGTTCTGTAGCGAGGGGGACGATGTCCAAGAGACGAAAAACTCAAAAAGGGAGGGTAGGGGAACTTTTTACGAATGGGGGTTTTAGGCCATAATAAAAGCAAAGTTTCATTTTTTTTCCCTTTTAAAGTCATTCTCTTTTTATTCTAAACATATTCACATGGAATGCACAAGATTTTGGAATGAAATAAATAAGAGCGTGCTGTTTATTTCTACACAGTGTGTATTTCGCGGTAAAATGCCTACTTTGTTGTCAATGAATACAAAATACAACCGAATTTCAGATTATGAATAAAGTTGAGACCAGTCTTTTCCATTTGATTTCTATTATCTTGTTTAGACTATAACTATGTTTAAAGTTTATAGATATCCATATTAGCAAGACAATTCTTAATTTTCAACGTTTTTTTTTGGGGGGGGGGTCGATATTACCTTCTTTTCAACATGGCTACCCCCTACTCTTTGGACTGTAATTTAATAAGCTTACCAAAATAAAAGTTGTATGAGAAATCTCCAAATACATTAAATTTTAGTAATGATCAAGTTTTTCTTGTGTATAGATCATTGTGTAGAAGGAATACCTGATGAGATTCAGGGCTAAATACAGCCCTTATCTTATCTGCTCCTTCTATGAGTTTGTTTTCAGAAGTTAAAGACTGATTATCAAGGTTCCATTTTAAGAAACAAGAGAGCTTTTTGTGGGGAAAAAATGAAAATTTTATATTTTTAGAATTGCTTTCGTGGTTGTTGAAATATACGTTCCTACGTGTTGATTGATCGATTTTGATATTGAAACCTGCATCACTGTAAAATAATGATTTATGCAAATGTCATAGTGATATAGGAAAATGCTTCGAAAAAAAAGAATAATTTTCAGAATTTCACATAAGCAAATGTACATGATGTATCGATTTTAAAATATGCAGATTAACATAAAAAAATCTTTTCTTTGACATAAACAGTACGAATATATTGAGTATCTCCCTTGTATTAGAGAAATAAGGCTTCTTGTTCTTTTGAATATGCAAAATAAGTAGAAGTATAAAGTACATTATACATGTACTTTTTAGTATTAGGAAAAATGTTGTTATCTGAATAATGGGAACTGAATTGATTTTTAATGTATATTTTTTCGAAATAATCTTACATGTATTTCATGTAGATATTTTGTCCATTTCCCATAGATACCGAAATTAGACTTGCTTTACAATTACTATTGAGTTTGACATAGTACAATGGTTTCAATTATCATGTAATAAGAATTGCTTTGATATAAACCAAAGCAACTATCGATGCATCCACAGCATTTGAGTAATATTTATACCAAATCGGAAGTTTACTTAAATACAAACGAAAAAACAGTTTTTTTGAATTTACAAATGAAATTTTTCGAATCCTATTTTAATGAAACGAAACATAGATATAATGGAACTAACCTGCTTCTGGGTGTACACTGGACAGTAAAGAAGGGACTAAGAATGTCAACCAAAACTGGATCCACCTCCGATCCATTCTATGGTACTCACATCACCCGTGTCAGTATCAAACTCCAGGGTTGGGACAACTTACATTGACAGAAGAGGCGCAAAAGTAACACCATAAATAATTGATTTTCCTGTGTGATGGACCGTGCGAGAATAGAATGTAACGCATTCATAATCGGGTAGATGCCAGAAAATCAATTTAATGTGTTTTCTCTCAACATTCCATCTCTTAAATCGATCTTATTGTATTTAGTTTACTATTATTACTTTGTATGTATATTGTATGTATGTTGGCATACGATGATATAAGGGATGGATAAAATTGTTATCAAAACATGGAATCAGGTCATGCGCATACCCAGCAATTATTGTCAAGTTCGAAAGGGGGGATCTAAACGATCTTTAGGCTAGGTACAAGGGAGTCAATAATTGCTTGTTGTAATTCTGCAGCAAAATACAGTTATGTATAGTAATGCTAGAAATGCGCATATGGGTCAAGTAGAAGTTTCCCCACCTTGTCCATATGCGGACAGACGTCAGTACGTGGCAGAATGGGACGCAAAGTCTGGATGATCGCAGTGATGTTGTCCTCGGGCCGTTCATGCATATGCTGTTTGCATTATTTACATGTTCTGTTAGTGTAGTATTGAATTTACATGTAAAGTAATGCAAATAGCATATGTATGATCGGGGTGTCGTGCATTTGGTGCTTGTGATAATTCTTGAACGCATTTTGCATCCTTTTCTGCATGTTTGTGTTTTGTTGACTTTTGGGTCAAGTATCAAGGGAAGTACTCATAATTAAGGGAGAATTTAGTAGTTTTCATTTGAAATCCAAAGCAAAGAAGGGCGATATCTGCACAAAGACCTCGTTGCTAGGCTTTAAGCAAGACACACACAACACACAAGTGCACATACTACAATGAATATCAAAACTTTTTTTTTTCAACAGAAAACACCAAACATATCATTAGGGCAAACACAATACATGACCAACGTAATAATGAAACACGATTATGCAATTCCTCGGTAAACGTCCGAAAACAACTAAGGATGGGCATCCGAAGCAGACCCAGGGCGATCGCCCTAAACAAAATCAGAAAACACTTGAAGCTTTCTTAGGACGATCACCCAGAAATAATTGGAACTACTCTGGGCGAACATTGGTATCGACTCACGATGAGCACCTGGAGCCAACGCAAGACAAACATATGAGGAACTGTCAAAGCATCCGAATCGAAGGACGAGCACTTGGAACAGTCCAATTTACTGAAAACGACTCGTTACGAGCACCAATAACCAACTCAGAAAAAAACATCAGAACCGACTCCGGATGAGTATGAGCGAAAACCCGGAAACAACTCATTACCCTATAATGCTAGGGATCGGTACTTATTAGTTCTTCGTGTCATATGTTCATGTTACAATGTTAACATAGTAAATTAGAAAAATGTGACTCTGAGACAGTGGAATATCACGATGACTAACTAAAGATAAATACTGGGATATTTTCATGAAAATTTATGAGTTAACAAAGGTAATTATCCCATCCGCTAACAAATTTCTGTTATACGAATATGATATGGAATCGTTCGATTTGTTGTCATGAAGAAGATCTCCGAATATTTCAAAAGAATCGATTTTCACACTTACAAAAATAAGACAAATTGTATCAGAAGTCACCATTCCATCCATTACATAGGTGTCTGCATTATTCATATTGAGGCACTGGATCATATCGAGCGATCATCGAATTTTCAAAATTCAATGGATTGTTATTACTCTTCTGTTATTTTTATATAAAATTTGAGCAATAAAATTCTTCATCATGTTTTAATGTATCTGTTGTCATGGTTTCACAGGCGACGCGTGTAAATACATAGTCCATTTTTATAGGCCCGTCTTTAGACGGGACGTATTATGGTATGGCGATATCACTTAATTTCACTTGTCATTTTCAAGAAATCGAAAATTCTGATTGGCTAAGAAATTTTATTGATATATATATATACTTTTAGAACCGGGGACTCCCTCAAACACGAATAAACTCGTAGCTGAAAATACAATTTGTTGATATTTGCTTAAATTTCAAGGGTACCATTGATGCAGTTTTCTCCGTCCAATTTTTCGAGTGACACCTGCATCAACAGAAAAAATATAAGATTCATTTCTTAAGTCCGTCCGTCCGTCCTCTTATAAGCAAGATAAAGACCAAACCACTTGAGCTAGGAACTTCAAATATGCCATGCAGATTAACGAGCCCTATTCATTCTAAGGGTCAGGTCATACCCGTAACAAACACAAACAGACACGTATTGTAGATTTAGTCTAGGTGCCATTCATGAAACCCAAAAATTTCTTACGCACAAAATGTTTTTGCATGAACGTGTTGTCAATACCCTCTTATTTGATAATCCGGCTGATGCCACTCTGGCATCCTTGGGCATTTCGAAATTTTGGGGTAAAATTGTATTTTTCGAAGAAAAATCATTGAAAATAGGAAAAATTCAATTACTTTTTCCATGCTGCAGCTAGAGCAACAAAATTGGTACCAAAAGAACGACAATTTAATTGTCTTTAAGTCTCAAGCTCAATTTACCAATCTTCTTGTCAATAAAATGGGGAAAACTATGGATTTTCGATTAAAAATCGTTGAAAATTGGGAAAATACAATATCTTTTTTTATTCTGTAGCTAAACAAACAATTTTGGTACCAAACGCACAATAAATTTATTGCCTTTCATTTTAAATAATACAGAAGTCAGATTCGCAATATGCTGGTACGAAAAATTGGGAAAAACAACTACTCTTGGATGTAAAAACCCTGAAAATGTGCAAAATGCAATGAACTTTTTCAAACTATAATTAGTATGAGGTACAGCAATTATGGTACCAAAAGAAATGTTTTTATTGTCTTTTATTCTGAATTCGTATTGAACAACTTGCTCATAAATAAAGTGAGAGAAGACCTGAATGAGAGAGAAAACTTTGATTTTTGAAGGGTATTTTCCATTAAAAGTTGGGACTTTGAAAAATGCAAAACGTTTACAGAAAATCTAGAACAAAGATACATGTATGTGTATTGTTTTGAATATATTTCCCTGACATTGTCGCCATAGCACTTTCTATATAGACATAACGTCAGTCAGTGCATGAAGTTTAGATATTGTTTTCATTTTCGTGCTTAAACATCGACGGCGGGTGCGGCTAGCCAACAGGAGATGCTTACTCCTCCCGGGCACCTGGTCCCACCTCTAGCTTGCTAGGGGTCCATCGATGTTAAATTTTGTGCTCTATTGTGAGTGCTGTTGAGATTATCGTCAGGATCTTCTTTAACTCATTCAAGTCAACACTTTTTTAAAACAATTTACTGGTACATGGAGTCTTGTAGCGAGCTTTTGAAAGATGTGGGTGAAATTAGAGACATTGTTTAAAAGAAAGCGGCTACTGTCTTAAATACATAACGTGCATTTCTGGTCCACACTGTTAATTAATCTGCTTTTAAATGATGCTAATGAATTTGAAGACTATTGACATTTGTATGACTTGGTGAGTTTCACTGCTGGTGGACCAGGAGTCCCCAAGGGCACATGTAGCCAAGATCGACCATTTTCGGTTGGTCGTTCCTTCAAACGCATTCGAAAATTTCTGTTTACAAACTGTCACAAATTTCTGAAACCTGGGTCCTGTAGCATCATATTTCAGTCATCTTGCTACGTCTTTCGGTATATTTTGGACATAATCATCACACATTTTGGCCATATTTCATTGTTTAGATTGAGGATCACTGACGAGGATTGAATACCCGAAACGTGCATGTCTGGTCCACGCTGTTAATTAATCTGCTTTTAAATGATGCTAATGAATTTGAAGACGTTTTTAAAACATAGATGATTTTTGCCAGGGTTGTGTAATTGTTTTCAATTATTGAAGTGGATCTTAAAGACCTGCTTAGTCATGACGTTGTTCTAGTCCCTACGTCGATGTTAAACAGATGCCTTCGGTTTTGCAACTTCCAAACTTTGCAAAGTATTTAAAAAAAACAGTGCATGTATTTTATATATTCTTTTTTCATTTTCGTGCGTGAACATCGACGGCGGGTGCGGCTAGCCAACAGGGGATGTTAAATCCTCCCGGACACCTGGTCCCACCTCTAGCTTGCTAGGGGTCCGTCGATGCTCAATTTTGTGCTCTATTGTGAGTGCTGTTGAGATTATAGTAAGGAGATCTTCTTTAACTCATTCGAAATATATGTTCTTAAAATAAGCTCCATGTTATTCATTCGACAAGGATGTATGCAGAACTCTCATTCATGCAGAATTAATACATTGAATGTATCTGGTCGTATATTTCTAAAAAAAAAAATAAACACTTCAGATGTTCAATAATAAGTGTTCCAACTATTTACCTTCTTGAAGAAAGTTTTATACCAATTTTGATGCACCAGACACGTGTTTCGGATAGAAAAATCCTCATCAGTGATGCTTTCAATTACAGTGACTTCATGGCACAGCCAAAATCCTCTCCAGCAGCGCCCCTGGCCATATTTTCTGAACTTAAAATTTCTATCACTTTGCAGAGAGCAAATTTAAATGATATTCAATTGACCCCTACCTACCATCACAATGACATAAAAGATTCAGTCAGGAAAGCTACATCTCAGGAAATGAAGTGCAACTGATTGATATTTCATGTACTTGCAATCAGTTGATCGAGGCAGCAATCCGATTGATTAAGAACTCACATTCTACACATTCTGAAGATGAAGGTATTGAGAACAGATCATGATGATGGGTATCATCAACATATGATGGTATTGGAGAGACAAAGGTTGTTCTGTGGGAAGCTTTTGAAGTGGTGTTCCGTGTTAAATTTCAGAGAAGTTAATTCAGATATTGAAAAGATGGTGACTGAGGCCATGATATTCATACAGAATTACTATAGTTTAGTGAATCTAGACAGTATATCTGATGTAAGGTCCAGTGTACGATTGAATGAAATGCGTTAAAAGAGTTCAAAACTCTAAGATGACCATTGTCACCAACAGTTAATTGAATAATTTCGATAACATGTCAAGAAAAACTAAATATTTTAGCCATGCATATGGAGACATTCTTAAGATGCTGTTCAATCAAACCAGGATCTGCTGAAAGAATTAAATTTTAAAAAAATGTTGTGACCAATTGTGATAATATTTTGCCAATCACGTCTGTACCTCTATCTGTTATCCTGTTGATTTGTAGCAGTCGCACATGAAATCTGAGTTGTGACAGATGTGACAAATTCTGTGCTCATATTTCTTTAATTCTGTAAATGTTTTGGAGTAGAGAATTGTCGGAGTACGATGAAAAGGAGGAATTTTGATCAACCATGTAAGAAGGGTTCTTTGTTGTTAGAATGTCGATGAAACAACAAGACAATAAGAAAGGAGGCGATCTCCAACAAAACTGGGTTGCAACACCAATATCAACACATCAAAACACCTCAAGTAAAACCACAGAGAAGACACACACAGCAAGAGAAACCAGAGAATCTAGAGTAGATAAAAGGGAAATAAGAGAGTGCAAATCTAAAACTATCAATATGCAATCATTTTTATACGAAACATGTTCTAGAATCGATTATATTTTTACAATTTAGAACCTTTTTTTAGCAACCCCCCCCCCCCAAAAAAAACAACAACAACAAAACAAGAAGATTCCATTTGCTTGAGTGGAATTCTGAATTTTAATCAATGAAATAATTTTTCTTGTTGTTGTTCTACTGACAGCATGAATAAAGGCATTGCAATATCCCAATTTTCAGCGATTTTTCATTCAAAATGCATTCTTTTACCCATTTTCGTACTTGCAATTAGCTAATCTGATATTTAAAATGAAAAGCAATACATTTATTGTGCGTTTTGTACCAAAATTGTTATTTTATCTACAGTATGAAAAAAGATATGACATTTTCCCAATTTTCAACGGTTTTTCATTGAAAATCCATAATTTTCCCCATTTTATAGACGAGTAAATTGATAAACTGAGCTTGAGACTTAAAGGCAATGGCATTGCTGTTCTTTTGATACCAAATCTGTGTTTCTAGCTACAACAAGGACAAAGTAATTGGGTTTTTCCTATTTTCACCTGTTTTTCTTTGAAAAATCACACTTTTCCCCAAAAATTTCGAAATGCCCAAGGATGCCAGAGTGGCATCCGCCGGATTATCAAAGTAGAAGGTATTAACATCACTTTCATGCAAAAACATTTTGTGCGTAACATTTTTTTGGGTTCCCCCCAAAATAGCCATTTGGCAACTAGACTAATTGGGTTTAGCGAACAAAATATTTCTATTGATTTTCAAGGTAAGGAGTCAAAGGTCAAGGTCATTTGGGAGGCTTAAAATAGATTTCTTTTGGTGAAAATATTTTTTTTTAATTCATTAACAATCTTTTTTTGGTCAAAATGTTTTAATCTTTGCGTACTTATAGGTGGAGGCATGATCTTTCACTCATGTTACTGGGTTTTATATCTTTTTCCTCATATTTGAGAAATTATGCTTAAGGGGAAGGGGGTCACATGCTGTAGGTCCGAATCTTGTAATCAAGATAGAGACCAAACCGTTTGAGCTAAAAACTTCAAATATACCATGCAGATTAACGAGCCCTATTCATTCTCAGGGTCAGGTCATACCCGTAACAAACACAAACAGACACGGTTCCGGGTCATTTCGCCCCTTTTCCCCTTCGCCCCGGGTCGATTCGCCCTGGGTCGTTTCGCCCCAAAGGTGGGTCGTTTCGCCCCTCTAGGTGGGTCGTTTCGCCCCTCAAGGGTGGGTCGTTTCGCCCCTCAAGGGTGGGTCGTTTCGCCCCTCAAGGGTGGGTCGTTTCGCCCCTCAAGATGGATAGTTTCACCTCTCGTCGTGGGTCGTTTCGCCCCTCATTGCGGGTCGTTTCGCCCCCTTTTTTTAAAGAACACTTTCTCTGAATGGTAGGTCGTTTCGCCCTTCTATTCTGAATTAGGAGATTTTTCAAATTCGTCCCTCTATACGTAACTATTTATCTATTATTTTATCTATTCGATCTTTTTTTCTTAATTTCTTTATCTATCTATTTCTCTTTTTTTTATCTATTTGAGTCGATTCGCCCCTGTATACGAAACATCTTCATTTCTATATTTATTATTTTATCTAAATTTTTATTACATTTTTTCTTCTTTTATTCTCATTTGTTCACCTAACTACATATTTCTTTACTTGATTATTTCATTTATTTTCTATCTTTTTTTTTTAATCTATTTTGTTTTTTGTATTTTATTCTCATTTGTTCACCTACGTATTTCTTTTTCTATTTATTTCTTTGTTTTATCATCTATATATATATTTTTTTTTATTTTTCTTTTCTTTTATTCTCATTTGTTCATCTAAAAAATTTTCTATTTATTTCTTTGTTTTATCATCTATATATATATATTTTTTTATTTTTCTTTTCTTTTATTCTCATTTGTTCATCTAAAAATTTTTCTATTTATTTCTTTGTTTTATCATCTATATATATATATATTTTTATTTTTCTTTTCTTTTATTCTCATTTGTTCATCTAAAAAATTTTCTATTTATTTCTTTGTTTTATCATCTATATATGTATATTTTTTATTTTTCTTTTCTTTTATTCTCATTTGTTCATCTATATGTTTCTTCATTCGTTTATACACAGATCCTGCGAAATTTCATGTCTATGAAAGCAACAATTAGCCAAAAAACGTCAATAAACAAATATTAATGTCACAACATAAGCCCAATATTATAGCGTAATTAAGTGATTATCAAATGAGGGCGAAACGACCCACCAATAACAACCATTAGAATAAGGGCGAAACGACTCACCATGCAGAGAGAGAATTCCTAAAAAGAGGGGCGAAACGACCCACCTTAAGGGGCAAAACGACTCACATTGGAGGGGCGAAACGACCCACCTTGAGGGGCGAAACGACCCACCTTGAGGGGCGAAACGACTCACATTTGAGGGGCGAAACGACCCACCTTGAGGGGCGAATCGACCCACCTTGAGGGGCGAATCGACCCGGGGCGAAGGGGAAAAGGGGCGAAACGACCCGGGGGCGAAGGGGGAAAAGGGCAAAACGACCCGACGCCACAGACATGTATTCTACATAGAGATAGCATTAGATTGGAAATTGCCAGATTCTGACGCGGTACCAAAAAAAAAAAGCCATTTGCGATTGTTTATAGCACGAGAAGCTTGTTCTATCAGTTCATGATTTGCTTTTATGTTAAAAAAAACTTTAACCATCCTGGTTATTTGACATAACTTTAAGGTCATATTTAGCTCTTTAAAATATATTCAATATTCGGATTTCCTCTATCATCAGCGATGATACATAACTTCTTGAAACCCGCATATGGTGCACTGTTCAACATATCTAAAATAGAACATGTCTTTCAATTAATTGATAACCAACCGGGTTTCTGTGGGTTTCTTTCTCAAGTTACATGGAATAAATCAACTACAATGTATTACTTAACATGAATGACATTTTTATAGATAACAGTTTAAATTCCACAAAAAAGAAATTGCGTGTTACAGAGAAGTATAAAACCTATTTTTGTGTTTTTGCTAAACATGTCTTCAGACAGATAAAAGAGGGGAACCTTAAGGGTGAAGGGTGCAAAACTTTTCATATAGATGAAGAATCAAAATATTGTTATGGTCATCATTATTCTTTTCTTCTAGATAATAATATGATGAGAAAACAAATATTCCTGTTAACTTGATTGTATCATCGCGTAGCTTCAGCTTTTTATACAACAGATCTATATGAATAAAATAATTGACTAAAACACTATGCATAAAAAACTGAAATTTTTATGTAAAACTCCCGAATTTTCGAGTTCTCTGCAAATTATTGTAAATACCTCCAGCCTTAATGTGAGAAAATGCATCTTTTCTTGAAACGATTCCTTGTACATGTATATTTGTTTAACTTGTTCGTTTGTTAGAAGGGTATCTCAATTTCAAGTGTCCTCCTCTTGGTGCCTTTGAATTTAATCCATTTAAATTCATTTTTGTTAAGGTGTTAGAATACGCGTGGTCTGTAATTATCTATAGGGATAAACTGATTAAAGTCTGATAAAAGAAAAAGAAATATTATCATTTCTATTTGCCCAAGTGTTTGAACTCTATTTACAAACGCAGACCTTTACTGCGTCTCCAATTAACTTCATGTAAAAAAAAGTCTATAGAATTTTGTAAATTGAGATAAATGGTAAATTGGATTGAATCACCTCTAAACTTTACCTACATAGCAGCCAAAGATAGCGCTTGAATATACGGTTCGAGATGTAAGAATAGATGAGAGATATTCAGGGGGAAAAAAATAAAAATGCATTTTCAGTCAGAACTGACATTTGGGATAGACAGATTGATCACAGAGACAACGTTTGTAAAAGATGACCTTCTGAAAAGACAAATTAAACAATTCCAAAATGACTTGGAGAACAACAGAGTCTTCCAAATGGATTTTGCGGGCCTGGAAAATGGGATAGCAGCTTCTCTGGATATAGACCGGGGTGTTATGCCGACAGGATCTGATGTTTTCCAGGCTGTGATGGAACAAATGCTGAATGAACCACAAAACTTCGGCGGAATATTACATCAAAACAGTGAATTTTGTGAAAACGTGGATAACAAAAACCGTTTAGAAAGGACAGAAAATAAAGAGAAGGAACTAAAGAGATCAGCAACTTTTTATGAGGAAGAAAAGGAGGAGAAAACGTTAAGACGTTACAAGTCTGAAAAAATAATACGTGTGGCGAGATTTGAATGAAAATCTATATTTGTCATTTACACATTCTTTGAAAATTGTGAAAAAAAAATTATGAAGGTAATATGGATATTTCATGATAATGAAGGGAATCTCTTCTTGCCTTAGGTTAGTCATTCAGAAACAAAATTGAAAATAATTAACATTGTTAGCACTTAATTTCAATTATACATTTCTTCAACATATGCATTTGTTACATATTTTAGGGAAATATGTTTATTTAGAGACTATTCATGTTCTTGTGATTTGTTAGACAATGTGTAACCCATGTTAAATTCGTCTTTCTTTATTATATATATAACATTTTTAGAATTCTACACATGTAATTGCATTATATTGTTCATCAGAGGTACTTCTAGAATTCAAGATATCTTTGTCAAATACAAATGCCTCCTTCAGAAGCTTTGCCAGTATAAAAGGTCAAGATCAAGGTCAGGAGGTGAAAATTTCTATTTAGATAGATATACTGTGTCATAAAGAATACAAGTGTGAAATATAAGTCAAGAGCCTTATCACTTACCATTTAAAGTTTAAGTAGGTCAACCGTCAATACCAAGGTTTAGTTCACAAGGTCAAACTTGAAGGGCCGTATTACAAGGAATGCATACAAGAAATATGAAACCCATGTCACTTGTATGCCATAAAAAAGTTATGGAAAAGTTTCAGGTTTTTGTTGACAGATAGGCAAAATCAATGAGTAAAGCTTGTCATTCGGCTAAAGTTTACACTCATGCGTCAGGTCAAACACGTGACACCGCGAGGTTGTTTCCGTAACAACGTCCATTCATATGGATCGAGGTGTCACGTGTTTGACCTGAAACTTACAACATGGTGCTTGAATTCGAAGAGACGAAGCGGAGGCAATTAGAATCCCGGCCGTATCATTGATATTAAAGCTTAACAAGGTATAATGTGATTGCCGATCGTTTAGTTTTATTTTATTCGAGTGAGACACAGTCAATAATCCCCTAGAAAATTTGCCGATTCGTGCCGGTCATATTCTAAACTTGGATTCCGGGTTTTGTTCAATGTAGATTCCTGCGGCCAACACACCACTACCAACCAAATATCCAAGTGTCGTTGGCCGTTTCTGCGGCTAGTCATTCCAAAGAACTGATTCTGGGTATGACATTCATACAATTTTAGGCGAATTGAATTCTCAAGATTATCTTTCAATTTACACATTATATATACGTCATTAGACCAGAAATATATTACCATCTTTGTCTATGTATCAATGTCATACCCAAATATATTTGGGGATGATGAGTCGTACTAACAAACAATAAGACAAACATAGAGACAATATGCCTCAGAATCTCAGATTACGGGCGCATATAATGGCGGATTAATAATAACAGGTTTTATAATCTGAATGTTCTTTTGGTAGTTCATGGTCTATTCAAGATGGGTGTTAAACTATACATGAGTTATCAAGGCTTCGAATATAACAATCCTTTACAGTTATAACATTGGCTGAAATAATCATCAAGTTAGTCTTGAAATACAGCATACACTTGAGCTACGGCAAAAATGGATCCATTAGAGAAAGTGGAACACGCGAAGTTGTCCTGTTGATCGTCCCAGATACAACGGCTTCCCAACGTTAAAGTGGCATTCTTCATTTGACCAATGGAAACCACCGCTATAAACCTATATCGTGGGTAATGCATTGATTTTACTTCATCTCTCACATATTCACTCAGAGTCTTGGACACGTCTTTGCATCGTTTTGGTTCGTACTTTAGTCTTCTCAAGTGTTTTTGCAGAATATCGCTCAGACATTTTTCTACCACATCAGGTTCGAATTTCCTCAGTTTTCTGGTTAAGGTGACGTTCCCGGTGTCCTCTAACCGTTGTTGACGTGTTTTCTGCATTGTGACCAAACCTTTGGCTATTTTCTTCATGGTTAATAGCTTTGTAAGATCACCTTCTGGTTCTGCCACTGATGATGGTTCTTTGTCTGGTTTACTCCTCCTGAGGTACACCGGGGACATTGGTTTACCATCCTTTCCAGATTTAGTCTGCTCTTTGCCCATCCCTGGTAGAAGCTTAGCCATCTGCTTGGCCATTGACTTCGGCATCTCAGACTGTTTGTCATCATTTGAAATGTTTGTTTTCGATGGTGGAACGCCTAAAGTCTCGTTGATGGCTGTTTGGAAAAAGCTTTCATTTTTTGTTGTTTCCTTCGACTGAAAAAGAGTTGTAGACATTCAACATAATGGTTCAATTCAACATTTAAATAATTGACTTATTTTGGTTAACGTTGTATTTCAGTGTTATTTTTCTTCCAGTGGAAATATAAAAACGGATATTGTGCTGTCTTTGCTCTTTTAAGGTAACACTGAAAAAACTAGAATGTCACAAGTAATATGAATGCATTAATGTTCTCGTCAAAACTACTATATACACAAAATTCTATCAAAAACATGTACATCTATGCTTCTACATACCGCTTCCATAGTCACAAAATCAATGCGAAGGCGGCACTGAATCTAGATATTCAAAGTAAAAACTTTGATTTACTTTTATTTTGAAATTTTCTCTCTTAGACAGCGAGAAAGGGGCATGTATATGCATATTGTTCAGTTTGAAGGTTTTCAATCGACCGGAAGTCGATCCCTCCAGAGAATATTTACATATTAGAGTTTGTTTCATCTACATTCTAATTTCATTTAATTTTTTGTTTGGATAAACATCAGCACCTCTGTTTGAAGATTTATTTAGAACTGTTAAAGGACAAATAAGTGTTACATACCTATGGGTATTGTAATTGTATAGGTCTACAAACAAATATATAGGATGGTCGTGGTTCTAGATGTTACTTGTCCCCATTACTTTCTATCTGGGATAGGATTTGTAAAAACATACACTTTTTGTGAAAAATAAACTCCGAATGATTACAAGAATTCTGAGAAAGAATTCCAAATAATTACACATTTACATGTAAAAAGTATAAATTTACTTTCATTTCTTAGCCATACTATTTCAAATGCTTGAGAGAGGAACTGGGATTACATTCAGCACCTGGAAATCCAACATACACACTTACAAACTTATCTGTATCTGAAATACTTGACAACCAAAAATCTGTTCCTGGGTCTTTCGGTATTCATACTGATGCATCTGATCTTGAACTACCGGATTCCCAAAAATTCTTACAAACATCGCTTCATCGCCGATTCGTCCAGGTGCCCCTCAAAACCTCTATCCATTTTGCTTACGAAAATATTAACTCGCATCAAGCAAGGTCTTCAAACATACTGCGAGACAACATATTACAGAAATGAAATCGATCAGATGTATATCCTAAAGAAGGAGGAATCGTATTCCAGCAAATAGATGGCATCCCCATGGGTTCCAATTGTACAGAAGCATAGAGGGGACATGTGCGATTTATTTATTATCTCGTGGCCACGAGATAATAAGTCATGGCCACGACTTCACATCTCGTGGCCATGACTTACTAACTTGTGGCCACGACATAATTATCTCTTGGTCACGACTTAGTAACTCGTGGCCACGACATAATTATCTCGTGGCCACGACTTATATCTCGTGGCTACGACTTAGTAACTCGTGGCCACGACTTATTATCTCGTGACCACGACTAAGTAACTCGTGGCCACGACATAATTATCTCGTGGCCACGACATAATTATCTCGTGGCCATGACTTACTATCTCGAGGCCACGACTTAATTGTCTCGTGGCCTCGACATAATAACCAAATTTTTCTTGAATCAAAAGGGATGTCATCCTCTCGCCCTTGCCTATTTACTTGCAAAGTTTGATGAAGAATAGAAATTGTGCCCTCTAGAGTGTCCACAAGCGTTTTCTATTATGGTTAATTGTAATCTCGACTTATGCCACCTGCCCTTGAAAATCAATAGGCGACGTCCTCTTACTGCGAGGGGATGACAAAGCCCTTTTCTCAATGTCATAGGACAAGAGACCCACAGGGCCATATCGCTCACCTGATTTGCAGACAAAAAATGATATTGGACAATATGTTTGAGGCCCTTGAGCACTTGCTTCCTGTAGGTGTCGTGAAATTCTGCGCAGTGTATGTCGAGGAGATGTCGAAAATGTTGTAAAAGTTAACGACGTTCGGCGGAAGCCGGTCCGCACACTATGACAATAGCTCAGGTGAGCTAATAAAAATGTAACAGCAAGTTTTTTGTGCAAGCGCAGGTGAGTTGAAAAGGTATGACAATTACTCTTGGAATATTTGTCCAGTGAGCTAATATGACTTTAAAAAGAAACAATAAGACGTAAATTTCTAAAAGTAAACTCAGTCACTTTCTTATATAAAAATATTCACTAATTTCATTTGTTAATTATTTCGTGGCCACGACTTAGTAAGTTGTGCGCTCAAGATAATCAACCAATTGATACGCAGGATTATGCCGTGGCCACGAGATTAGTAAGTCGTGGCCACGAGTTAGTAAGTCGTGGCCACGAGATACTAAGTCGTGGCCACGAGGAACTAAGTCGTGGCCACGAGATAATAAGTCATGGCAACAAGATAATAAGTCGTAGCCACGATATGTTAAGTCGTGGCTACGACTTATTATCTCGTGGCCACGAGATATTAAAAAATCGCACATGTCCCCTCTATGCTTCCGTAAAATTGCGCCCCACTACTTGCGGACTTATTTTTTTATATTCATACGAAGCTGACTTCATCCAGACCTTGCTCTCGACTGGGCGAAAGCATCCCGCATCTTTGTTCAATTTAACCTCCAGATACATAGATGACGTGTTGTTCATCAATAATCCGAACTTTCAGGATCATCTACATGAAATCTATCCTCATGAATTACAGATGAAGGAAACAACCGAGAAGGACAGATCTTCGCTTCGTACTTGGATATACGTCCATCTTTCGACGCAAATGGCCATTTGAATACCTCACTGTATGACAAGCGTGATGATTTCAGCTTCCACATAACTAACTTTCCTGTCATGAAAAGCGACATTCTGTTGTCTCCTGCTTATGGCGTGTTTTTTTTTTTTGTTTCCCAGCTCATACGGTACGCAAGGGCATGTTCGAAATATGAAGATAACCGGATGTGACAATTCTACCGAATTGGAGTGGCGGGTGCTGCATACAAGCAGGAGATGCTGACTCTTCCTGGGCACCTGGTCTCACTCCCATATTGGGAGTTCGCACGCCAGGGCATGTACCAAATATGAATATTTCATAGTTAGAACCAGACGGATTGCAAGTAAGCTACTTGTTCAGGGTTATATTACACAATGGCTGAAATCACCATTGAGGCAGTTCTTCGGTAGCTACGGGGATATGATAAAAGCATATCAGATCCCCCTTTCCAGATAATCAGTGACAATCTGGATTGCGATTGAATGCTGTCATCAGTACCAAACAAGAACTATTTACTTGATATGTACATCAATATATACATCGAGAAAAATAACCGAATATGATAACTTTTCATGGAGCTGTTTCGACGGGTGTTGCATGCAATCAGGAGACGCTGACTGTACCCGGGCACCTGGTTATTCATTCCGAGGTTTGCAACAATCAAAATTCTTATGATTATGCCTTGCCTTCTCGACTTTTAGACTGAATAACTGATAGGTACTTCTTTGATGTTTATTCGATTGTCTCGAAAAGGAATTAGGAATAGATTTATCATAGGGGAACTCATTCAATAAAAAAAAGTCGGTGTTGGAGATGTCGCTTGGAAAATTCACTTTGGCTTTATTTAAACTGTTTGGCATGAAGTACTACTGACGAGGATTCAATATCCGAAACACGTGTCTAGTACAATAAATCATTTCATTTTCGTTTTTTGTATATTTTTTATTCCTCATTCCAAATTGGAAGAAAAATTTGTCTTGTATCTGCACATTCAAATTTGGATAAAATCCTTTTTTTTTGTGAGATAAAATTCTAATTCTAGTCATAGATACAGGAAGACGTAATCAAAATATTCAACTTTTTCATTGGTCTCGTTGGTTTATGTGTAATCATTTGTGTTTTATGATTCTATGTGATTTGGTGTTCCTTGTACCTTTTGCGTCTCTTTCTGTGCGTGTATGCTCTGCGTTTTGCATTGGGTGTTTGGGGGGTTTCGCTGTGGGTGCTTAAAACGAGTGTTGTTGGAGATCCCCTCCTTTTTCTCTTTTGGAGAATTTTTTTCTGCAAATGTGGTCCCGAATTCCAAATGGAATAACCTTGTTTTCTGCAACACTTCTTGCTCATCTCATATCAACCGAGGCTATTGCTCTCCCACGGTAAGAAACATATTTGAATTCAACCCCACATACAAATAGATTAATGATGTGCCATCTAAATTTTGCGGATTACCTTTGCTCTTTCTATCTATATGAACAAGAGGTAATATTAAAGACCAATGAAAACAGTATACCTCTGCTTCCTATTTAGATCTTACTTACTTTTTTTTACGACAATTGTCACATGAATACTTCAATATAAGACAAACGTGATAACTTTATCTTCAGAATAACAAATATACCATTCATGCTTAGAAACATCATTCGCTCCTGCCTATACCGGCACGCATTCAAGCCTGTCTTGAATTAACGTGCCATTATCAAAGTGCGATTATTTCCCCTTTAGTATAAATACGTTCGTTCCCTTCTATCAGCAAGAGTTAACGTTCTTTGCTTGTTACATTACAACGTCCTCTTTTTCATTCTGCAGCCGACAGTGTAAGTCGTGAATTTGCTTGCTCACATAAATTTCCATTTATCAGATTAAAACCCATCCCTCCCGTTCCCTATTCAAGATCATGATGATTTTATAGTATTGATTTGCCTTTTTGAACTACTAATTTTCTGATTACAATCCTTTGGGTCGTGTCGTACAAACTTAAACCACGTAGCACAGTCTACTTGAATTCAACTTTTTACAGAAGCAATCTAATGTTATTCGATGCAGTGCCTAACCATATATACGTGGTTGAAAGGCTGTACTTACATAAGTACATATCGACTTATTTTACATCACTGCCTGCAAGTTTATCAGCTCTTGGATCACTGACGAGGATTAAGTGCCTGAAACGTGCATGTCTGATCCATGCTGCAAATTATAATCTGTTCTTAAATATAAATGATGCTATAGAATTTGAAGACGTTTATCTCAAATGATGCCATGAATTTGAAGATGTGTAACATTTTTTCATGTATTTGATCAACTTTCGAAATGGATACTTTGGTCGGTTTTCTTTCTATATATTTCAGGATAATTCATCATAGATCTTCATTCAGGACCCGTCGCAGTGGACTGCACCTTCTTCATTCCAGCCGCATTGCGAGACGCATATCAACGTGACTTCATCTGTATCGTTCGACTCCTATACCATACCTTCCGAAGACTGCTCGGTTCTATGGACAACCCCCCTAGGAGGTTTTCCCCCGGGTACTCCGGTTTCCTCCTGCTCGATGACCTGTCGCGGTGGACTACAATGTAGTGTTCTGCCATTTGCGGACTGATAGCTGTGACTTTGTCTGTTTGCCGTTTGTCGTGACTTCATGTGAGTCGTCACCCCTCAACTTTGATGGACGGTGCTCACACTTATTCTAAATATGCACATTTACAGAATATTGGCCATTTGGGCCTATTATTGACATATTTCATCTTATTATTATATAGTATTTTGGCCTTATCGGCCTATATTTTGGCCTTATTGGCCCATTCATGTTTATTGCTTTGTACCGCTTTTGTGCCAATCCATTGCGGTAATAACACAAATTTGAATATATGTTTATTGCTTGTTACCGCTTTTGTGCCAATCCATTGCGGTAATTATATGTTTATTACCGCTTTGTGCCAATCCATTACGGTAATAGCTTTATATATGTTGTGATTGAGGCTCGTCCATCGGCGTCCTCCTTTGTATATATTTAAAGCCACCGCGGCCAAATTATGCCAACTGAATAAATATAATCAAATTTATTGAATATCATTTTTTATTTATTTGCAAGCATCTGAGATAATGTATTTACATGTATATCACAATTGATACGATATTCCTGAGTAATTATAAGCTCAAACTACATGTACAATGGCTTCAATATGACGGCAAGACAACTTACCGATAACTTCCTCAACCAGGGGTACGTTTGTTAACGACTGTTTTCACCTCGAAAAAAAATTGTACGATACAATGAAAATTTCAATCAATTTAACATAGCACTGTCAAAGATTTTGAAGATATTTCACGTTAGAGCCATAGAACAACACTGACTTTGATTCATTCATCCAGTTTTGACCACTTCTACTTGTCTTCATCTCCATCAGTGATTCAATTTTGCTCTTTTGCAGAATGTTTAAGTTCATGAATGCAAGTCAAACGAAAAACCCAAATTAGAATCCAATAAAAATGCAATTCCATTTATTTCAACCAATACCAAATATAATAGTTTCTTGTAGGGGTCCGTCGTATACCAAATATAATAGCTTGTATACCAAATATAATAGCTTGCTAGGGGTCCGTCGATGTTTAATTTTGCGCTCTATTGTGAGTGCTGTTGAGATTATCGTCAGGATCTTCTTTAACTCATTTGTGTCACACTTATGCCCTTTGCCGTGTGGAGCTCGTAAAAAAGTTCCCCGCGAGGGGTTTGACAGTAAGTGTTTTGAATATACTTCCCTGACATTCTCGCCATAGCACTTTCTATATAGACATAACGTCAGACAGTGCATGAAGTTTTTTATATTTTCATTTCCATGCTTCATAAACATCGACGGCGGGTGCGGCTAGCCAACAGGGGATGCTTACTCCTCCCGGGCACCTGGTCCCACCTCTAGCTTGCTAGGGGTCCGTCGATGTTTAATTTTGCGCTCTATTGTGAGTGCTGTTGAGATTATCGTCAGGATCTTCTTTAACTCATTTGTGTCACACTTATGCCCTTTGCCGTGTGGAGCTCGTAAAAAAGTTCCCCGCGAGGGGTTTGACAGTAAGTGTTTTGAATATACTTCCCTGACATTCTCGCCATAGCACTTTCTATATAGACATAACGTCAGACAGTGCATGAAGTTTTTTATATTTTCATTTCCATGCTTCATAAACATCGACGGCGGGTGCGGCTAGCCAACAGGGGATGCTTACTCCTCCCGGGCACCTGGTCCCACCTCTAGCTTGCTAGGGGTCCGTCGATGTTTAATTTTGCGCTCTATTGTGAGTGCTGTTGAGATTATCGTCAGGATCTTCTTTAACTCATTTGTGTCACACTTATGCCCTTTGCCGTGTGGAGCTCGTAAAAAAGTTCCCCGCGAGGGGTTTGACAGTAAGTGTTTTGAATATACTTCCCTGACATTCTCGCCATAGCACTTTCTATATAGACATAACGTCAGACAGTGCATGAAGTTTTTTATATTTTCATTTCCATGCTTCATAAACATCGACGGCGGGTGCGGCTAGCCAACAGGGGATGCTTACTCCTCCCGGGCACCTGGTCCCACCTCTAGCTTGCTAGGGGTCCGTCGATGTTTAATTTTGCGCTCTATTGTGAGTGCTGTTGAGATTATCGTCAGGATCTTCTTTAACTCATTTGTGTCACACTTATGCCCTTTGCCGTGTGGAGCTCGTAAAAAAGTTCCCCGCGAGGGGTTTGACAGTAAGTGTTTTGAATATACTTCCCTGACATTCTCGCCATAGCACTTTCTATATAGACATAACGTCAGACAGTGCATGAAGTTTTTTATATTTTCATTTCCATGCTTCATAAACATCGACGGCGGGTGCGGCTAGCCAACAGGGGATGCTTACTCCTCCCGGGCACCTGGTCCCACCTCTAGCTTGCTAGGGGTCCGTCGATGTTTAATTTTGCGCTCTATTGTGAGTGCTGTTGAGATTATCGTCAGGATCTTCTTTAACTCATTTGTAGAACCTGCTATTCCAATAAAGAAAGACTGCCACACCAATTAATAGTAAGAGACATGAAAATACCCCCATAAATAAGGATGAAATTAAATCTAATATTCTGCAAAGAGACATGAAAATACCCCCATAAAAAAAGGATGAAATTAAATCTAATATTCTGCAAAGAAGCAAAAGTGAATCCCAAAGGAAATGAGATCAGGTGCCCGTGGAAAGTGAGTAAAACACCCGTCACTTAGACCGTGCAGAAAAAAGTCAAAACCGATGAATGTGTCAAATTCGGTGTTTGGATGGTTCTGACCTAAATATAGAGGACCACGGGATGTTATAATAATGTTTTTTTTTCTTCGTTATATCGTCCAAAAAATTGCAGTCGACCACAAATGTACCCTTGGTCCATAGTTTATCGATAGTCACCTTACCCTCAAAACTAAGTCTTTGTAGTTTGAGCTTGCTCTGGAACAACATGTCAATTGCTATATTTATACACTATGGGCAGGGGACGAAGGAATGTAAACTACTCAGGAAATTTGTAATTTTGAAGTATAAGTCATTACGATTGTCATATATTGAAATATTTAGGTAACCAATGTCGTTTATATAAAAAAAAATCAAAAAAATTTCAAACCAATTTATCATGCACCAGGTCTACACGTGTTTCGGAAATTTAAATCCTCATCAGTGACGCTTCCATCCAAAGTGATTTTAGACACAGCCAAAATTCATTTTAGTAGCGCCCTCTGGTTATATTTTTTTTAATTTAAATTTTTGAAATTCGCAGAGAGTGCGCGGCTCCAAGTTTTCTGTAGGGTCGATTCAGTAGAATATTCAAATAAGATCAATGTTCAAAATAGCATAGGAGGGATGGTTTTAATATGTTAACCTCCTTTAATTTCGATGATATTGACAAGTTTCCGAAATAGCAAAATAATATTCATGACTTCAAATCGATAATGTGCCAAAACAAAGCTTCTTTCGTGAGACAGAGCTGGAAAGAAGTACTAATTAATATGCATAAGAAACATCTATGTCACGGGAAACGAGTTTAACTGCTCCACACTGCAACAGGAAATAAGTGTTTATTTGATAATACGGAAGTATTCCAACTCTATACCTTCCGAAGAAAATTTATTATGCACCAGACACGTTTTTCGGATATTAAATCCGCATCAGTGATGTTTCCATCCAAAGTGATTTTAGACTCATTGAACTGCTACGACGGGTTTGGCATGCAAACAGGAGACGCTGACTCTCCACCGGTACCTTTTCTCACTTCGAAATATTGTTTATTCCAGGGTTTGCAACTTCTAATGATTTTTACTTACCTTCTCGACATTGAGACTGCACGCCTTCGATGTTTATCTAAATATGAAGGAGAATTCATGCTTTCAGTGGTTTCTTTAGATAGATTTTGCCGAGGTAATCAACAAGAAAACTGATGAATTAAGACATTAAATTTGCCATGAAATTTTGAATTTTGAAAGTAGAAAATTCAATAAATATATATATAGAAATTATATATTATACTCATACGGCATTCCATCGGAATCTGAAATTATTTTACATATGTTTTGGATAACATTAGTAATATTCGGGTCAAAACTTGTACTGTTTCCATCAATGGAAAATATTTTATTAAGCATTGCCTCCCCCTGAGATATAGAAAGCCACTTATACTCTTACCCATGATACAAATTTTCTAGCTAAGTGGGGTTCTGTTCCTCAGGGGAAGAGTCACTACCCCAGAGACGAAAAACGAAAAACAAAAATAGAAATGGGTGCATTTATTTTAAGGATCAACCTTTTAGACCATAAAAAATGGCAAATTTGACTTCTTTTTTTTTTTTTTTTTTTTTTTGTTTAATCATCTCAAAAAACACTATGAAACATTTGGAACGAAATGAGCAATAGCGATGTTTATTTCTCCGTCAATGTGTATTTTGCGCTAAAAAACTTACATTGTAGCCATTGAATACAAAATAAGATCGGGGATATTACTTTCGAAATCTACATGTATTTCTGATATACAATGTGGATATGTTTGATGTGTATTATTAAATTTTATCCATTTTAAATAAACTATTCTTAACTTTCTACTTTTTTGTCGAATATTATTAGTTTTCCAAAATGAGAACCCCTATCTCTTTTGGCCTTAATTTTAGAATTTTTAAAGGAGAGCACCAAAATATAAAACATGTAAAAAGTCTCCAAATACAAATAATTTATTGCATCAACTTGGGACAGGTCATCATGCATTCAACAAGAAGCACATATTAGATACAGAAAATAAATGAAAATGATTATACATGTAATTGAATAATACACCATACAGCATTAAAATTAGATTTGCAAAAAACTGAGTTCAAGAGGACCCTCTCGTTTGAAATATATTTTCTACAAATTGAATTACATTTGACAAGATTGAGCCTTCGCTACTTAGTAAATGTATCAATTTTCCATAGTACCGAGAGTTTTAAAATTAATACATTCGCTCGATAATACATCAGAAATTTCTTCTCTTTTGTCTTTTTATTTGTCGCACTGTAACAAAACGTGATACTCGTCATCTATTTCAAATTTTCAGACTATCCGGGAGAACTAAATCTATATCATTTAATTTCCATTGTCATTTTCAAGAAACGAAGATTCTGATTGGCTGAGAAATTTTGTTGATTCATCGATCAACACAATTTTTCACGGAAGTCTATTTATAACACTATTTTTAGAACTGGGGGTTCCCTCAAACACGAATGAACTCGTTGCTGAAAATACAATTTGTTGATGTTTGCTCATGATTTCAAGGGTACCATTTCTTTTCTACTTACTCAAAAGTTAACAGTACATGTAGAATTTGCTCAAACTGGTCCTTATTCCAAAGATATAGAGGGACGATCGTTCGCTGTTTGAATCATGGCGGCTGCCATAACTTGTTCTGGCAGACGTATCACTGCGAAACCTTCCGACTTACAAAAATATAGTGCGGTGATTGATTGTTTTTAGATTCAAGAAAACAGTCTGTTTTCCACAATTAAATGATAAGAAATGAATTTTATATTTTTTCTGTTGATGCAGAACAAAGGAGGGGATCTCCAACAACACCAGGTTGTAGAACCCACAGCAAAACCCCAAAACACCCAATGCAAAAACACAAAGCAGTCAAGCACAAAGAGACGCGTAAGGGACAAGGAACGTCGACGCACAACACAGAAACATCAAACACAAAGGACTACACATAAACCAACGAGACCAATGGGCAACCGGTGCCGACTTAGGACGGCCATCTGCCACGGAAATAGCAGAAGGTATGGTAATCCTGGATTACGTGCGCACAACCCTCCCACTTTTCCGATTACCCAAAGGTCTCGAAGAACGTACAATTATGGTGTAAAACAACCTCCTCACTGTCAGATGACCACACACAAACAAGACCGCAAAACGCAGGGGCCCAAGCAACACAGATGAATATGTAAATGGATATAAAAAGAGGGCGTACGTAATACAATCCGTGCTCTGCCGCCGCGAGCTCATGTATGTTATCACCCGAGGAGTCCGACTGACATTCAGAGAGGACAGGTGGTCGGGGCCCTGTCTTCTCCAAAGAGGTGTGGACAGGGCCCGTCATGGAGTCCCGTCGTCACAGTCAGTCAGACTTCAAGTTTTAAGAATACGCTTGTACAAGACTGTAGATTGGTCAAGTACCAAGTCCGTCTGGTGACATTAGGATCATACCCACGGTATAAAAGGCGTTTGATGATTCTGACGCATTTTCTATAGTGATGGTGTCTATCTTTGATCCTTCTTATCTTGTTAATAATGTCACCATAAAATGCAGGTTGTGAAATACCCAAAGTAATATACTACGCGCATTGATGCAGTTTTCTGTCCAATTTTTCGGGTGATACCTTCATCAATAGAAAAAATATAAGATTCATTTCTTAAATCACTTAACATTAACTTTGTTTGCATACGAATCGTCATGCGGAAGAAATACGACACGAGATTCAAGACTAAATACGGCCTTTATCTTATCAGCTCCTTATGATTTTGGAACACATCTTTGATACATCTGTATTATTGAATTGGATTGCTAGGGTCTTCTTTCCATGAAAGAGCAGGCACAGAACTACTTCATATGAAAAATATAGTATAATGAATAGTTTGACGTGCATGTCTGGTTCATGCTTCAAATTTATCTGCTTTTAAAGCCCCTGTCACACTATTGAATTTGAAGACGTTTAATATTTGTACTACTTGGTGAGTGTCACTGCTGGTGGAGCAGGAGTCCCCGAGGGCACATGTAGCCAAGTTCGATCAACTTCGTCTGACTCTTCAACACATTCGAAAATTCTGTTACCATATTTCTTGAAATTTCTAAAACGTAGGTCCTGTAGCATTATATCCCACCCATCCTGCTACGTCTATCGGTACATTTTTAACATAATAATTCTCACACTCTATTGTTTAGATTGAGGATCACTGACGATGTTTAAGTACCCGAAACGTGCATGTCTGGTACATGCTGCAGATTCATCTGCTTTTAAATGATGCTATTGAATTTGAAGATGTTTAACTTTTGTACTACTTGGTGAGTATCATTGCTGATTGAGCAAGAGTTCTCGAGGGCGCATGTAGCCAAGTTCGATCAACTTCCGTTGATCGTCTGTCTCTTCAACGCATTCGAAAATTTCTGTTACCAAATTTCTTGAAATTTCTAAAACGTGGGTCCTGTACGTAGCATCATATCCCACCCATCCTGCTACTTCTATCGGTACATTTTTAACGTAATAATTCTCACACTCTTTGGCACTATTACATTGTTTAGACTGAGGATCACTGACGATGTTTAAGTAACCGAAAAGTGCAAGTCTGGTACATGCTGCAAATTCATCTGCTTTTAAATGATGCTATTGAATTTGAAGACGTTTAATATTTGTACTGCTTGGTGAGTGTCACTGCTGGTGGACCAGGAGTCCCCGAGGGCACATGTAGCCAAGTTCGATCAGCTTCGGTTGATTGTCTGTCTCTTGAACGCATTCGAAAATTTCTGTTACCAAATTTCTTGAAATTTCTAAAACGTGGGTCCTGTAGCATCATATCCCACCCATCCTGCTACTTCTATCGGTACATTTTTTAACATAATAATTCTCACACTCTTTGGCACTATTACATTGTTTAGAATTAGGATCACTGACGATGTTTAAGTAACCGAAACGTGCATGTCTGGTACATGCTGCAAATTTATCTGCTTTTAAATACTGCTATTGAATTTGAAGACGTTTGACTTTTGTACTACTTGGTGAGTATCATTGCTGATGGACCAGGAGTCCCCGAGGGCGCATGTAGCCAAGTTCGATCAACTTCGGTTGATCGTCTGTCTCTTCAACGCATTCGAAAATTTCTGTTACCAAATTCCTTGAAATTTCTAAAACGTGGGTCCTGTAGCATCATATCCTTATCATATCCATCCTGTTACATATTTCGGTACATTAAATTGTTTAGATTGAGGATCACTGACGAGGGTTAAGTACCCGAAACGTGCATGTCTAGTCCATGCTGCAAATTTATTTGCTTTTAGATTATGCTTTTGAATATGAAGACGTTTAACATGATATGAAAATTATAGAAAAAATACTACCAAGAAGTGTCACACGATTGGCTCCCATTGGAATTTCCACTTTTTGTTGAAATATCATTTCCCTAACCAAACACTACAAATGTGTTACCGAAGAAGAAAGTTCAACAGTTTGATTACCTCTTCTTCTGTGTATTTAGTGGAGTCCAACTATTCCCTTACAAAATAAGCATTATTGAAACCAACAACAATGTACATGTATTTTCGATTGTCATATTTGCCGATGAAGGCATTTTTAATGATCTGATAAGTCGAAAAAACAAATGATTAATAAAACATATCCTATTGAAACGTGCAGACTTCAAATGTTCAACAACTTTTTTAGAATTACTGTAATATATATACATTTGGTTGATACCACTTCTGGAGTTAATTGTTTCACACTATTTTTGAAGATCAGTTTCGATTTCTGAACGAATTTCAGTTAAAATGGTCGATACAGATTTAGTGGAGCATTTCAAAGTTCCAGATATAAAGCTTTGTTTGTGTGGAGATTTGTGCATTTTTTTAATGCAGTACAAGTAAGGTAACTCTAGGTAAACTTTATCAGTATCTTAGCTATTTAAAATGGGAATGGACAGATTTGTGATTTTCATTTACTTCTTATTCATTCCTCCTACCTAGACATACTACTATCGATCAGTGACAACGAGCATTTGAACGTTAAACGTGTTCAAATTGAAAAGCATGATTTAAGAACAGATAAATTGGCAGCATGGACCAGACATGCACGTTTGGGTACTTAACCCTCGTCAGTGATCCTTAAATCTAAATAATGTAATACATCTCTCTTTATGACAAATGTGATGATTTTAATTTCTCCATCACAAACTTCCCCTTCATTTGCAGAAACATTCCCTCTTCACCTGCCTATGGCGTATTCATTTTACAACTAATACGTTATGCATGTTCCATGTATGTAAACTTCGTGTTGATGGCAAAGAGGCTCGTCAGTAAGTTGCTTGCTCGAGGTTATTTAGGGGAACGACTTAAGATGTCACTGAGGAAGTTCTATGGTTGTTTCAAAGAACGCGGCAGGTGATACATGCAACCAAGGACGCTTACTCCTTCCGGGCACTTGGTCCTGCCTCCATTCGGGGGTTCGTGATTTCCTTGTTAATAGAGACTTACACATACGAAAATACAGCAAACCAGACTTACACATACGAAAATACAACAAACCAGGTATTCGTGATGTATCTTTCGACGGTCTTACCAACAGTTAGGTCTTCATCATATTCGTACGAATGACAAATAAAGTTGTTCTCTCTTCCTTTAAAGAAAGTTGTTCTCTCTTCCTTTAAAGAAATTGAAATTTCGGTTGATCGTCTGTCTCTACAGCGCATTCGAATATTTCTGTTATCAAAATTTCATGAAATTTCTAAAACGTGGGTCCTGTAGCATCATATCCCACCCATCCTGCTACGTCTTTCGATACATTTTTATACATACTAAAATTCACACTCTTTGGTCATATTACATTGTTTAGATTGATGATCACTGACGAGGGTTAAGTACCCGAAACGTGCATGTCTGGTCCATGCTGCAAATTTATCTGCTTTTAAATGATGCTATTGAATTTGAAGACGTTAAACATTGCACGAACCATCAATGTTCTTACATTTCACCGACACTGGTTCAGCAGAAGTATTATTAAGGAAATCTCGTCAAATAGACTTTTTAAGGCCGTCAAATCTGACATACCTGTTAACAGTGAAAATCGTTCCTGCTGACAAAGCGGCAAACAATTTTACTTTGTTTGCAAATCATACTATTTTAAATGACTGATAGAGGAACTAGGATTACTTTCAGCACCTGGAAATCCAACATACACACTTACAAACTTATCTGTATCTGAAAAACTTGACAACCACAAATCTGTTCTTGAGTCCTTCGGTATTCATACTGATGACTCTGATTTTAAACTACCTTATATCTACTTGATTCCAAAAATGCACAAAAATCCTCCCAAACACCGATTCATTGTCGGTTTATCCAGGTGCTCTATAAAACCTCTTTCCAGTTTGCTTACGAAAATATTAACTGACATCAAGCAAGGTCTTCATACATACTGCGAGGCAACATATCCAGAAATGGAATCAGTCAGATGTGGATCTAAAGAACTTTTGGAAAATTTAAAAGCCACCAATTTCAATCATATTACCAGCATAAAGTCTTTCGACTTCTCCACGCTCTACACTACCATTCCACACCAAAAGCTCAAAAACAAACTGGCCAATATTATTCGTAAAACCTTTCTTTCAAAAAATGGGAACAAGAGATACAAATACCTTGTCATAGGGCGGGAGAATACTTATTTCGAGAAGAAACACTCTGATTCAAACAGAAAGTATACCGAATACGATATCATCCGGATGCTTGAGGTTTTGATTGACAACATTTTGTGGTGTTTGGAGGAACTCTATTCCAGCAAATAGTTGGCATCCCCGTGGGTACCAATTGCGCCCCACTGCTTGCGGACTTATTTTAATATTCATAAGAAGCTGACTTCATCCAGACCTTGCTCTCGACTGTGCGAAAGCACCTCCCATCTCAGTTCAATTTTACTTCAGATACATAGATGACGTGTGTTGTCCATCAATAATCCGAACTTTAAGGATCATCTACATGAAATCTATCCTCATGAACTCGAGATCAAGGAAACAACAGAGAGCGATCCGCTCCGTACTTGGATATACTTCTATCTTTCGACGCAAACGGCCATTTGAACACATCACTGCATGACAAGCGTGATGATTTCAGCTTCCATTTAACTAACTTCCCTTTCAGGAGTAGCAACATTCCGTCTTCTCCTGCCTATGGCGTTTTTGTTTCCCAGCTCATACGGTATGCCAGGGCATATTCCAAATATGAAGATAACCGGATGTGACAATTCTACCGAATTGAAGTGGTGGGTGCTGCGTGCAAGCAGGAGATGCTTACTCTTCCTGGGCACCTGGTCTCACTCCCATATTGGGAGTTCGCTTCTTTTCATATGGTGGAGGTCTTTCTTTGTTTGCTTTGGTTCTTGTTTTATCCTGATTTTGTATGCCTTCGGTTTATGATTTCTGAATTATCGATTTTGTACTCTGTATTGGGATATGGTCATTATCCATATTTGTCATTTCATCGTTAGAGCCAGATGGCTTGAAAGTAAGCTACTTGTTCACGGTTATATTGCACAACGGCTAAAATTATCTTTGAGGAAGTTCTTCGGTCGCTCCGGGGATATAATTAAAGCATATCAGATCCCCCTTTCCAGAATGATCGGTGATATTCTGGATTGTGATTGAATGGCTGTAATCATCACCATAAACATCAAAGAAGTACTTAACAGTCATTCAGTCTCAAAGTCGAGAAGGTAAGGCTTAATTGTGAGAATTCAAGAAATACTTACCTGATGTGTACATCAATATGTACATCGAGGCAATCACCGAATTTGACAAATTTCCATGGAGCTGTTGCGACGGATGTTGCATGCAATTAGGAGACGCTGACTCTCCCCGGGCATCAGGCCTCCCTTCGGAATGTTATTCATTTCCGAGGTTCACAGCCGTTCCTATCGAAATTTTAATGATTTCGCCTTGCCTTCTCGACGTTGAGACTGAATGACTGAAGGGTACTATTTCAATGTTTATATATATACCATGTTCCCATTGATCTTTGACTTATGAACTACGATCGGTATTTCTTCAATGGTATACTTTAGTGAGAGCGTAGGTAAGATTCCCCAGTGTTGAACCTTTCCCTGCTTTCCTTAGGAGACTGTTGAAATTATCCTTTTTACATGTGTAATTATTTGCTGTTTCATCGGAGTAACGATATAATGTCTTGAAGAAAGGTTCTCTAGTGATCTCAAGGTCTTGGGAATACAAACTTGAATCTGGTGCTTAGAAAGGATCGTATTTTATTGATATAGGACATTAGCACCACTCCCATTTATTTTATCCTTTTGGAAAGAGTATCAACCGGTCCATCTTCCTCTTTGGTCCATCTTGCATACCCCTCTCATGCATTCATCAGTATTTCGATACCATGTAAATGACTTTGGTTTCTGTTTTTCTGCAAACGTTTTTGTAACTTTTGATGACGTAAAACATTAAGGTCACCAGTAAAAATATGGCCAAAAGGCTGATATTGGAACTCGGTTTGGTTAAATGCATGTACTAGTATATGCCTAAAATTTTTTACTCTGATTTTTTTCTTTATTTGACTTTCACTAAGTTATGTCATAAAGAGAAAATCGGTCTTCTTCAAAACACTTTCTATTTCTAAAATGGAACTCTTGGTGTAGTAGTTAAGTCAATATGCTACAGTTATGGCCTTTGGTCGACAGACCGAATGTTGAACAGCTACGACAACGTTTCTTTTCTACATGTCGCTTTCCTTTACAGATGACACAATATTTCTAAAAATGCTCGATCACTGTGATAGATACGAGGGCTGATTGATATGTTGTGAGCTTCGCATTGATGGATTTGAATTTTATCATTTTGCATTATTTTTCTACATAAATCCTTTCGGTATCTAAACACTTTTGCCACCGGTGTTTTAATACCACCTTTAAAGAACTCCTTATCTTGACTGGTCAGAAAGCCATCCACTGCAAGTATGACGTCATCATCGGAATGAAAGTGGGTGCAAGAAATAGCTGCTTTCAGTTTTGGTAATAGATGAAAGTCTGATGGAGCAAGATCAGGTGAATAAAGCAGATTTTTAATCAGATTAAGTACACAATTATGATTAAAATGATTTCTCTGGAGATTCAAATAATCTTTGTAGTGGGAATATTTTCTATGTATCTTGTCTGTGTGAAAGTGTTCATTGTGTTCCTATTTTCTAACAGTACATTTATTGTATGTTTGTCTATAGAATTGCACTTTTAAATTATAGTGTACGTTTAATTTCTTTAACAACATCACCTATAATACTTTCCGTTCTTGCACTAGACTCTGGCGATTGTTCATTACATAAAGTTGTCCTTCGTGTCTCTACGGTGCTGCGCTATTATCTCCTGTTCTTTATTTGTTTGGTTTCTTTCTTGTGAAAAAAAAAGTTCCACTGTTTACACTGTTGGGGATCTCCTCCCTGTCTTTGTTTTGTTTTCATGTATTTTTCAAGAATTTATAAGCCTGTTGATTGTGATTTTTGGAATCTGATTCTGGGTTCTGTGTTTGACTTTCATTCAATAGTTGAACTTTTATCGAAAGTGAGAAAAGGCGATCAATAGCCTAATCTAATAGAGATACCGGTATGTTGCTAGAGTAATCAAGAGAAAATTATGCATGATACCAGTAGATTTCCAAGCATTCTACACTGACCAAACGTGACATCGGGGCTCCATGATAAGCCATTCAAATTTTGGCTTCTCTGAATTATTTTGACTTGACATGTTTCCTCTTCTTTATCATGTATGCCTTGTGAACAGTATTTGTAGCATGCGTTTTGACACTTCGCTTTCTTTTCCGGATTTTTCATTCGTTAAAATAGTATCCGTTTGTTCGTTGATCCTTCTTAGTGCAAGTGTTCTCGTTTGGTGCATGGGGTTGAGGTGTCGATGCAAAGTCCCAAAAATTCCTTATACAGGCAAAATGTTTTAAACAACCGACCGAGAAAATAATAAATTTCAAAAGCGAGTTGTTATAAGGTCTTAGCAGCGATAACCACTAGTATACACTGAATGCAGATGTTTACGTGATCGTCTTGCAATGAGTAGTTTTATACCGTAGCTTCTCTTTCTCGATAGCATGATAAAATGGTCCTTTGTCTTGTATGTGCTGAACAACTTCACAATTTGAAAAATCTCACTGACCTTACCAACACATCAATTACTGCTTGCTCTTTTTGTTTTTGTACTTTCGGTTTTCCCATTCAGCCGTTTTTGAAAATGTTATCTTCTGTATAATAATAAAACTTCAGAGCACCTAGTTCATCCAGATGTCACTGTGAGATATCTGATACCTCAATACTATGTACGTGAGTTTGTGTGCATGCTTCTGTTCATTGAAACTTAGTTTTTGTTTTGTTTTTTCATCTCAAGCCCATTGTTTAAAGTACCTGCATGGTAATAATTTATTAGATCTTCAGCAAAATCCGTTGCTTTGGTGATGGTCAATTACAACCAAGATATACTAACAACATAAATGAAATGTTATATATTAGTTTAATAGTTATATATATGTATACCATTTAGAAATGTCCGATCAAATAGATGAAAAATGGGTGAGGTCATCCCGCTTATTGCTCACATCTTTTTCTCGAGATAAGAAGTTTTGTTCTTGCATAATGTAGATTAGGGCTTTAAAATTCTATTCTTACATCATAAAGTTGTATACAATTTTAAAGTACGATGAAAAAGATACAAAGTGATAAATCTTCAATCATTCTGAAATACCAGACCGTCGACATTGTTACGAAGACAAAATCTTTTAAAATCCTTGATAAAACAAGAAGCATTGGTAAATAAAACAAAACAGTAATGATTGATGGTTGAAATAAAAATGTCATTTATGTCATTACTGTATTATTCCATTTCTACAATCGTCATTTAGCTTTGATGTTCCGATTATTGCATTTTGTGTCACGCCTCCGGGGGACACATGGAACCAATTGCGGTCCAAGATCCAAGGAATATCAATTTAATTAATTTTCATTTTAAACAAACATACCAGGATTAACGCTAGTGAATGAAAACAACTTAAAGCTCTTGAAGAGAATTAATATTAATGTTATGATCCAGTATGTAAGCTAGGCAGTGTAGCGCGCCTTGATCGATTCTCTCCTCTGCAATGTGCCAATCAATCCCTTAATATTAAACCTCTGTACAAGGTTACAAATGATCGCTTAACAATTTCTTCAGATAATCACTAAGTGCACAGAAATAAAAGACTTCGGCATTGACACACCATTGTTGCGTAAAAGACAAACAGCGAACAAACGGTGATTGACTATACAATGGATTAAATGTACTTCTGACAGCACGTGCTCGGACGTTAATTATGACTGTGACAAGGGAATATGATTATTAAAACAATAATTGGACTGCAGTCTCAATACCTTGATACTTCTAAACCTTTGTGACGCAGCTAGTTCTCAACAAAACAGACTGTCTTCCAAAATTGTAAGGAAGATCACTCGACAAGGGTTCAAAGACGTCTTCGTATTTATAAATCATATAAGACAAAGTGTTATTTCAGTGATGTAGTTCCACTGCGCACAAACTACACTTATTCTTTACGGACGTTAAGTAGCTCTCAACGAACACGCCATGGACACCTCGGGCAAAGTAGCTGGGGTAGAGGCGATTAGAAATTTTGAGATTTCCCCGGACACTCTGTCTTTCACCCAAGGTAAGGATGCCAAGAACACGAAAATCAAACAATTTCTGTGTGTGCGTCACATCGTGCCGAAGACTAATCTGTATCAGACAATTCTATTGGAGAATAGAAGCCATGACCGGATGCTGGAGAAGACGCTTTCAAATCTGTCTATGAGGAAACTGAAATGTTCCAATTCTCTTGATCTGACAGCTAGAACTTTCATGAACATGCAAGAGAGGAAGCAAAAGAAATGGAGGCGAGAGGATGAGATGAGGCTGTCTAGTATGAATCTACCCACGTTTCATGCTATAGACGACAGACCACAAAGTGCCGATGTTATGTATCATATGCCCGAATACACAGCAAAACCCAAGAAAACACCGAGGAAACCACCAAAAGCTTCAAAGATTCCTAAAATGCCGTACAATATCCGAAAGGAACAGACGGAAATAATAACATACAAAGGCAAAACGCTCATGTCCCGGATGCCGGAAGTTATAGAAGTTGACCAGGATGCGCTGAAGCATTACGATCAATACCGCGGGAAAAGATTCCTGTATAAAGGAGTGACGAAAAAAGACACGAGGTACGATCGTCTACAAAACATGCTGAGTCCAGCAAAAGTGACAGACAAGGACATGTATCCGACGGAGAATATCGTCAGTAGTAGCCGACTGGCGAAGTACAGCCCGTTTGTGACGAGAAGCGATGACGGATTAAACAGGAGGGAACACACGATGCCAATGGCTAACCCTGAGCAAAGAAACTATGCACGGTGGATGCTTACGCAACCAGAGTCCATTTCAGACACAGCGGAATTCTCCGAGCCTGTGCATAGAGAAGTCCGTTTTCAGCAACTTCCGGAAAGATCGAAGAAGAGTGATCAAATACTGCAAGAATTCAGGACGAAAGATGTGAAAAAGTTAGCAATGACACTGAACAAAACAAAAACTACAGACCTTAGCCAAAGTAAAGATGGCAAGGTTTTCGTTCCTGGAGTCAATATTTACTTCACAAAAACGAAAGAAGAACAAAAAACAAAATGAAAGCCTCGTGTTGACGCATCTTACTGATTACACTGTATATGACTATTTCTTTAAAGTTAAGTGGGATATCGAAACTGTTTACTATAAACTATATTTATATATTATTTACATTATCTTGTCCCCATGCAATCAATTTGTTATATGAGTTGTTGCAATTAAAATAAATAACTTTATCAAATTTCGATTCTTGTGAAATATTTGATGCAGTTATTGGCTTTTATAACTTTACAGAACCTGTAAACCAAGTACAAGGGCATTTAAACTCATGAATAAACTGAATGCTCTTACGGCATCCTCTTACGTACGGATTAAAGCCGAATTCATTAAGATTAAGATAGAAATCTATGTCCTACTATGGACCATTTATCCGCGAATAACTTGCATTTAAGAATTATGCACCATTATTTTAAAATACTTTCCATTCCCGTGCTAGAGCATCGAACCGGCCATTACAGTTCAAATGTGTTGTTTTCGCGATAACATTTCCAAACAAACAAGAAAATTAATCACAATATTGGAAAGTTTCTTCTGGTGTAACCAGAGAAAAATACTTATTACGAAGTAAATCGAGCTCAATCATTCATATTTTTGTCACAACCGATGTACCCATGGTACGTCATTTGTAGCGCGTCACTTTGGATTCTTTGAAATGATAAATATACCTTGAATTTACATGAACTTTATCTTTGAAGAGCCGCTTTAAAAGATGTACATATTGCCTCTCCAATGAACAGATCAAGTATAATGTGTTTGTGAAACACAATGCCCCTATTGGCAGCTTTTCGTTTAGAACAGAATGAGACTGCCGAAAGTGTTTTACATAGGGTTAAAGGTCAGGTTGTCAAATGAAAGAATCTGTCACAAGCAATCAATATATGAATAACCTAGGCTTTATTTGAAATAGCCAAGGTTAAAAATTTCGGTCAATAATCTAAAATCGAGGTCAGTCATGAAAGTCAGTGTCATGTGGTCAGAAATCATGGTATCAATAGAATTGTCTATTCATAAGAAAAACACATTTGAAGTATAAGCATCCTATTTTTTAAAAAGATAATGAATATATTGCTGAAAGTGTCATTTCCTGAAAGTCAAAATCAAAATCAAAAGTAAAGGTCACGGGGTCAAGTGTCAAGGTGTCAAACGGAAGACCTTGTCACAAGCAATCCACATGTTAAATATCTATAAGCAGTATCTGATATGGTTGAAAAAAATATAGCCACGGATAACATTTTCGGGATACTATTTAAAAATTGAGGTCATTAATGAAGGTCAAGGGGTCAGAAATCAGGGTATTAATATAATGGTCTTGTCATAAGAAAAACGCATGTGAAATATCAGTGTAATTTCCTAAAAGTAGGTCAAACTCAAAGGTCAAGGTCATTGGTTCAAAGGTAAAGTGTTAAATGAAAGGATTTTTCACAAGCAATTCATATGTGAAATAATAAGGCTGCACCTCACATATATAGTTCAAACACAATGGCTAACGTTAAAGTTTCGGACAAACAGACAGTACAAAAACAATATCCCTCGTATCTTCGATACGGGGGCATAAAAAGGAATTTCTGAGACAAAAGAGCACAAATAGGAATAGATAAGCTCTTTGATTAAAGAAAAAAATGTCAAAATAATATTTCAGCCGAGTATGTAAGAATGCACTTAAAACTGTGCTCAAAGTCCCTAATTATGACGATAGTCCAACATTCACAGAACTCATTGTGGATGCGCAGGGGTATTACGATGTATTATGGGAGAGAAGGTCTTTAAAAAGAGAATCGTAATTCCCAACAGCTACAACACCTGTTTTAGTACCCAAGGTCGTCCACATCAAGCTAACACAGGTGTTCGTGACAATAAGAATGGATTATTTTGATTTAACTTTGTGGCTATGCTCTCAGACAAATATTTCACGTCATTGATCTTGATTTTTAACCCCTCCTTCTCAAATAATTCCTCTCCTTCTCAAACAATGGATTATTTAATTATTACCTATTTCAGTTTACAGATAATCGCATAAGAACATAAAAAAATTGTTCTGTTGATTCCATTTTGTGTTTTTCTTCTTATGATTTTCTCTATTTTACGACATAAACGAAGTTGAAAATACCGAATCTTTTGAAGCGACTTCAAAGTTCTAATCTTGCGTTCCCAATTAGCATAATTGTAAAAAGAAAGGACCTTATCTGGTAACATAGAGACTTCAACGCCGTAATTTTCACAATGAGCAGGCATACCTATTCTTTCTTTCAGTGCTTGTATTATTTGACACTACGTAGTGAAAATAAATATTAATGATAAATGCTAAATGATCAACAGCAGTCGTGAATATGATACATTCGCCATCAATAGGACATTACATAGGTTTTTAACCGGGTCAGCATTGTAGAATCACACTGCCTAACTGTGAAGACATGACTCCATGACGAGGCTTTAATTAAAGACGGGGATATTTAGTTTGTTCTAGCACAGATATGTTCTGTACGCATGTCATTCTAGAGTTCGCATATCATGTAGGTTACAAAGAAAAGACCCTTTTGTGTGTAACAAATGTATTTGTCCAAGTTTCAGGATAAATTGGAGCAGTGAGCACACATAAACTGAATAACCTTAGTATCTACTGTCGATAGGTTACTATGTCAAAAACAATGGCTCCACGATAACATCCTCATCAGCTACCAAGATGGGTTTCTGCCCCCAAAATAGATGGTTAAAGGTGCTAGTTATGTCAGTTCAGGTAAGAGATTAAATAGGGCAGACTTCAAGTTCTTTGCATTTGCCTAAAAAAAAAAACACCCAATTTGTTGGCATGGATGGATGGATGTCGGAGGAATTTCTATAACAATAGCTCCCTCGAGCTTTGCTCCAGTGAGCTAAAGAGAATTGAATTCTTTGTCCATATGATGAAAGACACCTTTTCATGATAGAATAAAAGTGAACAAATTTTTATTTCAAAATTTCGAACAATATATTTGACATATCTGCAATATACCAGTATCCATGCGGAATAAAGAACAATAGATACATATTTGCCAATTTTTTTTTTATTTCAACAAATATAAATTCTTTTTTTTTAGAAGAATATCAGAGAATATGTAATACTTCTATACAATACTGTCCCACTTTTTTACTCCTGGGTATTGTGCTTTTTTCCTTGAGCTGAGCCAATAAAGTGTCTAATATCACAAGTTCTTCATATAACTGTAACTGAAAATAAAAAAAAACTTCATTCTTCAATACATCCTTTAAATGACAAAACTAAGAAGCAATAATACACTGGGTAAGCCCGTATTCTACAAATCTACAAGAGGTAAAGAAAAGTGACGTTATTCTGTAAGTACTAAACCTAAGTGTCCTCATTCTCCAAGAAATAAAACCAAAGTAAGATGCTGAACAATGGTTCTTGAATCAAATGTTTTTCAGCAATAAGAGAACAAAAGAGTGAAACATCAATTTTTTATAATATTACAAATCAAGACTTGCTATCAACCTGACATTCATGTTTCGTTAGAAAAAAATTCTGTGTTTTTAGGCCAAAAAAAATAATTATTAGTTTCTCAAGCACCGCCGCATCACGAAAATATGAGCCGCATCCTGAATTTTTTTAGCACTTTTCTGGAATTTTCGATTCAGTTTTTTTTCCATGTTTTACATTTGCGTACAGCGTTCAACTGACTGGGACATTAAAGCATAATAACCAGTGAAACATGAATGTAGTTTTGGTGCAATTCGTGGCTAGCGCCACTCAAATCCTCCCTTGGTCGATCATCGGTGGATATAGTGAAGGATGCACCTTGCACCAACTTTATAAATGTCGCTGGCCGATTCGATCTTGGCAGTTGGGAATTTTAGTTTATTTTATTCATGTGTTGAATCTGATTATAAAAAACCACCCTGCCTCATCATTATTTGAAAAAAAGTACCTGAGAAACTAATAATTAATTTTTTTGGCCTTACAGTAAAATGCCAAACATTCCTCAATGCTGTTTACACATGATTGATATCTGACTGATATTGTAAGCAGTCCTTTGATACCCAGAAAAAAATTCACCGTACATGTAAAGTAATTACCTGAGACTGAACTACATCATGTAGATCTAGGAGAATTTGTCTAGCATCAGGGGAGATTATCAACTGTGTGACATGACTGTCTACTATGTGACAAATCCAATCCACAACCTAAAAATAACACAAATGTAAGTATTCTCTCCTACAATAAGAGCTTCAGATATACAATGAGAAGGACAAACAAATTATGTTACCAGTTGAAAGCCTAATCTCTGTCAGTTACTACAAAATGTCCTGTTTTATATGATTAAGTCATTGTCAAAGACTTTATTCTCTCTGGTTTGAGCAATAAAGATAAATACCTTAACATAAGGCAGAGTGGCTGCTGCAGGATTAGACTGCTTCCCTTCATTCAGTATATAATTAAGGTACTTTAGCAGTTCCTGCAAAAATCACAAAAAAAGGTCAAAATGCAATATTCAAAAAAAAAAAAAACCAGGGAGAATACAATATTCAAAACAAACAATAAGTTAACCTAATAATTCTACGTTTAATTCATCTGAATACATGTAATTCTATTTTTAATTATCTTGCTTTTAATTTTTTTTAATCCTGATTAATGGAATACATGTAACTTGATAGAAAACATGTACTTACTAAAATTTTTCCAAAGGGAACTTTTCTTAAATGTTCCAAAAGAAATACATTATTGCATGGTAAACTCAAGACATGATTTCTACATTTGGTTAAGAAAAAATTGTCCACATTTTCTTTTTCATAAGGCTGTATTTACATGTATTTAAGATACATGTGGCCCTAAAATTCTTAATAACTTGACTATGATCTGAAGTTTTCAAAGAAATACATAACTACGATGCTTGTTGCGCATGCAGATTTTCGGCATTGAAGTTTATGCAAAATAATGGACAACTTGCCTCATCTAATCATAGATGACAAGGCATGGACTACTTGTATCATCTATATTTTGACACCTTTTTCAGTGTTACTGTTATGTAGCAGCATCTTTAACAGTGATGTCTGACTTAACAAACAAAAGATCTAGACATTCACACAGGGGTTTAGAGCTCCATATACACAATTCCGTCTTTTCGATTTTACAGTCCACGTTCCATTTGTGCAGGTATCTGACGTAAAAGCATTGTGAAGTCATCAAATTCCTTTCAAAACGTCATATATGTGACCCTGTTTCTCTGAATTTCATGCTGGTTTCCTTAGAATTTGATGACGTCACAATGCGTTGACATCAGATACCTGCACAAATGGGAAGTAAATCTCTATTTCGAAAACACCGAATTGGAGAACAATTTTTTAATACAATATTTATAAGATAAGGATACAAGAAATATGTCTTTGTCCAGCATAGAGGGCAATCGTCTGTAGTATGAGCTGTCTTTTCTGTTAGATTTAATGAGTTGATGGCATTCTCTAACTGGGAATCCTCACAGCTGAAATCAAGTCAAAACAAACTTATAATTGTTCTACAGAGACAAAAACAGAACATCCCCCCTTTTTTTCCTCTATTTCAAAACAACATGTGTGGGTCCGTACCGCAGCTTATGTTCCCCTGGCACAAAAACAACCATGACAACAGTTTTAGATGGGGAGTTTTCTATGTTAATTTTAGCATAACATTGTTTACATTCTCAGTAGGCTCAATGTTAAACATCAGCGACGTCAAGCTAAAATTAACATAGAAAACTCCTTATCTAAATATATTTTTGTTGATTGTAAGCATAGTATTGGATGTGCAGACATATAACTTACATCATTCATTACGAGAGTTCGACATCTCCCCCCCCCCCCCCCCCCCCCTTTGTGGATTTCAATTGGAAAATTTGGCGACAAAGTAGACAAAACTTCAATTTTCCAATTTCTGAAGTGAGCTGTGCGGACAGTACTCTATAAAGCAACTGATTAAGGAGAGGTATGTTCATTTCTCAAGGTAAGTCCAAACTGACCTTGTTGATTGACCTTTTAGAAAAAGAAAATAAATAAGACACCAAAATTTATACGGTTTCTCCTTATGTCGTATGCAACATTTGTGTAAAGTTTCATCATTATAGAGAAAAAGTACTTGAGATGTAATGCAGAAATGCTGTTTTTTCCACACATACCAAGTCTGACCATGACTTTTCATTTTCCATAGGGCAATGCCTTAGGTCATAAACAATCTATGCTTGAAGTTTTGTCACTGTAAGTAAGTAACTGATTACATCATGGTGCAGGTCAAATGTCATCAAGTAATTCTTGACTTACAATGATTCAGCTTCACATATTGATTGTATATGACTTAAGAAAGAACGCCAATAATTTTGGGGTCAAAACTTTTCATTTATTGGAGAAAATCAACCCAAAAATGAATCAATGACTTTAAATTCTTTATTATTTGAAAATTTCTGGACATTTCTTTAGTTTCACAGAATAGTTTAAAAAATTACAGTTAGATGTTTCTACTTACCTGAGGATAAACTCCAGACATTTACATATACAGACTTCAGGGAGTTCCTTCATCACGGTCAGAGTACGTAAAATCATCTCAGTCTCACTGTGAGACATCAGACAGTCAAATAATCTCTGTAACTTACTGCAAATACAAATATGTGTCTTTCAATCAGAACTATGTACATATAAGAGTACTTTCTGTTTAACTTCTTCAAGTTTAAAGTTAAAAACTTACTTTTGCTCTAACAGTTCATGAAAGTACAGTTTAACAAGAAATTTTCTCAAGAAACCTTTTATTTCTTTGCTCAGTGTGCGAGTTATTTGCCTAAACACACAATACATTTATTTAATGATGCTTTGAAAAGTAATGAAGTCTTAATAAAACAATGCATTGCATACAGCACATTTATTAATTTCATATGAAACATGTACATGTAATAAGCAGGATCTGTTGCTACAGAGTTGTTATTTATGCATACATTATACCTGTGGGGAATGGCCCCTCTGTTGATGAGGTTCCTTACTACATCCCTTGGCCAGAATCCTTCTGTAGACAGACATAAGTCCACTATCTGACCCGTGTATGTACTCATACTGACTGTATTATGGCCTTCCTTATCAGCAAATGATAAATATTTGTCTACTAGATCAGTGAACAACTTCTTTTTCCTGTTAGAGGCTTGTGTTACAAGTTGTGTAAACAGCTCATGCACATCCGTGTCTGTGTGCTTTATACTCTAAAATAAAAAATTTGGATTGCATTTCAAGTATACAAAGTATTATAGGATTATTTGTGACGGAAATACACATGATCAAAATCACATGTCAAAGTAAAGAATCACATGTCAAAGTAAAGAATCACATGTCATAGTAGAGAATCTCATGTCAAAATAGAGAATCCCATGTCCCATGTCCCATGTTAAAGTAGAGAACTCAGCAAAACTTTTTAACACAAGAAAAATCTTTAAAACATGCTTATATCTTCTTACAGATGTTCTGCTCCATGAGACAGGCCCACTTGATGAGGGAGTTTTAACTTCTGTTGACGACAGATTTCCCAGAATACTGTCAATGCTGGATGTTGTACAGTCGTATGAGAAACAGTATACACATCTACCACTCAAAACTATAAGATGTTTGTGAAGTGCAAACAGCTGAAAATTCAGAACACTTACAAGTCATAAAACTGAGAGTTTAGTCATGATTCTAATAATAATAAACAAGCAGTTACATACGTGTTAAAGGTAACAATGTTAGCTATAGTTATACATGTATCTTTGTGTCGTATTTATCATCAATACGAACCTTTAATCCTGATTTGCCTTGTTCTGGCAATGGTTTCCAGTCTTGTAAGGTTCCAAATTTTACATTGAAAATTCCTACACATTCTGAAAAGAATTAGGAGCAATGACACAGTTCCACATGAAGCTTTTTCACTCAGTGTTCTTTATTATAAACATGGCAAGGAAAATGAAGTCCAATTTTAAATGATTCAAATGAAAAAAAAAATGTTTGTACTCCTTATAAGTACGAAGTTTTACTTTTGTTTTCCGGCTAAAACTTATAGTAATTATAAAATCTCTGACCTTGTTTATCCTTCATAAGTCCACCTATGGCTATATGTGACCAGTTAAGTGCCACCATTTTTGTGTTGGCTGTGACACCAGGCAGCGTACACAGGTATCTGTATGTCTGTCCATTAGTCTCTGTGTCATAGTCTATACTACATAAACGACCATCAGGATCTGTAACATTTATATTCACATCACAATGAAAGGGCACAAGACAACTCCTCTACATGTACTTCATTAAGCACAACAAATTTTTTGTGAAACCAAGCAAAAATTGGGCAAGTTCAGTTAATAGCATAACTAGGAACTAATGCATGTGACTTTTAAATTTCCATTATAATTTGTTATAAGTGAAGAATTTAGCAGAGCCTTAATTAAGCACAGTCTCACCAATGCTAACTCCGCTAAAATATGAATACCTCTAAAATTAATAATGAATACATGTAGTACCTACTAGCAGGTCATAATGATAAGATTGAACTTTGAAATACATGATAAACCATGTATGTTTAGTTAAAGTGATTATCACACAATGAATTTTAAAGACATTCTTCAAAAGTGTTACCTAGAATTAAAGTCCTGATGACAGGTCCCTGACATACAAAATCATAAACAAGTCCATTTCTATCCTCATCTAGTCGAGATGTATTATATGTCCACTGGTCAGACTTATAGGTACTGAGGAGAAGTAAAGTTTCTGAGTTCTGTTAATAAAGATAGATAAAGAGAATAATTATAATTTCATAAAAAATACTGTCAATGATAAAACAAATTCATTATCATTCAGAAAATCTCACTATTTGCATTTTGTAAAGTTTACAACAGACACAAAACTCTCCAAATTTTGGTGGGAGTCTGTCTACCACCTTTAAAATGCATTTCCCCCTTCTACTTGAGCAATTCAAACCTTGCTTATTTTTACTTTTCTACCAAGGCCTTCCTTGTGTAATTTTCTGCCATTCTCCATAGCTAAATGGGTCATGACTATATCAGTTCAACACAAGACATAATTTACTACATGAAAACTGGAACATGCATGTACATGGTACAAAGTTCAAGTCCTCTCAGAATAGTTGACATACAAGGTTTACAGAAAAAATTAGAAAGGATTCAACGCTTTATTTTCAAAAACGTTTTGCCCTTCAGGCTCTTCAGTAGAAAACTGCATTTCCACTGAAGAGTCCAAAGGAGGGAAACTTTTTAAGAAATAAAGTGTTGGACTATTTCTGAATTTTTCTATGCATGTACATGTATATAGAATTTCACATACTGTGATACTTGGGTACAATGTCAATGCATAAATTTTCATCCACTAGCTTACCTTTCTTTTAACAAGACATGCCATACAAATATCCTCACTGATTCTGTAAGCCTCACAAAGAAGGATTTCATCATCACCATGGAGATGACCTTCTGGTGGAGAAGATGTGTCAAGGTCACTTAGAAATCCCACAGCTCCATTCTGACAGACTACTATTGGTTCATACCCATCCACATTTAAAACCTTATGGAGACTGAACTTAAACTGAAATAAACATTTGTGCTTATGTTAATATTAGAGATACATTTTTGTGTCCATCTTTAAGGAACAGGGTACGTTTAGCATTTCATACAATGTACACTGCCTCAACTTATTTAATCTTCAAAAAAATTCAGTTAATATTGTATTAAGTCTTTCCCATCAAGCCAGTACTTTACTTTCTCAAAGCATGAAGGAGATTAATTGAAGTATGCAAGATGTACTTTAAAATTACATGTATCTTGCTAAAAACTCCTTAGATTGATCGATCAATTTTTTTCTGTATTATTTACACTTTATACATGTATATGTACAGTACTTACTCTTTTCTTGTGAGCCTTTTCAATATTCTGATCTGTTTTAGACCAATTCCTTACCTCCTAAAATAGAAAATAATTGACATTTAATGAAAAAGAACTGATTTGGATTTTGTCTCTACATTTCCGATTCTCTGTTAAACTTTCCATCAGGGCTTTGTTTGACATACTTTACCAATAACACATCCTACGTAATAGAACAAGACACTCAACTAAAAGTGAGTATACGTGATGACAGCAAACTTATCTACAATTATCTACAAATTAATCAATTTACATCATTTTAATTTAGGGTTTAAGCTATTTATAGAATGTGGTAGTTTTCTTTAAAGAAGAAAAAAAATAGTGCAATTATTGGTAAAACAGGCCGTAAACCACAGTCCACTTAAGCCTACTAAAAAAAAATAGCCCATTGAAGTCTGTGTATTTTCTAAAGAAAGGACCAATTGAAATTGCATAAAATCATGGAAAATGGCCCTAACAAAAACTCCTTCCTTATCACTGTAGTGATACGTACAAAATGTACATATATATTTCTATGCACCAGTGTAAGTGTCAAAAAGCTGTATAATACAAAGTGTTAAATGTAACTAACCTGTTGGTTACTGACTGTGATGTAGGCATCAGATTTACTATTCCATATTGTAGGACTCTGTAATTTCAACATACGAGGAACTGACCAGCTCTTAATTGGTTTCTGTGAGGAAACCTATAAACATTGATAAAGTATATTTAATTCATCGACATGTATATATTGGTACATGTAAAAGTATATCACACAATCATGAAAATCATTATTATACATGTACATGTTTATCATACATGACATAGTCATGTGCCTTTACATTTACATGCTTAGGGAGCAACCATTTGATTTTCATAGGGGGGGAGACTTTTGCCAGCCAGAAATTTTTTTCAGCCACTTTAAGAGCCGGAAACTTTTTTCGCTGGCCCTTTGGGCCGGATTTTTTTTTTTTTAATTTTCCAATGTTGTAAATTACTCATAGAGTGAGATCAGGTGCCAAGGAAGAGTATATTAAGGCATCTCTTGCTAGCAGATCACTTCCTTTAAATTTCTGGAATGGCATGTGAAACCTAATATAATATTTTCACTTTTAAAATGATACTCAACGCAGACAAATTTTGTTCCTTTGAAGAAAGTTTATTCCATTTTTGTTTTTACTTAGTTTATGACACACAAAAAAAGCGTTTACCGGGCATGTGGAAAGGTCGGAAGAGGAGCTCTGGGGGGGGGGGGGGGGGGGGGGCAATTTCATGATCCAGAAATTTTTTCCCTAAAATCTCGATCCGGAAATTATCTTTTGCAAAGTCTTCCTCCCCCCTTACAGAGAAAGATATATCAATAAAGAATATTGTACATAGTAAGGCAATCAACAAACTTAAATAAACTCAACACTTGTCAGAAAAACAACTTACATTTAGCATGCTGCAGGTGTCTGCTATGAAATGGCAACATACAAAATATGCTCAAAATTCAAGGTCAAGGTCACTACATGTAGGTAAAAAGTCATGGTATCAAATGAAACCTCTAGTCTGTCATGATGAATCTACATGTGAAATATGAAAGCCCTATTGAAATCAAGCTGATAGGTACTGAATATGGTGGAGCAACAAATACCAAGTTGACAATCAACTCCGCCCTTGAATTTGATTCAATCGCAACTCACTCCGAAGTTGGACCGACCTCCTAAGCAGCTCATTGAGGCACTGTCACTGAGGCACATGAATAACTGATTAATATACACAAGCGAAGGTGAAGATTGATTCACACAAAGGTAAAGAGGTGCGAATCGATCTACACATACATCCACGCGCCTTTATCAATTATAATATTCATATGCCGCAGTGTTGTTGCTGTTGTAGTTGCATCCTCCGCCTCTTTATAGGCGTACCCACGATTTTGTGGTAGATACTACAGTACAGTAACTAACTACTATGTACAAGTACCCTCCACTGTGTACCGTTATACAATGTATGTGGGGAGGGTGTGTTGATTTGTGCTACATTGATTGGTCCGCATTTCCAACAATCTTTAACGTGCCACCACACATCATGTCAGCAACAGCTGCTGAGGGGTCACTCAGACCGTTTTATTTCCCTCCGAGCGAGAGAACAGGTGGGTGGGAGACAATAAATGATATTAAATCACCTCTGCGGTGACTGTGCTCAAGGCTCAGGTTTAACCAGTTTAGAAGCCGCTCATGGGATTCAAATTAGAAGCTCGATTGTTATACCATATCCATAATTGTCAGAACAAGCCCTTTAACAGCTGTGATACGCCTCCGATATTGAGATCAGATACACTGATACATGATACAACCTAAATTAAACCGACAGAGGAAATTCTAAATTCACACGTTCAGAAATGGAACAAAAAAACGAAGTAATCACTAACATTATACGAACTGACATTCGTTGACCTCATTGTAAGTACTATCTCATTTTCTGATCCTCCATCAGTTACTGAAATAAGTTCCTTTTCGTCCACGTGCATGCAAAGCGTTGTCGACTCTCCGATCGCTGCCATCTTTGTTTACAATGCACATTCGTCTCTGCAATATTTCGTCCCAAATCAATGAATCCGCGGCCTTGTCAACTTTCTTAAGAATAATTAAAAAAGAAACTGATTCTTCATGAAGTTATCTGTAAACCACTATTGGAGCATTTCAACAGAGTCCTTGACCTTTGTGACCTTAGAGTTAAGATAATTCTGAAATATTCAGCTTGTTGCCATATATCGCTTCAATACATGTATATTCTGCATCCTCGGTACCCCCGGGCTATTTGCGCTTTGGCTGAATGCCCAAAACGCAAATAGCCCGGGGGTACCGAGGATGTATATTCTGAAAAGAGTGTAAAACCTAATCTCTTTCTTTGCATGATCTTACTACCATCCATCCTCGAAGAGTTTATTGTGCAATAAACGTAAATTTGTTGCGCAATAAATTTGTTTCGTGTTCTGTTCACATGATAAAATTTATTGCTGATTATATTTCGATTTGTTTCGGAATAACTTTATTGCGCAACAAATTCTGTCGTGTTTGTGAGTTACGCTGAGCGAAACTGTTACACAATAAATCTGACGCATGCACATCTTCATGGTAAAAGAAAGGGACTTAATTGTATATTCATCAATTACAGTACTCATTCGAATTTATAATTTCTATTATTCTATTGTGAAATTTGGATACTTAATTTGTAAGTGAAGATGATTTTTATTCTGATCCTCTGTTTGACATCACAAAATACAATTAAATGACGTCATTCTCTTAAATAGCAGAATGACTCTCAAGACATATCTATTGAAATTTCATTTTCATTAGGAGGCAGCCTATTGAGAGGATTTGATGGTTATTGATACCTTTTTTCTTTTTGGAAAACCTTTCCTAGTAATTTTGATGTAATTTTTGCAACATTTATTGGCAATTTATTACGCAAAAGATTCGGTCATGTGAACACAGAAATTGAAAAGCTTATTGCGAAGCAAATTTGTTGCGCGACAAAGTTATTGCAAAATAAATTAATTGAGCAACCATGTGAACGAGGCATTAATAAACACAGGAGACAACAGAAAGTATAGATGTAGTGGAGGGGATAATGCATCACTGTCATGTGTCTGTGTGTTTGTGTATGAGAACAGGATAGAAGACCAAGCAATCATCATAGGATCATCAAACCTTCCACAAATGTTACCCATGGGGAGAGGATGATTCCTATTGATTTTAAAGGTCAAGGTCACAGTGGAGTTAGGCTGAAAACCCTTTGTGAACAGTGTAGAAGACAAAGCAATCATCATAGGATCACCAAACCTTCCACAAATGTTACCCATTGGGAGAGGATGATTCCTATTGATTTTAAAGGTCAAGGTCACAGTGGAGTTAGGCTGAAAACCCTTTGTGAACAAAGTAGAAGACAAAGCAATCATCATAGGATCACTAAACCTTCCACAAATGTTCCCCGTGGAAAGAGGATGAAACCTATTGATTTTTAAGGTCAAGGTCACAGTGGATTTAGGCTTAAAACCTTTTGTGAACAGTGTAGAAGACAAAGCAATCATCATAGAATCACCAAACCTTCCACAAATGTTCCACATGGAGAGAAGAAGAATCCTAATGTTCTTCAATGTCAACGGTCATATGTTAAGGTCACAGTGGAGTTAGGCTTAAAACCCTTTGTGGACAGCATAGAAGACAAAGCAACCATCATAGAGATCACCAAACCTTCAATAAATGTTCCCCACGGAGGGAGCTAGGATGAATCCCATCGATTTTCAAGGACAAAGGTTGAGGTAACTTTGAACTTGATTTAAAAAATCCTTTTGCTCATAGCATAGAACAATGAAAACTGATGTCTTTGAAAAAGAGATTACAGATGGATGAAATTGGTTTTCTTTATTTTCATATTGTGTTCATTGCTATAAATAAAACAAATATTGTTTATCACATATACATGATACTGACAACAATTTCATTGCATCTAACATGCAAAAATGTACATCATATAAAAACACAACCGTGAAATGAATTGTCATATGACAGAGTTTTCTAGAGTAGCGATAATGTTCCGTTTATCATATTGTGTACATAAAAATGATCAGCTTTATGTATTACACACAAATACATGCAGCATTAACAGTCATCTGACAACAACAAATACAGGTTCTGATGGATAATATATTATATATATTCCATATTGAGGAATATCGTAAGTACATATCAATGTTGCACAAAATGAGGTCTTTATATTTTACTCTCACTTGAAGACAAAAGGAGGAAAAATGCAAGTTTCAAATAATATTGATAAACGTGCTCAAGAATATGCATTTCTTAACATTCATATTTCTGCAGAAATCAAACAGAATTTTTCATGTATTTCCATAATTCAAGGTAAAACCATTCGATAGATGTATCTTCTTCTGATAAATTTAGGTTTACTCATAGAATTCTATTCAGGAATGTATTGTAATAGGTTACTGATGTTTTGACTAGAAAAATTTAAGTAAATTAAATTCATGTAAGAGTGAATATGCTTTATATTGATTCCTATAATATAATATCTTTACATTCACACACCAAATCAGATTCTTATGTTTATGTCTGCACACTGGATGCCAGATTTTAGCAATGGAAAAGGGTACTTTAGTTTGATCTGTCCCTTAACTACAACTAACATCTTATAAGTTTTCAGTATGGCTAAAGAGCAATTCCAACATGAAAATCAGTGTTGATGTGAATTAAAATAATTAAAGCATAAAAGAATACGGCTGTATGTTTTTCAGTTAAATATAAATCCTAGTTTTACATCATGATGGGAGATAACTTGATGATCCAAAGTGCTGAATTCCAGTGCATGCGTCAGATTCAATGCCCACTAGATTCTCTTTCCATGTCTACATGTACTTCAAAAAGTTATGATAACGATTAAATCTAATTTAAATTAAAGTATTATACACATATTTTGAAATGCTTTGTTTGGACATTGTGTAAAGTTTATGAGTATTCTATTAGATTCAGTCTAATGCACATGTAAATTTGATTGACTTCACATAAAATACTCAGCGAGATTATGACACTTATGTAAGTTTATTCTTAACTCCAAGGTATTTGTACTTTTAAAAGATGAATTTGCAAATGTGTATTTACTTAGATGCTAATGATTGTATTTTTGATGATGTCATGGAAAAGTTGTAAGAAATAAATCAAATGTAAAAGTGTGACTTCCCAAATGACAGACAGAGTGGAAAGAATTTAAATTAGCTAACCCAGTATGCACCTTTGCTTTGCATGCAAAATTCTTAAATACAATTCTTGCTTCAATTTTTGGAGCATATTTCTAGCAAAAAAGTGAGGCAGGCAATTACAAAGCACACTGCATGCAAATGAAAAACAACTTACAGTGACAGCTTCTCAACATATTACATGCACTGTAAGCTTAATCAAAAATGTGTGACTATATAGCCATACACCTCTAAGATTATATCAAGCAATAAACATTTGACCTATACAAGATTCCACAATCCTTTTGATTCATATTCATGGAAGTAAAACAAAATATCAGTATGGAAAGAGGGCAATAACCTTCCACAGGAGTTTGAGGTGATTTGTCAAGGCAATACAATAAGATCTTAAGGAATAGTGATTGCAAAAGAGATAATATTGAACTGTCTGAAGCATATACATGTACACAAGCTAAAGAGGAATGTTTCCAATGTAGAAAAGAGGAAAATGATACTGTACCAAACTTTATATTACAAAATACAGTAAGGGAATGTGACAACATGTAAACAAGGTCATAGGCAGTGCAGGCTTGCAATATAACCTTGCCGTCATCACTATTTTCCTATGCCATTTCATGCAATAATAAACTCTGAGAGGCCTTGCAAGTGTGGCATGTCGTCACAGTGAGGTTATTTGGATTTCTGACGCAAACGGTGCAAAAGATTCAAAGGCAGAGGCAAACAGATTACTTCTTTGAGTGTTTGGGGGCGAGGCAAGTAAGGAAACAATTCTTGTCGTGATGTAGGAAAATTCACAAGACAGTGGGTTCAGATTTATGGTTAGAATTTTGGATTTTTACTGGAGACTTCTCGCTCAGTTGATCGTGTTGGTAACGAACGAATGAAGAAAGAATCCCTGATCTTGCATCATACTGCATTGAAACAAAGACATTGCTTGTACATTTTATATCTCCTATATATTGTCAGTCCTGATGGTATATACATGTATTTACAATTATGAAGCCCCAGTTTCAGTCTGCAAGAATCTTGCAGACAAACAATAGGCGATGACGGCAGAGGTAGATTTCAAAGTGAAGAAAAACAGAACTGAAATCAGACACAAGCATAGGAGATTGGGTATGTGAAATATTGATGCCCAATGCAACATCCTCCTTATACAACTTTTTGAATCAAAGACAAATTTATTTTTAATTATTTGTAAATTTCAGGAGAAAAAACAAAGTCAAGGTATACTAGTATTTAGGTAAAATGTGAATACTAGAGTTCTTACTTCCTTATCAAAAGTATTGATGTAAGGAATGTTTTGGAAAGTGTGTCTAATGTAAAGGTTCATTCAAGAATCATTATAACGAAATGACAAACATGTGTAATGATAAAAAATAATTTAACACAAATTCACTATAAATATACATCATCTCAAATTGTATGTACTTCTATTTTGGCATTTCAGGATTTTAATGAATCAGTGCACTTCCTAGTGTTGAAAAGACTTGTTGCCATCTAATATACTTATTTATCATTGCTGTAAATGTATCCTACACACTTCATATTTAAGTAGAAATTCATGACTAGGGATAATATAAAATCTATGTATCATACCCACCTTATACAATAACGTAAGGTTCACTACAATAAGGTTATAATAAAGTAACTTTGTATTTATTGGCCTAACATTTTAATTCAATAATTCCACATTTTAAAATTCTTTAGATTCAAGGTTATTGTTCCATAAAGTTTTTTAAAAATAAAACACATGGTTACAAATGTACTGTTTTGTTTCTCTAAACAAGCTAATGATCTATGATGGTATACATGTATAATATAACTGACAATGACAATCTGAATGTACATGTAAGTTAAGGAGTTGAGACTTGGGCACCATCTTGAACACCAAGGCCTCTATACTTTCATCTTTGTGAAATGACCTTGACATATGACATATCAATAGGTTATTGTCATTCTCAAACCAGATTTGTCTTCCCTCTAAAAGTAAAAAAAATCTCTGCCACAAACTTCAAGAATCCTATCCTATCCTACAGTTACTGTGATGTCAAAATAACGCAACATCAAATTATGCTTTACGACAATCATTCTGTGGCAGTGATGTCATAGTGTATAATAAATTTGAATCAAAATTTAAATTTGCAAGATGCGGAGTTTCAGTTATCATAAGATTCAAATTTTCCAACTGTTTACAAAGTTGTATGATAAAGCAAAATGCATGCATATGTCTTAATAATCTCTTGTAACATGAGTTTGGCTTACATAAATAAATAAATTTTACAATCTTTAAAAAATCCTTTCATATATGATATAGATATATTATATGATGAACAAGCAGATTAACTAGCTTTATGACAATGTTGGAATAAAATACATCTCAATATCAGGAGATAAATGACATGATATATACCCAATGACATGCATCATTTATACGTGTATTACTAAAACTGCACCAAATCTGTAAAATCATCAATGTCATAACATACATGTAAATATTCTGAACTGAATTCTCTCTGCAAAAATACTGAAAGACCCTCTACATTCAAACTATGACTACGTTTTCCTACAAGAATATCTAATATGCTAATCCATAATGAACAATGCAACCTTGCCTTTCATTTTACTTTGAGACAATCGCAAATAACTTAATATAAAACTGCACTGGCTAAAAATCTCATACAATATAGTTTATTTGCACATCTTCTTTGACTAGGAAATAAATATCATTTTTAAAATGCCATGTAAACTTAGTTTCTATGATGATGAACTTTTATCGGATGATTCCTGTATACTCTCCTGGCTGTCCTTGGTATCCATGTCAACTTGACCTTGTATCTCCGGGGACACCTCCTTACCCTGTATGTTCCTGATTGCATTCTCCCAAGCTTTTAAACACTGAAATGCCATGTATGTTAGAATAATTTACACGTATGTATTGCTTTTAGAAACATCTTATTTAGCATATGTGCTATTTGATCTTTACTTTTATGCAAACATGTATCTTTCAATCCTTAGAGCTTAGCTATAATAGGTTTATTGAATCAATAGTTCACATACCAATTTATTCATACACCAAGACATCACAAAATTTTGCAATCATACTGGAACACTTAACCACACATCAAAACTATGCAATCAATTCTGACATAAATATAAGGCAAACTTTCTATATGTGTACTTGTTTTAGCAGAATTCACATTTTAGCAAAGTAATCATTGTCAAGACTGAACTTATTCAAGATGCTAAATTTTTTTTCAAATCTGTCACAGATTACATAAAGTAAGAATGTCTGTCCGCTAATTTGTAATTGCGCTATTATGTCAATTACATATGGCACAATTTTTTACTTGTTTTTTGCTAAAATTAGGTTTGCAAAAATAACCACACATATTAAAGGTACCTAACTTCTATTTGACTTTTCTAAGTTTGTTACATATATGTCTTACCTTCTCATAATATTGCACCTGTCTATCTGCAGTATCCATGAGTAATTCTTTCATATCTTTTCTCATGTTTTTATGCCAGCGTTCCATGTCAACACGTAGGTCAGTGTCCGCTATCACAGTCCTGTCATTCAGCTGCTCCATCTGCTTTGTTAACTGTGTTACAAAAACATGTATTATTGGCTATTTTCGAAAACCAGAGTTACTTCCCATTTGAGACGGTATCTGACGTAGACTGATTGTGATGTCATCAAATTCTATGGAGACAGTCCTAAAAGTCTAGGAAATGATGGTGTAAAATCGACATTACCATACCATTTTCATGACGTCACAATGGTTTTACGTCAGATACCGTCTGTAAGGGGAAATAACTCTGTATTCCACAAATACTCACTCAATAAGTGACAGTGTTTACTTCAGTAATATATAGTGACATGCATAACAAGGTTTGTAAAGGTTCATTGTCAATATAAAATGTTACATAAAGGATCTAAATGAATCAGACCACGCACTTTTGTTTCTCTAAGAAGGGAACGTAACCATTACTAATGGTCAACAAGTGACCATGTGTTTAATTTCAAAAGAAGAAAGAGTTACCTGCCCCTTAAGTTGGAATAGCTTAGACAGTTCACAATGAGATTGAGATTTTTTTAATGTAAATGTACTTGTAATTAACATGTGTGCTTATGGCTACCGTAATTCAGGGAATGATATAACACACAGTTATCAAATTTTCTATTTCCAGACTCTCTCTTGTATGCACTAATAAAGTCTTGATTTTCACATGTTTTCCACTGGTACACAAAGGGGACAAAATTTGAATTTTTACAGCATTAGGCAACAGAAGTTTAATTTTTAGTTTTACGGATTTTATTTTTTTAAAATAGGGTAGGAGGAGGGAATAAAAATAAATTAGAAATCCACAAATTTCAACATTTAATGTTATGTGCCATGATCACAATCTTAATTCAGTTTGTTTATCATATGTTTTCAAAGCCGCATTCTCTAAAACACTTGCAAGATAAAGATTAAGTGAAAATGAAAAGTAATAACCAGTAATTCGGATGAGCGGAAGAAAAAAATGTACAATCAGTTCATTTTATTTTTTTTTTCCAGTTGTGGTAAAATTAGGGTCGGCGGATCTGTAAAACTAAGAATTAAATTTCTGTCGCCTTATGAACTAAATGCTCTCATTTCAACTTTTTAAATATGATCTATTAAATTCGTTTAAGAAGAATATATTAGAGACAATGGGTCAAACTTATGTACAAGTGTGATAACAAAACATACATTTTCTATTTGCTCCTCGAGTTTTTCTTGCTTGTGTTGTTTGACATCTTCTGGATCTTTGCCAAGGAATGCACCAATAGAATAGGTCTGGTCAGATATCTTAACCTGTCAAAGGTCAAAACCTAACATCAGTTATACTATATAAATTCACATCACTTACTGTATGGTTATTTTTGCAGGGGGAAAATTTTGTGATTTTATCATCAAAATGTTATGCTTGGGGGAAATATTTGCGATATAAACGTCTCTGCCTTAGTAACAATGAAACAGGGTTATTTTCGTTCAGAGGAAATTTTCGGAAAGTTTATTGATTTGTGAAAAACGTGAAAATTACCACCATGCGAAAAATTTCCACGTTTACAGTATTGTATAAAGCTTCCCATCAATTAACATATAAAACATCTTATCTTTTACCATACAAAACATCAAAACTATTATTATATGAAACCGCACTCTTCATTTCCTCCTTATTTTTTTCTATGTAGCTCATGTCAGTTTATTTTAAGTCATTTTATTGAATAAATATCATAGATGCACTACCTGGAAATAATGCCTTTAGGTGTAGTCATAAACCAACATTTACAGAACTTAAAATTTTACATGCCCTTCCCAAGGTGTTTTTCTAATCTCTACTTCTTATACTTTCTTTGATGAAAATAATTTCATTTTTCATCTTTTTCCCTAAAGATGTATTGTTTTGGAGCATCAAAACTGAAAACAATTTAAAGAAAATATTTAAAGCCTATGAATGCAGGGGAAAATATGGATACTTATTTATTAAAGGTATAGTATGAAACCTTTTCTTTATTATCTTTCTGTTTATTCAGCTCAGCTATAGTAGTGTCATACTCCATCTGTATTGCGTCTCTCTTCCGTAAAACTGCCTGCAAGAAACATGTTCAGCTGAATATCATCACTGTAATTTATTTACAAAGAAATTAATTTTAACTCAAAGTCAATATTTCCCTCCATAGCCTTTCTATGTCTTATATGTACATTTTTGTAAATATAAATCAATGTTCCTAGAACTATACATACATGTATTACATGTGCCACATAAATTCTTAAGTTAATCAAGTTATTTTCAGTGGTTACAAAGAAGTTTCTATAAGCCATGTTAGTTGAGAAAGTCATTTCAGATTTCAGAGTTTCAAAAAGCTTCCTAAACTTAAGTACATGTGTTTACTATTATGCTAATTAATGGTATTGAAATTTCAATGGTATCATCAATAATACGTGTATTAAGATGAAATGACATTCAGGTGTTGGAAGTGGGAAAGTGCATAAAGTGGAAAAAGCAAAAAATAAGTTGATTCTGAACTAAAGAGCAAATATGACTGGTAACCAGTCAGACATGTTTCATAGCTGTCATACCTTAATGGCGTCTGTGTACAGTATGTATTCTCTGATTGGTTGGATAAAGTTATCCTCTGTGGCCTCTACCTGTAAGAAATCCAAGAATCTTTCGTAAACAAATATCTTGGAGCATTATGATCTACACAAATCCAACTGAAAACAAAATTATAAAGGGGCATAAGTCAACTAAAAGTAAGTCTATTGTGATCATTTTAAAACTTTTCAAATATGTACATATACATGTATCAAACTTCAAAAGGAACCTATACATAAATTATAGGTATAAATTTATAATCAAGGTTAATACTTGTATTTTTAATATATACATGTACATGTCGAAGTCAATGCACTAGGTTAATCTAACAAGATCAAATACATGTACATGTATCATGTTACAAAGTATGGTACGGTATTTATGACTGGCAGTCTAGGGGAAATCAAAATGTATGCATATATTATTTGTACCAATCTTCAGTGTTGAGATTTTATTTTAACTAGAATAACAAAAAATCAAAATGTAGACATATGGATTAATGGAAAAAGAATATGAATCTGTTCATTAATTTACAATCTGGTCAATATCATTTAAGTAGTGTTCCATATACATGTATTATTAAGCCTGTTGCTCCCAGCAAGAACACAATTTTCTCAATTGAACTTTTGCTTCATTTAAAATTATATTAGACCTTGCTCAAACTTGCACTTATTGATTTGCATCAGCTCTAACCATTTGGTTAACTCTGGACATCAAATAGAAAATAAAATCTGAATAAAAGACAGTTTAAAAGGTTCATTATCCTACCGTGACCTAATATATAAGACTTGATAACATACCAGTTCTTGTAAAGCCTGACAGCTCAGGTCTACAGCATGTGACATAGCTAGCAGTGGGTTACTTAACTGATCCTCTGAATTCGACCATAATGTGTAAATTGGTCCCCATTCACACATCTCTAAGAGATAATCTGTAAAACACAAGAGGCAACCATATCATTAGAAAGCTGGATGAGTAAATTAGGAACTAGTGTTGTATAATCGGACAAATTTCATAATCGATTATCGGTTTATAATCGGAGAGGATTTTAATCGATTATTTCGATTTAATCGGAAATAAATTTTATTTGCTTTTACAGAAAAGAATATGACAAGTAATGATAAAACTTCACTAAATCTTATGCTAATATACATAATAAAATGTCTAAAGAGAAGTCCAACCACAGAATGATAAAATCCTGTCTAGTAAATGAAATATTTTGTCAAGATCACAGCATTAATGGAGCCAAAACAAATATGTGATTGTAATACTAATAGTCGGCAACTTTACACGGCATATGCAGAGTTGGGGGGGGGGGGGGGGGGGGGGGGTCCATTCGACCCAAGAGTAAGGTTTTTGCTCATTCAACATGGAATCAAACAATATCTTCATGGAGTTTAGGCTAGCAGTACTGTAAACATCACTGACCTGGCCTAGCTTGTCCTTACAAAGCTCTCGAGTTCGGCGTAAAAGTTGGGGTTTTTTTTCTAGACGAGTACAGTAGATATTGACGTATCGCATCTGACGTTGAAGTTTTCTATTGGAGTACTTGTCATTACTATTCAATTCAATGAGAATCCTAATTCCACCCATTGTATGCCTTAGAAAGTGTATTCTTTTCGAATTATTTACGCTACGACCGTTACTTTAACTCGTGGTAACGATCGTCAATCTACTTTCGTTTTATTCGTACTTGTCATACGCGTATTCGACCGAGAACTATGTCATTTTTTTCTAAGTTGTATATTTCCGATTATAATCGATTCTTGAAAACAATAATCGATTAATCGAAATCGAAGGGTATTAGCGATGATGTCGCCGATGTCGGCGATAATCGTTACAACACTATTAGGAACATCAAGACCTTCTGACCCTTACATATATACATGTAGGAATGGCTCCACTCAGTACTTGGTAGTCAAGAAATTGTTGAGTTATTGTTTGGAATTGCACTTTTCTAAATAAATATGACCTTGACCTATGATCCACTGAAAACAGTGGTTGCCCTCCTTGAGTAAAATACATACTATGACTGAAGAATTGCTACAGAAGTTCAAGAAATGATCATTATTGTTGGCATGTATATTCAGTTGTAATACTTTCAATATCCCAATCAAATTATGACTGAGACTGAATAACCAATGGAAAGAATGACAGATAGACGAACATGCTATAGAAACATTTATATATAGGGAACAAGATTGTTGCTACATGTATTTATCCATCAAATTTACTCAAATATTTATTTTAAAATATACCTGACTGTTCTTTGGACACTCTCTGTGCAATCCTGTCTAGAACACCCAACTTCTCAGCGAATGATTGAACATACTCGTAAAGAATGGTAAACTCTGGACTACGATTCTTCATCATATAGGAAGCACTCATATTGTGTATAGAGTCTGTCATTCGACTTATTATCCCACTTCCTTGTTTTTTGTGCGCATTGAATTCCTACAAGAGATTTTTATTTCTTAATTCTAGCTCAATGTATGAAAATTACAAGATTTAGTAACTGCACTTGATAAAGACTAAAAATTGTTGAAAGGATTCTTTTTTTAAACAATTCAACTTTAACTTCAGAAGACCAAAGAGATTCAACATACGAAAATTATAGGAAAAATACACAAGCAAAGATGCTGCTCATGAAATTTCCCATGTAGCACATTTTGTTGTGTGATAGTGTGTGATTAACTTTTAAATATGAAGTCAAAGTCATGCATTGTGTTATGGAAGGATACAGCACATTCTCTATTTGTTCTCTATCTTTATTTAAAGTATCTAATATTACCCATGCTTTAGCTGTGAGGAATACTTGGAAATTCTTGTCAAAAGACAATACTGGATGATCAGCTAATCTGGTGAGAAATTTCTGTAAGGCTGTCTGTCGTACTCTAAGGAACTCGGGACTAAATCTGTCTAACCTCCGTAAACTATGCTTCTCTGGAAGTGGCTGTAATCATAATAATGGATCATTAAGGCCATGCAAAAAAAATTTTCTGGTTCTCAGATAATTGATCTAAAAAATATGGGTAGGTAGGTAGGGTTTTTATTTTTTTGTTTTTATTTTCCGAAAACTACTTAAGCACAATTTTTTATTCAGATATTATAGAGACTGTGATCTATTGTGACTATATTTGTTGTAAATGTTCACCATACTCAACGCTTCTCATTTTTACAGTGCCAAGAATGCTTCAGCCCAGTCTGCAATTTTAAAATTCACCTTCAAGCTGACAATCACTCGTTCCTCCCCCCCCCCCCCGGTCGCCATTTTGCATCTTGTGTACAATAACAAAGTACAGTACCGTAATCGTCCGAAAAAAAGTCCGCAAGAGTAGATATCACGCAGGCAAAAAAATGCGCTGAAAATCGTGGAAAAAATTCTAATCTAGTAAATAATACGCATTAAAAAAATCGAAATTTCGCCGATGTTTTCTCCCAAATTAAAAATATCAAAGAAACGGCCCGCTCAGTAATTTTTATTGTAATGACTTGAATTAGATACCGATTACAAAATAATCCATAGTACGATTGAAAGATTTAGGATTGACAGCCGTATTATGTATCAATTAACTGAACTGACCATTGAAATTTACCGTTAGAATAAACCTATTCGAGAAGATTTTACTTCCCCCTTCACCTGTCAAAAGTGACAGATCAATTTCATGCTTGACCGCAACGCTACCGGTGAAGGCTATTTGTCTCCGTTCAACACCCCTCGGGGTAGACAGGTGTTTACACATATACAGGTATTTAACGTACATGCGCTTGTACGATCTGACCTTAGATGACCAGGTACCGTAAATACTTGGACAAATGTTATTGTAACGCGATTGTTTACTTACGCACGGACTGGTAGCGTGAATTAAAGTCAAATATACTTACAAAATTGATCTATTGACGAATTATCTGTTCAGAAAATTAATAGAAAATTATATTTATCAGCATGAGAAATCTGGCGGGCGGCGGCTATTTTTTTCCCTTCCTACGATAAAAACGTCTCGTCGGGAGGAATTTTGAGCGCGCGGCGGTGTCTGAGAACCAGGATTTTTTTTTTATATGGCCTAAGTTACATGTAGTAAATATCACTAAAGTTAGACTGTACATCTCGACTTATTTGCTTTATAGTCTCCCTGCAATCATTATTACAGATTTTTTGTGCTTTTCCTCATTGAATACTGAAGGACTAATTAAAATGTTGTCACCTTAAAACTAATGTTACACTGTATGAAAAAAATCTAAACATTGTATCAAAATCTCTTTCAAAACTGTATTTGCTTTTTCCTACATACATCTGCATTAGTTTGAAAGTAACTATGGCGTACCCCTTCAAAAATTTACCCAGTTTTGAACCTAACGTACAATCTGTGAGAAATGTCAGAACGAGATTTGGCATTTATAAGACCAAACCATATGTACAGAGATAATGTCAATACTTACTGGTACTAGATGAGTGGGATAGCCTTCCTCAAGCCTTTGTCTGAGCCATAGAAAGTCGTTATATCTCCGCCTCACATGGTATTCACTGTCATCAAACTCACTCCTTGTTGTCTACAAAACATCATGTATCTAACATCTATAAACACCAAAAAATCTAAAACTTATTTTAAACAATTATACTGGTACATTTGTATACTGTAAAATCATTATATATCGTGGGGGCTCAATTTTCGTGGTTTTCGTGGATAGCCTCATCAAGTAATTTATATACCAAACAAATAACTGTACATAAAGCAAGAAATCTGAACAACTTTTAATATCAAAACAAGCATGCATACATGTACTTTACAGGTGATTGACGTATAAACACCTTCCAATCACGTGGACACATAAATATTGCAATTTGTCAACACTGTTTTTTACAACTGTTTGTCACAAGCCAACCTTGCCAAACCCGCTTTTAATTAGGTCACATTTCAGCAACATCTTCTCAGGAGTGGCAATTAGCCAGTTGGCATGGGATGTATCCACGAAACTACGTCCCCACAAAAATACTGAATCTCACAAATCCACGAAAAGTGGGTCCCACAAAAATAAATGATTGCACAATATATGCTATTCTCATGGAGACATTCTTTTATTTGATAAAAGGAGAACCCTTTCAGTAGTACAGGGCACATCTCTTCTATGATCTGCCATAATCATCATGTACATGTACATAAAGCTACAGATCAATGTTCAACAGGAACTCAACCTTCACCTTTGACCTACATACTCTGACCTTGAAGACATCATTGACCTTCATTTTACATGTTCTGTCAAGAGATAAAATACTTTGATCATGATTTGAGGAAAAGAATTCAAGCTCTGAGTATACATGTACCGTCGACAAACCTTTTTTCTATCAACAAACCAATTTTCTATATATAGAAAACTGACAAAATTAATGTTGACCAGCCATCACACTTCTTGCAGACTTTTAGATTAAAGTGTCATAATCAATGGCCTACCATCAATGTGACAGACCATTTGATAGTGACGTCATACATATAAGACTGCCAGCATGTGTAATGCTGAACATTTGGCATTTCCTGGATTACCTTTGTAGATATTCTGAATGTAACATATGACTCCATGGTGCTAGTATGTTTCTCTGGATCATCCACAAGTACAAATAGGTCTTTAGTGTCATCATCTCCCAAATCATCGTATCGACTCAAGTTAGCTATCAGACTGGAACTGCGAGATACGGTGGTGTAGGAATGTCCTGAAGCATCCAGACTTAAGCTCTCTAACTGTAACATACATTATAATTCTATAGTTACAATAGTATATAAATAAATGTTGAAATAACATTAATATTATATCTGATACTGCATGTACCTGTAATATAAGATCATAAGGTAACATTACCAAACAGAGTCCTCGAGGATATGACATGTGCAATTTAGCAAAGGAGCTGTAAAGATAAGGGCTTAATTTAGCCCTGAAATATATTGATCATTTCTCTTGCACTGTCCTTCCATTTTAGAAAAAAAGTGCTTAGGATAAAAATATGAAGTATTAGAAAATTCCTACATGTTCATGTAGTAGAATTATTCTGTTGAAATAGAGAATAAGTGTCTTAATTTGTGTTTTGTTACGGGTATGCAACACACAGCAAGTGCATTTATTGTACATGTAATGCGCGTTAGCGCATTTCATGCGATAAATGCACTTGCAGTGTGTTGCATACCCGTAACAATACACAAATTATGACATTTATTCTATATATATGCACCACAGTTGTCCGTTTCATTCTTGTTTTCTGAAATCGCGTTTTTCCAAGTAAAAAAGTGACATTAACATTCAGGTCACAGCGGGTTCAGTTTGTAGGTTAGAACAGCCGTCGCGGTATGTTTCTTTAGATCTTATGCATTGTGATGTCACGAGTGTTAATACACAAATTGCAGCACGTTCTTTTCAATAGTAACATCTCAGGGAATTACATTGGCTGTGCATATATATAGATTTGGAAACTGCATTTAACACCACAGAATGAGATACAAGTATATGTACTACATGTACATGTACATTTCTTCAGTACATGTATTACTAAGATGGTTCTGAATTTTCTGTACACTTAGACAAGTTCCATCTACATCTATGCTATTAATGCCTATGCTTTTGGCTACATTGACAAATAACTCATTAAAAGTCTCACTAACTCTTTGATCATATACTAAATTGTCATTTTCAGATAAAACAGTATCTTTTTTGATAGAATTACCCTTGTTGGTGATAAAGGTTTTTGATTTGATTTGACATGTTAAATAAACTTAAGAAAGACAAAGATACATTTGTACAAGGTTGACATCTTGCTGTATGCTTAAATAAACAATTCTCATGTTGAAATTCATGCTTTTAATTATCTTGAAACTAATGAATGTTCTTTTTTCTGTCAACATTCATTGCATGTTGACAGCATGTGAAAATGAATCATGAATCTATTCCAAGTATTTTGCTTGTACACGTATGCAAAACTATGTCATCATAATTGCATAAAAAATGAAAGCACAAATCTATCTTCAATGATAAGTAATTTCTAAGAGATTTGTTGAACAGAGTGAGTTCAACTTCACAGTCACTGAGTCAGTCAGTCACACCCCCTCTTGAGATGGCCCCCTGATAATATATGACACGATTCAGACCTCTCCATCTTCTGTGTGATCCAAGCCGCTTATCAATGGATCTTTAAAATCGCTGCCATTAGATGTAGTATTGGATTCAAGGGCATTTTGGCCATCTGTCTCTGCCATCATTAAAAACCCTGAACGATTAAATGTTAATCATTGATCCTCACTCTGTTTTCAGCAACGGCGTGAATAAACCGTAAACAGGTTACGGTTTGAAATTTCCGGATTGTAATAACCAATACATGTATTTTTTATTACAACGGCGACTAAACTTCAAGATTTATCACTATAAATTTTATAATGAATTGCTTGTGCATGCTGGTGATACCGATGAATATTTTCAAAAATACTATATATCGTCCAGGGATATACTAATCTTTCTATCACGAATCACTTAGTGCAAGTGACCATATTTCGCCGCATTTTTCGTATATTTCCCAGGAATTTTCAATACTTGGTGGCCGATTCAATGATAAGGTTTGCCAAAGTTTAATTTAACTCCATTTTCGATCGAAATACTACAAAAATTATTTATTTTACTCAGTTCACTGTTTCCTTATAAGACGTCAAAATATTTCGTTTCCATGTTTTCGGGGGTGACCATATTTCGCCGTTTGTGCTGATAAGTATTTATTTTGCACACAAAACGGACAAAATTATGATTTTCTTTTCAGGAAATCATTCGTCGCCACTACTTCTACGTAATGATGCCAAATAAAATGTTTCCTTTGTTTGGTAGTAGTAAAAAATTCGGATACTTACGTCTAAAATTTGGTGATTTAATTATTTTTTTCTCAATTTGTGGTATTTTTCATCACATTTGAGTGCAAGAGATGTCACAATGTATCAAAACATGACTGCTACGGTCATATTTGATAGGATATAGAAAAATAAACTTGACAAACAATTCTGATAACCAACGAGAAGCGATTAACTATTTTTTTTTTCACCTCATCATACATATAACTTATACAACAATTATTATCTAATGGAAGTGATTTTTTTTTAGATAAAGGATGTGCAAAAAGAAAAGGGGGTGGGTGGGGTGAGTAAAATTAAAAGAGATAGAGGGTTGGTGGGCGAGGGAGTTAAAGGAGCATTCAAGGTAGATAGAATGATAGGAGAAGAGAAAGAATGTAGAGATAGAGCAAGTGAGAGAGTGGTTAGAAGCGATTAACTATGAAACGGCGAGATATGGTCACCGGCGAAATATGGTTCCTCGCTCTAGATCTTATATATATTTTCATACGTATTTCAGAGGCGGATCCATTGGGTCAAGGGCGAAATTTGCAGAATTCATGGACGTATATTCTCAAACGCATGAGGACCTCATTGGATATAAGCACATGTGATTTTATTGGATATCAATTGATACGCGGTGATCTCAGATCTGTGATACCTAATAATCTTACTCAAGTTGTTGCTCTTGACCCAGTAACCTCACTCTTAATTATTTTACTCTATTATAAAAATTACATGTATCATGATTTAAGAAATATGATGTTTGAAAATACTCTGTTTTATTACCATTTATGGATCTGATTACCATGATTTTAGAAACATGATGTTTGAAAATACTCTGTTTTATTACCATTTATACCTATGGTATTGATTTTACCTGAATAAATCGATATATCTATAAAACCAAATATTGTCAGAAATACAGACTTAATGGGGGAGATTGGGTCACTGCTGGGGAGATATTAGGTCACTGTTTCCCTAATCTGTCGACATATATAGGGGTTAAAACCTTTTTGAGAAAAGAAAATGGGACATTCCTGGGAGGTTACCACCACCCCCATCCCAAAAGTGTTATTTTTATCTGATTAGCAGATATGTTATGCAGCGATTATCCCATAGAGACTCTTCCCCCCGGAAGGTTTTCCATATACAGAAACTTCCCCCCGGAATGATTTCTATATAGAGCATCTTCCCCCGCGGAAGGTTTTCTACATAGAAAATCCCCCCAGGGGGAAAGTGCGTTCCCGCATCACAGAACCCCCCCCCCCCCCCGAACTCGGAAAGCCATATGGATTATTATACATCGTCTTTAGTTTATGACCTTCTACCTTCATAGACATGATAGATCCACGAAAATTTAAAGATATTGCTATTTGAAATAGAATTTAAATTTTTTTTTAATTTAAGGGATAATAACCATGAAACTCAAATCAAAATATTAGTTCATGAAAGGAGGTATATCAAGATCCATGGAGTTCCGTATGCAATTTCCATATTTTTGTTCCTCATATTCCATATTTTTGTTCATCATATTCATATTCATTTTTTATTGTTTATCAAATCATTTTGTGTTATTCTGTCACATTGCATTACAATGTTTAATTCTGTCTGTTATTGGAGAGGAACTTGTAAGTTTGATAACTTGTTTCCAATCCATTTGCTTTTTGATGCAATAAAATATGTTTAAACCGAAAAAAAAGTATGAAATGGAAACATAAAATGTTTCTAAATCATTTTTTCCGTGATTAATTTAGAGTATAAGACTGATATAAAAACAGTATTAGTTCAAAATGTTAAATCATTAAAAACACAATCACTCAAATACAAAATAAATATATAAATAAAATGAAATGAATTTATTCGATCTCATGCAATGATCTTGCGGGTTTTTTTTTTTTTTTACGCGTGACGATGCTCCGAAATGTTTCATCAAGTACATATTTGTATGCTTATGAGGCAGATGGCCGTCCTTAGTCGGCACCGGTTGCCCAATTGTCTTATTCATTAAGGTTTGGTCTTTCAATGTCCTAACTTGTCCCTTTTGTGTCTCCTTTGTGCTTGTCTACTCTATGATTTTGCAAAGGGATAGGTGCTGCTACCCGCTGAGTCTTGTTTGAGATCATATCCTTTCTTTCAAACAGCACATTATATTAATTTCGTTGAATTGATGGGTTCTGTGATATAAAGGTAGATCTTCATTAGTTTTTGTCAGAATTCGTATAAAGTTGATATCCCCCATGATCAGCATACACTGCCATCCATAAATGGGGGAAGGACAGGGGGTACCCCGGTCGGGGGCGAAAAAAAATAATTTTGCTCCGACAAAAAACCCAAGCCCCCCCCCCCCCCCCCCCCCCCGAATATCAAATGGACCGTGCCTAAGTTTTTACTAGTTTTCATTTCAACATGAAAAAAACTTGTCTAGAAGACCCTCCCCTCAGGCCCTCTTACATGTTACATGACCTGATATACATTTTGTTGACTGAAAATCATTTATCACATATTGATAAAATCATCTTATCTCTCAGTTTAGAAGTGAATACAAGTTTTACATAAAAATAAAGTAATGTTTAGAGTAATTTAAGTAAAATAAAGAATTTCTATTGAAATAACACAAACATTCTTAATATTCACATAAATTGTTATAAAAAAATTCCTTGCTCCAACTTTGCAAGGAAAAAATAATTGTGCCCTGGTCAGGGGCGAAAAAAAAATCTTGCTCCGACAAAAAACCCAAGCCCCCCCCCCCCCCCCCCCCCCGAATATCAAATGGACCGTGACTTACCATTGGTAAAGGCAATCGACACCATGATAAAACGACAAGTGCTCAATATGAAAAATATCACCGATTCTGCGGGTGCTCCCACAGGCCGAAAGATCGCCTGGCAATTATTCGTATGTGCCTCTAAAAATTTTTTTTTAATCGCACATACGAATTTCCGCCTATGGGTGCTCCTAAAACGAATGTCGCTATTTGCAATGGCGTAAGGTCCCCTATGCAAAAAAATAGATTTATCGGTTATAATACAATACTGAGGGGACCTTACGCCATTTACTTTCGTGTTGACCATAGTAAAGAGGGAACCTGACGACATTGAATTTAATAAAAAGGGATCCTTACGCTTTTGACTTTTCATAATTGGAGGAGGGGGCGACAGAACTGGGCGAAGAATATCAGAAAGGGATGAGGGGGGGGGGGGGAGGAAAGGGGCGGAAAAGGGAGAAAAGGGTGGGAGGTGGTAGGAGGAGAGGAGGGGACCTTACGCCATTGACTTTCTACATGGACCATAATAATGAGGGGAACCTTACGTCATTGACTTTCTATATGGACCATAATAAAGAGGGGACCTTACGCCATTGACTTTCTTTATGGACCATAATAAAGAGGGGACCTTACGCCATTGACTTTCTCTATGTATTATAATACAGAGGGGACCTTACGCCATTGACTTTCTATATGGACCAAAATAAAGAGGGGACCTTAAACCATTGACTTTCTACATGGACCATAATAAAGAGGGGACCTTACGCCATTGACTTTCTCTATGTATTATAATACAGAGGGGACCTTATGCCATTGACTTTCTATATGGACCATAATAAAGAGGGGACCTTACGCCATTGACTTTCTCTATGTATTATAATACAGAGGGGACCTTACGCCATTGACATTCTATATGACTTATAATACAGGAGAGGACCTTACGCCATTTACTTTCTGTATGGATTATAATAAAGAGGGGACCTTACGCCATTGACTTTCTATATGGATTATAATACAGAGGGGACCTTACACCATTGACTTTCTTAATGGACCATAATAAAGAGGGGACCTTACGCCATTGACTTTCTCTATGTATTATAATACAGAGGGGACCTTACGTCATTGACTTTCTATATGGACCATAATAAAGAGGGGACCTTACGCCATTGACTTTCTCTATGTATTATAATACAGAGGGGACCTTACGCCATTGACTTTCTATATGGACCATTTCAAAGAGGGGACCTTACGCCATTGACTTTCTCTATGTATTATAATACAGAGGGGACCTTACGCCATTGACTGTCTATATGGACCATAATAAAGAGGGGACCTTACGCCATTGACTTTCTCTATGTATTATAATACAGAGGGGACCTTACGCCATTGACATTCTATATGGATTATAATACAGAGGGGACCTTACGCCATTGACTTTCAACATGGACCATAATAAAGAGGGGACCTTACGCCATTGACTTTCTCTATGTATTATAATACAGAGGGGACCTTACGCCATTGACTTTCTATATGGACCATAATAAAGAGGGGACCTTACGCCATTGACTTTCTCTATGTATTATAATACAGAGGGGACCTTACGCCATTGACTGTCTATATGGACCATAATAAAGAGGGGACCTTACGCCATTGACATTTATCTATGTATTATAATACAGAGGGGACCTTGCGCCATTGACATTCTATATGGCTTATAATACAGAGGGGACCTTACGCCATTGACTTTCTGTATGGATTATAATACAGAGGGGACCTTACGCCATAGACTGTCTATATGGACCATAATAAAGAGGGGACCTTACGCAATTGACTTTCTCTATGTATTATAATACAGAGGGGACCTTACGCCATTGACATTCTATATGGATTATAAAACAGAGGGGACCTTACGCCATTGACTTTCAACATGGACCATAATAAAGAGGGGACCTTACGCCATTGACTTTCTCTATGTATTATAATACAGAGGGGACCTTACGCCATTGACTTTCTATATGGACCATAATAAAGAGGGGACCTTACGCCATTGACTTTCTCTATGTATTATAATACAGAGGGGACCTTACGCCATTGACTTTCTATATGGACCATAATAAAGAGGGGACCTTACGCCATTGACATTTATCTATGTATTATAATACAGAGGGGACCTTGCGCCATTAACATTCTATATGGCTTATAATACAGAGGGGACCTTACGCCATTGACTTTCTGTATGGATTATAATACAGAGGGGACCTTACGCCATTGACTTTCTCTATGTATTATAATACAGAGGGAACCTTACACCATTGACTTTCTACATGGACCATAATAAAGAGGGTACCTTACGCCATTGACTTTTTACATGGACCATAATAAAGAGGGGACCTTACGCCATTGACTTTCTCTATGTATTATAACACAGAGGGGACCTTACGTCATTGACTTTCTATATGAACCATAATAAAGAGGGGACCTTAAACCATTGACTTTCTACATGGACCATAATAAAGAGGGGACCTTACGCCATTGCCTTTCTCTATGTATTATAATACAGAGGGGACCTTACGCCATTGACTTGCTATTTGTACCATAATAAAGAGGGGACCTTACGCCATTGACTTTCTCTATGTATTATAATACAGAGGGGACCTTACGCCATTGACTTTCTACATGAACCATAATAAAGAGGGGACCTTACGCCATTGACTTTCTCTATGTATTATAACACAGAGGGGACCTTACGTCATTGACTTTCTATATGGACCATAATAAAGAGGGGACCTTAAACCATTGACTTTCTACATGGACCATAATAAAGAGAGGACCTTACGCCATTTACTTTCTCTATGTATTATAATACAGAGGGGACCTTACGCCATTGACTTTCTATATGTACCATAATAAAGAGGGGACCTTACGCCATTGACTTTCTCTATGTATTATAATACAGCGGGGACCTTACGCCATTGACTTTCTATATGGACCATAATAAAGAGGGGACCTAACGCCATTGACTTTCTCTATGTAATATAGTACAGAGGGGACCTTACGCCATTGACATTCTATATGGATTATAATACAGAGGGGACCTTACGCCATTGACTTTCTATATGGACCATAATACAGAGGGGACCTTACACAATTGACTTTCTATATAGACTATAGTACAGAGGGGACCTTACGCCATTGACTTTCTGTATGGACCACAGTACAGAGGGGACCTTACGCCATTGTCTTTCAATATGGATCATAATACAGAGGGGACCTTACGCAATTGACTTTCTATATTACCCATAGTACAGGGTGGATCTTACGCCATTGACTTTTTATATGGATCATAATACAGAGGGGACCTTACGTTATCGACTTTTTGTATGACCATAGCAAAGAGGGAACCTTACAACATTGACTTTTATAAGAACCGTAATACAGAGGGGACCCTACGCCATTGACTTTCTATGTTCACAATAATACAGAGGGGAACATAACACTATTAACGAAATCTGTATGGACCTTAATACAGAGTGGACCTTACACCATTGACTTACTATATGGACCATAATAAAGAGAGGACCTTACGCCATTTACTTTCTCTATGTATTATAATACGGAGGGGACCTTACGCCATTGACTTTCTATATGTACCATAATAAAGAGGGGACCTTACGCCATTGACTTTCTCTATGTATTATAATACAGCGGGGACCTTACGCCATTGACTTTCTATATGGACCATAATAAAGAGGGGACCTAACGCCATTGACTTTCTCTATGTAATATAGTACAGAGGGGACCTTACGCCATTGACATTCTATATGGATTATAATACAGAGGGGACCTTACGCCATTGACTTTCTATATGGACCATAATACAGAGGGGACCTTACACAATTGACTTTCTATATAGACTATAGTACAGAGGGGACCTTACGCCATTGACTTTCTGTATGGACCACAGTACAGAGGGGACCTTACGCCATTGTCTTTCAATATGGATCATAATACAGAGGGGACCTTACGCAATTGACTTTCTATATTACCCATAGTACAGGGTGGATCTTACGCCATTGACTTTTTATATGGATCATAATACAGAGGGGACCTTACGTTATCGACTTTTTGTATGACCATAGCAGAGAGGGAACCTTACAACATTGACTTTTATAAGAACCGTAATACAGAGGGGACCCTACGCCATTGACTTTCTATGTTCACAATAATACAGAGGGGAACATAACACTATTAACGAAATCTGTATGGACCTTAATACAGAGTGGACCTTACACCATTGACTTACTATATGGACCATAATACAGATGGTAACTTACACCATTGAATTTCTACACGGACCATAATACAGAGGGGACCTTACACCATTGACTTTATACATAGACAATAATACAGAAGGGACCTTACACCATTGACTTTCTATATGGACAATAATACAATGGGGACCTTACACCCTTGACTACTATATGAATCATAATACAAAGGGGTCCTTACTCCATTGTCTTTCTATATGAATCATAGTACAGAGGGGACCTTACACCATTGACTTTATATAAGAACTGTAATACAGAGGGGACCTTACACCATTATGTTTCATGGAAGAAGAAATAGATTCTATCACTTTCTACTGAGACATTAAAAGTTACACTCTATGCTGTCCCACGACTCTGATGGTCACATGAACACCTCACTCTATGACAAACGTGACGACTTAAGTTTCAGCATCACAAACTTTCCTTTTCTGAGTAGCAACATTCTTTCAGCGCCTGCTTATGGCGTGTTAATATGCCAGATAAAGTACAAAATATATAGATTTTGATAGATGCAAGCAGGAGATGCTGACTCTTTCTGGGCACCTGGTCTCACTCTCATGTAATGGGAGTTCGCTTCTTTCCATGTAGTGGAAGCGCAGGGATCACTTTGTCCGTTGTCCGTCTGTCAGTCAGTCCGTCCGTCCGTCTGTCTGTCACACTTTGGGTGTCACACCCCATAACTTTTCATCGGTAAGTGATAGGGCTTTGATATTTCACATGTGTATTTCCTGTGATGAGACCTTTTTACACATACCATAATTTTTGACCTAGTGACCTTGACCTAGATATTTGTCCTACTTTTCAAAAAATTAACATTGGCTATATCATTTGATTGGTAAGTGATAGGGATTTTATAATTCACATGTGTATTCCTTTTCATAAGACCTTTGTACAGATACCAAATTCTTTTTACCTAGTGACCTTGACCTAGATATTTGACCTACTTTTCCAAAAAAAAAAACATTTGCTATATCTTTTGATTGGTAAGTGATAGGGATTTTATCATTCACATGTGTATTTCCTGTGACATAACCTTACAACATGTATCATAAATTTTGACCTAGTGACCTTGACCTAGATATTTGACCTACTTTTCCAAACAATTAACATTGGCTATAACTTTTGATTGGTAAGTGATATGAATTTTATAATTAACATGTGTATTCCTTTTCATAAGACCTTATTACAGATACCATTTTTTTTTTACCTAGTGACCTTGATCTAGGTATTTGACTTACATTTGAAAAAAAATAAGAATGGCTATATGTTTTATTTTATAAGTGACACGGCTTTGATATTTCAAACATGTATTTCTTATGATGAGTCCTTTCTTTTATTCCCAAAAATTTGTACCCAGTGACTTCACCTAGATGATTGACCTTTTCTGAGAGTAACAGATTGACCATAGCTTTTAATTGATAAGTAAGAGGTTTTATATTTCACATGCGACTTCATTTGACAAGACTTTCCCACTGATAAATGTACAAATATTGAACCAAGTGACCTAGACCTACATATTTTATCAACTTTTTAAAAATAGGCCGCTTCGCAGGAGACACAAGCATCTCTTGGATTGCTATTTTTGTTTGTTTGCTTTGGTTCCTGTTTTATCCTGATTTGTATGGCCCGGTTTATGATTTTCTGAATCATCCTTTTATTACTGTATTTTGGGATATGGTCATTGTCCATATTTGTCATTTGTATCGTGGATATGATCCCGCTGTCAGTGAACGGACACTCGACATGGTACTTGACCAATCTACAGCCTTGTGTCAGCACATTTGTAAGAATTGCGCTCTGATTAAATGTGACGATGGGAATCCAAGCCGGGTCCTTTCCAAACTTCTTTAGAGAAGACTGGGCCCGATAGCTCCTCTGAATGTCAGTCGGACTCCTCGTGTAAAAAAAAAAGCATGAGCTAGCTGCAGCCGGCAGAGCACGGACTGTACCGGTATTACGTACGGGCCCCTAACCCCATCCATTTATATACTAGTATTAATCTGCGTTGCTTTGGCCTCTGCATATAACTGTCTTGTTTGTGTGGTCATCAAACAATGAGGAGGTTGTTTTACACTACAATTTTGCGTTCTTCGAGATATTTTGGCAAATGCAAACGTGGGAGGGTTGTGCGCACGTAATCTGGATAACCACACCATTTCTGCAACTTGCGTAACAAATGACCGTCCTAAGTCGGCACCGGTTACCCATTGGTCTCGTTTTACACTACAATTTTGCGTTCTTCGAGATATTTTGGTAACTGCAAACGTGGGAGGGTTGTGCGCACGTAATCTTGATAACCACACCATTTCTGCTACTTGCGTATTAAATGGCCGTCCTAAGTCGGCACCGGTTACCTGTTGGTCTCTTTGGTTTATGTGTAGATTTTGTGTTTCATGTTTCTGTGTCGGGTGCTCGTCTTTGTGTTTTTGCATGGGATGTTTGGCGTTATCCTGTTGGTACTGCAACAGAGTCATGTTGGAGATCCTCTCCCTCCTTTCATATGGACGCTGATACCGAGTCTTCTTGAATACCCAATCATTTCTTTTGTTGCCTGAAGTAACAAATGTATTTAGTCAATATAGAAAGAATTTGGAGTATAAGGGTACCCTCAGTATTACAGACAAAATGGAAAGGAAATGTCAAAATGTAACCTCTGAACAATAATCGTTCATATAAAAAGTCAATGCCATAAGCCCCCCTCTATATTACTGTCCTTCTAGAAAGTCAATATAAGTGTCCATATAAGAAGTCAATGGCGTAAGGTCCCCTATCTATTTAAGATTATTGGAAGTCGATGACGTAATGTCCCTCTGTAAATTTTTTCAATGGCGTAAGGTCCCCTCCGTATTACTGCATATCGAAACAGAAGTCAATGGCGTTAGGTCCCCTCTGCTCAGTTCAGTTTGATAGGCGTACCGTCAGAAATAAGCTGTATGTTGGAATTTTGACCTATGCAACGGACCCACCGAAGCAGTGAGGGTTCTTTTACGTTCCTACGCCTATCCGAGACAGGGGACCCCCGTTTTATAGTCCATTCAGAAAGACTAGGCTGGGGTTACTTGTCTATATACAAGGTGTAAGCCCACATCACCTGGCGAGGCTCTAAGTTGGTAATCGTCCCTTCACCTGGCGCTCGTCGGATTCGAACCTGTCAGTCTCATGCTTCACTGACCACGACGTACTTAACGCTTTACCAACTTAACTTATTGTCCAGACAAGGTCGGAAGGTCCCTCTCTTATGGGGGTGGGGAGAGAGAGACAAGGAGGTACCACTTCTCCCCTTTCTCGTCCCTTTTCGACCTTAGGAAGTCAATGGCGTAAAGTTCCTCTCGTAAAATTGTCCGTATAAAAAGTCAATGACGTAAGTTCCCCTCTGTATTATAATCCATAGAGAAAGTCAATGGCGTAAGGTCCCCTCTGTATCATAATCCATATAGAAAGTCAATGGCGTAAGGTCCCCTCTGTATTATAATCCATATAGAAAGTCAATGGCGTAAGGTCCCCTCTGTATCATAATCCATATAGAAAGTCAATGGTGTAAGGTCCCCTCTTTATTATGGTCCATATAGAAAGTCAATGGCGTAAGGTCCCCTCTGTATTATAATACATAGAGAAAGTCAATGGCGTAAGGTCCCCTCTTTATTATGGTCCATATAGGAAGTCAATGGCGTAAGGTCCCCTCTGTATTATAATACATAGAGAAATTCAATGGCGTAACGTCCCCTCTTTATTATGGTCCATATAGCAAGTCAATGGTGTAAGGTCCCCTCTGTATTATACTACATAGAGAAAGTCAATGGCGTAAGATCCCCTCTTTATTATGGTCCATGTAGAAAGTCAATGGCGCAAGGTTCCCCCTGTATTATAATACATATAGAATGTCAATGGCGTAAGGTCCCCTCTGTATTATAATACATAGAGAAAGTCAATGGCGTAAGGTCCTCTCTGTATTATAATCCATATAGAAAGTCAATGGCATAAGGTCCCCTCTGTATTATAATCCATATAGAAAGTCAATGGCGTAAGGTCCCCTCTTTATTATGGTCCATGTAGAAAGTCAATGGTTTAAGGTCCCCTCTTTATTTTGGTCCATATAGAAAGTCAATGGCGTAAGGTCCCCTCTGAATTATAATACATAGAGAAAGTCAATGGTGTAAGGTCCCCTCTTTATTATGGTCCATATAGAAAGTCAATGGCGTAAGGTCCCCTCTGTATTATAATACATAGAGAAAGTCAATGGCGTAAGGTCCCCTCTTTATCATGGTCCATATAGAAAGTCAATGGCGTAAGGTCCCCTCTGTATTATAATACACAGAGAGGTCAATGGCGTAAGGTCCCCTCTTTATTATGGTCCATGTAGAAAGTCAATGGCGCAAGGTCCCCCCTGTATTATAATCCATATAGAATATCAATGGCGTAAGGTCCCCTCTGTATTATGGTCCACATAGAGAAAGTCAATGGCGTAAGGTCCCCTCTGAATTATAATCCATATAGAAAGTCAATGGCATAAGGTCCCCTCTGTATTATAATCCATATAGATAGTCAATGGCGTAAGGTCCCCTCTTTATTATGGTCCATGTAGAAAGTCAATGGTGTAAGGTCCCCTCTGTATTATAATCCATATAGAAAGTCAATGGTGTAAGGTCCCCTCTTTATTATGGTCCATATAGAAAGTCAATGGCGTAAGGTCCCCTCTGTATTATAATACATAGAGAAAGTCAATGGCGTAAGGTCCCCTCTTTATTATGGTCCATATAGAAAGTCAATGGCGTAAGGTCCCCTCTGTATTATAATACATAGAGAAAGTCAATGGCGTAAGGTCCCCTCTTTATTATGGTCCATGTAGAAAGTCAATGGCGCAAGGTCCCCCTTGTATTATAATCCATATAGAATGTCAATGGCGTAAGGTCCCCTCTGTATTATGGTCCACATAGAGAAAGTCAATGGCGTAAGGTCCCCTCTGTATTATAATCCATAAAGAAAGTCAATGGCGTAAGGTCCCCTCTGTATTATAATCCATATAGAAAGTCAATGGTGTAAGGTCCCCTCTGTATTATAATACACGTACATAGAGAAAGTCAATGGCGTAAGGTCCCCTCTTTATTATGGTCCATATAGAAAGTCAATGGCGTAAGGTCCCCTCTGTATTATAATACATAGAGAAAGTCAATGGCGTAAGATCCCCTTTTTATTATGGTCCATGTAGAAAGTCAATGGCGCAAGGTCCCCCCTGTATTATAATACATATAGAATGTCAATGGCGTAAGGTCCCCTCTGTATTATAATACATAGAGAAAGTCAATGGCGTAAGGTCCCCTCTGTATTATAATCCATATAGAAAGTCAATGGCATAAGGTCCCCTCTGTATTATAATCCATATAGAAAGTCAATGGCGTAAGGTCCCCTCTTTATTATGGTCCATGTAGAAAGTCAATGGTGTAAGGTCCCCTCTGTATTATAATCCATATAGAAAGTCAATGGCGTAAGGTCCCCTCTGTATTATAATCCATAAAGAAAGTCTATGGCGTAAGGTCCCCTCTTTATTATGGTCCATATAGAAAGTCAATGACGTAAGGTTCCCCATTGTATTATGATACATAGAGTAAGTCAATGGCGTAAGGTCCCCGCTATATTATGGTCCATATAGAGTCAAGAATGCGTCTAGGGGACGGGTGAAATTCACCATAAGCGGCGCATGCGCATTCCGACGTACTTACTATTTATATAACCAAATCGGATTCCGCGATCCCGGTATATCGAGAATAAGTTGTACAAACCGCGATTATTCAAATATTAATATCTCTAATGAAAAGGATTGAGATATAAATTTGAAGGGTAGAAGTAGACGATTAAGGAAACATTTATTTAATTTTCACTGATTTTCCTTCTTGTTGGTTTGTTGGAAAGAGGGGGGGGGGGGGGGGGGGGGGTTGTTCCTCTGGACCATCGATAAATAATAAACCATCTTGATATACGTCTATGAATAAACTTACGCCGATTTTTGAATTGAAAAAAAGACAAAGAGAAACTGATTGATGATTATAATAATTTGTGTCTATTTTTTTGGGGGGGGGGTTAAATTCAACAAGAACAAAATATCTTACGCACAAACAGTAATATCGTGAGTGCGACCCCCCCCCTAACCTCTATATTTCCACTTAAAAATCTATCAGAAAAAAAAAACATTAAGGAAAGGCTAAATGTACATCTTAATTATCCTAATTATAGATATAATAAAAGATGCGTACCTGGCATTGAATGTTTAACCCCCCCCCCTTAAATGGCTCTTTTAAAACATTTCAGGATTGGTTAAAAACACCTTCATCTCCTTGGCCTTTCTGTTTTTCCCCTTCTGCATGTAGATCTAACTGTGGTATTAAAAAACGGAAACGGGGTGGGGGGGTTGCTCTACGACTATTATACATCATGAGTACATGCATCCACTATAGTTAAGATAAGTATAAATTTGAGAGCAATTCACCCAATGATATCTGCATTCTTCTGATACCAAGGAAGAGAAAGCGCCTCTAATCAGCAATGATCATTTTGAAAAAAAATTAAGGTGTGTATGTGTGTTTTTCTATTTCTTTTTGAATGCTGAAACTTTAACATTGTCACCATTAAGCATCCTTGTTTTGCAATCTACATATATATTTAGTGCATTACCATTAACATTGAATAAAGTATTTAATAGATATTTCAATCCATTATACACACTATCATCAGACTGATGTCAGAGGAGATGAATAATTATTCCCTTTTCCACAGAAGCTCAGCATATTTCTCAAAAACTTAGAATCTTTCAACCATTATTAGTCTTTGATATCATATACAGAAGAATCAATACCACACATTCTAAAGGATCATGATCTCTCTTAGGATAAATAGAGTATAAATGATGTACGGCTATAGACCACATGTAGGTGCTGTATTTCATCTCCATGGACAGAAAAAGAAGGAATATATTCAGTAATATTACTGTTAGAAATGAAGTCTTCAATGAAACAAAAGAACTGCAAATATATGTATAGAATTTTTAAAGCAAAACGGTATGTGCAATAACCCTCCCCCCGCCCCCCCCCCCCAAAATTAAAATCAGCAAAAATACTTGCTCATCTTTATTTCTTTTTAGAATGTCAGCAGATAGAATTCACATGGGTGTATAATATTCTGAATACTGTACTTGCATGTGAACAAATAAAGATTAAACATTTAATTTGTGTAACGAATTAGAAAAAAAATCACTTCATAATCCTTTATAAAATGAGCGATAAATACCTTTGCCATGATCCTACCTTGAGAACTGTTTATATGTACCAATTATGTCTTAAAACGGGGGAAAAAGTTCAGCAGAAACATTTGATATATTACCCAGTAAGATTCTTCTTGAAGTAAAATCGTTAAATGTATATATATGTATACATTATAGTCCTATTATGACGTAAACAAGGATTTTTCTTTTTGCAATACACATACATGTACTGTATGAAATATATATGAATGGTGATTGGTTTACACATGTATATCTATATGAGAATTTTTCTAATGAGTGGAAGCTTACGAGCTGTATTAATACTTGCATGACCATTCTCATAAATTGAAATAGATATGCAGGTCACCAAATTTTGTAAAACTAAAGTTGAAGACAAAGCTCTAATTCATGGTCCACCTAGATACAACGCATATATACTGTTTTCAGATATATAGCAACACATGTTTGTGAAACACTAATGCAACCATCTGCATCTGTCAGTACAATGTACCATAATAATTGGATGCTGTATTCTGTAAAGATGGTCAAACCACAAGGACAAAACCGAAATGTTTTACTAGAAAGTATACACATTTAAGGCGTACAGTGTAAAAGCCTTTTCACCTACCATCTAAATGTAATGGCCTAGCTCATGTAACATAGTCAACAGTCAAACAAATGGCCATGGCTCCCAAATACCTTATTTCAGTGGTATAAAAATCGTAGTAATGATTGACAAGACACACACGTTCAACTTATAACCTTTTGAACTCTCATACAATCATGATCAATTAAGATCATAAATAATAAACTTCTCTACTTCCAACAGACAAATGAATATGGTAGAAACATATATAAGATCTCATCTCTAGTACTCATGCAGTTCAAGAGGAATTGGATATAAAAACGTAACAATATACTTTGTAGTAGCTTTTATTATTCAATAATGCATTTCAAACTGCAGCCATACATAAATGGAATTACTTGTACATGCATAGTTGTTAACTTTACTGTGATGAATAAACAGATGTATACCAATACTTGATGTCATGTTAAAATTACGAAAAGTCTCAATGAATAAAAAAAATCATTCAAGCTTATCAGAGCACATTAAGCTAATAAATATTAATATTGTCTCCCATTAACAGTCAACTGGTCATGATGCAGTGGGGTTTTTTTCTTACAGCATATTCTTCTGTGAAATAAAACAAGAATAAATTACATACACTCTAATATGAAAATATCAGATTCTCCTACATGTATTGACTATGATATCAATATCTCCTACCTATATATAAATCATGGACTATGATATCAATATCTCCTACCTGTAAAAACATCATGGACTATGATATCAATATCTCCGAACTGTATGGACACCATGGACTATGATATCAATATCTCCTCCCTGTATGGGCACCATAGACTATGATATCAATATCTCCTACCTGTATATACATCACTGATTATGATATCAATATCTCCTACCTGTATGGACACAATGGACTATGATATCTATATCTCCTACCTGTATGGAGACCATTGACTATGATATCAATATCTCCTACCTGTATGGACACCATGGACTATGATACCAATATCTCCTACCTGTATGGACACAATGGACTATGATATCTATATCTCCTACCTGTATGGACACCATTGACTATGATATCAATATCTCCTACCTGTATGGACACCATGGACTATGATATCAATATCTCCTACCTGTATGGACATCATGGACTATGATACCAATATCTCCTTCCTGTATGGACACCATTGACTATGGTATCAATATCTCCTACCTGTATGGACACCATGGACTATAATATCTATATCTCCTACCTGTATTGGCACCATGGACTATGATTTCAATATCTCCTACCTGTATATACATCACTGATTGTGAGATCAATATCTCCTACCTGTATGGACACCATGGACTATGATATCAATATCTCCTACCTGTATGGGCACCATGGACTATGATTTTAATATCTCCTACCTGTATATACATAACTGATTATGATATCAATATCCCCTACCTGTATGGACACCATGGACTATGATATCATTATCTCCTACCTGTATATACCTCACTGACTATGGTATCAATATCTCCTACCTGTATATAAATCATGGACTATGATATCTATATCTCCTACCTGTATGGACACCATGGACTATGATATCAATATCTCCTACCTGTATGGACACCATGGGCTATGATATCTATATCTCCTACCTGTATGGACACCATGAACTATGATATCAATATCTCCTACCTATATGGACACCATGGACTATGATATCTATATCTCCTACCTATATGGACACCTTGGACTATGATATCAATATCTCCTACCTGTATGGACACCATGGACTATGATATTAATATCTCCTACCTGTATGGACACCATGGACTATGATATCTCTATATCTCCTACCTGTATGGGCACCATGGACTATGGTTTCAATATGTTCTACCTGTATATACATCACTGATTATGATAACAATATCTCCTACCTGTATGGACACCATGGGCTATGATACCAATATCTCCTACCTGTATGGACACCATGGACTTTGATATCTATACCTCCTAAATGTATGGACACCATGGACTATGATATTTGTATCTCCTTTCTGTATGGACACCATTGGCTATGATATCAATATCTCCGACCTGTATGGACATCATGGACTATGATATCAATATCTCCTACCTGTATATACATCACTGACTATGGTATGAATATCTCCTACTTGTATATAAATCATGGACTATGATATCTATATCTCCTACCTGTATTGACACCATGGACTATGATATCAATATCTCCTACCTGTATGGACACCATGGGCTATGATTTCTATATCTCCTACCTGTATGGATACCATGGACTATGATATCAATATCTCCTACTTGTATATACATCACTGATTGTGATATCAATATCTCCTACCTGCATGGACACCATGGACTATGATATCTATATCTCCTACCTGTATGGGCACCATGGACTATGATTTTCAATATCTCCTACCTGTATATACATCACTGATCTAAAACAATATCTCCTACCTGTATGGACACCATGGACTATGATATCAGTATCTCCCACAAGTATATACATCACTGACTATGAATTCAATATCTCCTACTTGTATATAAATCATGGACTATGATATCTATATCTCCTACCTGTATGGACACCATGGACTATGATATTAATATCTCCTACCTGTATATACATCACTGACTATGATATCTATATCTCCTACCTGTATGTACACCATGGATTATGATATCAATATCTCCTACCTGTATATAAATCACTGACTATGATATCAATATCTCCTACCTGTATATACATCACTGACTATGATATCTATATCTCCTGACTGTATAAACATCATTGACTTTGATATCAATATCTCCTACCTGTATGGTCACCATGGACTATGATATCAATATCTCCTACCTGTATATAAATCCTGGACTATTATATCAATATCTGTGTGGACACCATGGACTATGATATCAATATCTCCTACCTGTATATACATCACTGATGATATTATCAATATCTCCAACCTCTTTCTATGTATATGATATCTATAGAGATAGGATATATTTAATTTCAATTTAAATGATATATGTAGAGGTAGGATATATTTAATTTCAAGGTATATGATATCTGTAGATGTAGAAGATATTTAATTTCTAGATGTATATCTGTAGAGATAGGAGATATTTAATTTCTAGGTGTATGATATCTGTAGAGGTAGGAGATATTTAATTTCTAGGTGTATATCTGTAGAGGTAGGGAATATTTAATTTCTAGGTAAATGATATCTGTAAGGGTAGGAGATATTTAATTTCTAGGTGTATGATATCTGTAGAGGTAGGAGATATTTAATTTCTAGGTGTAGAATATATGTAGAGGTAGGAGATATTTAATTTCTAGGTGTATGATATCTGTAAGGGTAGGTGATATTTAATTTCTAAGTGTATGATATATGTAGAGGTAGAAGATATTTAAATTTTAGTAACATGATTTCTGTAGAGGTAGGATATTTTTAATTTCTAGGTTTATGATATCTTTAGAGATAGGATATATTTAATTTCTAGGTATATGATATCTGTAGAGGTAGAAGATATTTAATTTCTAGGTGTATGATATATGTAGAGGTAGAAGATATTTAATTTCTAGATGTATCTTATCTGTTGAGGTAGGATATATTTAATTTCAAGGTGTATGGTATCTGTAGAGGTAGGATATATTTAATTTCTATGTGTATGATATCTGTTGGGATGAGATATTTAATTTCTAGGTGTATGGTATCTGTAGAGGTAGGATATATTTAATTTCTATGTGTATGATATCTGTAGAGGTAGGAGATATCTAATTTCTAGGTGTATATCTGTAGAGGAATGATATATTTAATTTCGAGGTGTATGAAACCTACAGAGGTAGGATATATTTAATTTCTAGGTCTATATCTGTAGAGGTAGGAGATATTTAATTTCTAGGTGTAGAATATATGTAGAGGTAGGAGATATTTAATTTCTAGGTGTATGATATCTGTAAGGGTAGGTGATATTTAATTTCTAGGAGTATGATATATTTAGAAGTAGAAGATATTCAAATTTCAGGTACATGATATCTGTAGAGGTAGGATATTTTTAATTTCTAGGTTTATGATATCTGTAGAGGAAGAAGATATTTAATTTCTAGGTGTATGATATCTGTTTAGGTAGGAGATATTTAATTTCTAAGTGTATGATATATGTAGAGGTAGAAGATATTTTATTTCTATGTGTATGATATCTGTTGGGATGAGATATTTAATTTCTAGGTGTATGGTATCTGTAGAGGTAGGATATATTTAATTTCTATGTGTATGATATCTGTAAAGGTAGGATATATTTAATGTCTAGGTGTATATCTGTAGAGGAATGTTATATTTAATTTCTAGGTGTATGATACCTACAGAGGTAGGATATATTTGATTTCTAGGTCGATATCTGTAGAGGTAGGAGATATTTAATTTCTAGGTATATGATATATGTAGAGGTAGAGAATATTTAATTTCTAGGTGTTTGATATCTGTAGATGTAGGAGATATTTAATTTCTAGGTGTATGATATCTGTAAGGGTAGGAGATATTTAATTTCGAGTTGTATGATATCTGTAAGGGTAGGAGATATTTAATCTCTAGGTGTATATCTGTACAGATATGAGATATTTAATTTGTAGGTGTATGATATCTGTAGATGTAGGATATATTTAATTTTTAGGTGTATGATATAGGAAGAGGTAGAGGATAGTGTATTAAATTTCTAGGTGTATGATATCTGTAGAGGTAGGAGATATTTAATTTCTAGGTGTAGAATATATGTAGAGGTAGGAGATATTTAATTTCTAGGTGTATGAAATCTGTAAGGGTAGGTGATATTTAATTTCTAGGTGTATGATATATGTAGAGGTAGAAAATATTTAAATTTTAGGTACATGATCATATCTGTAGAGGTAGGATATTTTTAATTTCTAGGTTTATGATATCTGTAGAGATAGGATATATTTAATATCTAGGTATATGATATCTGTAGAGGAAGAAGATATTTAATTTCTATGTGTATGATATCTGTTGGGATGAGATATTTAATTTCTAGGTGTATGATATCTGTAGAGGTAGGATATATTTAATTTCTAGGTGTATATCTGAAGAGGAATGTTATATTTAATTTCTATGTGTATGATATCTGTAGAGGTAGGATATATTTGATTTCTAGGTCTATATCTGTAGAGATAGGAGATATTTAATTTCTAGGTGTATGATATCTGCAGAGGTAGGAGATATTTAATTTCTATGTGTATGGTATATGTAGAGGTAGGAGATAATGAATATCTATTTATATGGTATCTATAGAGGTAGGGTTTATTTAATTTCAAGGTATAGAATATCTGTAGTGGTGTAGCTATTTTATTTCTAAGTGTATATCTGAAGTGGTTGGAGATATTTAATTTCTAGGTGTACTAGGAGGAAAATTTACTTTTTTAGAGTAGGATGTCAGTACTTGTAGGAGATATTGAATTCCTTAGTGTATGATGCCTTTACTGGTAGGAGGGATTGCATTCCTTAGTGTATAATATCTGTACTTGTAGGAAGAAATAATTTCTAAGAGAATGATGCCTGTATTGAAAGAAAAATTTAATTTCTAAGATGATGTCTGTACTGGAAGGAGAAATTGAATTCCTTAGTGTCTGATGTCTGTACTGGTAGGAAAATTGTATTTCTTAGTGTATGATGTTTGTACTGGTGGGAGAAATTGAATTCTTAAGGGTATGATGTTTGTACAGTTTGGAGAAATTGAATTCCTAGTGTATGATATCTTTACTGGAAGAAGAAATTGAATTAGTGTATGATGTCTGTACTGATAGGAGAATGAATTCCTCAGTGTATGATGTCTGTACTGGTAGGAGAAATTGAATTCCTAAGTGTATGATACCTGTACTGGTAGAAGAAAATGAATTCATTAGTGTATGATGTCTGTACTAATAGGAGAAATTGAATTCCTTAGTGTATGATATGTGTACTGGTTGGAGAAATTGAATTCCTATGTATATATATATCTATACTTGTAGGAAAATTTAAGTCCTTATTGCATGATATCTGTACTGGTAGGAGATTTTGAATTCCTAAGTGTATGATGTCTGACCTGCTTGGAGAAATTGAATTCCTTAGTGTATGATGTCTGTAATGATAGGAGAAATTTGACTCCTCAGTTTATAATGTCTGTACTGGTAGGAGAAATTGAATTCCTAAGTTAATGATACCTGTACTGGTAGGAAAATTGAATTCCTGTGTATATGATGTCTGTACTGGTAGGAAAATTTATTTTCTTAGTGCATGATATCTGTACATGTAGGAGAAATTGAATTCCTTAGTGTATGATATCTGTACTGGTTGGAGATTTTGAATTCCCTAGTGTATGATGTCAGTACTGCTTGGAGAAATTGAATTCCTTAGTTTATGATGTCTGTACTGCTTGGAGAAATTGAATTTTTTAGTGTATGATGTCTATACTGGTAGGAGAAATTGAATTCCTTAGTGTATGATATCTGTACTGGTAGGACATATTGAATTCTTGTGTATATGATGTCTGCACTGGTAGGAAAATTTATTTTCTTAGTGTATGATATCTGTACATGTAGGAGAAATCGAATTCCTTAGTGTATGATATCTGTACTGGTAGGAGAATTTGAATTCCTTAGTGTATGATATCTTTACTGGTAGGAGATATTGAATTCCTGTGTATATGATGTCTGTACTGGTAGGAAAATTTATTTTCTTAGTGCATGATATCTGTACATGTAGGAGAAATTGAATTCCTTAGTGTATGATATCTGTGTTGGTCAGAGAAATTGAATTCTAATGTATATGATGTCTGTACTTGTAGGAAAATTTATTTTCTTAGTGTATGATATCTGTACAGGTAGGAGAAATCGAATTTCTTAGTGTATGATGTCTGTACTGATAGAAGAAATTTAATTCCTTAGTGTATGATGTTTGGACAGTTAGGAGAAATTGAATTGGTAGGATGTATTTAATTTCTAGGTGTATGATATCTGTAGAAATAGGAGATATTTAATTTCTAGGTATATGATATATGTAGAGGTAGGAGATATTTAATTTCAACATGTATGATATCTGTAGAGGTAGGATTTATTTAATTTCTAGGTATATGATAACTGTAGAGGAAGGAGATATTTAATTTCTATCGAGAAATTGAATTCCTTAGTGTATGATGTCTGTACTTGTAGGAACATTTAATTTCTTAGTGTATGATATCTGTACTGGTAGGAGAAATTGAATTCCTTAGTGTATGATGTCTGTACTGGTAGGAGAAATTTAATTCCTCAGTGTATGATGTCTGTACTGGTAGGAGAAATTTAATTCCTTAGTGTATGATATCTGTGCTGGTCAGAGAAATTGAAATCCTATGTATATGATGTCTGAACTGCTTGGAGAAATTGAATTACTTATGATGTCTGTACTGGTATGAGAAATTGAATTCCTTAGTGTATGATACCTGTAGTGGTAGGAGAAATTGAATTCCTTATGTGTATGATATCTGTACTGGTAGGAGAAATTGAATTCCTTAGTGTATGATGTCTGTACTGGTAGGAGAAATTTAATTCCTCAGTGTATGATGTCTGTACTGGTAGGAGAAATTTAATTCCTTGGTGTATGATGTTTGTGCAGTTAGGAGTAATTGAATTCCTAGTGTATGATATCTGTACTGGTAGGAGAATTTGAAATCCTTAGTGTATGATATCTGTACTGGTAGGAGAATTTGAAATCCTTAGTGTATGATATCTGTACTGGTAAGAGAAATTGAATTCCTATGTATATGATGTATGTACTGGTAGGAAAATTTATTTTCTTAGTATATGAAATCTGTACATGTAGGACAAATTGAATTCCTTATTGTATGATATCTGTACTGGTAGGAGATTGTGAATTCCTTAGTGTATGATGTATTTACTGCTTGGAGAAATTGAATTCCTTAGTGTATGATATCTGTACTGGTAGGAGAATTAGAAATCCTTAGTGTATGATACCTGTACTGGTAGGAGAAATTGAATTCCTTAGTGTATGATGTCTGTACTGATAGGAGATTTTGAATTCCTTGGTGTATGATGTTTGTGCAGTTAGGAGTAATTGAATTCCTAGTGTATGATATCTGTACTGGTAGGAGAATTTGAAATCCTTAGTGTATGATATCTGTACTGGTAGGAGAATTTGAAATCCTTAGTGTATGATATCTGTACTGGTTGGAGATTTTGAATTCCCTAGTGTATGATGTCAGTACTGCTTGGAGAAATTGAATTCCTTAGTTTATGATGTCTGTACTGCTTGGAGAAATTGAATTTTTTAGTGTATGATGTCTATACTGGTAGGAGAAATTGAATTCCTTAGTGTATGATATCTGTACTGGTAGGACATATTGAATTCCTGTGTATATGATGTCTGCACTGGTAGGAAAATTTATATTTTCTTAGTGTATGATATCTGTACATGTAGGAGAAATGGAATTCCTTAGTGTATGATATCTGTACTGGTAGGAGAATTTGAATTCCTTAGTGTATGATATCTTTACTGGTAGGAGATATTGAATTCCTGTGTATATGATGTCTGTACTGGTAGGAAAATTTATTTTCTTAGTGCATGATATCTGTACATGTAGGAGAAATTGAATTCCTTAGTGTATGATATCTGTGTTGGTCAGAGAAATTGAATTCTAATGTATATGATGTCTGTACTTGTAGGAAAATTTATTTTCTTAGTGTATGATATCTGTACAGGAAGGAGAAATCGAATTTCTTAGTGTATGATGTCTGTACTGATAGAAGAAATTTAATTCCTTAGTGTATGATGTTTGGACAGTTAGGAGAAATTGAATTGGTAGGATGTATTTAATTTCTAGGTGTATGATATCTGTAGAAATAGGAGATATTTAATTTCTAGGTATATGATATATGTAGAGGTAGGAGATATTTAATTTCAACATGTATGATATCTGTAGAGGTAGGATTTATTTAATTTCTAGGTATATGATATCTGTAGAGGAAGGAGATATTTAATTTCTATCGAGAAATTGAATTCCTTAGTGTATGATGTCTGTACTTGTAGGAACATTTAATTTCTTAGTGTATGATATCTGTACTTGTTGGAGAAATTGAATTCCTTAGTGTATGATGTCTGTACTGGTAGGAGAAATTTAATTCCTCAGTGTATGATGTCTGTACTGGTAGGAGAAATTTAATTCCTTAGTGTATGATATCTGTGCTGGTCAGAGAAATTGAATTCCTATGTATATGATGTCTGTACTGGTAGGAGATTATGAATTCCTTAGTGTATGATGTCTGAACTGCTTGGAGAAATTGAATTACTTATGATGTCTGTACTGGTATGAGAAATTGAATTCCTTAGTGTATGATACCTGTAGTGGTAGGAGAAATTGAATTCCTTATGTGTATGATATCTGTACTGGTAGGAGAAATTGAATTCCTTAGTGTTTGATGTCTGTACTGGTAGGAGAAATTTAATTCCTCAGTGTATGATGTCTGTACTGGTAGGAGAAATTTAATTCCTTGGTGTATGATGTTTGTGCAGTTAGGAGTAATTGAATTCCTAGTGTATGATATCTGTACTGGTAGGAGAATTTGAAATCCTTAGTGTATGATATCTGTACTGGTAGGAGAATTTGAAATCCTTAGTGTATGATATCTGTACTGGTAAGAGAAATTGAATTCCTATGTATATGATGTATGTACTGGTAGGAAAATTTATTTTCTTAGTATATGAAATCTGTACATGTAGGACAAATTGAATTCCTTATTGTATGATATCTGTACTGGTAGGAGATTGTGAATTCCTTAGTGTATGATGTATTTACTGCTTGGAGAAATTGAATTCCTTAGTGTATGATATCTGTACTGGTAGGAGAATTAGAAATCCTTAGTGTATGATACCTGTACTGGTAGGAGAAATTGAATTCCTTAGTGTATGATGTCTGTACTGATAGGAGATTTTGAATTCCTTGGTGTATGATGTTTGTGCAGTTAGGAGTAATTGAATTCCTAGTGTATGATATCTGTACTGGTAGGAGAATTTGAAATCCTTAGTGTATGATACCTGTACTGGTAGGAGAATTTGAAATCCTTAGTGTATGATATCTGTACTGGTAAGAGAAATTGAATTCCTATGTATATGATGTATGTACTGGTAGGAAAATTTATTTTCTTAGTATATGAAATCTGTACATGTAGGACAAATTGAATTCCTTATTGTATGATTTCTGTACTGGTAGGAGATTGTGAATTCCTTAGTGTATGATGTATTTACTGCTTGGAGAAATTGAATTCCTTAGTGTATGATGTCTGCACTGGTAGGAGAAATTGAATTCCATAGTGTATGATACCTGTACTGGTAGGAGAAATTGAATTCCTTAGTGTATGTTATCTGTACTGGTTGAAGAAATTGAATTCCTTAGTGTATGATGTTTTTACAGTTAGGAGAAATTTAATTCCTTTGTGTATGATGCCTTTACTGGTAGGAGTAATAGAATTCCTCAGTGTATGATGTTTGAACAGGTAAGAGAAATGGAATTCCTTAGTGTATGATATCTGTACAAGTAGGAGAAATTGAATTCCTATGTACATGTATATGATGTCTGTACTGGTTGGAGATTTTGAATTCCTTAGTGTATGATGTCTGTACTGGTAGGAGAGATTGAATTCCTTAGTGTATGATATCTGTACTGGTAGGAGAAATATTTAGTGTATGATGTATGTACTGGTAGGAGAAATTGAATTACTTAGCGTATGATGCCTTTAATGGTAGGGGAGATTGCATTTCTTAGAATATGATGTCTGTACTAGTAGGAAAATTTAATTTCTTGGAGTAGGATGTCTGTACTTGTAAAAGAAATTGAACATGTTGAATTTCTTTAGTACATGATGCCTGTACTGGTAGGAAAAATTGAATTCCTCACTATGTGACTTCTGTACTGGTGGGAAAAGTTAATTTCTTAGATATCTGTACATGTAGGAGATATTGAATTTCTAACTGTATAATATCTGGACTGGTAGAAAAATTTAATTTCTTAAGAGTTTGATGTATGTAATGGTAGGAAAACTGAATTTATTAGAGGATGGTGTCTACACTGATAGTGGGATTGTATTCCCTTGTGTATGATGCTTGGACTGGTAGATAATTGAATTCCTTAGTGTATGATACATTGTATCTGTACTTAGTAAGTGGCAGAAATTGACTTTCTTAGTACTTGACACCTGTACTGGTAGAAGAGAATGAATTTGTTATGTATGATGTCTGGAATAGTAGGAAAAATTGAATTCCTTACTCAGTATGATGTCGTACTGAAAGGAAAAATAATTTCTTAAGAGTTTGATGTCAGACGTACTGATAGGGAGATTTAATATTTTAGTGTATGATGACTGGTCATAGAGATTAAATTCCTTAGTGTATAATGGTTTTACTGGTCAGAGAGATAGAATTAACTAGTGTATAATGTCTGTACTAGTAGGAAAATTTAATTACTTGTAGGAACATTTCATTTCTTAGTGTATGATGTCTGTACTGGAGGGAAAAATTGAATACCTTGGTGTATGATTACTGTACTAGTATGAAAAGTTCATTTCTTAGTGTATGATGTCTGTACTGGTAGGAGATATTTGATATTTTAAGATGGTAAAATGGTATATCTTCTAATTGATTGCAGTTTCAAGATATTTTATTGTTTTATATATGCAGGTGGTATGTGTGGTGTCTTAGCATTTGATATACATGTATCATGTACTTACAGCTTAATTGTCCAATGGTTCACACTTTGAACATTCTCTTTGTATGATTCATCATAAGTACAGCTTTACATCATTATCTCTGCTGGGTACTAAATGGTCTGTTCTCTAGATAATCCAAGAAAAAGAACAAATTAATTTATTTTAATTGAAAAAAAAAATTCAGTTGACTAAAATAGAAAAATCCCATATTGGCATATAGATTATTTTTTAGCATCAATCTTAATAGGACCTATGCAAATCTCGAGTTCTGCATTGAAATATGACTTCCATACTTTAAGTGCTCATGGGTCTTACAGTTCTGGTTGGTCACTTGCAAATCCTGCATAACTTCTCTGAAAATTTTCATGAGACCAATCAGAATTATACAGAGGACCAATGAATACAAAAAATAAAGTGTCATTTCTTATATTTACGTTGACACTCTAAATATTCCATGCCCTTAAAATGCCTGTATATATAAGCACTAGTATCAACACGCAGTTTCTGAAGTTTGTAAATTCTTGCGATACCATTACTTTTATTGTAATTACAAGAGGGTATATAGTAAAATGTAAAAGGATATTTAAATAAACATGTGGCCGTACCAGGAATAGTAGTAGTCCCCAGACCTTCTATCATGTATATCTAAAAAAATGACAGACACTGAGTCATTCTACATGTACATGTATTAGCTTTCACCCTCTAGAACGCTGGCACTCCTGCCACAATATCAAAATGTATGAATAACATCATGTTCATTTCTGACACTTAAATTATTATAAATCTTAACTGTACAAAAATAATCTCAGTATACTCATTTGGGAGGAAGCTTATTGCACTCATTGCTGGACAGGCGCCTGTGAATGTTTTACATGTACTGCTGCCATGTCTACATGTAGCACTATTCTGTGTCTCCTGAAATTATATGGAAATAAGTGTTAATTTAGTTGTAAGAGGTAGATGTAGAAGATGAGGATTTAAGTACATCATATATTAATGGAGTACATTAAAAAAACCCATCACTAGTATAATTCATATAAGAAAAGATCATGTTAATCTCATTGATATTTTTAATAAAAATTCAGGTGTTAAAAGTCTTAAAATACAGCATTGCATGATTAACAAAATATTTTTAAAGATAATAAACAAAAGATAGAATCACAAGACCAAGGATCATATTGACTATATAAACAATCCATTCTCTTTGGCGCTCAAGCGCATATTACATGTACGATAAAATGCAGTCTTGCTGTGTGTTGCATACCCATAACATTAAAACACAAATTAAGACACATAATTAATATCTATATGAAGAAAATGATTCACTTAATTGCTTTCTCCTTTCATCAAATTGATTGAATAATTAAATGTCTTGAAATTGTAATTGACTTTTTTGTTAGTTCAGAAATACATATAATGAGTTAAAGAAGATTAAGAAACACTTAGGATCTATATACAAACACTGAGCCCCTGAACTGAGCCCCTGAGTCTGTGTGAGCTAGGGTATATACATGTACAGCCCTTAATATTTCCTGTATATCATCCAAGCCAATTAATAGATCTTTATGGTCATATTGAAACCTGTTTAAATATAAAGATCATATATTTATAGTGCCAACTACAATTGATTCAGATTGACTAGTCTGAGAGTTTATCATACAACTCCCCCTCCCTTTGCTTGCTTACCAAAGTATGTGTAATTCATCAATTCTTTTTTACTCTGTTATAATATAGGCCTCTACAAATAATTTCTTTGCCTCAATTATGCATCATTTCTTTAGTTTTACTGATACATGAAGTATACAAATTCATTTACAATACCCCTCCCTTTCCTCTTTGTGTTAAATGTATAATCCAACATTCTGCCCCCCCCCCCCTCCTTTTTTATTTACTATAACACTAGCAGTGATCTTGTCTCTTGTAAGCAGCCGGCCCCTACATGTACCGTCTGGCATCTACCGGCTCACCAGAGGCTCTGCCAGACAAAAAAAAGGGTTATATTCTATAAGAGATATTCTGCAATTCTGATGCCCAGTACAGTACTGTAGAGCTTTTATAATCAGTTTACAGTACATGTACATGCACCCCCCCCCCCCCCCCCCACTGTATTTTTTGTAATCATGAAAATTCAAGTGGAATACTTGCCAGGTCGTTCATTTCTTACTAATACTGCACTGTATTCGTCGATGTTTTCCTTTATTTGCTTTCGCAGGCTAAGTTCATCTGACACGAGTTCATCCGTAACAGACCCGCGTTTTACTTTTTTTGCGCATGCGCATTCTTTATTATGTTCGGAACTCAATCCTGAAAACGTTCCGAGTGGGATGAATTTCACCCGTCCCCTAGACGCATTAGAAAGTCAATGGCGTAAGGTCCCCTCATTATTATGGTTGATGTAGAAAGTCAATGGCGTAAGGTCACCTCCTCTCTTCCTACCACCTCCCACACTTTTCTCCCTTCTCCGCCCCTGTTCAGTTCAGTTGGTCTGTATTAACCACCTTTAGGTAGGTGCACCTAGCAGCCGCTAGTAGGTAAGATGCGCTTCATAAAAAAATAAAATAAAAACGTTCTAAAAAGTAAGGGAAATGTGCCTCAACTGCCAGACGGTCCTCTTTTACCTCTGGAGACCTTTTCCAGTAGAAAGATCCTGCCACTATGTACACGGTAACACAGGTATCTCGAAATCCGCTCAATATATGTACACTGTTCAGTATTTAACTGCATTGAATGAACCACGTTGGCACGCGTGACGTCCATTATAATATCCATAATGACATCCTTTGAAAGATTTTCCCACATTCCTTTCCCAAAGTGATATGTCATGACTCTAGACAGTTCACATAGATATTCGGTGGGGTCTAATGACAAGAAAGTCTAATGACAAGAAAGACAAGAAAATGAGTTTTGGACGCTATTAAGTTATCCCCGGACTTTTAAAAACACTTTTTCTGTGATCTTTTAATAAAGAGGATATAAATAAGTAAAAATATATCAAGTTTGGTTAAAATAATAACGTTGGTGGCTTCTATGTAGCCAATAAATATTGACAAGAAAATCAAAAAGGTCTAATGACAAGAAAATGAAATGACAAGAAAGACAAGAAAATTTGTTTTAAATGCTGTTAAGTTATATCTGGACTATTTATTTAATTTTTATTGATGTTATTAATAAAAGGGATATATTTGAATGGTAATATATCAACTTTATGAAAAAAAAATGTAGATGGCTTCGTTTTACCGCACCAGTTCAAAAAGGACTAATGACAAGAAAATGAAATGACAAGAAAGACAAGATTATTTGTTTGAAATGCTTTAGAGTTATATCTGGACTATTTATTTAATTCTTTCTGTAAGTTATTAATAAAAGGGATACATACATATATATATATATATTTTTTGTAATAGTATAAATATATCAACTTTATGAAAAAAAGTTAAGATGGCTTTGATTTACCGCACTGGTTCAAAAAGGTCTAATGACAAGAAAATGAAATGATAAGAAAATTATGTGCTTTAAATGTTTTTAAAGATACTTCTTTCTCTGTTTTATCAATAGAAGGGAGATATATAAATAATTTAATTTCAACTTTGTCCATGGCTTCTTATTACAAGGACTAATGACGAGTAAATTGATTGAAGTGGCAAGAATTTTTTTTTTTTTGAATGCCTTTTAACCTAGCTATCTCTGGGCAATTTGAATAGTTTTTCTGTGCATTATTGACAAAACAGATACATGTATATTTAATTAATAAAGTAGCGTAATAAATAAATTTTAATATGCACTGCATAGCCTCGTTAGCCGACAAGATAAGATGAAATTATATTTGCCGTTACCGCTTCCCACGACGTGGACGTGAGGCCTAGACTTCAGGAAGCTTTTTTTTTTTTATCCTTTTTTCAATGTAACATAATATAATAAAAACTGTGTGGTGTTCAGTCTCTGGAAACGAAGATGCAATTTACACTCTGTGCGGGGTACAAAACCAGTCACCATCAATGTCTTCTGGAGCTGCACATGATCTATGGCGCCAAACAGTGCAGGTACCGTCCATCCCATCACATCCTACCATTTCTTCCAAGCAATTTGGCTGTCCACAGTTACAGTGGCAATCAATTGTAACTGTTTTTGGTTTTTTCTTGTTGATCTTTGTTTTTGTCTGGATGCGAGGGAACGGAGTGAACATCTGTCTCTCCAAACAATACACTAGGTGATCTCTCATGTACGATTCGTTGTATTTTATTTCCTCCTTGCCCACATAACCCCCGTAGCAATACTGTGTCAGATTGGCAATGGCATAGAAACCACAATCATGGTTGTTTCCTTGCTGTTGGATGCTGGGGATTTTTATAGGGAACAGTTTATTTGCATCTCCGTTTCCATAAAGTGAAGTTAGCTGAATCTCTAACGAAGGGGTCAACTTTCCATTGGACTTACTGTCTAATATATTGATCTGTCCATAATTATTTGTAGATGCAACCCAGTGGTGCTTTCCTGTGTGGTGTATTTGTGCAGCAGGTGGAACCACAGCTGAAAATGGAATTTGATTTTTCCATCTGTGTTCCTTGTCGCACCACACAGGCGCATATGTAGTGGGTTGCATGCCATTTATCTCAGGAAATTGACGTCTCAGAAGATTTTGGGCAGCATGCATAATATCTGAGCACAGATATTTGTTGTTGAGAATTAATTCCTTTAAAATCATAACTATCAGATAAGTAAATGTTGTAAGCGTATCTTTATATTTAAGTAAAAAAATTTAATACGTGGCATGCCTTCTTAAAGTAAAATCTATTTGAAATCTTAAGTTCTTGAAATCGTTAAAAAAAAAAAAAATAAATCTGTCAATATTGAACTAGAAGCGATTCAGAAAAATAAACCTACGAGACATATATAAGAACGGATCTTTGGATTCTTTTTCCGCGTAGAAAGAAGCCCTAATATTTATCCCCCCAATTATTGATGCGTAGGTAGTATCGCCGGGTAATTATCCAATTAATCAATTAACTGCTTTGACATGTGAGGGTAGTTCCATACTCGCAGATCGAAATTTATTTAGTTTGTAGAATAATATTCAAGCTATTCTAACATATTTAAAATGCAAGTTAAATTAAAGATACGGACACGCAGAAAGCGATATTCTGAGATGATCATATTAATGGGAGTTTTTATTTAAAAAAAAAATTAATTTGTGACTGAAAATTTCTGCCGCTCTTTCTTATCAAATTTGTGTAGTATAATCATCAAAAACATTACCAAAATCAAATTTGTTTTAAAATATGAAATATCCATTTATAAGTTCGAAACATGGAAATTTTTATTATCTATTTGAAATAAGCAAATTTATATCAATAAAATTACTTTATTTGTGTAAAGTACAGGTTGTAGTAAAACGTTTACATTTAATAATATAAAGTAAAGCATGATTGAAATATGATATAAATTTGTTAGTGGGGGGCCCTAACACGTTAGTCTCCTTTACTGTAATACCCGGCCGGGAGTTAGGACGTGCAATGAGTGAAGATTTCATATGATTATTTCATCATATTGCCATCTACCTCGAATGTCCCGCTAAAACTCCTCCCGAACACCCCGAGGGATGCAGACGCAGGTATGAAAGGAGGTGTATTGTGTGTGAAAGTAATATAAACCATGTACTTTAGTTGGCACCGTTAGGTTTCCGTACATGTAATACTATACCTGTGCAATTGAATACGCTAAACGAGTTTTTGAACGAAAAGAATTTGAGAAAACTTTGAATTAGCCGAAAAGTGTCAAATCTGACCCCGAACAGCGTATAATTGCGGTACAAGCAGACAATACATATACATGACATACAAACACATGATAGTTTATTGTAACATATAAACACAAGAAGTAATTTATTACCTTAAAAAGAAATCGAAAACGTACGCGATAGCGATATAAACAGTGTTAAATCGAAAGAAATCGAAACACGAGCGATAGATATGTGCCAAACCCATCGTGAGATAGGAGAGGAGAATGTTTTTTTCCTGTAAAACATTAATTTTTATTTGAAACTGTTCTACCAATGAAAAATCATGAAAGATAATATTTGAGTAGTTGTTTCAGTAACCAATGAATTTACGACTTTTGAGTTACTCAAACAAAATTTCACCCAGTTAAAAAACACGTTTTTTTCGTCGATCAGTCGGATAATTGCATCTCTACATTTGAATAAATTATGCAAATTTTCTCCAATGAAAAATTGATACACAAAGTCGCAAGGATTTTGAGTACTTTTTAACCAGCCAATGGAATATAACGTACTTTGAAAAATCGGGTACCCATAATTGGTAAAAAAAAATGTGTTTCAAGTGGAAAAACAAAAGAAGACGGCTTATGATTGCAATTATTTCTTCTTTCATTAAGCGGACTTTCAAATTATCGATTCATTATTTTAACAACATAATTAAAACGTGAATAACTAAGTACATTAAATATTTCTTTTATGAACACCGACAGTACGAAACGGAGTGAAAAAAAGGAAGAAAGGAAAAAAGAACGATTGAAGGAGAAATGAAGGAGTGTGGACATATTGTATATAGTTCTATTATATTTTTCTATTACGTATACTCATTCACGTATCTGATTTATAGAGCAAATTCAAATGAATATAAAAAGAACATATACAACAGATTGAAACTTAATTGTATTTTCCCCTTTTCCGTAAACCGCTGTATATATCGTACCGAATACTTCAATTAATAAATATTAGTTTCATAATCTTTCAATAAAATATAATTTTCCAGACTTTTCCCAATTTACTTTACATCATTTTATAATTGTTTTCTTGTCATTCCTTTGGTACACATTTTAGATAAAAGTTGGATGAAATTTTAGATCTATATCTAATCTTGATATAAAATATAATTTTCAATATGTTTTTTTTTTTCTTCCAATTTTGGAGTTTTAAAACCTCTTGTTGTTCGTTTTCTTGTCATTTAATTCCACCGGAGTTTTCTTGTCAATACACAATCGACCACAGTGATTCCAAATGATACAAAACTTGTATAAAAGTTGTATTAAATAGTAGTATTAGACCTCATCTTAAAACAAAATATAAAATTTTCATGCATTATCAATTTATACAGTTCTATATTCCATATAAACACTTTTTCTTGTCAATTTGTTTTCTTGTCAATAGACTCTCATGATTTTCTTGTCAATAATACTAGTGAACGGCCTTGTAAAGAAGCCACCAACATTCTTTCTTTTGTCAAAAACAGTTTCCAAACATTTGTTAATATTTTTATGATAAAATGATAAAAATTGTCACGCATTATGAATTTATTCAGCTCTTTATTCGTTAGAAATATTTTCTTGTCATTCTGTTTTCTTGTCATTAGACCTTTTCAGTGTTCTTGTCAATACTTAAACCGTTGTAGAGAAGCCATCAAAGTCACTTTTGTGAAATTAGTCACTTATTTTTGTTTCTATAACCACTGTTAATCAATAAAACATAAAACATAACACATTAAATGGTTTTGAAAGACTTTAATACTTTAAAATCTCATTTTCTTGTCTTTCTTGTCATTAGACTTTCTTGTCATTAGCCTCTTCCTAGATATTCCTTGCGATATGTTAGAAGAGCACCGCATTCCAGAAGAACATGTTGGTAGTTTTCAATGGATGATTGACAGAGTTGACATGTTGGATCAACAGTATTTTGATTAAATCTACTCAGCTTAGACTGCACCATGTATGTCCCTTTCCTTCCCCTCCCTCATCCCTTTCTGATATCATTCGCCCAGTTCTGTCGCCCCCTCCTCCAATTATGAAAAGTCAAAAGCGTAAGGATCCCTTTTTATTAAATTCAATGTCGTAAGGTTCCCTCTTTACTATGGTTAACACGAAAGTCAATGGCGTAAGGTCCCCTCAGTATTGTATTATAACCGATAAATCTATTTTTTTGCATAGGGGACCTTACGCCATTGTATTTAGCAAAATCGCTCCTAAAACATAGGAAGAAATTACACTGAAATAAGACGGAAGTGAGAGCATTATGAATAACCGTAAGGGAAATTATTTCATTTTCTACATATGTTCTGCATGATGTTTATGGCTGTCTTTCCTTACTGAGGTCTACCTTCGAATAAATTTGAATCAATAGGAAAGACTGACAGACTCTGAACTTAAATACCGTCCTGCCACCCTAAAAAAATATCGCGCACCTGTTCTTATTGGGAACTGGAAAGTCCTAACGGTCCTCAAACAAGAAGGCATCGTTTACTTGGAAACGGATTGGAATTTTGTTTGTTGTTGATAATCAGTCATCTTCATCCGTAGCAGAGAAGTAAGATATTGTCATAATATATTGTTACAGCAGCAATTGAATCGTTGAACTGTCTTTTCAATGTCACTAATTTTGGTGGCCAACTTGTTTCGTGGTTCAAAGACAGAGGAAATTCGAGAGTCTCTCCTTTAAATTTGTTGCTTCTTCAGTCACGTGCATTTTTTATCTACGGAAATACAGATAAAACTATTAATATTGAAGGTTTATATTACTAGCATGCATACCAGTTGGTTCCTTGGTCTTTTGTTGTGCCCTTTCAACCAAGATTTTTTGTGGGGGTCAGCTGGGCCCAGGATACTTGTTGTACAAAACGGTCATGAGTGCTAGAATTGAACACAGATGCTTTTATAAAAAAAGTTAAATGAATTGAATTCCACTTGACAGCAGGATCTTGCATATTTGTGCTGTTATGTATTTTTGGCAATAAAATTTTAATAGTTTTGCAATTCTGTCAGGGATTTTTCAAGTCCGTTTTTGGGTCCGATTATCAGACCCATTCCCAACGCCAAAATGGCCTGTATTTTCCCAATTTATGGTTGAAATTTCCCAATTTGAACCTCATAATTATTTTTAAGTGTTCTTCAATAAAGAGCAAAATAATGACGACTGATATACCTAGAAGATACGACATTAACGATCGATGTGTAAACTGGTCAGTGGTCAGATATCTTGTAACCAGTATAGGTTTACGTTTTAATTATCAAATCGTATCTCCAGTATTGGGAACCCAGGACCATGTCGTCTTACAACAGCAAATGTGATACCAAAAAATGACAAAGGCGAGTACATCTTCTTTGTAGAGGAAAGATACTTCAAAATAAAAATTTGGATAGTGACTATAAAAGAAACAACAGAAAGTAGTTCATGTTCAGTAAACAGAATGGGGCGACTCAGACAGTGGGAATTCATATCCCCCGTTAAACACTGACTTTGAATCTGAATCCTAATTGATCATGATCATTAAAGTAGCCCCTCTGACTCTGAACAGATGCCTGTTCCAGATCCTAGAAGATGATGTCCTTTGAATTACAATCTAAAGTATAGATGGCTTTACTAGAACTTTGTTTTTTTTATCGAAGACACTTTGAATAAGAAGGAGTTATATCTCTGTGTAATAATTTATTTCATTAAGAATCAAATATTCCCAATTTCATTAAAACGCCGTGATTTTTCCCAATTTTACCGGACCCTGGACCCAAAGTAAAATACCCTGAAAAATCCCTGTCTGTAAACCTTATTATTATTTTTTTTTTTTTACTTTTTGTCTGTATAGTTCTTTTAACCTTTTTATCTTTCAGCTCAATGTAAATGTAGATATAGAATGTCAAATTTGTCATATATTTAATGCACCCATGTAGGTGACTTGGAAAATGAATGTCTTCTTTTTTAGCTTACCTCACGAAGTGAGAGGGAGCTTATGCTATCACCCTGTCTTCGGCGTCTGCATCTGCATCCGTGCTAGTATTTTAAGAATTGTTATTTCTTATTTTAAGTGCTAGGAAGGCCAAACTGATTCATTTTTGCCTGCGTTTTGCGTATTTTATGCTTATAATCCATTAACAATCAAAATATTTCTTCGAGCGTGTCATGAGTATGCATGAGAATACAAAGGTAATCCTTGGGGTGACTTGTGCGAAATAGTTGCTTTTCATGCTTATTTATTCCAAGGAGGAAGTTCCCTAGAATCCTCACAACCGTCAAGCGGTTGAAATTCTCTAACTGGGTATTGATTTTTTTATGTAATCATGAAATTTTGGTCTGCTAACCATAATAGTCATGTTACAATGACCAGTATGCAGTGATTCATTTTGAAAATTGTTTCAATGGGTACAGTGTACTCGTCCGGCAGAAATCAATGGGTCAGAACTCAAATTCAATGGGTCACAATTGTAACCAATGTGAAATAAAGTAAATATTCATTCACATCACCATCTTGACTGAAAATTTCGCTGTATTTTTCTATGACTCTGAACGTGGGACTGAGCCTGGGAGTCATCGGCTTCACTCCGAGTTTGATCGTTGTTGTTTGCGTTTTTATCATTGTTATTGATGTCGTCATTGGCCGTATTGACGTCCTTATTTACGTCCTTATTTGTGTCCTTGTTTATAGTAGTCAGATTGTTTTGGCATAAGTTTAAGTGCTTTTTTGGGAGGCATTTCGCCCGTGGCCGTACGGGGAAGAGGCCAACTTTCGTTTCATATGCGAGTCGCTGAATAAGGAATAATTTCATTGGTTGGTATTTTTGTATCAGCCAATCAAAGTGCTTGTTTTATCCTCGTTGCTAGGCGCCTTGTTCGGTACACCTCTAAACGCTATTTCAACAGACGAAAGAGACAAAGTGTTCCGAAAAGTGGAATCGCAATAAAAATAGAAAATGGAAACTTGAGCGATAAAAATAGAAACTGGAAACTTGGATTCTATTTATGCGTACACGGGACGGGCTCGATAGAAATCAATGGGTATTTTATGATTATAATGCGTAAAATACGCAATACGCAGGGCAAAATGAATCACTGATAATGAGCAATGTTCCGTTAGGTTTATGATGCTGTTTAGATAAAACGTGGCATTTTACATGTAGATAATGGTAGGTATTCATGCGTGCATTTGCCGATTTGTGTCAAAGTTATAGAAATATAGAACATTCTCTTGTCCACATAGTCCATTTATTTTCGTGAGTCAATGCTACATTTCGCTTTTATTCAGCAGTATAAATGAAAAGAATTGGTACATTTTCTTGCGACTTCAGGTATTATATTCATGTTACTAGTAACATGAAAAGTATGAGTTTGTATGCGAAGGTTATACTGGGTATTTCTCAAACTTGCTAGGTCAGAGAAATGCTGGAAAAATACATTTATTATGAAATCGGATGGGTTAAAGTCTTGAAATCTATCAGTAATTTGCTTTCAATATTGTAAACAACGAAGTACACATGTTTAAGAAAGGTCATGTATAATTACAAATCTGACCCATTGAATTTGAGATATGACCCACATGTGTTCATTTCTGCTGAACGGATACACTGTAGTCATTCAAACAAATCTCAAAATGAATCTGGTCTTTATGAGTAGATCACAAACCTACATTCAAATGTAGGTCATGACCTTTATTTTCTGCTTGAGTGCACATGTTAGGTAGATTTGGGTATCAATGTTAAGAAGTTATTTTTCTTTATTTTAAGTGCTAGGAAGGCCAAACTTGCACAGATGATGTGTCTTTATGAGTAGATCACAAATCTACGTTCAAATGTAGGTCATGACCTTTATTTTCTGCTTGAGTGCACATGTTAGGTAGATTTGGGTATCAATGTTAAGAAGTTATTTTTCTTTATTTTAAGTGCTAGGAAGGCCAAACTTGCACAGATGATGTGTCTTTATGAGTAGATCACAAATCTACGTTCAAATGTAGGTCATGACCTTTATTTTCTGCTTGAGTGCACATGTTAGGTAGATTTGGGTATCAATGTTAAGAAGTTATTTTTCTTTATTTTAAGTAATAGGAAGGCCAAACTTGCACAGATGATGTGTCTTTATGAGTAGATCACAAATCTACGTTCAAATGTTGGTCACAACCTATATTTTCTGCTTGAGTGCATATGTTAGTATGATTTGGAAATCACTAGTCTAATTCCTTTTTCTGTTTTGTTTGTTAGCATTTTCATTGGTCCTCAATCATGTCAATAGGACAGATTCTCAAATGAAAAACTGTGTAATCTTTGACTACTCCCTGTTTGCTGCCATGATAAAATGCCGCCATGAGATGAGCTTTGTAATCTTTGATTACACTATGTTTTCATTTGATTTCAAATTTACTTGATACACGTACTGGGTACAGCATATTGAAGTCAATTCCACCTCAATCCTAACAAATTCGATCTCTATTTAAGGGTGAAATTGATTTGAAATGCATCTGATAATAAGGCAGTCGAGAAAAAAAAGGATGAAAAGAAACATTTTAATTTTTGGCCAGATTGCAAAGCAATTCCGGCCTATAGATTGACGATGTCCGTCCGTCTGTCCGTCTGCCGTCAACATTTTGGTTAAAATTTCTGGTTGATTCAAAATCTAAGGAACTATATACAGTAGAAACTTTATATTATACATGAAGCTTGCCCATGACAAGACCTTTCAATTTATGCCATAACATTTGACCTAGTGACCTTGACCTTGGACTTTGACCTAGTTAAAGATTTTGGTTAAAGTTTCTGGTTGAGGCATAATCTAAGTAACTATATGCAGTAGAAACTTTATATTATACATGAAGCTTGTCCATGACAAGACCTTTCAATTTATGCCATAACATTTGACCTAGTGACCTTGACCTTGGACTTTGACCTAGTTAAAGATTTTGGTTAAAGTTTCTGGTTGAGGCAAAATCTAAGTAACTATATGCAGTAGAAGCTTTATATTATACATGAAGCTTGTCCATCACAAGACCTTTTAATTTATGCTGTAACATTTGACCTAGTGACCTTGACCTTGGACTTTGACCTACTCAAAGATTTTGGTTAAAGTTCCTGGTTTAAGCAAAATCTGTTGAACTGTATGCAGTAGAAACTTTATATTGTACATGAAGCTTGCCCATGACAAGACCTTACAATTTATGCCATAACATTTGACCTAGTGACCTTGACCTTGGACTTTGACCTAGTTAAAGATTTTGGTTAAAGTTTCTGGTTGAGGCAAAATCTACATGTAAGTAACTATATGCAGTAGAAACTTTATATTATACATGAAGCTTGTCCATGACAAGACCTTTTAATTTATGCCATAACATTTGACCTAGTGACCTTGACCTTGGACTTTGACCTAGTTAAAGATTTTGGTTAAAGTTTCTGGTTGAGGCAAAATCTAAGTAACTATATGCAGTAGAAGCTTTATATTATACATGAAGCTTGTCCATCTCAAGACCTTTCAATTTATGCTGTAACATTTGACCTAGTGACCTTGACCTTGGACTTTGACCTACTCAAAGATTTTGGTTAAAGTTCCTGGTTTAAGCAAAATCTATGGAACTGTGAGCAGTAGAAACTTTATTTTATACATGTAGGTTGCCTTTCAATTTATGCTGTATTATTTGACCTATTGACCTTGACCCAGTTAGTGACAAAAATTACTTTGCAATCCGGCCATACCGTCTTTAGTGGTGTTTTATTTTCATTAAATGAATGGTAGACTAGTTTAGAGTAAACAAATTGGGTTCAAATTTTAACATTTTGAACATGAAAGCTGTCATGACTCATATATATAAAAGAATATTTACATGTACATCATCTAAGAGATTATAAAGAGATAAATAATGTTTAAACCAAAGAGAAATAGATGGGGATAATTTAATTCTATGTGGTCATGATTGTAGGGACTTTGTGTGAATGTGATTTAATGTGCATCTCATCCAGAGGATATGAACTTATTTTATGTTGTGTTTTTAGGTAAAAATGGCTGACAGAGATTTAGCGAAGGAGAAGGCAGCTCGCTTGTTGAAAAAGCAAGGTTCAGTATCCTCCCTTGCCAGCAGTGACATCAACAAAGTACATAAAGTTGGGTTAGTTTGTATATGTGCACTGATTTTTTTGCAACTGAGTGCTCTATGTATAACATCTACATGTATCACAAGTTTGTGACTCTATTCTACATGTAAATAACTACAAGGTCGCTCTGTGACGTCTGCTCTTGCGTATATGTATACAATATTTCTATACTTTTTTTGGACTGCTGATTGTACACTTGATAATGAATGCATCATAAATTCATATTTCACAATTTTATACTCTGTGGTTTGAATGCATGTAATTAAATTGTCAGTTGTGAAATAAATGATACATGGATACACAATTTGATTTCCTTAAATCACAATTTATTGTTTTCACTTTCCTTTCTTGTTGTGTGATAAAGGACAAGGGAGTCAATTAAGACTATAACGTTTGGCCCAAGATTAGTAATATTCAAATTTTGTGAGCATAAAAGTTACAAATGTGACTTATGTAACTGTTGTTATCAGTGATTTTTTCTCACTTTTTGGGGTCAGGGCCGATATGTGGGGGAAAATAGGCGTGTGAAGTACTGCGTACTCAAAAGGGGAATATTAAATGAAATAAAAATTCTTGCAAAAACTGTATTAGATAGCATCAATATAATTGGAATGGCTTTAAATACAAAGAGGTACTTTTAAAGGAACTATATTCTACTATTTGGATTCTGACTTTGTTGAATTTTACACATTATTTAAAGTCTCTTTCATATTGGGGGAAATTTATCTGACAAGAGGGGAAAAATATATACTCCAGAGGGGTGGAGATGGGAGGGGGGAAATGGGACCAAATATCGCCAAATATTTTTGGAAAAAAAACACTTGGTTATCTTCCAAATTAATTCTCAAAAATTGAGATAATATTTAATTGTCCAATTTTTTTTTCTCAAATGTTTTACAGATTATAAGCCATAATTCTTTTGTGTTGACAAAGTTAGATTCTAATTCTTGGGCTGAACAACACTGTCTTATAATACTCCTAATCCTTTGTTTACGTTATATGTAACTAATAATGGAAAGTCAAAGAAAGGACATTAGGATAATTCTCTATTATTGTATGCCTTTATTAATTTTCTATTATTATTTGGCATTAAAGCCATATCCCTTCACATAGGTCTATGAGCACTGTGTCATTTACTGATGAGCCTGGCCACCATGAGTTTAAGCCTCCTGTGAAGTACGAGAACACATACCAGCTGACACCCAACAAGAAGTTCCCCTCCAGTAAAATAAAGACCGTCATCAAAGATGTCATAGAGGGTTACCTGGCAGAGGAGAAATATGAACCAGAGCTGTGTAGGCAAATGACAAAAACACTGTCAGAGGTACTTGTTATATCCCTTCATAAATAATCCGATTATACTATTTTGATTTCATTTATTTTCTTTGTGATCTGACACATACATATCAACTAAACTCAGTTGTTTACATTAATTTATACAAGGCAAATTCAGACCTAAATTTAAATGGAAACAAGATTACCTTTATGTAAATTCAGATTATTCTTAGTATGAATTATACCTCTTCTTTTATCCTTGTTGATAAATTGATCAAGTTATGAGAATATTTATTACATTTTACTAATACATGAAAGTTTTATATAACCAGTCCTAATGAAGGAGAAAAAAAATGTTGTAATTCTATTTTCAGATAATCAAAGCCAGGGTTAAAGAAATGATGATTCCCAGGTTTAAGATAATATGTACAGTTCATATTGGTGAACTCAAAAACTCTGGACTCTGGGTAGGAAGCAGGTGCTTATGGGATGCATCATGTGATACATATTCTACATTCGAGTACAGAAACAAGACAATGTTTGCAATAGGAACAGTATTTGGGGTGTATTATGAATGAATGAGGTATAGATGTCATGGAAATATGCAATTGTTACCCTGAAAAGTATTCAATATGCCTTCAGCCATTTACATATCAGGTGCATTTTAGATATACTTTATTTTTGAAAAAGAACTCTATGGATGAAATAGGTGTAATTCATTCGAGTCATGAAAACCTTACATAGTTGTATTGTTTTAGTGTCAGTCATATGCATTCTTTGACATTCCGTCCATATTTGTTGTCAAAAGAAAGCAAGTGTGAACTGCAGTAGTTGGTGAGTTGCTCTCTATGATTGCTAACTTCATTTCACGAGCCCTTCTTCCTACTGGTAAAATAGTAAAAGTTTCACACTTTGGTGAATTTGACAAAATCAGCAAATTTGGAATAATTATACATCAGATATTACCTCTGATTTAAATGTACCATTGAGACTAATTGGGATACATGTATACTGTTAATTCAAACTTGATAAGAGCTAGTACAATCAAATTTCTGAATCATGATTCTCTGAGCAATTTACCATCAGGATATTCAACCACATATTTGACAGAGAGCAATTCACTTTACAACATTTGTTCATTTTTGCTGTGTTTTTACTGCAAGTATGTATATGAAAAAAAGGTTAAGAAGGTCTATAAGTCTTAATAATCATAGGATAATCATTAATGACCAAATGTCTAGTAAATCAAAAATTATTTTCCCACAATTGCAGTACATGTATAATTATGTACTATGCAGCAATTTCCCAGAATTGTAGCTATGTACTCCATAGCTTCTCTGCTCTCCATTTCAAGGGTAACTTTCTCTCACAGATTTTGCCTTATCTGAAACAATTTTGTGCCTAAAACAGCATACATAAATTGGTATGCCAGTAATTCAGGCCATCACATTGTGTCCTTGTTGAGATTATCTTGAATTAGAAGAAGTCTATTGTTTCTCTCTGATGGTAGTAAACAAATGATTTACATACTACATTATATGAAGCTGAATTTGATGTTACTTTGTTCATTAAAGTCATGAATTCTTTTAACAATCAGTGCACCTAAAGGATGTGATAATCCAAGGGATTTGTTATACAAGTTATTAATATCAATCATTGAAACAATTTAAGAGTTGAGTTACATTTAGTACATTTTTTTTCTTATTTATGGTATTTTGTTATTTCATTAAGTTTCAATTTTTCATAACTTATTTATTATTTGTCATGTATATGGATTATGCAGAAAAAAACACCAACAAATCTGTTTGTATTGTTTACTTATAAATCCGTCCACTGGGGTAAATACAATAAAATTCTGTGTGCAAATATTTTATTATGAAAGTCATTTGTATATTTCTTTTGTCATCATTGTTCTGCCTTTATCAGTATAAAACACTAATTTATGTAATAATATGTACTTGTTACATAAACGAGTAGGATGTGCAACTTTTTGGAGCAGAATGTGAATAGAAAATTTGATAGATCCTCCCACTTATCACTCGTAAACCTTCATTTACCGTATATAATCATATGAAGTTTCCGTCTCTCGGATTTTATGCATTGGCTCATTTGTGCAAGTATCTGATGTAAAAGTATTGTGACGTCATTAAATTCCTTTAAAAACATCAAGTTTGTACATGTAGCATTGTTTCCGGAAATTTTACGTTGGTTTCCACATGTTTTAATGCCGTCACAATATGCTGACATCAGATACCTGCATTAATGGGAAGTAACTCTGTATTTGGAAAAGCCAGAATCTAATTAGGCTTCTGAATGGATTAAAAAACAGATTCTCTTATTAAAATAAACTTAAACCTGATCAGACATAACTACATCATACATGTACTATCTTCCATATAGTTCCTTTTACAGAATTCCATATGTTCTTAAGATATTACCTCATAAGTCATAGAATCATTTACAATGATTGATCATTCATTTATAGAAGCATGTTATTACATTATTTGCTATTTTTGCAGCTTTTCTCTGTACTATCTTTAGCACATCACCCTTATATGTATAACTGCCAAATTCATGTACGTAGCAATAATATGTGTCACTTATTTTACTACTTGTACTATCACTTTATACTGGACTGTTCACTAACTGTTCACATTCACTGAATTGTGACCATATAACATGTTAAACTTCTGTGATTTTTTTTCACCCCTATACACCACAGTTTCTATATATCTTTTAGTATATTCAGGAAGACTTTTTTGTTACAGGTCATAACGACTTGATTGTTATTATATCTTTGCATTTTCAAAAAGTTTGATGAAAATGAATATACACAGTGTATTGATATATCTATTCCAACATGATCAATAACTGATGATATTTTTTTTCCTGTTCTGATGATTATTTTCGATGATTTTGATACATATACATTTATTATGCTTGTTCTGTTATTATTTTAATGCCGTATCTACAATGCTGTGTTCTAGTTCACTTTCGGGACAATAAAACTATATTTATATTCAATGATTTGTCGTTTTTCAACAAAATTTCATATTTTTCTTTAATTAATGTGTACTGTCAGTATTTTTATACCCCCCGCAAACAAAGTTTGGGGGGGAATATATAGGAATCACCCTGTCTGTCCGTCTGTCTGTCCATCACACCTTGTCCGGAGCATAACTCCCCCCCCCCCCCCCTGTGGATGGATTTCAGTAATATTTCACAGAAATATTCTTTAGAACCCAAGGATGTGTCATGATTTTGAATCAAGGGCAAAGGTCAAGGTCACAATAGACATCAATAGCAAAACCTTTTCCGGAGCATAACTCCTCCCCCTGTGGATAGATTTTAATAATATTTCACAAAAAACGTTCCTTATGACCTAAGGGTGTGTCATGACCTTGAACCAGGGTCATAAGTCAAAGATCAAGGTCACAACTGACATAATCGGTAAAACTTTGTCCAGAGCATAACTCCTTCCCTGTGGATGGATTTCAATAATATTTCACAGAAATGTTCCTTAGCACCTAAGGGTGTGTCGTGACTTTGAACCAAGGTCAAGGTCACAATAGAAATCATCAGTAAAACCTTGTCTGGAGCATAACTCTTCCCCCTGTGGATGGATTTCAATCATTTTTCACAGAAACGTTCCTAAGGACCTAAGGGTATGTCATGACCTCAAACCAAGGCCAAAGGTCAAAATCGCAATAGACATAATCAGTAAAACCTTGTCTGGAGCATAACTCCTCTCCCCTTGGAGAGATTTCAATAATATTTCACAGAAATGATTCTCAGTACCTAAGCATGTGCAATTATGTTGAACCAAGGTAATAGGTCAAGGTCAAGGTCACAATAGATATCAGTAGTAAAACCTTGCCCGGAGCATAACTCCTCCCCCTGTGGATGGATTTCAATAAAATTTCACAGAAATGTTCCTTAAGACCTAATGATGTGTCACGACCTTGAATCAAGGTCACAATAGAAATAATAAGTAAAACCTTGTCCAGAGCTTAACTCCTTCCCCTGTTTCAAAGAAATGTTCTTTAGGACCTAAGGGTGTGTCATGATTTTGAACCAAGGTCAAAGGTCTAGGTCACAATAGACATCAGTAATAAAACCTTGTCCAGAGCAAAACTCCTCCCCCTGTGGATGGATTTCAATAACATATTACTGAAATGTTCCTTAGGACCTAAAGGTATGTCATGACCTTGAACCAAGCTTGTAGGTCAAAGGTCAAGTTCACAATTGACATCATAAGTAAAACCTTGTCAAGAGCATAACTCCTCCCCCTATGGATGGATTTCAATAATATTTCACAGAAATATTCCTTGGGACCTAAGGGTGTGTTATGACTTTGAACCAATCTATCAACAAGGGTCAAGGTCACAACAGACATCATTAGCGAAACCTTATCCAGAGCATAACTCCTTCCCCTCTGAATGGATTTCAAATATATTTTACAGAAATGTTTCATAGGACCTAAGGGTATGTCATGACTTTGAACCAAGGTCAAAGGTAAAGGTCACAATTGATGCTTGACCCTGATCCCAAGTTAACTTTTCAAAAATTATTGTTGCCGCGGGGGGGGGGGGAGGGGGGGGGGTATTTTAGTCCAGTTAGGGCCAAGTTTTCATTTTTTCAACATTTATATATCCACTATATATGAATTGACTTGATTTCGAGTATTAACTGTAGCCTAGAGCTTTCACCTTGACCTTGAAGATATAATTTTGAATATATTGTACTAATGTTGTTACAGAAGTATTATATTTAAACTTTGCATTGATATAGCTCCGAGCAAGTGGACCTGAATGATTTCATGTATTGACCTTGGTGTTTGACCTTGACCTAGAAAATAAAATCAGATCAAATTGTTTAGATATGAAATATAACATTAAATTTTGCATGAAGATAGAACTTAGTGAGTTGATTGGGTTGGATGATTTCAGGTATTGACCTTGAGGTTTGACCATGCTCTAGGAAATAATACTTTGAATTAGATTTATTGTACCAATACTAAGGAGAGTATTTTCTTATAAAAACTATGTTGCTGGTTGCCATGGCAAATACTCATTATTTTTATTAATAGCTAGAAGGTCGCCAGCTACACATTTTTTTCTACATATATATCTATGGTTTGCTATATCCTAAAGCAGTCAAATTAGTCGTCTTTAATATCAAAATAATAATTTGTAATATCAAATTAATAAATCTTCATATCTGATTAATAATTTGTTATATCAAATAAATAATTTTTACATCAAAAATTAATAATTTTAAAGGACCTGTAACGATAACTGTAAAATCTGCCTAAAAATTAATGAAATTTCAAAGTACTTTATTTCTTTAATCAAGTTGGTGAAATACTATAAAAGATAAAACCCCTTCAAAATATGAAGAACATTTTTTCATAGAATTGCTCTGATAGAGAGATATTTTAGTATTAATGTGCTAATTTTTTTTATAGAAATCAACGAAAATCAGAAAAGTTTTCATAAAATATCCCCCCCTTTGAACACAACACCACTTCTACCTAAGAAGTATTTTTATAATACAAATTTTCTGTAAAAGCGGAGTTGTGTTTCAAAGGGGGGGGGGACAATAGTTAATTTACGAAAATGCGATTGGGCGGGTAGGGGTGAAGGAAAGATTTGAAATTAACAGAGAATTAGTAATTGGCAAATATTAGAAAAATAATCAAAACTTCCTCGGTAACATTCGCAAAGTATTTAGAAAATGTAATAATGGTAAATGTAAAAGAAATATCAAGCGCGGATCCAGAGCGGGGGGGGGGGGGGGGATTTCATCGCTTTATAATACATGTAGATCTGGCGATCACATTTTTACCCGGGTTTTGAGCAGTGTGTAACTAGTAGAAATATTTAAGCTCCTCTCCATTAGCGGATCTAGCGAGGTGGATAGGGGGGTTGCACCCCCCCCCCCTTTGGTCGGACCAAAAAAAAAAAAATCAAGAGAGAGGGAGAGAGAGAGAGAGCTTATATTAAAAAAACTTAATCTCTGTTCTTCTTACTTGACAAGCTTTCAACACCAAGGTGTACAACATTTGTGACATGAAGTTTGAATATTATAATGTTGAAGATTTGAGGCTTATAAAATAATCTTTGTTCCGATGCGTGTTGGGTTATAAATAGGAAATTGTATTTACTTTATAAGGGCGTAGGAGAAGGGGGGGCAGCTTAGAGGGTATAGAGAGTATTTTCTGATGAATCAATATTTTGCAAAGAAAAATTTCCTGGCTCGCTGCCGCTCGCCAGACATTTATTCATGTCCTTAAAATTTAGAATTGCGCCAGAAATGTTAAAATTCGTGCATGAAACCCCATATTTTTTTTAAATCTCTTTTTCCTCCCCCCCCCCCCCCCTTTCTTTTCTTTTCTTTTTTATTGTTTGTTTGTTAGAATTTTTGGGATGTTGTGCCCCTCCACCTTTTCAGGCAGAGATACGCCGTTGCTTTAAAAGATAATAAAACAGATATAGATTATCTTTGTGTAATCAATAATGCACCTTTTATTGCGAAACAGAAGCTTTCGAGAGTATGCATTCAACATCACCCATTTCAAAATCTTCAACCCCCCCCCTTTGAAAAATTCCTAGATCCGCCTATGCTCTCAATCCATAAATCGATGGTTTAGGGGGATAACTTCCGTGACGATAAAGTTCAAATAAAAACACAAACACTCAAATAAACAAATTTTCGGCCCCTTGGCCTTTATCAAGTGTAAAAAACGACGATCTATAACAATTCTAAGTAAAATCCATCGTTGCTTCTCTGGCGTTCATTGCAAAAATTCATTGCAAAAACCCCCAAAACTTTTGCAATGTTTGCAATGAACGCCAGAGAAGCAAGGATGGATTTTACTTAGAATTGTCATAGATCGTCGTTTTTTAACACCTGATACTAGTAAAGGCCAAGGGGCCGAGTATTTGAGTATTTGTGTTTTTATTTGTTATCATCCCTTCCCTCTGGAAGAAATATTTCAATCTACTGATAAAGTTCAAGTTCCTCAGTTTGCACTATTTATCTCTTCTTGACGTATTTTTCGGTAGAGGGCCGATCTAGCGTTGAATGATGTTGAGGAAAAAATGTTACTTGTATTTCTATCTCTTCGCAATCTGATTTTTAAATGAATTGAACAGTATAGCCTCCGTAACACTGTTTTAAAAGTATCAATTATCATTTTCTGAATGACCAACTTATTGAGAGGATATTTGCGATACAAGTTCCATATTATTTAATTACAGTAACTGAATTTATATCTCTTTTAATCAGCATATATACTTACTTAAGTTAGTATTGTATGATATTATCATAGAGACGAACGAAGTGGATTCCCTAGGATAGCTAAGCTTAAATATAGGGAAAATAGCATAAAATCATTCAAAAAACATTATAAACTGTGTTGATGCAGCAATGTCAGATAAGAAAACGTATGTCTGTCGAAGAAAATGATAAGCTAGATAAATTAGAAAGGTCAAAATATATATTGTACTTTGTAATAATTATTTAACCTACGTAACATAAGACTATCTGTTTATTAGATCATCTACTATGATCAAACTTTGGGAAAAATTTGGAAATTCATAGTGAAAACGCAGAACTGTGCATAACTGAATTAGCTCCTCTTTGTCATGAAAAAATCTTTGAATGGTTCTTACAGTTCCTTGGGTATAGGTTAAAGTTCAGAGGAATTTCTGTAAAACATACCTTCAAAGTAGACATTAGTTTTACTGTCAATCACCTTCGTATCACTACATCTGACCCCTCTACCTTCAGAAGCCCATAACTCGAATGAGAATCATATTTTGTGTGTAAAAATAGAAGTTCATATTAATTTTAAAATAGGTACCTAACATAGTCCAGTAAATACTGTATATTTAAACATCACGTTTGATGTTTATTTTTGACTAATTTCAAAATTTTAGTGTCGCACTTTTTCTGGAATCACTGCTTAACGTTACAGGATACGTCTCCGATTTCGCAAAACGTGGGGTTTCTCAGGTTTGAATTGTCTGAAATTTTACGGTGCGACTTGACTCATAGAATGAAAATGGCCACCGGAAATGATCGACGTACCAAATAAACAGAATTTACGTCAAAAAAGATGTATTTTCCCCTGGGTTGGCCTAAGTATCTTACAGACCCCCGACAAGATTCTCTGTCTCTTCAGTATGTCATCAGTAGCTGTGATCGGATGCTGTTTGCAGTCATATCTGATGATACAGTCAGTGTTTGGTACAGCAAGGTAAGACAAGTGCAGGTGCACTCCTGCAGAAAATAAATTGCACAAAAGTACAAATCCTTATTTTACATTCAAAGTTCACACTTGAAAAGCATTCTACTGTAGTAGTTCTGGTAGTACAGGTATCGATTGTTCAGTATGTTTATGACTTTGCTATCAGGCCGGGATGTCCCTTAGCTCACTCAGTAAGGTGACAGACTTACGGAGCAGACGGCCAGGGTTCAAGTACCGGGCTTGGTACATGTGACTACTTCATTGGCGACGAAGCAAAGGATTGGTGTGGGTGTTTGAACCAGCTTGATCTGCTCAGGAGTCTGCAGAACCTTGTGAAAAAGTTTGGAGACTTTCCTCATTGCGGGTATACCACATTGCTTCAAATGAAGGAGCGAGTGGTGTAGTAATTCCTGTAGTGCAGGTACCGATAGTTCAGTATGTTTAATGACTGAGCTATCAGGATGTCCCTTTAGCTCACTCGGTAATGTGCTGGACTCCGGAATGGACCGACAGTGTTCGGAGTACCGGGCTGGGCTGCCAATATGTGTCCATCTTCTAATACTAATAGGGAGCTAGTCCGAAATACTGACCAAAACCAGCCCTCTCCAGTTATTTGGGTTGTTGGGGGTTGGGTTGTGGTCACTGGTCTGACAAGACTAATTATTCCTACATGTACACACATATTGAAAACCATTGATTTCATTGACCCTGAGTTGAACTGAATTAAGAGTCATGACGGTGACACATTCACCCTTTTTTTTACATGATTGAGACTGCTGACACATCACAATTGTCAGATAAATATTTATTTACCAATTTATCCTATATTGTATTTTCTGTCAGATAAGGTCATAATAAGATGTGTTGCTGCTGAAAACATTCAATTCTGCTTGAATCTGTCACCATTCTAATCAGCCTGAACTTGAAATTTTTCAGCAGCAAAACACCTGATTTAGGCCTTATCTGCCCCAAAATGCAACATACATGTAGGTTTGTGAATAAATCATTCATTTGGCGATTGTGATGTCTCAATAGTTGCGAACATGTTTAAAGGTTGAGATAGAAAGGTGAACAAGCCACCCTTAGGCATGTTAGGAGGGTCGCTGAAATATACAGTTCTCAATATAGGATTTGTCCTTTATACCACAACCCAGCCCCCAACCACCCAAATTATTGTAAAGGGTTGGTTTTGGTAAGGTATTTCAAATTAAAATGGAGCAATCATTTTTGTAACCCCTTTCACTCTAATGTTCATTGATCCACTTTTTAGTCCCCTACCGGCAACGCCGAAGGGGACTCTTAGTTTCCTCTCGGTCTGTCTGTCTGTCCGTCCGTCCGTCCGTCCGTCTGTCCGTCTGTCCGTCTGTCCCATTTTCAGTTTTCCGGACTTTTTTTCGCTGTTGTTGCATATATTGAACTCATTTTTGGTATGTGGATATATCTCAATGTGATACAGATCAAGTTTGAGTTTGCTTTCGATTGACCTAATTTTACAAGAGTTATGGCCCTTGGACTTAGCAAATTTTATGAAAGTTTCAGTTTTCCGGACTTTTTTTCGCTGTTGTTGCATATATTGAACTCATTTTTGGTATGTGGATATATCTCAATGTGATACAGATCAAGTTTGAGTTTGCTTTTGATTGACCTAATTTTACAAGAGTTATTGCCCTTGGACTTAGCAAATTTTATGAAAATCTCAGTTTTCCGGACTTTTTCCCGCTGTTGTTGCATATATTGAACTCATTTTTGGTATGTGGATATATCTCAATGTGATACAGATCAAGTTTGAGTTTGCTTTTGATTGACCTAATTTTACAAGAGTTATGGCCCTTGGACTTAGCAAATTTTATGAAAATTTCAGTTTTCCGGACTTTTTTCCGCTGTTGTTGGATAAATTGAGCTCATTTTTGGTATGTGGATATATCTCAATGGGATACAGGTCACGTTCGAGTTTGCTTTAGATTCATCTATTTTTACAAGAGTTATTGCCCTTGGACTTAGCAAATTTTATGAAAATCTCAGTTTTCCGGACTTTTTCCCGCTGTTGTTGCATATATTGAACTCATTTTTGGTATGTGGATATATCTCAATGTGATACAGATCAAGTTTGAGTTTGCTTTTGATTGACCTAATTTTACAAGAGTTATGGCCCTTGGACTTAGCAAATTTTATGAAAATTTCAGTTTTCCGGACTTTTTTCCGCTGTTGTTGGATAAATTGAGCTCATTTTTGGTATGTGGATATATCTCAATGGGATACAGGTCACGTGTGAGTTTGCTTTAGATTCATCTATTTTTACAAGAGTTATGGCCCTTGGACTTAGCAAATTTTATGAAAATTTCAGTTTCCGGACTTTTCTTTGGTTCTATTGCCAATAATGCACTGATTTTTGGTAAATGAAGACATCTCAGTGTGATACAGACCAAGTTTGAGTTTGGTTTCCAATGGCCTATTTTTACAAGAGTTATGGCCCTTGGACTTAGCAAATTTCATGAAATTTTTAATTTCCCAGACTTTTTCATGCCTGTTATTGCAGATAATGAGCTGATTTTTTGTATGTGAATACATTATAGTGTGATGCAGATTTGAGTTTAATTTAGACTGACTAATTTTCACAAGAGTTATGGCCATTGGACTTAGCAAATTTCGTGAATTCAGTTTCCCAGACTTTTCTTGGCTGTTGTTGCAGAAGATGAACTGATGAACAGAGATGCAAGTCATAAATTTATGCCGCCGGTAAGGGACTTATATCGCACAGCGATCATTGCATTTTTTCTCTTAACGTACCAATATTTTTGGCCAAAAGAACAAACAAATTATGTCATTCTGCTCCGAGTAGTAATATGAATGATGCCATTTGATTGTTCTGGTGGGTAAAAATGTCTTGTAAAAAGGTGAAAGTAACCCAATGAACATACAGGACACATTTTATGAATGTGAGAGAGTCCAAAGATTTGAATGGAATTTCGATCTCATTTGATAGATCTTGCTTTCCTGTTACGTAATGCATGTGTGTAAATTAATTGTATGATCATTACAAAGTAAGTTCAGTGTATACAAGAACCAGAAATTGGTTTTAATAGGGCATTTCAAATGTTATTTTACTTACATTGTACGTAATGTTGATAATGTTAAGCATTGGCCCATTGTTACTGTAAACAGGAAATGATTGCGGTGTTTTTAATTTTACTATGTTCGTGGTTTTTGAATTTTCCAAAAATATATTAAACCACCACGATGATTTTGTATAACAGACAAAAAAATTAGAGATCTGATAAGATTTTTCCAGCCATATTTTTTAATGCACTTTACATACTTTTGCTTGAAGCTGGTAAAATAGTTTGTACATCAAAAGGTAAGGCCATACCAAATTAATCAAATGTTCTTTGGATTTCCCGCACCATATTTTTCAAAATTCAAAAAATAATATTAACAAAAAAAAAAAAATACCCGCCCACACCACTAAATTTCTGGCTCAAGAATTTTTTTGGGTCGGTTCTGATTTCTGCAAATCTTGAAGCTTCTAGAAGTCTCAGATTGTACAAATTTCGAAGAAAATTATACTTCTTGTGTTTGAAAATTTTTGTTGGAAGCAAATCTGATATCCCATATACATGACACTGAAAGTCAAGGAGGGGGATATTCGAAAATTGTTTCCGTACTGCTATGTACCAGGCTTCGTAGTCACCAGATTCCTATGGGGATTCCTTTTTGAGTACAGAAAACATCAGAAATGTATTACTGGGGTAACCTATATCAAAAATAAAATTATTTCACTCGCTCGCACCAAAAACTGCAACACTTTAAAAAGAAAAAGAAAATGATTATATTTTCGCTCGCTCGCACCCTTTTTTTCACAAGAAAATCCAAAGAACATTTAATTAATTTGGTATGGCCTAAACAATATTAATTATCATACCCGTACCATTAATAAAGTGAACAGAGATGACATGTGTAGTGCGCATAAGATTTCTTATGCAAAAATGTACGCAATTATATGTACTCTTTTCATAAATGAATAGTTTCCATCTAATTATTCATACTTTTCAATTGACGGTAAATCGCTTCCGTGTAATTATCAATAATTACTTCCTGTTTGTCATTAATTACCATGAGAAACAACAACAACATGAATACAAACAATCCAATTATGAGAACATGTTTGCAAAATCTCTACATCAAAAGTGTATGAATTTTTTTTTTCTGCAACCTTAAATGGTGCGAAATTATAAACCACCGCATTTGGCTACATTCAGAAAACCTCGAACTTTTGACACCGCGAAATTAAACCTGTTTACAGTAATTAAACATCCCTACAAACTTAATCTAGATTTCAATATCCTCTGCTCTGTTTCATAATTATTCAAATTTCCGAGTAAACTGTTGCAAATTCCCAATTTGAGTGCCATTGTTCATGTTCCCAGAAGAGTATCAGAGAAAAAGCTCTTCAGGATTTATTTAATAATGATACGATAAGCCTTAATGTCTTCTTCTTCCAGCCCTCTGTGCTTATTGTAAGCTTTACACAGTCACAAGAAGATGTGGAGAAGCTTGGGAAATATCAACTGGCAGAGTGGAAACCAGATTCTTCCATGATTGCTGTTATGGTAAGATGGTGGCTGTACTCATCATCAGAAACCCATGTTTGGTCTTAATACTTTTAGTGTGAGACATAAATCACAATTGAATTTTTGCTTAGATTCATGTACATTACCCGGTACAAAGATCTAAATACTGACGATTATTACCATGCTAGTTGATGTATCTTTTGAGCTATGGATAACCTAAGCATCATTTGGATGACCTTTTAACCATTTATTTATTGTAAGGAACATTCAAAGGAAAGAAGTATCCTATGCATTAAAAAATAATATGCACAATACTAGTATCCTAAAGTCTACATGTACCACTTATACAATTTGCTGACAAAAAGATGTGACCAACCATTGTTTTCTGATGGGAAAGTAGAAGTCATTCATACATTGTATGTAAACATCATAATTTGAAAATAAAAGAATTATTATGTGATTGAAGGGGACATTTGACTTGGTTACAGTGTTTTTCTTTCCCAAAAAATTCGGCGATACTCGGCCCCATTATCCACTCTCTGGAGTATATATTTTTCCCCTCCTGTCACAGAAATTTCACCCATGTAAAAGATTTTATCTTTGACAAAAATTTGTTTTAGAATAATGTGTAAAATTAAAAAAAATCAGAATCAAAATACAATGTAGCAGAATATAGTTCCTTTAATGCACCTGTTTGTATTAAGAGCCATTCCAATTATATTGATGCTATCCAATACAGTTTTTGCAAGAATTTTAATTTATTAAAAATTCCCCTTTTGAGTAGTTCACGCGTATATTTTTCCCCATGTATCGGCCCTGATCCCCTTCCCACAAAAGGGAGAAAAAACACTGGGTTAAGAACTTTATCTTTCACATCAATATTTATTCAATATTTAAAGAAAATACACATTGATTCTTTGTTATTGTAGCCAGGTAAAATGCTTCTACTTAACTACATTGTATGACAAATAGTAGGATGATGACATATCTATAACTTTATATGCATGATTTGTATTGTAGACCTCAAAAAGATACATAGTGTTCTTCAAGGTTATATTGGACATTTCTGTGCCAAATCACAATTGTCTCTATGTGTCCATGGAAGGAAGGTAAGCATATACAAGTACAAATTATTCATATCACATTGTACATTATATTGCACTTGAGCACTTTTCCCAAATGTAGTAAAAATTCCTATGTGCTATTATTCTGTGTCATTGCACAAATACTGTCCTTCTGCAAATACATGTATGTATACTTAATGATTATAACTTTTCATATCTGAAAGAGAAAGATTCTTTATTGGATAACACTACAAAAACTTGCTGTGCATACTAAGATATAAGTATATAAATACTTATTACAGACGCCATGCGATACGTACAGAGACAGTGGGTATATCAGACGGTTGTAGCATTCCAGCAATCAAAATCACCCCGGCTGCTTATATGGAACTTCCTTCAAGTATTTCATGGTAAATGGGACAAATCGCTTTTCAGTCATCTCTCGTGCCACTATCAGTTTATTAGACATTTCTCATCATTGCCAATTTGTCATACATAATCATACGCTAAGTTAAGATTTACCTTATCGTATGTGCATAAGATTTTTTTTACTGGAAAGAAAATAATCACACTAGTAAAAAGAAGTTGCCATAAGATTTCATTCCTCAGTGTTTGGCTTAAATGGAAGATTATACTAGTGTCTTTACTGTCTTTCTAATAATACATTTTACAGAAGTAATCCCTGTTTGTGTTGAATATATATTACATGTAAAATATATGTAACTTGTACTGTTACTGTTATTTATAGTTGTATATGTGTTAGAGACGAGTTGATGGTTGCCATGACAGACGGAAGTCTCCTCAGGGTTAAGTGGACTGCCACGATCAACGATAAAGCATCATTCAACGTCTTTGAACTTAATGTATCTATTGACTTCCAGCAAACCAAAGGTGTGAATTTATTTGCTTTTCAGAACCTTGCAATGAAAAATTGACTTTATATTTTTTCACACTTTTGATGAAAAAGTGAAAGTAAAATTAATTTTTTGTACGAAAAGATTTTTTTGTGATTTTGAAAATATTTAATGTCAAAATTTTGAATAGTTTGCATGGAAGAAAATATCTGATTCCATATGTTTTATGAATATGATAGACATTCCAGGAGACAAAAATCAAAAACATCAAATTTTATATACATGTATATTCAGTGATTCATTTTGCCCTGCTTATTGCATATTTTACGCATTACATTCATTAAATACCCATTGATTTCTATAGAGCATGTTTAAGTATGCATAAATAGAATCTAAGTTTCCAGTTTCTATTTTTATCACTCCAGTTTCTAGACACAAACGGAGCAAAAATCTTAATGCATAAAAACCTACACCAGATCCTACATAATCGGTTACAATAATCTACGTTTCTTCCATTCTCACTAGGTCCTTATCAATAGACTCAATATTACCACATTAAAAAATCACAATAAATTCTTGATAATGTTTGCATAATTATTATTTCATATACGCTATTTATACACACAGAAAACAGACTGATAAAGATATTTGATCTAAGGTTTCCAGAATACGAGGTGTATCATACATGTGAATAGACCAACAGTTGATGACACGTGGCTTTACAACGTTCTATCGTAACAACATACATGTACTCGCATATTTAGTCGTTGCATGAAATGTCACGTCCAGTGGCGTAGCTTGAGCAAAATTAAGAGGATGCTTTTCATAATTCAATTGGCCTGCGGACCTTTTGGATCCCGTAAAAAGTCCAGTTTTGTTACTTCCTAAGAGAAAACTTTTAGGGTAAATCTTGAAATGTAAGAAAAAATGTGGATCCTTTAGCATAAAAGCATAATGTCACTGACGTCACACTGTAGTTACGGAAATATTTATTATGTACACTGGGACATTTTTTAAAAGAACATGTTCAATAAATAAATCGTAATTTCCTTAGGAAAAATCAATTGAAATGATTGAAAAAATTGAAACTTACTATAGAATTTACTTTATTTCACATTAGTACTCATTGGTTACACTTTTGACCCATTGAATTTGAGTTCTGACCCACTGATTTCTACTGGACAGGTACACTGTACCCATTCAAACAATTTTCAAAATGAATCACTGTATATTGACATAAATATGTACAACATTTTGTTTACATTTGAATTTAAAGCTTATTGTATCATAATAATCATTTTAACTTGTCTATATGTATATAGCTGCCAGGCCATCAGAGGCAGATGGACATGTGACAATGATGGAATACAGTCCTATCATTGGTGGATATGTACTGGTGATGTCAAGTGGGAGGGCCATGTTTGTAGTACCTCCCTCCTCCAGACAAGAGAACACAGTAAGCTTATTTCTTTTCCCTCCCTCCCCTATCAACAACCGCCCAAATCTAAAAGGAGGAAATAAACGTAGAATCATAGTGTCTGTCCTCAGAGACATACATGTACATTTTCTTTACTTTATTACACGTACTTTGAGAAATTCCTTGTACATTTGAAATATCTTGAAGTTTTTTGTACATTTTAATATAAATAATGCCTTATAAATGTTTACAGAGTGCTCAAGGTGTATGGGTAACAGATATGAAGGACGCCAGTTGTTTAGCTATTAATCACCGTTACAGATTGATGGCATTTGGTTGTAAAAGGTAAATTTAATTTCTTTTATGTCACATGCAATGGAAAAGATGACAAACATGTATAGGGATAACTTTATCCACTGTATGTTCACATACATTTACATGGCTTTAGCTAACTTTATTTGTATTATACTGGTGTCAAATTTGATGATGCAATACCAAATGAGGGTCAAGGTTAAGGTAAAATGTTTAGGGTCAGCATAGCAATATACATGTACCTATTCATCAGAAAAGGCTAGTTTACTCAAATGAATTATGTTTTCTCTTTATTTAAAAAAAGGAAAGACTTAAATTTTGTTCTAGATACTCCATAATTTTACATGTTTTAGTAGATTAAGTGTGACTACATTGCAACTAAGCACTTTCAATTATACATCAATGTAAAGAGTGTGGAATGAAGTAGAAGATTTTTGTTTTCTCCATTTCAGTGCAATAGGAGTTGTATATGTGATAAATGAAACTGAGGGTACAATAGAAGAATCTCACAGACTTCAGATCTCGAGTAAAGATTATCCAGGTAGTATGTTAATATAAACAGAGCAATTTTCAGAACTTCAGTACACTTTGTCTGTAGCTCTCACAGATCCTCTTGTATGGTAAAGATTACTCAGGGTGATATCATTAATACATAATATTAAATTTTATGCTATAGTATGATAGTGTAGATTCAATTTCTATCATTAATATGTCTAACTACATAACCACTCTGACAGACTTCAAAACCACCGACTGTGCCAACTGTGCCGTATTGTCGTAAATAATTTATGTACTGTACAGCCACTTCCTCCTTCAATGCCATACAACTGACCTTCATATATATATTTCAGATGCTTTAACACAAACCGGTGCTGTACATTGTATGAAGTGGACACCAGATGGTACTGCATTAGCTCTATGTTGGAGGAATGGTGGATTTTCTCTGTGGAGTGTGTTCGGTTCACTGTTATTGTGTTCACTGGGAGGAGAATCGTTAGTATATGTGACTAATGTACATACATGTATATGTTATGTAGCATTCTACTTTATGCTTAAAACTTGACAGACTTCCTGGAAAAAGATTGTTATAACTTAAGGGATGAATTGATTATTATACCCCCGCCATATAATGGTGGGGGGTATAAAGTGATGCACTTGTCCGTCCGTCCTTCCATGCGTCTGTCCATCCCACCTATGGTTTCCAGACATTTAAAGGAAAACTATTACAGATAATCAATTCATTTCTTGCATATAGCTTTTACACCAAGAAATACAGGCCAAGTTCGAATATGGGTCATGTCCCTCAATTTTGTGCAGAGTTATGCCCCTTTAAACTTAGAAAATTTCAAAATTTTGTGGTTTCCGGATATTTAAAGGAAAACCGTTACAGATAATCAATTCATTTCTTGCATATAGCTCTTATTCGCTATGTTTTGATATTGCATGTACAGTATATATTGTAGAAATATTCCTTTGAATAAGATACTAAGTTGTAGGGATGAGAGAATAAATTGATTCTGCCACATTGGTTCCACTTGAGAGATCCCAAGGTTATGTAGAATCCAACATATCATGTGATATGAAGGATAGAGTATGCCTTTATAGCTATCTGTCATAGGAAAACCCTGTCTCTAAGTTGTAGGGATGAGAGAATATGTTATTATACAATTAAAGTATACCATTGAGGGAGTTAGCATGATTCTGGTTTCCTGAGACTAGACCTATTTCCCGAGGCAAAGCCGAGAAGGCTAGAACATTATTTAGAACAAATAAGAGGTGTTTGAGATTTATTTGTTTTGTCAGTCTTTTCATGCAATCCTGCGTACGGGTTATTTACTTGTACCTTATTCTCTATATGTAACATTACAGATTTCCAGATGATGGTCAGAGATTATTTCCACATCCAATCAAGTCAATGGTAATATTTCATACTAGTATCATAGTTCTATTTCAAGTTTCATGTATTTTAAGTTCTAGCCAATGAAGATAAATTGTACATGTTCAAGTAGCATTACCATGATACGTATGACATACATCGTCTCTTTCCAACATGACGTATGACATACATCGTGTCTATCCAACATGTCATACATGTATGACATACATCGTCTCTATCCAACATGATGTATGACATACATGTACATCGTCTCTATCCAAGATGATGTATGACATACATCGTCTCTATTCAACATGGGTATTATTATTCTGATGTAAATGTATATTTCTTTATGAAGATTAATATAGTTCTTGTATTATTCTAATTAAATGCTGCATGTGATGTTATATTCTCTATAGAGAATAAGTGTCTTAATTTGTGTTTTGTTACGGGTATGCAACACACAGCAAGTGCATTTATCGTACATGTAATGCGCGTTAGCGCATTTCATGCGATAAATGCACTTGCTGTGTGTTGCATACCCGTAACAAAACACAAATTATGACATTTATTCTATATATATGCACCACAGTTGTCCGTTTCATTCTTGTTTTCTGAAATCGCGTTTTCCAGGTAAAAAAGTGACATTAACATTCAGGTCACCGCGGGTTCAGTATGCAGGTTAGAACAGCCGTCGCGGCATGTTTCTTCAGATCTTATGCAATGTGACGTCACGAGTGTTAATACACGAATTGCAGCACGTTCCTTTCAACAGTAACATCTCAGGGAATTACAATGGTTGTGCATATACATGTATATGAGTATGATAATTCCATTCTAGGAGTGGGCATTAGAAGGATACCAGCTGTGGATCGTGAGTGAAGGGACTGACAGGGTAGAGGAGGATTTTGTGGGAGTAGGTCTAGACTCATCACGAGTCATGCAGCTACAGTTTGTTAAGAGTGCTTTAACTGTCAACCCTTGTTCAGTAAGTTTAAGTTATATATTTTAACAATCAACCTTTATTCAGTAAGTTAGATTTACATGTATATATTTTGTTTAGTGATAGCCTTGAAGTGTTAGCTTTGTCTTCCATTCTTGTTGCCTTTCTGTCCTTCCCTCATGTTTCTGGATACTTAGCAGAAGGAGAAGTTACCTGTTTGTCTTGGGAAAAACGGATCAAATGACACTGATGACTGATACCTTAGAAAATATTGAAATATTATTGGTTTCCAGATCCAAACAAAGCTTTGATATTTGATTTTGAATACTCACCAGGAAATGGAGGGCATCTTTTGATTTTTGGATAATTTGGTGAAAAGTCAAGGTAACAAATCTTTATTTGCCCTCTTACATCTGTTTTGTACCATTATGATTTGTCTTTGTAGGCTAACCATGAGCATGTGTTCCTACAAGGAGAGGACAAGTTATATATTAACATAGGAGATAATTGTACGTCACATCACTCCTCAAACTTCAGTCACCAGCAAATGTCGATAGGCAATAAAATATGGCAGATTGTTCCCATATCTCACCAGTATCTGTCAACAAATTGGCCAATCAGGGTAAGTGGATATGTTAATTATACATTAGAATTTTTAGAAAATTACAAATGTATCTTAAGCTTATAAAGTTTTCATTATAAAGAAATTCAGATTTTTGGTTGGATAAAGAAACAATTGCTGCATTGTGATAGGGTAGTTACATGTACCTGACAAGGCATAGCTTATTTAATAAAACGACTGAGACAAGTAATTTTTTTTAAATAATTAGCTCACCTCGACGAAGTTGAGATGAGCTTATGCTATAACCCCGGTGTCCGCGTCCGCGTCCCCGTCCGCGTCCGCGTCCCCGTCTGCGTCCGCGTCCGCGTCCGGTTAAAGTTTTTGGGCAACTCAGTATCTGACAAAGTATTGATGCTACAGTAACCAAACTTGCACAAGTGATTCATCTTTGGATGCTGAGGTGAACCCATGCATCAGATGCTGCATCTGACCTACATTTTCCGGTTGAATGACTTTGTCAATGTCTGGTTAAAGTTTTTGGGGTAGCTCAGTATCTGACAAAGTACTGATGCTACAGTAACCAAACTTGCACAAGTGATTCATCTTTGGATGCTGAGGTGAACCCATGCATCGGATGCTGCATCTGACCTACATTTTCCGGTTGAATGACTTTGTCAATGTCTGGTTAAAGTTTTTGGGGTAGCTCAGTATCTGACAAAGTACTGATGCTACAGTAACCAAACTTGCACAAGTGATTCATCTTTGGATGCTGAGGTGAACCCATGCATCGGATGCTGCATCTGACCTTCATTTTCCGGTTGAATGACTTTGTCAATGTCTGGTTAAAGTTTTTGGGGTAGCTCAGTATCTGACAAAGTACCGATGCTACTGTAACCAAACTTGCACCAGTGATTCATCTTGGGATGTTGGATGAACCCATGCATCGGATGCAGCATCTGACCTAAATTTTCCGGTTGAATGATTTTACCTTTAAAGGCCAATATTGAGCAAAGTATAAGTGCTACATAAACCAAACTTGCATATTAGATGTATCTTTGATCAAACTTTCAGAAAATAACCTTGACCTACTTTTTCCGCTTGAGTGATTTTGCCTTTAAAGGCTAATATTGTGCAAAGTATAAGTGCTACATGTACCAAACTTGCATATTGGATGTATCTTTGATCAAACTTTCATAAAATGACCTTGACCTACTTTTTCCGCTTGAGTGATTTTACCTTTAAAGTCCAATATTGAGCAAAGTATAAGTGCTACATGTACCAAACTTGCATATTGGATGTATCTTTGATCAAACTTTCATAAAATGACCTTGACCTACTTTTTCTGCTTGAGTGATTTTACATTTAAAGTCCAATATTGAGCAAAGTATAAGTGCTACATGTACCAAACTTGCATATTGGATGTATCTTTGATCAAACTTTCATAAAATGACCTTGACCTACTTTTTCCGCTTGAGTGATTTTGCCTTTAAAGGCTAATATTGAGCAAAGTATAAGTGCTACATGTACCAAACTTGCATATTGGATGTATCTTTGATCAAACTTTCATAAAATGACCTTGACCTACTTTTTTCCACTTGAGTGATTTTTCTTCTAAAGCCAATATACATGTACCTAGAGATATGTTTTAATTGAATTTTGCTGCCGCGAGGTGAGCTTCGTAATCTTTGATTACACTATGTTTTTTTTTAGGTTAGACAGAATATGTGATATATGTGTAGTAATTAGAGTAAATACTAAATACATTAAATTTATATAGGTAACATTGCATAGTTGATCGTTGATCGTCTCCTTAATGCATTCAAAATGTCGGTTATCAAAATTTCTTGAAATTTCTAAAACGTGGGTCCTGCAGCATGTATCCCACCCAACCTGCTACGTCTTTTGGTACATTTTTGGACATTATTACTTTCACACTTTTTGGCCATATTAATTACATTGCTTAGATTGAGGATCACTGACAAGGGTTAAGTACCCAAAATGCGCATGTCTGGTCCATGCTGCAAATTTATCTGTTCTTAAAAGATGCTATTGAATTTGAAGATGTTTTTAACATAGTCATAATTAAACTCTTCTGAAGACCAGGTGAAAATAAGCTCTGCCGGTTAGGTTAGTTTGCTAAAACAATTGCACATTACAAATTTCTTTGAAATCAGTTTAGACTATTTTGATGATCTTTATCAAATAAGACAGATTCTTTTTCAATTTGTATGGAATAATTTTATTTCATGATTTCATCTATACAGTACTCCGCAGTAGACAAATCTGGTCAGTACCTGGCCGTCGCCGGGAAAACGGGTCTAGCGCACTACACATTCTATACCAGAAAATGGAAACTCTTTGGAAATGAAACTCAGGTAGTATACACATTATTTAACATAACCATCTATGGTGAGGAGAAATAAATTTTGAAATCAGTGTAATACATAGTTAATATTGATAATTGAACATTCATCAAAACTACATGTAAAATTTCCTTGAAAAAAGAATAGTCACTACTTAGAGTTCTTTCATTTTGTCATTTCTTGTTACATATTATGTCATGTTCCAACTTGCATGTTTAAAAGAATAACATTATTAATAGGAGAAAGATCTGGTTGTATCGGGAGGCATGTCTTGGTGGAAAGACTTTATCTGTGTGGCCAGCTACCATATCACAGCACAAAGAGACGAGGTACGTGTATATTCACATATAAAATAGATATGAACAAAATAAAGTATGAATTCTGGTCATGATTTAGAAATTTTGAGAGGTTTTCTGACAATTTTCTCATTTTATACAACAGATCAGATGTTACCCTCGGAACAGTAAGCTGGACAACACGTTTGCAGTGGCCGTCAAGGTTCCCTCTCAGATTCTGTTGTTAAATACGTACAAAGATACCCTGACTGTGTTCTGCATCGACTCCCATATCATGCTGTTCAACCTGGAGAGGAAGAATCTAGAGCCAAGTATAATCTATAACTGATAACTTTATAATGGATATTGACGTATTATAATTGAGTTCGTTCAATTTGAATATTTTTACTTGGATATGATTTTCTTGATAATTTCACTTCAAGCGCAACATTTAGGGATTATTTTTAGGTCAATGCATAGTAATTCTTTAGACCAACCCTAAGGGATTCTTTTTGTCTATCGGCATGTCACACTTTGATGTGATGTGACTGTCTTACTACATGAGTAACCTGATGATGCCATGTGAGCACCTTGACATAAGAAGCCTTTAGGTGTAAGTCAAAGTTATACTTTAGGTCCTGATTCACAAGTTGGCTTATTTTTGTAGGCTCAATTAAGTGTTGCTTTTGTTTAAAAAATAAGTATCTTCTCTCTAGTACATGTATATACATGTACATGTACTCAGTTTAAAATGTTCCATATATTCTTACAACAGATCCAACAATAGAGTTGAAGAAAGTTCAGGAGGTGTCACTGAATAATTTTGTACCTCATCCTGTGTGTGTCACTGGCTTGGTGCTTACCTTACTACGTACAGAGTTTGGTGAGTATACATTCATTGACTACTTGTTCTATCTATAGACATTGAATTAGATACAATTTGTAAGTTCTTTATGATAAGATTTGATGAGAATGCAGATACTTCAAAAGAATTCATCCAAAAAACGCTACATTGATATTGTAGGTGTTCGGGGCCAGCACTCACCGCGTGATTCAGAGTGTCTACTTTTGAATGTTGCGGGAAAACTTCTCATGTTTCAAAGGGACCAATCAGCTCCAAGAGTTCAAGAACAAAGCCAAAAGCAAACAAAATCAAAACCGGTAAAATGTCAATTACTTTTTCATTATTTATTTTTTAAAGATAAAAGACATGTTTTACATGTATGTGTGTATTCTTTGTAGCAAGACCTTTCTATTGAAACAAAATTTGTGACATTGACCTACTTTACAAGAAACAGTGTTTAATCCGACAAAATGCTAATAGAGCATTCATGTTTCACAAACACATCTTGTTTTCATTTATTAAATATGTAGGCTATCTCTTGGTTCTGATAGGCCAAGAAAAAGGGTATCCTACAACTATTATTACTGCTTCTTTGATGCAGCTAACATATTTCCTTTATTTTGATATCAACATTCACACATTTCAGGATTCACCTACATATTGTATATTCATACAACAATTTAGAAGTGATTTTACAGTGTATACTTGATGATTTAAAACTTAAAAATTCATGTAATTTTCAGCTGCCATTTGCCACCCCTTCAGTCGTAGCCACCAATGTGGAGAACATGTGGTCCACATCTCGTGCTAGTCAGGGCAAAATGCAATTACTAGAGGCATTATGGTTAAGTTGTGGTACTCAGGGAATGAAGGTATTACAACATACTCCATCTGTCGTTTATTCAGGGGTAAAATATATTGTAGATTTTGGGTTTTTTCTGTTTGGAATTCTTTTTTTTACAAGTTTGCTCATTAAAATAGAAAGAAAAGAAATCCTTAAATTTACACGTACATATACTAGTTGCAGATTAGGCACCACCTTATTACTTGTCCATATCTGCATTTGATGCAAAGGCTTACAAAAAAGTATCAATGTCAGAATGTATTAAGATTTGTAGAATGAATGGACAAGTCAAGAAAATAAAGATAGCAGATCAAAAAGAATTACAGTCTAACCTGTATTAAGCAGTCACCCAAGGGATACCATGAAAGTGACCTCTTAACAGAGGTGACCTTTTAATAAAGGTTCTTAAATAACCATGCTAAAGTACACTTGTTCATAATACAAACGGAAATTTTCTGTTTCATGTATTGTATTGAAAAGATACATGCATTAGTACATGGATAATGTCATTTCATTTTTTTTTATCATTGCTGACATGCATTTAGTAATGAAAATCTCTCATCTTTTGAAATTGTTGGCACATGAAATAAATGTATGAAGTGTCATCATAAAATTATGAATATAAAACGGTCAAATGCAAAATGTACGTATGATTTTAAGAAGTTCCTGATGTCTGTCTCTCTTCCATTCACAAGAGAATCACTTAATTTTTCAATCCAGTCTTGAATGACATCATTGCCATCGTCGTGCACCCCTTTCAGCCCTCGTGGTACCAGGGATATAAGTCCCTGGTGGTACCGAATACGATTTTATTACCTTTTATACACGCTAAGAGCCATCCAATAGATGCTTTAAAGGTAATATCGAAGTATTTTGCGAATAATAGGACCCGTCTTATTAATAATGAAAAAAAAATGCAATGGTTGGCGGATTCAAGAGGAGGCAGGGTCGTCGGGCGTCCCCCCCCCTCCGGCACGGACCCAAAATTTTCCAAGAACAAGTATATTTTGACCCACTTTCAGTAAAAATAAATCGGCACAATTCGCTCTTTCGTCACTGGAAAAAACCCGAAGGTCTCACAAATAAACTGACGTAAAAATATCGGCAGATTTAAACGTAAATGGCATATAGATCAGGTAAGAAAATTCCTCGGTAGATAAGACTTTAAACGTAGGCATGCGGGCGAATCATAAAATGACGATGTATACATAGTCATCAATATAATTATTTCACCGTGAATTTGTTGGCCTTTTAGGACAAAGACGTTACAGACGCGAGAAGAAATATTACGCGCAAAATAGATACTGGACAGTGTCCGTTCTTTTGAAAATGGGCCACTGCCTGAAACCATTTTCACGTCAGCTCGTTGTCGGACTTTTGCTTTTTTCTTTTTCGGTCTCCCGCAACATCATGTTCAGCCGTTCCTCTACAAATATCAGCCTTCCGTTTTAAGATTCGGGACCTTGAGTCCTCAAACACCTAGTTCGATCCGATAGGTGATTGGTCTTGCACTTTTCAATATTTTTTTAGCGTCTGAACGCTCATTTAAAAAGTTAAAACGTTCCGTTTTGATTAATTTGTTGTTGTTGTTGTGATAGTTTCATACCTGATGACGAGTTATTAAGTACCCGATTACATACAAGCTGTTCAATCAATTACCGCTGACCGCTGTAGGCCTTGGATGCAATGTTTGTACAAGTAATTTGGGGCAATTACGGGGGACAGTACTGTTGACTTTTGAAGTCCAAACCACCGACCGCTTAATTAGAGTCGAATCGGCGACTTGGACAGTGAAAGGGGTGACCGCTGACCGCGTTACTGAGGTGCCTGCTTATTAGGGTACAATATCATAGTAAAAACGGTCGGGAGGGATCCAGAGTGACCGTTAAGAGGAGGTGACTGTTTAACAAAGGCGACCGTTTCTACAGGTTAGACTGTACATGTATATTGTAAGCAATTTGAAAATGTGAGGTAGATATACCTTGTTCATGTCTTGCATGTACATGTACGTACATGTATGTCCACATGAATTACGTACTTTATGGAAATTGTACATCGTGATGATTAGGATATACTTACATGTATATTTAAAGTCCATACTATATTTACTTCAACAAAGATCATGACATAAATCTTATTTTTGGACAGGTTTGGTTGCCATTATATCCTAAGTCAGAGGGAAAAGCTCAGAACTTTCTATCGAAAAGAATCATGTTGCCGTTCGGTGTAGATATCTACCCATTGGGTTAGTAGATATTGTGTTTTTGTAGTTGAAAAAAAATTACCGTTGTATTTCTTGTCACATGTATTAATGTAGTAAAAAAGTGTCATTTTCTGATATGGATATACATGTAAATTTATTATAGACAGCTCACTGTTTAATGATTTTACACACATATGATGATAAAAATACCATTTTGATATATACACTGCCATCCATAAATTAGTATACACTATATCTGTTAATGCTGCTGTTAAAAAAAGAACAGTTTCGAATCCATTGCTCTATAACCCTGAAGATGAACCTTATAGAAATCATTTGCAACAAACTTGACCCAAATATTTACATTTACTGAATTTTTATTATTTTTTATATAAAAATGACAATTTTTGAAAATGAGTTGTGCCATGAAAAAAGTTTCTTTTTTACATTTTCTTTTTCACAATTCATAATTTTGAATTATGTGAAGCCAATTATTTTGATTCTGTCATGTTCAAAATGGAAAAATAAGGATTTAACTTAGAATTATTTCCTTGTTTGTATAGTTATTTATGGATGGCAGTGTGCATTTATTTCTCTTTAGTTGCATTTATATACATGTATTTAACTGTGGTATTTTTAGCTCACCTCGACGAAGTTGAGTGAGCTTATGCTATAACCCCACGCGTCCGCGTCCGCGTCTGTGTCCGCGTCCGCGTCCGGTTAAGAAGTTTGGGGTAGCTCAGTATCTGACAAAGTACTAATGCTACAGTAACCAAACTTGCACAAGTGATTCATCTTTGGATGCTGAGGTGAACCCATGCATCGGATGCAGCATCTGACCTACATTTTCCGCTTGAGTGACTTGGTTAAGAAGTTTGGGGTAGCTTAGTATCTGACAAAGTGCTAATGCTACAGTTACCAAACTGGCACAAGTGATTCATCTTTGGATGCTGAGGTGAACCCATGCATCGTATGCAGCATCTGACCTACATTTTCCGCTTCAGTGACTTGGTTAAGAAGTTTGGGGTAGCTCAGTATCTGACAAAGTACTGATGCTACAGTAAGCAAACTTGCACAAGTGATTCATCTTTGGATGCTGAGGTGAACCCATGCATCGGATGCAGCATCTGACCTACATTTTCCGCTTGAGTGATTTGGATAAGAAGTTTGGGGTAGCTCAGTATGTGACAAAGTACTAATGCTACAGTAACCAAACTTGCACAAGTGATTCATCTTTGGATGCCGAGATGAACCCATGCATCGGATGCAGCATCTGACCTACTTTTTCCACTTGAGTGATTTCGCTTTTAAAAGCCAATATTGAGCAAAGTATAAGTGCTACATGTACCAAACTTGCATATTGGATGTATCTTTGATCAAACTTTCATAAAATGACCTTGACCTACTTTTTCTGCTTGAGTGATTTTGCCTTTAAAAGCCAATATTGAGCAAAGTATAAGTGCTAGATGTTCCAAACTTGCATATTAGATGTATCTTTGATCAAACTTTCATAAAATGACCTCGACCTACTTTTTCCGCTTGAGTGGTTTTGCTCCATAAAGCCAATATTGAGCAAAGTATAACTGCTACATGTACCAAACTTGCATATTGGATGTATCTTTGATCAATCTTTCATAAAATGACCTTGACCTACTTTTTCCGCTTGAGTGATTTTGCTCTATAAAGCCAATATTGAGCAAAGTATAACTGCTACATGCACCAAACTTGCATATTGGATGTATCTTTGATCAAACTTTCATAAAATGACCTTGACCTACTTTTTCTGCTTGAGTGGTTTTGCCTTTAAAAGCCAATATACATGTACTAAGAAATATGTTTGAATTGAATTTTGCTGTCACGAGGTGAGCTTCGTAATCTGTGATTACCTATGTTTATGTATTTAGCTGTGTTGTTTGAGGATGCTGTGATATTAGGAGCCGCTAGTGATGCTACGTCATATCACGGCAACGTAACAAAGGCGCAAGAACAAAGTAAAAAGAACACTCATCATCTACCGTTCTATACGTTAGAAAGAACTGTGAGTACCGATACTTCCTTACCAACAGTATTAATTTACATGTATGTAACATCTATTGGAGGGATTTATTTGATTAAAAATAGATAATTGGAGACTATTTACTATAAAACATATACTCAAGAGAATATTTCTTGCGGGGAAATTTGCTATTCTTTATTTATTAATTTTTATCTGTGGAACATTTGACTTATAATTGATTCTTTGCTTGTCTCCTTTTGCATGCGTAAGTAGTACTTACTTATATTTCAGAGTCAAATTTACCTTCATCACATTCTGAGACAGTTATTAAGGCGGAAGTAAGTTCTCTGTCTGTCATAATCAATATCAGTAATGTACATCACGCACCTAGTATACCGTTACCATGCACAATAAACTTACATGATAGACCTTGGGTTGCAGACAAACTCAACCTTCATGCATGGTCTGATGAGGGAAAGTTTGTCAGGGCCAACTGCTTATAATTGAATTGTTGCCTGGGACTCAAGCAAGGTAAAGGTCAAGAACAGTGAATTTGATGGGAAAAGGCTCTTGCAGACCTCTAAAACTTTCCACTGCCGTTATGGGTTAGACAAGGTCACAATACACAAGGTCAGCTAGATCTTTTCTGGGTCTTGACTTGTCACTGCTTTTATGTATTTAAGAGAAGCATGTATTTCACAGAATTTGGCCCAAAACCTATGGATAAGTTATGGCCTTGAAGTATGGTCATTCATTAAACTTTTCAGTGCCTCCCTTCATTTAAATATTACTTAATAATTCCAAAAAGAAAATACTGAGTGACACTGAAAGTAAATGTATATTGATGACAAACATACCATGCTTTGTGGTGGTCTTGTTAATGCTGATATTTTATAAACATGTTATGTACTTGCCACAAAGATAGATTGATTGAGAATAAACGTAACGGAGTTCCAGTTTATCGAAATGAAAACAATCCATTATTACTACTACATGTATATAACTTACTGACAATACAATATGACTGACTATTAACACCACTATATTATTGACTTACTTACCTAACTTATAGATCACTAACATTCATCATAACTAATATGTTTGTAAACAAAATAGAATATATTCCCACGAAGTCTTTCTTTTCATCAGAGCATAAATAATCATCATTAAAAGGGGTTCAATTTGGTTATTGGGTTAGATTAGTGGATTACCATTTTCTACGTCATTAAGATTCGATGACATAGTACAGACTGCATAACTTTTTGTGCATTTCATTCCATTATTAATCTCTTGAGAATTGATTTTATAATACTCATTGATAGACTACCTGATTTTTTTTAAACATGGAAGGAGAATACATGTACATATTAGCTAAAGATACCTATCACATAAACTGATAAAGATTTTTACACACAAATAATATTGTAATCATTATTGATGATTTTATGAAGGTTTTTAACTGACTCCATGGTTTTTTTTTTACAGTTTAGGAGTGAATGCTTTAGACTTGGCACGGTGTTGTACAGAGCTAGGTTACTTTCCACATGTACTAGAACTCTTATTACATGAAGTGCTGGAGGCCGAGGCCACATCTAAAGAACCCGTTCCAGGTATGTATGTTATGAGGGCTGATTGATATGCTGTGAGCCTTGTGTTGAAGAATTTGAATTTTATCAGACATTTTGCATTATTTTTCTATATAATCCCCTTCAGTATCTATACACTTTTGCCACCGGTGTTTCAGGGTCTCAATACCACTTTTAAAAACTCCTTATCTTGACTGTTCAGAAAGCCACCTACTGCAAGTATGATATCATCATCAGACTGAAAGTGGGTGCCAGAAATAGCTGCTTTCAGTTTTGGGAATAGATGAAAGTCTGATGGAGCAATATCAGGTGAATAAGGCGGATGCTCAATCAAATTAAAGCCACAATCATGAATGGCAGTCATGGCAGTGACAGACTTGTGAACAGGAGCATTGTCCTGATGGAACAACACGCCTTTAAGTTTAAGTGTAATATTTTCCCGTAACTGTGTCGGAAGTAAAGCATATTATGAGCCATAATTGTTTGTCCTTTTTGGAGATAATCTATCAGCAGATTACCCACTGCAACCCAGAAAACCGAGGCTCACAACATATCAATCAGTCCTCAATCAGCCCTCATATATACTGTACATGTATGTTCCTGTGTGTATACTGTACATAGAGGTTACCATGTGGGTATTGACATATGGCCAAATAAATTCATTAGGGGACCATAAAATTAGCCTTTACTGGCCTCGCACATAGCATAGAAGCTTTTAATTTTTTCTCTAATGACTATTGCCTAACAAGTAAGAGCACATTAGAATTTTATTTTACTCTTGTCTAAAGTTAAAAGAAATGTTTTCTGAATTTACTCAAACTCTCTCTAAAAAAACATTTACAGGTATGTGTGAATTATTTAAAAAAAATGATAACCACTTACTTTCCTTTTAGATCCATTATTACCCAGAGTTGTGGCATTTATTATGGAGTTTCCTGAGTATCTACAAACTGTTGTACACTGTGCACGGAAAACAGAAGTGGCTCTATGGCCGTACTTATTCTCAGCGGTCGGCAATCCTAAAGATCTGTTTGAAGTATGTTAGAATTTTCAAATGTTTTTGCTCATTATTATAAGGACTCTGTATTAAAATTTCAGAGACTGAAAAGAATAAAATTTTCTTGTTGTGCTTTGAATACAAATTTAATACATTTTGTATATCGTTATGCTTTGAATACATTTTGGGGGCATGTAAATGTAGTTTACAATTTAACTTTAATAGGCATAACTGTTGGTTATATGTGATGTGAGTTGATTCATTTCATGCCTGTACCTTTGCATTTGACAAACTGAAGTAAACTTATCTCCATCTCATGCCATCATAGAATGTCAATTTTTCAAAAACACAATTTCACATTCAGATGCAAGGAGATAATAATTATAAACTTGAACTTAAAATAAGGGTCTTTGTTCAGTTTAGGGGACTGGGACTATATACATGTAGGTAAAAAGGGACGATTTTAAAGGATTAAAATAATCCTACCTTAGTCTCGTTTCTATATCAAAGTGTCTTGCGTTGCAGACCTTCCGAGAAGAGGGAGGGTTTTGATATGATAGGGAGAATTGGGGTTGTACACTGTAACTCAACGTAAAATTGTCGCCATTTTGTTTTGAATTTGACCTACACTTCCGGCCGAAAATCCTGACGTCACAATGCGATTTTCGTACGGCCAAAATAAGATAAAGTGAAAAAAAAATCTCGGCATGACTTTTTGAAGAAGTACATTTTGAGTATGAGATGAAGTACATATTCAATCTTTGGTGTTCCATTAAACCTATGACTATCAACTTTTTCACGTAACTGCAACAAAATAAGTACGTTTCCTGCAATATTACATCAACGACAATCAGTTTTCAACTGTGACGTATCAAGAGTCCGTACTTGCTGTCCACAAAATACTAGTCACACAGTTACGTGAAAAAGGCTTTATGTTAAAATTAAAACATAAATAAAGATTGTATCTTTTTCTCCATTTACAGCAATGTTTGATGAATGAGCAGCTTGATACAGCAGCATCTTACCTGATAATACTACAAAATCTAGAGAGACCAGCAACAAGTAGGCAGGTCAGTTATATCCCTTATTCTTCCCCCTGCAAACGAAGTTTTAGGAGATACAGTATATGGGAAACACCCTGTCCATCCTCTGTCTGTCCTTCAGTCTGTCTAGTTAAGAAGTTCTGAAAGCAAATGCATGTATCTCTTCAATAAATAAATTAAAGTATAAATCATAGTTCACGCATACATCCACCATAACAAGTAATACATTTGATTCCAATGCATTTGACCTATTTAAGTAAAACTGAAGGTGTTTTTGTACTTCATATACATATTCACATGCTTAGCACTACATTTTCATACGTGTTATATGAGAGTTTCAGAAGTGGATTACTGAAGGCCACATCATTAATGCAGCAGGGGGTAGATTTCATCCCATTATAGCATATTATACATGTACTACAAAATTTATATATACCAGCATCAAACAGGCAGGACAGTTAACTCGCCTTGGTAAACTCTATCATAGTCTATGTGGCATTTATCTACTGAATTATACCACAAAATCCAGAAAAGAGAACACGAAGTAGGTCCGTAGGCCATCTGCCTGATAATACTAAAAGATCAAAGAGACTAACAACAAGTACTCATGTCAATTAGCTGCTTAGTCGCTGAGATCAAATCAACAAGTAGATAGTAAATATTTCTCTACTTTCTTTTGAATAAGACCTAGAGTACATCATATTCAAATTTAACAAGTATGTAGCTTTCATCAGAGTTGTAAACTTGAATGTTTTCTTACCATCTTTGCAGCATGCAACCTTACTCTTGGATAAAGCATTAGAAGTTTCTATGTGGCATTTAGCACGAGATCTTGTCAGATTTCTCAAAGCCATAGGTAAAGACTCTTTTTATTCATATACACATTGTACTGAATACATTGATTAACTTTATATTAATCCCTTTAGCTTTTATAAAATTCATATTCGAAGGTGATGTTTCATCCAAATTTGTACTTTAAGGTGATGTTGTTTGCAATGACTATATGCTTATCAATATGAACTTGTATTCTTTAATAAGTTATTAATATTTTTTTCCTTCAGAGCCCTCAGATGATGATACTCCCCCCATCACAGGGTCCCTCCGAGTCAATACATCATCTGGATTCACTCCTGGCTATCCCAGTCCTCCTATAACCCCACCTGACACAGAGGGCTTCCAGTTCAGCTCTGTCAGTAACCTCAGCAATCTTAGCCGTATACGTAGCTCCAGCGTGACGGGCACCGACGTGCAGAACGTACCACCACCAAAGAAAAAACTCAGTCATACCTTGTCAGACAATTTTTTACATTCCAAAAAGTAAGTTTTCTGATATTTGTGTGTACCTAAAGCCAAAAGTCACTTTAGGAACAAAAAAGAAAAATTATCATCTGTATGTCCCTATATGAAAAGAGATTGGATTATTTATCTATTTATATATATTTGTTGGTATTTTTCATGGCCTTGGAATCTGGAACGAAAGATTCAGAAAATATTATAGATTTTGGTCTATCTATCTCTGTATCTGTACTTTAGAAAAAAGTTTCTTATTAAGAAATAATCACTTCATGAAAAGAAAAAAAAAAAAGATAAAGCTGGATCCCTTTTATCTTATTTGGAGGCATACTGGAAATTTTTTCACCAGCACTGCCTCCATGTATTTTGCTTTTACGTCCAATCTGAAATACCAATACACGTGTAAATTGCAATAAAAGTATACTCTTTATCTACATGTATTTTCGTCTTATTTTAACAGAACTTCGCCAAAGCCAAAGGAGGAGGGTACACCAGACCACATGTACATAGATATGATATTGTGTCGTCACTGTCGCAAACTCCTGGAGTCTAACAGACTGAGGGACATTGGTTATTTTAGTGCCAACATAGAAGGCTTCCAACTGGTGGCTTGGTTACGGAGAGAGAGGTAGGTACTTGGCACATAACGGAAATTACCTTAAAATAATGTGCATTGGTCCACTACTGTCCTTGAATTGACAAGATTTGATGAATTATGAAAATAGAATTGTTTACAACGGACAAAAACTTCCTTTCAGATGGGACCTTATTTTAATACTTTGATCTTCTTAGAAAATCTGCGACTTGTATTCAATAAAGTGATATTTCAACCAGCTTTTGTTCTGCAGAGACTAATCGATATGTGTTTCAGTGATAGCTATAATGGTTATATAAAATTTAGAAAGACCCAGTATAACTGTTTAGTTCCATATAGGAAAAATGTTTTGATTTTGAAGTGTTTTCCTATGTAATTATATACATGTATGTTTTGTATATGTAGAGTACGTGCTGCTAAGGTGGATGATTTTGTGAGTGCTGTGAGAGACTTACATCATCAGTTTGAATGGCCACTTCCAATACTTTCTTATTCAGTCTTTCAACAATTAAAGGATAAAACATGTAAGTTAGTTCTCCATTATTTTAGTAACTGTAAAATCCCTATCTTAATTGCCTTTTAGTAGGGCATAGGAATTCATACCTATAATGGTTACCAATTGTGATATCAGTGCATTGTCACATCCAGGGAAAAGTACAAAATGCGCATTTGTCATGCTAGTGAGTAAAAATTTAAGAAATAGCATCTTACTTTGGGTTTTTGTTTTGAGCATGGTTCTAATTTGAGTTGTACAAGTTTCCAATTATCACAAAATAAGACAGTTATTTCCCAGTAAAGCTTCATATATTTCAACTCATTTACAGTATGTCATACCTAATTTGCAGACTATTTGTTTCAATATTTCTTATGCCCAAAAATTAGAAATGCCACTGAATTGTGCAAATGTATAATGTGTTGATCATTTCCTATTCAGATTATAATATTAATATATAATATTAATATCATATAACCAGGATGTAACGTCAATTCTGATTGGCTGACAGAAGATAATGACTTGATGTGGGATTTTTCCTGCTTTCAGTATTTACGATAAAATTTAGATTGCTGTTTTGTTAAAACTTACAAGTTTAGATACACTTTTCACAAAATAGTTCAATTAATTATTGAATTCTTTATCAAAAAATTTATTTTCACAAGCTTTAAATCATTATTTCAATGATATAAAGTCCTCATTATACAATATGAAAAATAAGGACTTGGTCTCGGTCATTATGTCATTATAATGACCCGATGAGATTTGTAATATTGACCTTGGTCTTCAGCCTCGGTCGATATTACAAATCTCATCGGGTCATTATAATGAGTAAATGACATAATGACCTCGACCAAGTCCATATTTGTATAATAATCCAATCATAGTATACATATACATTTCTGTATTGTTTCAGTGTCTACCCCAAGTCTGCAGTCATTGTCGTTACTGGATTCTGATATGGTGAACGTGGGGGAACACAATAATCATTTAGATTACCATCAGTACTTGGCCGGGCTGAGAGCTACAATCAGTGATCCTAATCTAGCCCAGTCTGATGATATAGTACTAAAACCACACATACAGAAAAGTAAGTAGTGCTCGGGATATCCAACTATAATTTTACATGTATTTCACAAGTAACAAAGTATGCTTATGATAGGTAATCAATGTGAAAAATCAGTTGTTCAAATTTGAAACTTAAATTCATCTGGAGCCTTGAGGCTCATAAGTCAGGTGCTTATACCAGGTTTCAATAGCCCAATGAGATAAGAGCTTGTTAATCCACTCCCTGGTTAGGATGCTGGTCTTAACTTCCTGGTAATGCTAGTGCCAATTTCACATGGCCCAGGATCAAAGTCACAACCTTGTGATTACAAGGCAAAAATTCTACCGCTTGGCTATAAATCCCATATTCAAAATGTTCAGGTATTGTGTAAATCGGTATATAAAGATGTATCTGAAAATATAGAATTTTGAAAATTGCTATTTATACATGTTTTTACTTTTGGTATTACTAGCTGAGGACAGTAGTTTAGCCACTGTGGAGGCTTCTGATAACAGTTCATTACTGGAGTATGACGAGATGACTGAATCTAACTCATTCTCAGATCTGCTGTCACCAGAACTGGAGATCCTCTCACATGAGATGGCTAATAAGGGACCAAGACAGTCAGAGCTGGAGCTTAGGTGAAATATAGCATGCAATAAGACTGAAATATGTGATAAACATGTTATAATAAAGGTTGAATTATGATATTTAAAATGCTGATATTTGACATGTAAAAAGAATGAAATATGACATGCAAAAGGTTGAAATGTGAAATGTATAGAGGCTGAAATATGATCCATAAAAAGGCAGAAATATGACATGTAAAAAGGCTGATATGTGACATGTTGAAAGGATGAAACATGATGTATAAAAAGACTGAAATATGACATGTAAAAAGGGTTAAATATGACATGTAAAAAGTTGTATATTTGACATGTAAAAAGTCTTATATTTGACATATAAAAAGGCTGAAATATGACATGCAAAAGATTGAAATATGAAATGTATTAAGGCTGAAATATGATAAGTACAAAGGTAGAAATGTGACATGTAGTTGTAAAAAAGCTGCTATTTGACATGAAAATCAAATTCAAGGAATTTTGGTCCCCCACTTTTGTGTGTTTGTCTTTAAAGAAATGCTTACAGTTATAAGTTATGCCCACTGTTAAAGTTTTTGTTACTGACAGGCAGACAGACGAACTGGTTTTAATGTCATGCACTTTTGCAAAAGCGTGGACAAAAAAGATGAAATGTGAAATGCAACAAGGCTTAAATATGCAATGCAGTAAGCTTGGGATGTAATGTTCTCCAGCTTGTAACTTTTCTAATTTAATGCTTTACTTTTCAGATATTTATTACAAATCTTGCTTGAGGCCGGTTGTTTAGAGTGGGCAATAATAATTTCCATGGTGCTGAGGGATGTAGAGGCAGTGATTAGGACGGTAAATACGGCCAGTATGACTGATACACCTCTAGAAACAGTTGCTAGGATGAGAGAGGGAATATCGTACCTGGAACTCTGGGCAGATACAGAGTGGTATGTCACATGATCTGATATTCTTGTGGTGAATTTATTAATAGCAATTTTAGTAAATCCTCAATACATTTTCAGGACTTGGATACCTGTTACGTTCATATAAGATCAGATATACTTTATTATTGTAGCAGAACCTGCAAGGGAATAACATGTAATAGTTCAACAAAATAACAAACATAATATTAAGACATCAACTACAAACCAATGTCTCATTTAAAACATGAGGGATGGATTTACTAAAATTATGTATCTTTTTTCAGTCTGGGATACAAGCCATTCTTACACTTCATTCGAAAACAGATTCATGTCTTAGGCAAGCTAGCAGAACAAGCCCCTCCCACCCTTCAGTTAAGCTCCTCTCCAGAGGAAGCTTCAGACGACGCCCCCTTATCACCTGTCATGCAGACCATAAGAAATGACTCAGAAACACATACAGACAATGTAAAAGTCACAACTCCAGATGCCAAACCCAACGAATGTGCTTTAGCGTAAATCATGACATTGCCATAGTGATTATTTATATGTGATATTTATTGTTACTCATGTACCTAGTCTTTTATCAGACATTTTTATCTTTCTTTCATTGACTGAAAGAAATCAGTATTTGTGATTGGTGCACTGAGCATATATTTATTAACACCTGGTCAGTAACTTTATGAACAGATATAAAATTAAAAGAAATATATGATATACACTAAATATGACTCTATGTTTTGTTGACATATATATTGTGCTAAACATACAGAAAATAATACAGATTTTAAATGATTGGATAGTTTGAGGCATATTAGCTTGCCAGTGTCCATTCATCTTCTCTTCATGTAGTCAATCTGGCTTTGCAGTGTTATTGCCTTCACAAGTTTGAATTTGAATTTGAATTTGAAGTTTTATGCTGAAATGCTGGACTTGCTTCTCAAAAGAAGAAGACCAATGAACTCACAACCCGACAGTTGTCATCACTGAATCATATTAAAACACTCAGCCTCAGGATGTCATTGGATGAAACAGGATTGAAATATACATGGAGTTATTATTTTTCTAATGGAATTCCCTGTTCACCATTTTTTATTGCTGAGATGAACTATTGTGAAGGTAACAACCCCTAGGGGATAACTTTCAGGTATAGAAGATGATGTCCACTTCATTTTCTGATATTGCATTTTTAAGGCACTTTATATTTTCATGGAAAATATTTTCAATCAAAATCCAGAGCAGTTAATCAAATAACATATATAGAGCCATAGTAGAAGAAAAATTGTACAGGATGCTGACTTTGAACTCAAACTAAATTAATCTGCATGTGAACCACTGAGCTGCTTCAGCTAAGACCATCTCAGTTTTATCTCCAAAGATATGTGCTAACCACTGAGCTGCTTGAGCTATGACAACCAATGTTTTCTGATCAATATTGTTCAAGATGCATTGAATCTAAACTGATTGATGTTGAGAATATATCAGATATAGATTTGATCCTAATACTGTAGTGATATCTTTAAATTTGGCCCTTTACCTGAGAAAATGATGTAACGTTATATATAAATTAAACATGAAAGTCATATGCTGACTCGAATAAAGATAAAGGTTTTATGAACAAGGTTATACGCTGGCTCTGATATAAAAATTATATGAACATCAAGGTTATATTCTGACTTGGATTTGAAAATTACATGAACATCAAGGCTACATGCTGACTCACATAGATGTAAAAATTACATAAAGATCAAGGTTAGATGCCTCAGTGTCATACACCTATGATAAGACTTGACAGACAACATATCTTGCCGATTGGTACCGATGCTTTCTTTTAAATTGGAACAAACAGAAAATGCTCAAAGGTCAGGTTCACTCATTCAAAAGTCAAGTCGTGAGGAATCTAGTGTGAAATATCAAAGCCCCATCTCTTGTAGTTTAAGATAAGTTAAAAAAATGTCCAAGATAAAGGTCAATAAGTAAAAAGTCATGGCATCAAATCAAAGCTCTGGTCATGAGAATTAATTTACATGCAAATCATCAAAGCCCTACCCATTTTAGTTCATGATATATGATCCATGCTAATTTTTAGGTCAAGGTCATTCTGTCAAAAGTGTAAGTATCAAATAAAGCTCTGGTCTGAATATGTGAAATATACCCGTAGTTAGCATTTAAATACTTTCCCTTGAAGTCTTTGAGACAGCCCAGGTTGAAGTTAATTCAAAGTAGGTCAAAGGGCAAGGTCACTAGGTGAAAAGTCGACATATCAAATGAAAGTTCTGGCCACGAAAGGGCTACAGGTGAAATGATTAAGCCCTACCCCTTTAAGTATACATTTAGCACAGGTTTTTAAGTGGGTAAAAGGTCAAGGTAACAGTTCAATATTATTACATATAGTAAACCTTGTATAGGATAAACATTGTATACTAATTAACTCTAGGAATTTGATTGCTGCCACAACGATTCATCGTACCAAGAGAACAGGATACCATTGGCTTCAAATGTAAGTGGTAAGGGTCAATCAAGCAGTTAACCATACATGTCAATTAAAATCTTGCTGGGAGGAAACAGAAAAATTATTGATTTTCAATGTCAAGGTCACAACAAATTGTACGTAAGCTAAGCGAAATAGGCATTCAGCAACTATCGTCAAACCTTTCGTGTGCCGTCAAAATTAATTGAAAAATTACTAACTCCAATAATTTTTTTGGACATTTTCTTTTCCGCGATTAGCTCGGAGTAATTTTATGTCCAACAGGACTACGCTTCTCAAATATAAATGAGACATCCATAAATTATTAGTTTACATAATATAAGAAATTGGTCGTCATACTTTTTTCATGACTTTTTAAAAGTTATTTTGAAGTCCAATTTTATCTTAATCAATATGTTAATAAATACCAAAGTTACCGTCTAGGAAAGACTTTTATATTGATTAATAAAATACGGTTTTCTCGAAAGTTTCTAAGACTTTTTTCGTCGAAATTCCCTTGAATTTCTCTTATCGCGCTGTTTGTGCGCTAGTAAGACCCTGTTGCACATAGACGTTATCATCAACATTAGTCCGACAAGAATTGTTGCTATTTTGTTTGGCTGTTTGTAAGGGAAAAATCGGACTACATCACCATAGACTTGGTATTTCATATACGGCATTAGCTTTAATATTTCGACCGTCTCACACGTTGTTCCTATTCGGATCCAAACACAATAAAACACCGCTAAAGACGGTATGGCCGGATTGCAAAGTAAGTTTTTGTCACCAACTGGGTCAAGGTCACTAAGTCAAATATTACAGCATACATTGAGAGGTCTTGTCAGAGGCAACCTACATGTATAATATAAAGTTTCTACTGTATACAGTTCCTTAGATTTTGCTTAAACCAGGAACTTTAACCAAAGTCTTTAACTAGGTCAAAGTCCAAGGTCAAGGTCACTAGGTCCAATGTTACAGCATAAATTGAAAGGTCTCGTCATGGGCAACCTAAATGTATAATATAAGGTTTCTACTGCATACAGTTCCTTAGATTTTGCCTTAAACCAGAAACTTAAACCAAAATCTTTAACTAGGTCAAAGTCCAAGGTCAAGGTCACTAGGTCCAATGTTACGGCATAAATTGAAAGGTCTCATCATGGGCAACCTATATGTATAATATAAGGTTTCTACTGCATACAGTTCCTTAGATTTTGCTTAAACCAGGAACTTTAACCAAAATCTTTAACTAGGTCAAAGTCCAAGGTCAAGGTCACTAGGTCCAATGTTACGGCATAAATTGAAAGGTCTTGTCATGGGCAACCTTCATGTATAATATAAAGTTTCTACTGCATATAGTTCCTTAGATTTTGCCTCAACCAGAAACTTTAAGGCACGGTCCATTTGATATTCTGGGGGGGGCTTGGGTTTTTTTCGAAAAAAATAATTTTGCTCTGAATTTTGATGAAAAAAATAAATTTGCTTATGGTGTGACAGAAAAAAAATAATCTTGCTCTTACAAGTAATCTGAGTTTGAAGAATAACCATTAAATTCGCTTAAAATTCCTGAAAATTTTTCGGCTCGCTTCGCTCGCCGCAGTTTTAACTTTCTATGAAAATTTTTTGGCTCGCTTCGCTCGCCATGGTTTTCTTCTGTAATGGCAAGTTGATATTTGAAAATATCAAAAGTATGCATGTGACTGAAACAAGGGGCTTCCTTAAATGCTTAGATACATTTTCAATATAATTTATTACTATTATTAGATACATGTATCACCATAGTGTCTAATTTGGAAGGAGAATTTAATTAAGTTTTTCATAAGATTTCATTTCTACATGTAAAATCTTGTCTAGAAGACCCTCCCCTCACGCCCTCTTGCAAGTTACATGACCTAATATATACATATTGTTCACTGAAAATTTAATATATAGCATATTGCAAAAATCTTTTATCTCTCTCAGTTAAGAAGTGAATACAAGTTTTACATAAAAATAAAGTTCAGAGTGATCTAAGTAAAAATAAAGAATTTCTATTGAAAAAACACAAACATTCTTATTATTCACATCAATTGTTGTAAAAAAATTTCCTTGCTCCAACTTTGCAAGAAAAAAACAATTTTGCTCCGGTACGTGTCGAAAAAAATAATCTTGCTCTGACAAAAAACCCAAGCCCCCCCCAGAATATCAAATGGACCATGCCTAACCAAAATGTTGACGACAGACGGACGGACGGACGGACGGACAGACGGACATCGTCAATCTATAGACCGGAATTGCTTTGCAATCCGGCCAAAAATAACAGAATAGGAACAACATGTGAGCGTGATCTCTGCTGTTAAGAAAACGATAGAAGTGCGTTATTAAATAATTCTAGCTACAGTACAACACAACGAGTCGAATTTCTTATTTCTTCTGCTTAGAAAGTTTATCTCTAAATTTCTTATGCTTTTATTTTTTTTTCTTAAAAAATATTTTTCTTCTTAAATAAGGGATTTTCTCAAGACAGACGATTTTATATTTTATTTCTGTTAAAATGCGTAGGAAACACAACTCTGTCACGGCATGCAAACCGAAAGTAGAACAGAGTAGTTTCCTCTTTGTTTACGGAATTCCCGCGAAGCGCTGTGTTTTACTTCCCGATTCTTCACAGAGCTGGATACACCTCACACTCCACATCAAATCAAAGACAAAAATGGACATGTTTATAACATGAGAGGTATGAAAAGGGTTCCTTGATAGAGAAAAGATGATATATTACACTATAAGTTGTCTGTCTTAATCTTTTCTCTAGGAGTGACAACACTTCCTCGTTTGTAACCCGGTCATCAATGTTTATACATGCTGCGTCTGATAGTCATATAGGGGGTTATCTAACGTCAGTTATCCATATATAAAATATCACTAGAAGTGTACGATTTCACTTAGATAATGTTGACATTCTTGTACACACAATGAAAAACTATTCTGTCAAATACATGTAATTGTGGTAAATACAGGTAATCGCAAGTCAACACTGCCGGGGATCAAACTCCCAATCTTCAGTCTGACACTAACTCTACCAAGTGAGCCAAAGAGACATCTCTCTAGCCCAGTCTTAGTGAATGCCAAACGCATGGCATCAGAATATCGTACCTGTCCTGTCATATTTGTCAAAGTTAGTCCCAATTTTTATCAACTGTTTCTAACCAAATGTCCGATGTAGGTTTGCATGTGTCTGATGTGTTAAAAAAAAGTTTCACGTAGACTGCAGTCTTGTACAATTTCTAGTTTACTACATACGTTGATAAAATTTTGGCACCAAATTTGTTACTGCAACAATGTCATTTGTTTGGCAATCTTATGTTTATGTACATACATGTATATGTGGGCAGGGATAATTTTAGCAGTCATTGGGAAGGACAGGGGCTATGGGGCATAGTCCCATCCATCTTGAAAAGTAACCCATTGAAGTCTGTGTACTTTCCTAAGAAATGGCTTATGAAATTAAAGAAAATCATGAATAGCCCATTCTAAAAGAAAAAAAAAATGCATTGCAATCAATGTTTTGAGTAGACCGAGAACAGGCCAAAATTTTATTCTTGAGTTGGTATTTTAAAATACCAACTTAAGAATAGCTGTAAAATTTTGGCCTGTTCTTGGTCTATGTTTTGAGCTGCAAAATTGAGAAAATCTCCTATAATTTTTACAATTCTCTCATAAAATTCTTGATTTTGACATAATGGTTAAAAAACATAAATTTCTTTCATCAAAGGAAACAGCCAGAACAATCCCTGCTGTGTGTATAATTCATAGAGCTCTGTCAACTCAATTATTTCAATGGGTCAGTCGCAATTTTTTACCCTATGACCAGATATTGTTTTATCATCCTCGCAGGTCATGTCTTTCAACCAATTTTTCGTTGCTGACCCTTGAACCACTCTATACCGATTTGGATCTGTCTATTTCATTGGACTTTAAATTTCCATTGAAACACATTTTAAGAATTGCAAGAAATAGGCATACACAGTACATGTATACATTTTTGTATTACATATAAATCGATTTAAACTAAGTTTTGATAAAAAATAACCAAATGTTAATAGCTGGTTCCCAAATGATTTCCTTCTTGTATTCTTGCTTATAAACTGTTGCTGAAACAGCTTTGTCAGAGTGTTAAAATGCAACCCTGGATTACGGTAGATGCCGAAACAAACCGCTCTCCGAAACAACTGTACTCAGTGGAAAATGTCTAAACAATATTGCTAGATGCACAATGAGAAAAGCTGGTGACTCTCTATAATTATCTACCAGGATAAAAGTACGGTACACACAAGTACCAATGAAAATCTAGAAAACGGCTTCACACACTTGATTGAAATTTTGAGGATATACATTTACGGTATTTGGTTATCCTTTCATTATACAATGCGTTTCAGAATTTGAAAATCAAAATTGGATTCAGTTAAATTAACGGTACCGTACAAACTATCAAGTTATTTGTGTTTGCTGCATTTCTTTCAAACATAACAATCCTATATACATGTACAAAGTAAAAAACGAATTAATGATATACCTACCTTCCTTGTTTAATGTATTTATTGATTAATCATACACTTAATGTATGACATGATGTAACTGGAATTTATCTGAATTTTTAACTTAGAAGATGATCCTACATTTGTACATATGGTGTGTACTTGCAGCTGCTAAAGTTAAAAAAAAAACAATACGGCAAGACATAAAAATATCCATTTTTCTTTAAAGTTTGTGAATGTTCCCAATTGTGTCAGACCCTGGACCCAAAGTAAAATATACTGAAAAATCCCTGTTTACTTAAAATTATCGTTGTAAGCACTAATGGAAAGATTTTTTTATTGCAGGTCATTCTTTACAAGTTCAGGACTGAAACGTTTAGTAAGTACATTTTGTGAATACTTGTTTCTCAATACATAAGATAGATTCTTAGTCTGACAATTATATAAGGAAAAAAAGACAAATTCCTACCCTCTGCATAAATTCTTAGAATTAATTAATTCCAAAGATTCAAGTGTGTGTCACTTTGTGTCATGCTCTCGTGCCAAGGACATGAAAAAAAGTGAAGGTCACAAATATGGAAGGTTTAACATGAGCCAAGGACATAAAAAAAAGTCAAGGTCACAAATGTGGAAGGTTTAACATGTCTCTCAAGGCCATAGTTTTTCACTCCGCATGACTATGAGTGATAGACAATATCTATTGGCACAAACCCAATACTCATCAATGCAAATTATACATGATGAAGGCCCATTTAATATGTATAAAGTGATACAGTATCAAAATGATACTAGCTAGCCTATATCACTTAGAAAGTTGTAGATTGAATACATACATTGAGCATTGCACAAGGTGATTCACGACTAGTTTTCATATTTCAAACAAGGACATAGTACCTTTTGAAACTGACATTTAAACCATGACAGGAGATTTAATTTAGCAAAAATCATCAAGTACAAGCAATCATTTTCATGAATTGATTTTTTGTCACCAAAGATTTTGTTTAAAATCATACATTTTACAATACCACAAAATGTGGTTTTGTCTTCAACTTTCACAACGTTACAAATGTTATAAAATCTGTTATCACTATGAATTTTTTAAAAGTTATCTTTTTCAGTGCAGAGTTTGTGAATGCATAGTCAAAACTTTGCTAAAAAAAATAATCAGACATATTTTCATTAAGATGGACATGTTGAGCTCTGGAGTTACTGTCAATATGTAGCATTTTAAGTGTACCATCAGGGTTTCCTACCAAATTTATGCTTTTGGGTCCAATGTTCAATAAAAATGCCTACCACATGGCTTTCACATTTTAAACAATGCCCATGCTATTACAGGTGAGATATCTATAGTTATACTTGTAGTCTGAAGGTGTCAGAATCAATTCATTTCTTGGATATGTCAACCATGGCATTTAGTTGTAGTGAAAGGAAAGAGCAGATAACTCTGTTTAGAGATCAGAACTAGTTCAACAAAAGATACAGGCTAGCTTTTAACATAACATACATGTATTGCTCTATGACTATTTGAGCAATTATGCCTCCTGAAATTTTGAAATAAAAGTAATTTATAGATAATGGGGAAAAACTTACATTTAATCTACTTTTGTACATTTGGAATTCTTTAATTTAATTGTCACAAAATGTAACCCCCCCCCCCCCCAAAAAAAAAAAAAAACCAAATAAAAGAAAGAGTGTCATGTTTGAATATTGTGTGGATCTCATTTAATAGCAGCATGTTGCTCGTTTGAAACTTTAGCAAATATCGTTTACAGTGACATGTAACAGTAAAACGTTTCTTCCTTCAAATAAGTAATACGTGATATACTACTTCCTATCTAATATTCCTGCTGCATAATTACTACATCGAAATTAATCAAACAGATATGGAGTAGTTAAGGCCGCGTTCAAATGCAAATCCCTTGAGGAATAACTTTTTATGTCGTTCAGTTTTGTCTGTCTGTCCATCAACATTTATTTGAACTTGAATGTTTCCATACTTTATGCATGGGTTTGCTATAGTGTTACTGATGATGGTACCTATATTTTTTTGTCGGAGGAAGTAAACTGTCAAAGAGGTCAAGATTCTATCACGATTCGTTTTTGATAGTATTGATGCTTTATCAGATCTTCAAATAACAAGGTACTCATGTGAACAATAAAGAAATGCTTCCTTCGACATTTCCTTACACATCATTCATTCTATTCTTCGATTTGATTTATTTTCTGAAATATGTTAACTCTAATTTGGATCAATTTCGAAATTGGATAAACTTGCTGACAAAGAAACCTGTTGAACTTTCATATACACATTAAGGAAGTAATATTCAGGTAGGACCTGTGAAAATGCTTGTGACCTAGATTTTGAAAGAGGTGCTTGGTAAGCGGGAACATTTATCAGTCATTTCCAAGAGAAGTAGCAAATCTAGGGGGAGGGATATAGAAGGGGGTATAGTATGATATTAAAAAAAACATTTTTGATAACAATTTCAATCATAGATGTATGGTCATGCGTCAAAACTTCTATTAAGATACGTAATATAGCAAGATGCAGTGGACTCCCGTCTTCTTGGACATATATGGTAATACACGGGCGGATCTAGAAAAAATCCAGGGGGGGGGGTCCAAACCCTGAAAGGAAGGTGATTTCAGTGGGGAAAATAATTATTTTTGGCAGGCTCCAGGGCGGGGATGGCCATGATCTCTCTAGATCCGTGTTTGTGTTAATAAATGTCATAATTGAAGGATCACGGAGTTGGTGGTTTTCGTCTGTCTGTTTGTCCCTCTGCTTGTCTACTAAAAAAATTCTTCCTTGACATTCATATCACGAAAATTGCAGTGCGACCTTTTTGTTTGACCCACTTTAAGGAATTTTCATCTCTGTTGTTACTTTTAAAAATTGCGATGTGATAGGACTTGGGACGCTTATATTTCTCAAGTGTTTTCCTTGTAACGAGCCTTTTGGATTGACCTTTTGACACTGATCACGATGTATTCATTATCTTTTGATTCTTATGATGCCGTTTCTGATCAGTGATATATTTGGGCATCATTGTATGGCTGAAGTGTATAGACTAGTGGATACAGTAGCAATATTTATATATACTAGTACATTTATAAAAAAAAAAAAAAGTCAAAAGAATTTTACTTCCTGAATCGAGATGAAATTCATAATACTGAGGAGGTTTGTCAAGTAGAAAGTAACGGAGGAGGAAGATGGACTCTCCTTGTATATAGGTTTCCTTTGTCCACAGAAGCGTGAGACATATAATTTGAAATATTCGTCCCTGGTTTCTGTTTAAATCACTGTAGATAACACATCATACAAGGAAGTTAAAAACACTCACAAGATAAACTCCAGTCGAAATGGCCGACAAAGTTTGCTATTTTATACATCTGGATCATACGAGGCTGAAGTGTGAAATAGGATTTAGTGGAGTAAATTTTTGTTTTATCTGATTACTGTAAGTTCATGTACACGTATTTGTAAATATTTTCCAGTACTATCTGGTCATTACATTTAGACTTACTTGAATGTGTATATTTTCACCTTATACATGTCATGGCATGCGTTTTAATTGCCCTTTATTTTAGTGCATCAGGATTGACAGAATCATCTTTGTTATATATATATGCTATCTATCTAATAACCTCCACTTCTGCTCTGTCCGTCATCGGCCGTCTCTCTTATCTTGATGTATATTCTGTCAGCCCGTGCGAAATAAGATGACAGTAACACATCAATATCATGAAACGGAAGACCTGCAGTTTCAGGGTTAGGACTACAGAAAATCAATTTTCATTTGTCGTCTGAAAAATAAAAGAAACAAATAGGGATGAAACAATTGGAACACGCGACAGACGACGCACTTGTTCTTGAAAATTCTACACCACAGTGGGTTTCCCAAGTAAACCCTGTAGGTAGGATCCAGAATGGAGTCTTATTGATTATCGAGATCATAGGTCACAGGGCAAGGACACAACTTCTTCACAATAAATCAGTGTAAGAAGGCTGTATATTATGTCGTTGTGGTATTCTTGTTCTCGTTCATATCTTGTTGTCGGCTGTCATCATTATTGTTCCGATGACCTTGACTGGGGTAATTTTGTTTCTACAGATGAATTCAGTCTGTCTTGGAGAGCATTAGTGTTGATGAGAGTTTATATTTTTATGTGAGCTTTCAAGTTTTTATTACTTTTTTTTCCAGATCAAAGTAACATTGGCGATAGAAGCAGAAGCGAGGAATAAAACATAGATACTATAAGATCAGTGTTGTGACGTTTTATGACAGTTTTCTCCTCAAGTGTTATGAACCATTGACGCATTATGGGATGTATTAAATCCAAACCCAAAAATGAAGATGCAGTTGAATTTGACAGTATAAGTAAAGATAATAAAAGTGAAAGTACACAACAGAAACCAAAGAATCGGTACGAGCCGGACCCCACATCCGGCACACAGTCATCGGCCAGTAATGGTACAGCACCGTCAGGTATGGTTTTCATGGTTTATTTATAGGAGTTGAAACAAAAACTACTTAGAGAGGGTTGTACTAATACCTATATTCTAATTTCATGTTTTATTTATGAAAATTCTCAAGGAAGGTAACACCATATACGGTACATATTAAGATATCGAAGCACAAAAAAGTATGAATATGAAAAAAAAAAATTCAGATATATTGTAGATATTTTAATCTTTCTGTATTTCCCTCTGTATTTAATGTCGGCAAAATGTGACATGTTTAGGGAAATCTAGTCGTTCCGTTGAACAGAGCATAAAAACCAAGAGGTTTACATTTTCTGTTTGTGTGAAACACTAAATGTGTGACATTATTTCCTTGCAAAGTAATATTTTTTTCAATGATAAAATCATACCTTAGGATAAACCAATCATTATCACGTAAAACGTCCAAATTGTAGTGCTGATAGAGTTAGAACGAAATTTATTTTTAAAACTAAATCAAGACTTGTAATAGTTACGAAAAAGATGCGTCATCGGAATGGACACAAGTAAACAACAGGCTCTTACTAACGGTTATGAATACGGCACATGTACCATTAAGTCCGTACTAAAGTACATTCAGATCCGTACAGTGGTCAGTGCGTGGTCACCAGGATTTGTTCATAGTTTATAGTATCATTAACTCAGTAATGTTCTTGTTAAAATGGGAATTAGACTATTGTTCAAGTGGACAGGAATTTTGAAAGAAAAACGTAAAAATCCCGTCGCTAAACCGTTAACAAATAAAAAAGGTAAATTTCACTTTCCATAGGTATATGAGCGTAGTTATACTGTATTTTGAATTTTGATATTAAATTTTAAAGTCAGTTTATTTAAGAAAGTCTCTGTTTGAAATTTGAAGAAAGTTAATCTTTGTTACTATATTAGTTAATTATTACATTACATGTAAACTTAAATAAAATGTTGAATTGGCATATTTATGTCGCATGCGAAGCATCACTTTGTTCGTTGTCTGTTAGTCCGTCTGTCTGTCCAACTTTAGGTGTCACACCCCATAATGATCCTCAAATGTATTGTTTCTCTGAAGACACGTGTATTCATCGGAGTGCTGTCGCTCTAGTTTTATTTCAAAACATTTTACAGCAAGGTTAAAAAAAAAACTTAAAATGAGTTTATAATATAGGCTGAATGATCCGAGGAAAAGTTCACAACTTTAAGTGCGTGCATGAAAGATCAAGGAAGTGATTTATACTTTAAATTGGTTCAAAGTTAAGATTAATACTTTTCGGTCTCCGATTAACATGGCTATTTTTGTAAACAAAAGACTTGAAAAGAGAACGCATTCCATTCTTTCCGCTGTCATGACAGAATAATCAGTAAATTTCCTTTAAGAAAGGAAAATAAAACTGTAACAATGTGATTTCCACTTTTGATTACCGTTGGATGTCGTTTAATATTGTGCCAATAATTAACATCTTAACCAAGGATGATGATCAGGATTTGAAATGAACCCCCCCCCCCTTTCTATGTGGCCTGTCGAAATGAACCCCCTTTCTGTGCGCCCTGTCGAAATGAATCCCCTTTCTATGTGGCCTGTCGAAATGAACCCCCTTTCTGTGCGCCCTGTCGAAATGAATCCCCTTTCTATGTGGCCTGTCGAAATGAACCCCCTTTCTGTGCGCCCTGGCGAAATGAACCCCCTTTCTACGCGGCCTTCGCGAAATGAACTCCCTTTCTGTTCGCCCTGCCGAAATGAACCCCCTTTCTTTGCGGCCGGCCGAAATGAACCCCCTCTCTGTGCGCCCTGTCGAAATGAACCCCCTTTTTCGGCCGGCCGAAATGAACCTCTCTGTGTGCCCTGCCAAACTGAACCCTCTTTCTATGCGGCCGGTCAAAATGAATCCCCTCTTTAAGCGGCTGGTCAAAATGAAGCCCCTCTCTATGCGGCCGGTTAATATGAACCCCTTTTCTATGCAGTCGGTCTAGAAAGAACACTCTCTGTATGCGGCCGGCCGAAATGAACCCCTCACTATGCGATCGACTAAAATGAGACCCCTCCTTATGCAGCCGGCCGAAATAATTGCCCATTATTGCTTTTTTCTAAGATAAGGTAAAAATTTCACTGAAAATCAAATGATGCCCAGTTAGTTTTCCAATTAGTTATTTTTATTATGCCCCGGAATCAAAGATTCGGGGGCATATAGATTTTGGCCTTTCCGTCTGTTTGTACATTTGTGTATGTCTATCTGTTTGTCCGAAAAACTTTGACATTGGACATAACTTTTGAATGGTTAGTGATAGAGCTTTCATATTTGACATGTGTATTCCTTGTGACAAGACCTTTCCATTGATACCAAAATGTTTGATCTCGTGACCTTGACCTTGACCTTTGACCTACTTTTCAAAAACTTTAACATTGGGCATAACTTTTGAATGGTTAGTGATAGGGCTTTCATATTTGACATGTGTATTCCTTGTGACAAAACCTTTCCATTGATACCGAAAAATTCTAACCCAGTGACCCTGACCTTGACCTTTCACATACATGTACTAAATAGAAAATAGTGTTTATACTAACAAAGATGCCACCGGGGACATTCGTGTTTCAGAAACACAGGCTTTATTTTCCTATATTATTCACGGAGAGGGGGAAACTCATAGACACAACCCTATTCAAAATATTTCTTATTTCGATATCTACTAGGCTATTACAAGTTTTTAGTCCTACCGGCTCGCTGGAGGGGACTTATACTTTCCACCACGTTTGTCCATCTGTCCGTCCGTCTGTCTGTCTGTCTGTCTGTCTCTCACGCTTTAAGTTTTTCAGACTTTTTTGCGATATATTTTTGGTATGTGTAAATATCTCAATGTGATAAAGATTAAGTTCGAGTTTGGTTTCGATTGACTTATCTTTACAAGAGTTATGGCCCTTTGACTTACGGTAGCAAATTTCATGAAATTTTCAGTTTTCCGGATTTTTTTTCGTAGTTGTTGCAGAAAATGAACTGATTTTTTGTATGCGAGTACATATTAGTGTGATACAGATTAAGTTCGAGTTTGGTTTCGATTGGCCCTATTTTTACAAGAGTTATGGCCCTTGGACATAACACATTTCATGAAATGTTCATTTTCTGGACTTTTCTTGGCTTTTGTAGTAGATATTATACTGAATTTTGCTATGTGAATATATTATAGCGTGATATAGATCAAGTTTAAGTTGGAGTTTGATTGACTTTTTTTTTCTTTTTACAAAATTTGCCTTTTGACTTAGGAAATTTATAAATTTTTCTGTTTTCCAGACCTTTTCCAATACATTTATTTAAATAATTTTTGGTTGGGTATTCATCTTTTGGTGTAAGTATAGGTCAAGTTGAATTCATAATTAATTGAATCGTTCTAGGCTGAGTTGCAGGACATAGATTTATGCTGGTAGGGGACTTAAATTGCTCGGTGATCAAAAATTTATTAAAGTATCATATGATGCAGAAAATATTAAATGATGAATACACGTAATTTCAATATTTTTGGCATATTTTCTTTCATTACCAATCTACGACACTGAATGTTCTAACTTATGTTCTAACTTATATATGTGTATATTTGACAGGTCACAAAGCCAATCTACGAGCATTATATGACACTGAATGTTCTAACTTATATATGTGTATATTTGACAGGTCACAAAGCCAATCTACGAGCATTATATGACACTGAATGTTCTAACTTATATATGTGTATATTTGACAGGTCACAAAGCCAATCTACGAGCATTATATGACACTGAATGTTCTAACTTATATATGTGTATATTTGACAGGTCACAAAGCCAATCTACGAGCATTATATGACTATGACGCCAGAGCGGAAGATGATCTAACCTTCAAAAAGGGAGACTTACTGTTTCTGTTGGACGATAGGTAAAGCCTTAGGCCTAGTATTGTCATTTGTGAAGTTTTGTATCTTTAAAAAAAAATGAGACTGATATCTGTGAATGCAAGTTAAACACAATAATTCTTGTATCAGACCATAGTCCTCTCAAATTCCCTTTTGCAAAATTCTTGCACGAAAATGGCGCGCAGTAGAACCGGGAAGTCGGTGATAATGCGCTTTTACCGCTACGTGTCTATATAGGTATGTTGCTTGTGACCTAAACTTTACTATTGTGATTGTAATCCTCCTATGATATGACAGTCTATGACATATACATTCCCTTTATCTGACTTCAAAATTGATTGAAGGATCTTTATTGTTTGAAGGGACATTTTTTCTTAACTTCTTAATGCTGCAAGTGTTCGTATCGGTTTTGAGGAAGACTTCCGAAAATTATCCAATATAAAGTAGTAAAGTTCTGGATGACCTGTGTTCATATCTTGTATTTTATAAAATCCCAAACTCCCTGGTGTATGTCTTCGTCAAGTCCTGAGTTTTTGATTTTTTTTTCAGAAAGGTAAAATGAAGGATTACTCTATAACCTTGTTTTTGAAATCAAGAAGGGGATTTTGAAATACATGTACCGATAAGAGTTTTAGCAAACACAAAAAGAAGAGAAATCGTGTCAAATGTACCTTGTCTCTGACAATGATATAAACGCCATATAATAACTACTCTGATATTCATAAGTAATAGTTCTTACGAGGGCTGATTGATATGTTGTGAGCCTTGTATTGATGGATTTGAATTTTATCAGACATTTTGCATTATTTTTTCTACACAATCCTCTTCAGTATCCACACACTTTTGCCACCGGTGTTTAAGGGCCTCAACAACACTTTTAAAGAACTTCTTGTCTTTGACTGGTCAGAAAGCAATCCACTGCAAGTATGACGTCATCATCGGACCGAAAGTGGGTGCCAGAAAAAGCTGCTTTCGGTTTTATGGGAATAAATGAAAGTCTGATGGAGCAAAATCAGGTGAATAAGGCGGATGCTCAGTCAAATTAAAGCCAAAATCATGAATGGCAACCATGGCAGGACAGACTTGTGAACAGGAGCATTGTCCTGATGGAACACACCTTTAACTAGTGAGCTTTTCGCGGCGCTTAAAGCAGTTGGCTCCTGACGATTTTGAATTCACTGCGCAACGCGAACTATCGTATACCGGTCGGAATGACGTAAAATGTAAGAAACATGAACAGGAGGCTTACAAAATAAAAAATTATATATGTTTAATCAAATAACAAAAAGAAAAACATAATGATACATAATGAATCAATTTTTGTTGCTGTAAACCCGATGGCTGCGACAACCTTGTTCAAATAACGTTACGTCACAGTGAGAATTTTTGACGTCACGCGGCAAAAATAATGTTCGTCCTTCCCGCCAAGTGTAAATGAGCTGTTACGCTGCAGAACTTGGATTGCTTCATGATCTATTTTATTTTTCTGTAAGCTCTGTTAATTCAGAAGGTAATTTAAAATTTGATACATATGCTTTTAATGAGTATATTTGGATTTTAAGTGTTCAATAAAAACTGGAAAAGATACCCCGAGAGACGCCAAATCATCTAAAACGCAACGAATCTGCACTAGAAAAGAACCCGCGCTAGCGCGGAAAAGATTAACATAAATGCACCATGTATGACTCTCGTATGCAGACCGGTACTTGTACAGAGGAATTCTGTTCAATTTTATATGAAATGAATTTGAAATAATATGATTTATATTCCATCCAATTACGGACCGTCATCACAATATGTCAGAATCAAAAACAAACGAATTTACGACTACGCAAGTTCGATCTATTTCATATATTTTTGCATGATAAAGTGATTGAAATCGGTATTCGGTTTCCGAAGTGATTTGAGCGGAAAGTAGCCAATATTTGACAAATCTTTTCCCAGTGACGGATTATACGCCCCCACCTAAACCCTAAGATTTGCAAATCATGGGTATAAAACTATAAATATCTATCCAAAAAAGATGCATACATGTATATGTAAATATTTACTACCTCTTAGTTCATATAATTGTCAAATGCATCAATTTCCATTCAAATTACAGTCACGAAAATTGGTTCTAAATGGCTGAAATGCAAGAGTTTCGGGGGGGGGGGGGGGGGGGCGCCCCGTAGTTCCCTTAGCAGGGCTCTGCCCTGGACCTCGGCGGTCCCCAGACCCCTCGCAAATTTTACGCACCCCCGACCTTCCCCAACTCAAGAGATGGATCCACCAATGTTTCCTTAGTGACATTTTTGGAAGAATTAAAGTAAAGCTCATGATTTTTTTTAAAACACAATGTGAAAAGTAAATAAAAGTGTCAAAAATGAAATATGAGAAAGTGTCCACATCTAATTTTGACATTGAGCCGATTGAAAACGTCATGGAAAATATATAACATTAGAAAATGCATTGAGTATAAAAGAAAATGCATATTTCATACTATTTATGCTATTAGGGAGTCTACTCAGACCGAGCCAAAAAAAAATTGTCCAGATCAAGAAGATGATTCCCCTCTAAGAAAACCGCCTCATACGAGTTCGAACGTAGACTATTCAGAGTGAACGTCTGGATGCATCGTCTCAGCTATAATATCTTGTTCTCGAACGTTCTCTTGTAAGATTGTACGCCGTATTTCAGAAAACGAATATGGAGTCAATAGTATAAAATGACACAAATTTGAAAAATTGATACAGATAAAATCAAACTTCGAAGAAATGAAAAAAGAAAGCACAACAAACTTCGAAGAAATCTTCATTACGCATTCGCGTAACCAATATTTGAAAAATGAGAGGGAGCTGTGAAACTGTCGAAACTGCAAGTGATTATTATCGTTATATTTTTTATTTTATTTATTTATTTTTTATTTATTTATTTTTTTTTTTTTTTTGTTTGTTTGTTTGGGGGTTTTTTTTTTTCGTTCCTTTGTTTTTGTTTTCTGTTTTTTGTTATGAGAGGGGCTCCGCAGGAAGTTGAGAGAGAGGGAGAGATCATATAAAAAATATTTATTTTTTTCCTTAATTCGCTTAAATTTTGAATATGATGTGGTAGAAAAAATATCTTTTGTTGACGCGTCTCAAGTTCACCTTATTTACACTCTTATCATGTCTTTTTATCATCTGTACAAGACATCAACAAATACTCAATCTTCATATTGCAAATGACAAATTACATGTTTTATTTCTTGATATTCTTTTTATCTGTAACATCGAATGTGAATGAAACAATAGTGTCGGAATGAAAAAAATTATACTTGTAACAAGTATATATCATCCATTTCGATCGACTTTTGGTATTCGGTTACAGAAGAAAGTAACTCAGTTCTGTGATCAGAGAGCTCCTTATATAATTCTGTTTGTATATATATATATGTATCCTTGGTCCGTCCTCATTTCTCATTTATTCCGAACTTCATGTTTATATATGTATACTTTTCCTAAGAATACAAACGGATGCGTAAAAAAAAAAGAAAGAAAGAAACCCCGCAAAAAATTAGAAATAAGAGACTGTAAGTCGAAAAAAAAAAAGATTTTTATCTTCTTTCCGCCTAGCATGCGGTACAAGGAGGAATGCGCTCGTGATTCTGTAATAACTTATTACTCTTGATTTTTCCCGTCATTAACGACGAAATGAAATGAAAATATACATGTACACGTTTACATAATAATTTGTTTTAAAAAAGTAAACGATCAATGTAAATGTACCTGGTCAAGCATTATTATAGATCCACCTGTCATGTTTTGTTGGTGTCAGTATTTGTCAAGAAAAAAAAATCTTTTGTGCAAATGTTCATATCTCGTTCCTTGAATCTATTTAGAGGTACGCAAATATTATTAATTTAATTATTTCCATATAGTGTCTGTATTACGCCTATACAAACGTTATGACGTCATTAACGTGGAGCCCTGTTCAAATATTACGTCGCCAGTTTTGAAATTGAACATCAACAATGCTTTAATTTCGTCAATTGCAAAGTAAACCAGATGCCTAAATACTGTAGTTATTAATTGAATCATAAGCAATGACTATAGTAATAATCTGTCAATCGATGTATTGACAAAAACCGATACACAAACAAAATCCGCTTCGATGATCGGATGCCGATCCGCTGGAGGAGATGGAAGGGGGGGGGGGGGGGGCAGGTATTTGAAAATCCTGTGCAGGGTACCTTGTAACGCAAATAGCGTGAAAAAGAGCAGGTTTTGCTAAAGTTTTATTGAGTTTCGTATATAGCTTGAATCAATGACAAAATCGGTATATAACATGCATGACCAGCATTGTTGGTACAGATGCTACGCAGCACTTTGTCAACTTTTAAAGTTGGCACTGATCAACAAAAAACAGTAAACGGAGGTATTATGTCAAATATACTTTCCTGTCAATTGTTAATTATCAGTGTACCTATAATTAATCTTATGATAAGGATTAAAAGATAGAAAAATATGTAGCAAACATGTCAAAATCGAAAAGAATTACTGAAATCTAGGTAGATAAAGGGGCAGTCAGAGGAAATTCTATCTGTATTTCATGTTTTGGGTGGTAAGCCTAGACTATTTTCATTGCAGTCAATATGCCTTATAAGAGGGAACATAAATAATGAATGTCAGAGTAAATTTAATTCTTATTCATCTTTTTATTATTGGAAAAGGCCAAAACTTTGGTAGAAAAACCTTGAAGTCAGAGGAAACTCTGTCCATATCTTCTCTTTTTGCGAGGCAACCTAATAATTTTTTTTTGAAAAATATAATGTACTAAAGACATCAATCATGGGTTAGTTATTACTTTGAAAGTGACATCACTCCTGTCGCACATATTTTGACAATTTTTCTCCCTACACAGTATGCTAAAAGCAATATTTTACATTTATGAGATGCTACTTTTAAGGGTCCTTAAGTATGACAAAAATCAAAAATTAAGATTTTCTCCCCTTTTATATTATTTTGTTTTCTTACCACCCCATGCTTTAAAAAAGTAAAAAAAAAAAATTAATAAACAAATTGAGTAACTTTCTGTACAGCTTTAAAATATAGCACCATTCATAGTTATCTGAGTACTGTATTTGACAGTGGAATAAGGTGCCTACTTTGTAAGCTATTTACCTTAAAATACTTCTGACAACCAAAACTTAATTTTACATGAGAGCAATGTTCCATTATTACAGTTAAGAAAAATAGCAATTCTAAGTTTATGACATCACTCGTTATATGAGAACCCAACGTCCTTAAGTTTAATATTTTCCCGTAACTGTGTCAGATGTGCCATTGATTGTTTGTCCTTTTTGGAGATAATCTATCAGCAGAATACCTTCTGCATCCCAGAATAACTATGCTTTCAACATATCAGTCACCCCTCGTATTGATGACCTCGAATCGATCATGACTATGAGACGTAATGATATATGAAAAAAAAAACCCTCTTGGTCATCTTAAAGTAGGTAGGCTCACAAGAAAAGGAAATGGCTATACTCCAGGGAACGCCTTCACTGGCGTGTTTTAAGTATCTACTTGTAATATAAGCGAATAACAGTAGTTTTTATGCTATTTGTTTTCGAATCAGAAGTTCAGGATCTAATCCGTTATTATAGTGAGACATCCCTATTAGCGCACCGTGGAATCCCTGACGTCACAGGTACTAGAGACTGAATCGTGCCTTCACTTCCTGAGTGTTACATGTCTCCTACACAAGAATCGATCTCAATATTGACATTGTTTACCGCTATATCACCTTCTCCTTGTTTATTTTTAAAATCTAGGATAGATACTTTTCATATTTTTTTTTAAATCGATTAGATTTTAATACCCCGCCAAAAAGTTGAAAAAAGTATACCCTGTTACACTGGTTTCATCATGGCTGTCCTCTCTGTCTGCCAATGTATGATGGACAAAACAATAACTCGAAACCAAAAGTGGTCAATCTTCGTTATGAGATGATGATCAAAGAAAGTATATGTATCACGGGTAACAGATCAAAGGTCAAGGTCAATCTTGACATACATTGTATATAGACAGCTTTTCGGCATCATTACTCTAATATTGACCTACAATGATGAAACTTCAAAATAAAACTTGGCATATAGAAAGTGGTGTTTTCGCACCTTGACATACAGTGACGATGCAGGACACAGACTAACTTTGATCAAGGTAGGATAAAGATTTGTTCAAACTTCACAAACTGTTTAGCCCTCAAGGTCATATTAAGGTTAACGGTCAAGATACAATGTAATTCATTATAATTTCTGAATTATCAAAGACACTCGAAAAATCAAACTTTTGGTATCCAAATTATTGTGTTCGGGGAGCATCCATCAGTTTCACTGGTTTTCTTGATCTTCAGTGATGAAACTTCAAAGTTCACATGCTTAAACACATTGCATGTGACCTAGAGAGACACTTATCAATTTGGATTCTCAAAGTTAAACTTGACATACATGTTTATTGCACCTAAACTCTACCTGCATTATGATGATGACCTTCTTTTATTTTGATTTTATGGTTAACGTGTCAAAAGTCAGTATTTTAATTGATTGGGATCCACACAGAACTTGCCTTTTCCTGTGTCCGGGGACCACGGGCGAAGTAAGACTAAATTAAGTCTCTTATTATTGAACAACGCTATTATAGGATTATTTTAAATGATTTGTAAGATACAAAACGCTTTATACAGCCCTTCCTTGAAAAGTAGACCTAAATGATGGTCTTTCCGATAATGAATTCTCAGAAATAAACCGCTGCATATATAATTGTAATCATCCTGTACAAATAATACATCAACACTTAAAACAGACGACATTGATATATATAAGATATGCTGTATAGTAAGTGATGAAAAACGAGGCGGATTCCCAGCTTCCTGCTAACTACTTATTGTACATATACAGTTAAGGAAGTACCGTGGTTCTCTCTGTCTTATTACGTACATACATGATTATACTGTAATTATGCACCTAAACACATATAACATGTCAAAACAATTGTTTGGTTTTAAAGCCTTATCTCTATAACTATCAGTTGTACAGGGGTATTTCTTGTTAAAGTATGTAACATCATAATTGTATTGTTGTAATCGAGAGAACGTGTAGAAAAGGCATGCATTAGTGCTGTGTTAAAGAAAATTATACTTCTTACCATCGTGTTTAACACACGGGGTAGCTCGTGCGATCTACCCCGGGGGTTCACACGACGACTTCCTACGTTCTCATTATGATACCTTGTAAGGGAAAGCGCGCATATTCCGCATACATATTACAGGCGCGTAGCCAGAGCACTTTTCATTCAGACAGAGGGTTTATGGACCGGCTAGAGGCCCCCAATCCTAGTGGGGACCTAAGAGCGAAGCCACCGGAAGCTAATGAATTTTACACATTTACTAGGCAGTTTTCTGCATTAGAAATGATTGTTACCCAAAAGTTTACATGCATACTATTCATTTTAACATAACCTAATACTACTATATATTGTAGATGTATGAACTACTATTATAGTACTAAGTACTAAGTATTCTTTCTCTCTACCACGTTGGTTGTTTTTTTTTTTTTTCGCAAAACGATATGGACGCACCTGCTTACTTGCGTATGCCTAGTTACGCGCCTGCGTTAACCAGTATACGTACTTAATTGTGAAGATTCAAAAGAACAGGATACCTTGTACTGGACTGAATGGACATACGTAAATGTCGTACAGGAAAAAAAACCTTCAAACAATGTTGAAAATTGAAAAATATCTAGTTTTCCCCTTCTGACCATGATATGATAAAGAGCTAAGTATGTCCATTGTGTTAAGCTACAGTAAAGATAAAGCTACAAACATAAAGATAAAGCAAATTCAGATATGAGTTGAAAGCTAATGTTGTATAGATTGACAGTTAAGGTCAATGCGTATGCAGAGAAAAGGTCCAGATTAGAGTAAGAGATGAAAACTGTCAAATAGATGCAGACACTTTCTCTCTCCTTCATCTTTATAATATTTTTTAAAATGCTTTCTATGTATTTGTTTCAGTGATGCTGACTGGTGGTTGGCCAAACACGCAAATCCTAACTACAGCAACTTAAAGAATGAAGGATACGTCCCACGTAACTATGTGGCCAAAGAGGACACGTTGGAAACGTTTGAGTATGTACAAATGTACTAAGATAATATCAGAAATCATTATGGACATTTTATGAAAGGTTAGAGGGAGAGAGAGAAGTAGATAGGAGGGGCAGTAACCATTTATGACGCAACAAAAATGATAAAAAATCATAACTGGAATTTTTTTTATGTAAAGCCTTTTACTTGCATGTATGCTGTGAAAATGAAGTATCTAGACTCTCATGGTTTTTCTACTAAGCAGCTTTATTTAGCAGCATTATCAGTATAAGTCCTATTATTACGGAGATATATGTTTCTAGGAAAGCGGTATTAAAAAAGTGAAAAAAAAAATAATAATGCTCTTGATCCATTGTATCACTTGTCTAGTAACAATGGAAAGGAAACCTCCTCTCTTAACTATACTTTTACATATTGTGTTTTTTTAATCCATTTGAACAGGAAAGAAACGTAAAAAAAATCTAAGATGTTTAGATCTGTATATAAGCTGAATTTTCAAATGAATTCTTCATTGCTGCATTTTGAGATGATGGTTATAGGGGACTTTTGGTGTTCATAGGTGTATGATTCTGGTTGGACACATGCAAATTTTGCGAGAATCGCATCGCAATTCATGGAATTTGCACGTGACCAACCAGCTTTATACACCCATGAATACCAAAAGTAAGACAGTCGTTTCTTAAATGAATTGCATCTTATTGAAAGTATAAAAAACTATAATTCAAATATATTTTGAAAAATAAATGAGTCAGAGCTTCAAGAGTTAGAGCTTTTTATGTTAGAATACTACTATATAAAGGTATTTTACATGAGTCATTTCTTGATAAGTGTTCAGAAGATTTGTTAGTGAGTAAATCTACAGGTGAAGAAGCAGATTGTGATATAGAATCAGTTGTTAGTAAATCCAATGGTTTACAAGCATTATTTCTTGAAATTTGTACAAGCAAATGTATTCATTATTATTAAAACATTCTCAAATTTCTTGTTCCAGTTGGTTTATGGGAGCATTGTCCAGGAAGGAATCAGAGAGACTTCTCTTGACTCCTGGGAATGACCCAGGAACGTACTTAATACGTGAAAGTGAAACTAGTCCAGGTTTGTGACCGGGTGTAGAAATGAAGATATAACGTTTTCTATATTATTATTTTTTTCTCAATTTATATTCTCTTCTTTATTTTTGATTAAAAAAAGTCTTAAGAATAAAATCAGACGTTGAAAAAATATATCGTATTTGATGGAATAATTCAGAATTCAGAGATATTTTTTGCTGGAATAATTCTTGGCTAAACTTTCGTCTTGCTTTTGAAAATTTTATTGATAATAGAAATAAAACTTCTTGCTGTACATGTATATTTCATATCTCTCTATGATATGCCATATTTTAGATACTATTGCTTTATTTCTTATTTATGGCAGCGCCCTTGCCCCCTCCCAACCCCACACCCCGATTTCCATGTTAAAAAATCCTGTAAAAAGAGTTTTAAAAAGCATTCTATATTTAATAATTTCTTTATCTAAAATGAAGAAGTTTGAGAAAATGGTACAATTGTAGATCTTCATTCTCATTAACAGGTTTTGGACCAATGACTAGTTAATTTATTATAAATAACTGCTTCAAATCCTCTATATTAAGAACCATTATAGATCTTTACCAGCAATGAATTGCTAAATTAACCTAAATTAATCTATGACTAAGAGAGTATGAATAAATTACATCCTAGCTTTGCACTAATTTTAGATACTTCTAGTTTTATTTCTTTATATCAGCATGTATTTCAACTCATTTTAAGAAACATTTACTTAATTAGGTCAGCTTACTTTAGATCGATTTATGAAACTTTTTACATTTACTCATAGTATGAATGTCTGTATACTTTCCACCTATTTTTGCATGATGCTCTATTAGTACAAAGTTTTGAACTGAATGCATTTCCTATTACATTATCAAAATGTACTCATTAGACTTACAAAAACTATAGATCAGTGAATGCAAACCAGATTAAAGTATTAATAACCGAATGTAAAATGAAACTGATTAGAATTCTTGAAGTTTCCTTTAATGTTACAATTACAATACTTTCTTTATGCATGCTCTAGCCTGAGATGGCTTAGTGAGCAATCACAGTGAATGGCCGCAAATCACTCTTTCTCATTACCAGGTAGTTACGTTCTCTCTGTGCGGGATCACGATGATGTCAAGGGTCCCACTGTCAAACATTACAAGATACGAAACATGGATAATAGTGAAGGCTATTATATCGCTACAAGAAGGGTGCTGCCAACTTTACCCGAATTAATTAAACATTATGCAGGTAATATGTAGGGGATACGTAATCAAATTTTCTCTTTTATCAGGTAATTATGTCCTTTCTGTGAGGGACTATGAACAGACAAAAGGTGACACTGTACGTCACTACAAGATACGCAATATGGATAATAAGGCAGGATATTACATAGCCGCAAGAAGAGTTATGTCCTCTTTGCCAGAACTTATATCACATTATACAGGTAACACGGTGTTGTACGTTTCTGTATTATGATTTATCGACTTGTACTTAATTCTTAATGTTTTCAGACTTGAATTTGCTGTTTATTTTGTTCATCAATCCATCCTTCAGTCTTTCATTCACACTTAAGAGTTTGGGACAAATACAAATCAATCAGCTTAATGTAAGATTACATTAGACAAAAGTTATATAAGAAAACACCCAAACATGAGATTACAGCAAACAAATACAAGCAGCATCACCAAACAGCTAAATGTAGGATGACATCAAATACACAAATACAAGCAATGAGAGCAAACACCCAATTTAAAGATTGCATCAAAACAGACAAATACAAGCAACATAAACAACAAATCACTTATGTGAGATCATATGAGACAAATACAAGTAATATGAGCAAACACCTAAATGAGAGATACATTTTTATCATCAAACAGATAAATACAAGCATCAAGAACAAACACAAAAATGTAAATCTCATCAAATTGAACAATACAGACAATGTGAGGAAGAACCAAAATGAGATCATTTGAAACAAATACAAGCAACATTAGCAAACACGTCACTAATGCATGATCATAACGGACAAGTACAAGCAACATCAGCAAATTTTAAATTATTAGATCACATCAAACAGAAAAATACAAGCAGCATATATTAACACCAAAATGTAAGATCACATTGAAAAGACAAGTACATGTACGTGCAACGTGAGCAAACACCAGAGTGTAAGATTACATCAAATTTACCAATAAGTACAACATGAGCAAACACCAAATTGTAAGATCACATCAAATTGACCAATACGTACAACATGAGCAAACACCAAAATGTAAGATCACATCAAATTGACCAATATGTACTAATGAGCAGACACCAAAATGTAAGATCACATCAAATTGACCAATATGTACTAATGAGCAAACACCAAAATGCAAGATCACATCAAATTGACCAATATGTACAAATGAGCAAACTCCAAAATGTAAGATCATTCAAATTGACCTATACGTACAACATGAGCAAACTCCAAAATGTATACTAAGATAACATCAAATTGACCAATACGTACAACATGAGCAAACACCAAATTGCAAGATCACATCAATTTGACCAATATATGCAACATGAGCAAACACCAAAATGTAAGATCACATCAAATTGACCAATACGTACAACATGAGCAAACACCAAATTGTAAGATCATTCAAATTGACCTATACGTACAACATGAGCAAACACCAAAATGTATACTAAGATAACATCAAATTGACCAATACGTACAACATGAGCAAACACCAAAATGTAAGATTACATCAAATTGACCAATACGTACAACATGAGCAAACACCGAAATGTAAGACTACATCAAATTGACCTATACGTACAACATGAGCAAACACCAAAATGTAAGACTACATCAAATTGACCAATACGTACAACATGAGCAAACACCAAAATGTATACTAAGATTACATCAAATTGACCAATATGTACAACATGAGCAAACACCAAAATGTAAGACTAAATCAAATTGACCTATACGTACAACATGAGCAAACACCAAAATGTATATTAAGATCACATCAAATTGACCAATACGTACAACATGAGCAAACACCAAAATGTAAGATCACATCAATTTGACCATTATGTGCAACATGAGCAAATACCAAAATGTAAGATCACATCAAATTAACCAATACGTACAACATGAGCAAACACCAAATTGTAAGATCATTCAAATTGACCTAAATGTACAACATGAGCAAACACCAAAATGTATACTAAGATCACATCAAATTGACCAATACGTACAACATGAGCAAACACCAAATTGTAAGATCATTCAAATTGACCTAAATGTACAACATGAGCAAACACCAAAATGTATACTAAGATCACATCAAATTGACCTATACGTACAACATGAGCAAACACCAAAATGTATACTAAGATTACATCAAATTGACCAATACGTACAACATGAGCAAACACCAAAATGTAAGACTAAATCAAATTGACCTATACGTACAACATGAGCAAACACCAAAATGTATACTAAGATCACATCAAATTGACCAATACGTACAACATGAGCAAACACCAAAATGTAAGATCACATCAATTTGACCATTATGTGCAACATGAGCAAACACCAAAATGTAAGATCACATCAAATTAACCAATACATACAACATGAGCAAACACCAAATTGTAAGATCATTCAAATTGACCTAAATGTACAACATGAGCAAACACCAAAATGTATACTAAGATCACATCAAATTGACCAATACGTACAACATGAGCAAACACCAAATTGTAAGATCATTCAAATTGACCTAAATGTACAACATGAGCAAACACCAAAATGTATACTAGGATCACATCAAATTGACCTATACGTACAACATGAGCAAACACCAAAATGTATACTAAGATTACATCAAATTGACCAATACGTACAACATGAGCAAACACCAAATTGTAAGATTACATCAAATTGACCAATACGTACAACATGAGCAAACACCAAATTGTAAGATCACATCAAATTGACCAATACCTACAACATGAGCAAACACCAAAATGTAAGATCATTCAAATTGACCTATACGTACAACATGAGCAAACACCAAAATGTAAGATCATTCAAATTGACCTATACGTACAACATGAGCAAACACCAAAATGTAAGATTACATCAAATTGACCAATATGTACAACATGAGCAAACACCAAAATGTAAGATCACATCAAATTGACCAATATGTACATCATGAGCAAACACCAAAATGGAAGATCACATCAAATGACAAATACGTACAACATGAACAACACCAAAATGTAAAATCACATCAATTTGACCAATTTGTACAACATGAGCAAACACCAAAATGTAAGATCACATCAAATTGACCAATACGTACAACATGAGCAAACACCAAAATTTAAGATCACATCAAATTGACCAATACGTAAAACATGAGCAAACACCAAACTGTATACTAAGATTACATCAAATTGACCAATATGTGCAACATGAGCAAACACCAAAATGTATACTAAGATTACATCAAATTGACCAATACGTACAACATGAGCAAACACCAAATTGTATACTAAGATTACATCAAATTGACCTATATGTACAACATGAGCAAACACCAAAATGTAAGATCACATCAAATTGACCAATACGTACAACATGAGCAAACACCAAAATGTAAGACTACATCAAATTGACCAATACGTACAACATGAGCAAACACCAAAATGTATACTAAGATTACATCAAATTGACCTATACGTACAACATGAGCAAACACCAAAATGTAAGTTCACATCAAATTGACCTATACGTACACCATGAGCAAACACCAAAATGTAAGACTACATCAAATTGACCAATACGTACAGCATGAGCAAACACCAAAATGTAAGACTACATCAAATTGACCAATACGTACAGCATGAGCAAACACCAAAATGTATACTAAGATTACATCAAATTGACCAGTACGTGCAACATGAGCAAACACCAAAATGTAAGATCACATCAAATTGACCAATACGTACAACATGAGCAAACACCAAAATGTAAGACTACATCAAATTGACCAATACGTACAGCATGAGCAAACACCAAAATGTATACTAAGATTACATCAAATTGACCAATACGTGCAACATGAGCAAACACCTACATGAGATCATATCATACAAATACAATCAGCATGAGAAAATGCTCATCAATATTTACACATACATCAGTGAGACCAATGTATAAGAGATGCCAGCTTTGGACAATTAATTGCTGTTTGTCTGAATTTCCATTTGTCTGTTTGTCTTATACAGATCAGTCTGATGGTCTTTGCTGTCTGTCTGTCCATCTGTCTGTAGATGTTTCAGTTTTAGTATTTGTTTTATACAGATCAGTCTGATGGTCTTTGCTGTCTGTCTGTCCATCTGTCTGTAGATGTTTCAGTATTAGTATTTGTTTTATACAGATCAGTCTGATGGTCTTTGCTGTCTGTCTGTCCATCTGTCTGTAAATGTTTCAGTTTTAGTATTTGTTTTATACAGATCAGTCAGATGGCCTTTGTCGGCAGCTCTTGCGAGCATGTCCCAAGCCAAAACCTGTGATGGACGACTTGTCACGAGAAACTAAAGGAGCATGGGAAATACCCAGGGAAACCCTTGAATTCTCAAAGAAGCTAGGCGCAGGACAATTTGGTGAAGTCTGGAAGGGTAAGTAGGCGTAAGATGCATCATCCAAAAATCTAAATTCTTTAAACAACCAATTACATGATGGAAATTCAAATCAGAAGGGCATTATCCCATGAAGGTATTGTTAAAGTCAAGGTTATAAGATTGAGTTCCTTTGTGTTTCCTCTCTAGTAAGAACACATACATTGTACATACACATATGTATATGTAATTTTCTCTTGAAAATCTGCATCATTGTGATTCATCAAGAAATCATATAGATGTCTGTCGAATCATTTTATATCTGAATGAATAATAAAATTTGATTATGAAATTTCTATGTAGGCAAGTGGAATAAAACAACCGATGTTGCCATAAAGACATTGAAGCCAGGTTCCATGTCACCGCAGGCATTCTTAGAGGAAGCCAACATCATGAAGCAATGTAAACATGACAAACTGGTGAGACTTTATGCCGTGTGTTCAGAGACAGAGCCTATTTATATCGTGACGGAGCTTATGTCCAAAGGCAGCTTACTGGACTACCTACGGGACGAGGAGGGACATAAACTGAAGTTCCCACAACTTGTGGATATAGCAGCACAGGTTAGAAAGATGATATTGTATTATGACCTATTTATTAACGCAACATTTTTTTTATCAGTACAACACAGTCTTGAAATTATCATCCAGTTGTAGTTAGGTAATTTAAGTATCGATATAACAGAAAAAAAATACAATTTGGACTTACATTACAGTAACAGAACCCATTGTTTAGATGTTCTGCCTAAAATGCTTATGATAGATTTTCATGGCTTATTATTCATGGCTATATCTCATGAGTTGGAGACTGTTATGTTTACTACATCTCATTGATTTAAAATTACTTTATGTGTCATTCTTTGAGCTTATTCAATTTTTAGCAAAAGGGCATCATTTGAATCGAATCTATGTACATGTACTATTGTAATAATGTACTGCAAACTCCCCGGTCGAGCTCCCTTCTGAAAAATAATCTCTCCCATATGATGCATTACAGATATCAAGATATGGATATATATGAGTCCGCGATTTCAACGCAAGCCTAATACGAGTACCTGATATGAGAAGTAGTGCACAAAGAAAGCTTACATTTTTCATAATTATTTGAGTTGGTTTCGTTAAATACCAATCTAATGTAATCAAAGTAGATGAAATAAACGACATTTCCGTTTCCAATAAGTAAAGAACATAACTTGAAGTTCCTGCTTTCATTTCTCCCACAAAAACAATGCCTGGAAGGTCACTCAGTACAGGTACAGTTGTACAACAGCTGTTGGTGTCACGATAGGCGTTGTATTTATTTAAAGTTTGAAAAATAGTTTTTAATTCAATTTCCATTAGCTTGCGGTTAAATATGAACACATTTTCATATTGATTAATGCCTTTCTACTCGACAGCTATTTATAGGATATATTTTTAATTCTCAGAAATACTAAAATCCCAGAAAACCTATATAGAAGAGATTTTAGGTAACCGATCGCTGGTAGAAGTTTGTAATGTACTGTATTAAACGTAGAATTTTTTAGGGGTAATTTTTGCTTATTTCACAAATAAATTGTTTTCGCGAAAATTTCTCCCACGTGAAAATTACCCTGCTGCATTCTTACAATGGCAGAGACAATTATATTGCGAATGTTCCCCCAAACATAACATATTGATGACATCAACACGAAATTTTCCTCAGCGAAAATAACCACGTTTACAGTATCAGTCATAATGCATTGTTTTGAATCACAGTCCATCAGAATTATGTATATTAATGTTTGCTTGAATCTGACCATTTGTTACAATGCTAAATCTGCTAATTAATGAAATATACCAGAGAAGAAGCCACGTATATATAATGTCTGTAACTTACCTGCTGTTTGAATGTTATCACAGATTGCCAGTGGAATGAGTTTCCTTGAGGAGAAGAAGCTGATCCATCGAGATTTAGCGGCCAGGAACGTTCTCGTTGACGATAACAATATAGCCAAGGTGGCTGACTTTGGTCTGGCTAGGATTATAGAGGATGACGAGTACAATCCAAAACATGGTATGGTTTATGTGTAGGATAGTGTATAAAAATAACTTAGGTTTATATGGCAGAGAGCTTTGAAGTTTCTAACAATTTGTCTAAGTCAAAAGGTTTGAGTTTAATTAAAAAGGTTCTTTCAGATCTCATAATGTATACACTCTGAAGCTGCGTAAATCATCTATCTTGAATCAAATCTGTTATACCACCAAAATCCAGAGTAAAAGAAAGGTTGCAGTATAATTTGGGAGAATTTTATATCAAAATATTGAATATACTGACCTTATTCTAAAATTGATATGTATTTGAACAGGTGCTAAATTCCCAATCAAATGGACTGCTCCTGAGGCTGCCTTGTATGGAAGGTTCACCATCAAATCAGATGTATGGTCGTATGGAATTCTGCTGGTAGAGATTGTCACATATGGTCAGGTGCCATATCCTGGTAAGTGAAATAATGACATACTGCTGGTAGAGATTGTCACATACGGTCAGGTGCCATATCCTGGTAAGTGTAATAATGACATACTGCTGGTAGAGATTGTCACATATGGTCAGGTGCCATATTGTGGTAAGTGTAATAATGACATACTGCTGGTAGAGATTGTCACATACAGGCAGGTGCCATATTGTGGTAAGTGTAATAATGACATACTGCTGGTAGAGATTGTCACATACAGGCAGGTGCCATATTGTGGTAAGTGTAATAATGACATACTGCTGGTAGAGATTGTAACATATGGTTTGGTGCCATATCCTGGTAAGTGTAATAATGACATACTGCTGGTAGAGATTGTCACATACAGTCAGATGCCATATCCTGGTAAGTGTAATAATGACATACTGCTGGTAGAGATTGTATCATATGGTTAGGTGCCATATCCTGGTAAGTGACATACTGCTGGTAGAGATTGTCACATCCGGTCAGGTGCCATTTCCTGGTAAGTGTAATAATGACATACTGCTGGTAGAGATTGTAACATATGGTTTGGTGCCATATCTTGGTAAGTGTAATAATGACATACTGCTGGTAGATTTTGATATGTATTGTCTGTTTTGATGGTAAGACATTGTAAATGTGACACTTCTTTCAAGTGTTTGTTACTTTCGTATACTGTTGAACAATTTGTCAATGTTTTTGTGTCTTCCAGTCCTTTTTGTGTAATGACTAATACAGTATTTATTTAAATAATATATTAGCCATACTTTGCCTTTATGCAGTCTTTTTTATTACAGTTTTTTCACTTGACTCCTTGTATTTTTATAGAATATTGTTTCTTGATTCTAGTATACGCTAATATTTTTGGTTTTGCTCTATATCAATAGTCTGCTTTGCCAATTTAATATCTTTCCATTCATATATACAAATTGCATTGTCACAATTATTGTTCTTTCTTTTACATTAAGCTTGATGAATTTATTGTATGGTCCATAATTATTTTCAAACTATAGTATGCATGAAACATTACATCACACTGACAAATGAAATATCATTAACAAACAGTAAGTTGGTTAATAAATCAATTAAAAAACCAAAAGCACTTTAAAGTTATAGTAATAATTAAATGAAATGAAACATGAACATTCTTCAGACACAATTTATACCAAATTTGAGATTTAAAAAAAATTATGAAGCAAGTCAAAATGAACCAGACCATCCAAATTTTAAGTTTAAAATTTGTTACTACATGTATTATGTAATACCCTTTCTTATCCCTGTAAAGATCAGTCAGAGCCAAAACAATAAATGTTGAATACCCTGTACAAAAGTCAAGTACTATTGAACCCTTAACTTCTTTATCTTGTTATTTTTTGTTTTTCTATATTAACTTATGACATACTAATTATTTTTCGTAACATAGTTTTCTGTTCTCCTATAATAATAACAAAACATACATGAAGTATTTTCCCTTATTAGTTTCTAGTTACCTATATTAACAGCTGACCTATTAACTAATTTTATTTTTCTAGTCCTCTGTAATAATTCCGTCTTTTCAATGTACAGAGTTATTTCCCGTTTGGGACGGCATCTGACATAAATGCATTATGACGCAATTAAATTCCTATGGAAACGTATTTGAAGCATGTTGTCCTGAAATTTTACACTGGTCATAATTATTTAGTTTCCGTAGATACCTTCCCAAATGGGAGGTAACTCTGTTTAACGAAAAGACCAAATTAGAAATAAGATATCTGATTTCACGAAATATTTTCCCTTTAATATTTGTTTATAGTTTCCTATGATAATAGGGTACCTATTTACTAATGTTTTTTTTTTATCAGAAAACAACTTTTTCTTTTTTACATCCTATATATTAATTTTAAATGTACCATAACAACCATGTTAACCTTCAAATTAGGTTTACTAACACAAACCAAACAGTACTTGATTCATTTTGAATTTAATATACTTGTATGAAACAATACAATATAAAGTTGACCAAGTTATAAGAACAATTTCTAAATTACATGTACCTTGAGATATTGATAAATCCAAGAAAACAATAAACTAATATGGAGATAATGTAATTTAAACAAAATCTGCCGGCTCACAAACTTTGCATGATCTGCCTTTATGTATACTATGGCTGTCTTGGTTACTCTTGCATCCGTTATTTCTCAGGTATGGCTAACAGAGAGGTATTGGACCAGGTAGAGAAGGGGTACCGTCAGCCCAAACCCGCAAGGTGCCCCGAGTCTATGTATGAAATGATGCTTAAATGCTGGGATAAAAGCTCGCAAAACCGACCAACGTTTGAATTCCTCTTCAACTTCTTTGATGATTATTTTATATCGACAGAGCCAAACTATGTCGGAGAAGACTGAGTTTAAAAAGACATCTACAGTTGTTATGGCCACATTTCTTGTACATTCCATGAATTTTTATACTTCCTTTTTTCTCTTTGATACAAAGTCTACATCTTTGAAAACTGACATTTACTAGTATGGCATGAGATGCTTGCAGATTGTTGATTAACCTTGAGAGAGCATGTTATTTTCCTAGCATGTGTAAGAAAAAGACTGAAAGGGGTTTTTTTTTTATATCTATATTCATGTCATAAGTCAATAGTTTTATTACCTGATTGGTTTATATGTCGAGAAAACAAATATTTTATGGCTGTGTTTTGGCAGTATGTAGAATAATTACAGTAGAGTCAATTGAATAGACAGCTATAAGTTTCTGTTTGAACTTTATACATGTGAATCAATTTTTCTAGCCGTACAAATTTTTTCACACTACAGATTCTTTACATGTATTACTAACAGAATGTGCTAACATACATGTAAACTATCAAAACCGGAGTATAGTCTATTGATACCAGCACCACTGGTCTCACCAGCTTTAAGAACTTTAAGATGTTTTTTAAATAACATAAGCATAGCACTTTGTTGTTAACATTTTACAAATATTAGGGCATTCTAAGCAATTGATTTTCTGATGATAAGGTAATATTTGACTTTGATCTCGGAGATAAGGAAGATAAAGCAAGATAAGAAACATTCCTTTAATGAGCTTTGTTGTTCTTTGAATGACTGTAATTTGTCTGGATATATTCTTAAGTGTTCAGCTTGCTTTCGTTTTAACTTATCTTGGTGACGTTAATAAGCTTGGCATGGACTTCGTTCTTATGATTTTCATGGTTTCTTGCCCTTATAGTCTATAACTTTAATTATGACTTGGAAGGCTAAGGATTTTTAGTTAAAAAGTGTCTGTATAAATGTACATGGAGTAAAGTCAATTTTTGAAGAAAATAGTTCATTTTGGATGTAGAAAAAAGTAAGAATATGAGGTTTAACTTCATTTAAGAATTAAAAGATTTGTGACATCTTTTTCCACGTTATGCCGAGTTTAGGGTGTTTGAATTCTTTTGATGTTAATTACTTCTCAGGTATGACAAATCGAGATGTGTTGGAGCAGGTCGATCGAGGTTATCGACAAGCCAAACCTAATAATTGCCCAGATTCCATGTACGATATCATGAAGAAATGCTGGGATAAAAAAGCACAAAATCGACCAACATTTGAGTATCTTTTCAACTTTTTTGACGACTATTTCGTCTCTGTCGAACCCAGCTATAAGGAAGCCGATGAATAGTAACATTGTGAAAAAAAGAAGTCCATCTCGTCATCAGGATATATATCACTGTGCAAACATCAGTGCCTTTACTTATATTGTAAGGAATCTTAACAACATTCCATTCCACTGCAATATAGATGAAAATACATTCCATTTTAATATTTTGAATTCTACAAAACAAGGAGCTCTCAAAGTGCTTTGATGTTTTAAGTTATTCATATTCCAGTATTTTGTTGATTACTGCATGGATTTAATTGTGTTTTCATTTTCTTAGATTTGTCTTCCTTTTTGATTAACATTTCATGTAATATTTGCATGTAGTGAGTACAGATTTCTATTATCATATTCATCACTGGAAGGACTCATACTTCCTGTGCAATACAGCTTTTGTAAACTTCGTTTAACAGGAAATATATCTTAATCACATTCGTGTATCGATCCCCACTTCATCTTTGTTTAGAAGGAAAATAATAGCTGAATACAAATCTAAAAATCTTTAGAATATCCCAGAAAAATATTACAAATATACTTCTGTTGCCATGGAAATACTGCACTTCTTCCTCATCATGTTGACAATTTGGAATTGATTAATGGCACTTAGATGAAATAACATTTCAATATTGTTGATACTCTTTTTCATTATATTACATCATTGAAATATTTTTATAGATCATTTGTACTTTTTTACTAGGATTTGCTACAAATTCTGTATTTTATTAGAGAAATTTTTTAATGCGTTACAATCAAAGTCTTGATTCATCCTTCATGTAGTTTCGTGTTAATGGAAAGGATATTACATGTTAATTGAACTGCTGTAATTTTTTTTCCTTTGTCTTCCTAATTTTCATATTTGTAAGATATAAAATGTCATATTCATGCTGTGAAATTCAGTGATTGGCTGTGAACTTCAGTGATTTTCTCAATTATTTTGTCATTTGTTGACAAATATGCTAAATTTGATGATCAATCTGATGTTTATACAGCATATGTTACCTTGTGCCATTCTTTATTAACTACTTACAATATTGTTAGTACTGTTTACCTGTAGAGGACAGTTACTGGAATTACTTTGTCTGATGTTTGTCTGACTGTCTGTCCCTCTTTCTACCATGAAGAAGGCAGCATACATGTTCATGAGCAGTTTAAGGACATAATTAGGACCATATTTTTCAGCCAATAGATCAAACTTAAGATGGTAATATTGCACACATAGACAGTTCTTGTAGGCCAGAAAAGTACATTTTCAATGATTTGTTGTTGTAAATAAGTATATATATGATAAAGTGTATCACAACCATGCCAGACCAAAGATTAAGGGCAGAGAAACAACTTGTGATATTTATTTCCTTGTATCGTTATTAATCATCATAAGTACTTGTAATTAGTGAAATACGAGATGACACATGTAAATACAAATCATTGTAATTATTCTGTGATATGCACCCAGAAAACCGTTAGCTTATAGATCACATGTACAATATTTTTGTGCAAAAAAATAACACTTCATGTTATACATGTAGGTTTTCATTAATCTTGTCAAATGTATAGCCAGTGCTATGATAACATGTGATAAAGTTTTGTGGCTAGTGTCAGATATTCTGTCTCTTTTATCCGTTTTATTTTCTACAAATTGTCAGCATAATAACATGTAATAACATGTAGATGATCTTTTTAGAGAGATTTTCATTCTGCCCGATGTTGGCATCGTTTCCATAAAGTATTAACACTCTGAGTCAGAGTGGTTCTAAAGCAATATGGTTTATTTTTCAGACTTAAATAAGGTTCTACCTTGCTATGTTTTGTACAAATACTCCTGAAAATTACCAGAAGCAGGTGGCCTCTTATTCTTTTTTGGCCGGATTATGAAGCAAAATCTGGTCTATGAAATGGCAAAGTCAGTCCATCTGTCAGTCCGTCCGCCCGCCAGTGCATCAACATTTTATTTAAAGTGTTGCGTTTAAGTATTTTTGAGAAAACCATTTGGAGTAGCAACTTGAAACTTTACGTGATGATAGACCATGAAGAGATGAATCAAATGCAGCAACAAAATTTGACCTAGTGACCTTGACCTTGGAGTTTACTTACTTTAAAAAAAAATAAACCTGGGCTATATCTCTTGAACTATAAAGGATATGGCTTTGTCATTTCACACACAGAATCCTCATGACCAGACCTTCCATCTAATACAAACACTTAATTTGCAATCCAGCCTTACCACCTTTAGCAGTTAATGGTTTATTAATTTTTATCTGAAATTGAAATCGAAATAAGATATTCTACAAAGATGCTATAGACATCATTTTCCCACTGTCTGTTAAATAACATTCTGTATTTTTCATTTTTGATTATTTTCCCAATTTTCTTTTCTGTTTATTCCATCATTTTAATTGTAATTTATGAATGTGCATGAAATAACCAATTTTTTTTTCTTTGAATTTGTTCATCTCAATATATGATAACCTATAAATTATGAAATATGAAGGAGAGTGCAACCAACGTTGATAACAGGATGGCATCTGATGTATCTAAGATTGTTTACGTTAACTGTTGAATTGCTTGCACAAAATTTGTCGTGTTGTTAATATAAGTATTTCAATATATATTTTTATTTTACATCTCATTATTGAAGTTCTAAATAATGCTAAATAATGAATCATTTCATTTATATATATAGTTCATATTGTTATGTATACATATATATATATTAAAATTATTTGTAAAGTGAAATTGTGTTTATCAGTAAATAATTTCTCTATGGACCAACAGCTTGTAAATGCCTTTACAAATATTCTGATTTTCCCATGATACTTGGAGTGCGCCTGATTGATTTTGGGATCCAAAGGTGAAGGTCCTAGGACATTGATGATTAAAAATGATTCTTGGTAGGTAATTAAACAATCTGATAGACGATTTTCACATTACCGCAAGAAGACTTAAATTTCATGCAAACCAAGACCCGACATGACAACATTTGACGTAACTTTTGACTGTGACGTCGAAAAGAGATCTATGATAACATAATAACAAATAACGTCAAAAGTTGTGAAGTCGAGTCTTGGGAGTGTCTAATATGCAAGTTTAACGGTGATATGAAAATGGTCTAATAAAATCAACTCACTATGATCGCTACTAACAGCTGATTTTAATTAGATTAATTTTAAAACTGTGTGTGCATTGCACTGATCACTATGGAACTTTATGGAATCATTTTCCAGGAGTCAAAGATGAGCCACATTGGTTTTGGGTTCAAGATCATAGGACTTTGAAAAGGGTTTTTGGATCAGGTAACTAAGGCAGGTGTAGCATCACTATGAAACTGCATATTTGTAGTAGATATGACCAGTATGGACTCTGTTGTGTAGTGTTTGTTTATGACAACTATAGATGTGAATATCAAATATTTGCATATGACATTGATAAGAAGGCTCATTCTCTTCCTATGGTTAACAATTGTGATTTGGCAATGTGTCCATTATGACCAGTAAGATGACATCAGTTTTTCCCCCATTTACAACATTTCAGAGTTTCCTGAGCATTGTTCTTTTATAAACAATTTTCCTATAATGACCTGTGTAACCTTGACCAAGAAAATGAGAAGAATTAATCCTCTCAACATGCCTCACATTTGTTACAGGGATTATGATTCATAAAATGGTAGAATTCTCGCCCTGTACTCAAAAGCCTGGGGCCAATCTGTGATCCTTGAGCAGTCACTTTACCCCGTTTGCTCAGTCATGAACCTAGCTGTGAAATGGTTAGAAGCATTAGTAGGGAGTTAACCTGTGACCAGCATCCTATCAACAACACTCATCCCCTTGTGCTACTGAAACCGGGTATAAGCATTGGCCTTAGGAGCCTCAATGATATACCTTATGATTCCATAGTAGTTATTCTTCTATTGTCTGAATGTAGTGATGATATACCTCAACTCCACACAAATCTACAAATCTTTGTGTAAAGGGAAAAAAGCGAAAGCTAGGTAGAACACCGACGTGACCGTTTTTGAATTTCCCTAAATTAGTAAATACAAACTCTGTCTCAAATTTGATAGATTGGGCAAATTCCATTCAAAGATCTTCAAAATGTTTTCCAATAATAACAACAATTTAATGCACTCCATATAAATAATCACAAATTTGCCAAAAAGTAGCCTTCCAAACAGTAACTGCAAGTTAGAAAACACCCAAAAAATTTGTTACCCTTTCCGAGTACATGAGATTCTGGCAGCTTGCATGAAATCTTATGGAGTGTAAGTACTGTTGCAAACATTAACTCTGCAACTGATGGTTTATCCATTTACAGAAAGAAAACTTGGTGTATACAATATCACACAGAAAGATTAAGAAACTCATTTCAAAATCAACAAATTTTCATATTTAATATGTTAAAAAAACAATTGCACTACATATAATTACACAATAACAGATAATTTTCACTACAAGACAGGCTAGCATATAATATGTTAGATTTGTAACTTTTTCTTCTAATTAATTAAAAACAATTTTTCTAAATTCAATTTTGTTTTAATTTGATCTATGTGCAATACCCATTCCATCTTATAGCTACAAGCATATTCTTTAAACAGAAGTAGCTAAAATGTTTTCACGTGTGATGAATTGAATAAATATAGCACTATTTTATTCAAAAGATTGAATGAGGCACATGATAAAATCAAATGATATCACAGCAGACTTTGGTTCACATTAATGATACTATACAGAAAGACGGGGATTAATTTGGGACTACAAACATATATCTGCCTCTTCCTTTTAAACAAAAAGTATTTTCGCTAATTTTTTTTCAACAAAACACTGAATGCAACAGTTACTTTTTCACAGGACTACAGTCAGAATGTTTGAACTTATGTACAGAGGAATGATAAAATAGCGAATTACGAAATGAAATGCATGTACAGAAATAGATTACATCTGTGATGATAAAAACAATATAAACAACACAACAACGAAAGATTTGGGAATGAAAGAATTGTTATCATCCGTAAATGAAAGAATTGTAATCATCCATGAATGAAAGAATTGTGACGATCCACGAATAACTGCCGTCAAGTCTCAAATGAAGATTCTTCGTGTTCACCTAATTTGTAAAGGCATCACATCAATTGGAGTAAGTTTTTGGCCGTAGAAGATGCTTCAATATAAATCAACAAGAGACTCTTTGTAAGTTTTTGGATGGAACTTTTTTAACCCCACAACCCCCAAATGTAAAAGAAAGTGTTTCTTGTATCTGTTCACACATCTGGTATGGAATGGTCCATTAACTTCTTTATCAAACTGTTTCCCATGCTGAAAAAATAATGTGCATGTAGAGTAAGATATACAATTGTCTCGAGAAGATGGTATTTGATCAAAATTCTTTGGACTGAGTTTATCATGTTTATCAATTGAAAGAAAATACCTGAATTTTGACTTCTACAAGCACTTACCTGTGCATGAACATGAATATGGTACAATTTCTTCTATGAAATGAGTTTTAATATCAAAAGATACATGTACATAATCCCTGAAAATTTTAGTCTCTATCCTGCAATACCTTTGCATACTTATACAATACTTCTGGTAAAATTTCCTAATTAATATTTGAATACGACGGAGCTGTATACTTACCATTTACAGATGTGGTCATATAAGAAGCTGGGCATTATAGTAACTGTGATACTTCTTCCTCCGGCATCGATGATGTCACCTATCTTATCATCCTGTAAACATTAATATACATGTAGAAGTATGTCTTTTATTAAAAGTTCTATTTGACGATTTGAATCTTTTCCTTTTTCTCTTTCGACATGAATGTTAAACAGGAAAATGACATGATTCTTTAGATTTATTTTTTTATTTTTCCCGATTTATATTTAGAAATTGATTTTCTTTCATGATCTGTTACAAAATATATATCAGTTCCAACTTCAGGTCCAAAAAATCTTGCAAAAATCTTGCAAAACCCTAAATTGACAAGCCCAATGATATTTTTCAAACCACCAAAATTGGACCTGTTAACCTGTTGTGTCTTTCATAAAAGACTACAAAAGAATCTTACAAGATTCCATCAAAAACTTTTTTTGATCTAAAAGCTTGTGAGATGGATTTGAAATCTGGATGGTGTAAATTTTACCTTAAGTCCTACAACATTCTGTCCATTGACTTCAATCATCTGATGATCTGTCAGAAGTCCATTCCTGGCTGCTGAGGATTCCTTAACGAGAGATTTTATTTTGCCGTCCTTGAACACAAAGCCTATATAACCCTGGCTGTCTTTTTGCATTGTAATCGTCCTTTCAAAGGGCCTAAATTTAAGAACAATACAAAGATGAATATTTGAAATTGTGGAAAATGTCCTTCAATACTTTTCAACATTTTTAAGAAAAATACCTAAGCATTAAATCTGGCTCTTTTAAAAATCTTCTTTCGAACATCCCAATAATTCTTTACTTTTTCTTTCAGACAAAATGCCTGACTGACTGTTATTTCCACATATTGCTTTTAACTAAAAAATTTCTGTAGAATTATTTTTTTTTCTATTTGTCCAAACATCCTTACCTGTCTCTAACTGCAAAGACAATTCTATCTGGAGCAGCATCCTTAAGGAATTTATGAGCCTTGTCTGTGTCCCATCCTGCTACATCTTTACCGTTAATTTGTAAAATCTGGTCACCGAATCGCAGTCCCGCTAGAGCTGCTGGGAAGTTGCTCTGGACGAGAGCTACAAATAGGCCCTGTAACAAAAAAAAAAAATGTTTTAAAAGTATTTTAATCTCATATGTTTTTTCTCATATCTCCTACCACAACTTATCACACTCACAACTTGTCAAGTTATCATAACATTTTCTTTAGGATAAGTATCTTGCAGGTTTAATTAATTTCAGTCGTAACTTGAGAACAGATCAATATTTATAACTCAGACGTATTGAGGTGAGTAATATGAAATTTCATTAATATAAAACACTAAATTCATGTAACATTAAATTCCATGATCTAAAACACTGAATGAAGAGGGGCTTACATTATTGACGTGCCGTACACGTAATCCTAGTTTTCCGTCACCGTCTTTACAGGTTGTTACTTCCCGTATACCTTGTTTGATCTCTGCTCGCATCAAGCCCTTGTTATTACCTGTAATGGGGGCCACTTGCATCTGACCTGCTGTATTCTGTCGTACTCCTACATCCATTGTCTATAAAATATTTATCATAATAATTCATTTTAGAATATATTTTACTACATGTACATATATATTAATAATTTATTTGTATAAATGTATGTAATGAACTAAATTTGGCCTTTTTCATAGTATAGTTTTATTTGTCCTTTACAAAAGTTCTACGAGACTCAGACAGACCTGTGCCACAACAGGCATATTTTGTTGAACAAATTCTGGTGTAAGACTTAGTCCCATGTAATCCCCTAAGGAGGGATACAGCCCTCCTCCCTGTGCAGGATAGGCAGGTCCTTGTGTGGGATAGGCAGGTGCCCCTTGTGTTGGATAAGCAGGTGGTTGTTGTGTGGCTCCTTGACTAGGATAGGTGATCTGACCAGATGCTGCAGCCTCATACTGATGTTGGGCCTAGTAGAAACAAAAATTAACATTAAAATTATTGTTATACATTAGCCAAATATCTGGGAAAATGATCAATAATTTTGGGATTTCTTTATTAATCAAGTTTGGGTTCTTCTTAATATGCTGACACTGGTAGATATTGAAGCTTCCTTACTATTACAAGTAATCTTAGTATTTAAAAGGACTTCTTGAATTGTTCAATTCTGATTTTTGGCCATTTTGTAGTCAGAATTTAATCCTTGATCTCATAAGAACAAATACATGTACATGTTCCTCTATTAAAACAAATGAATGCTATAATAGATATACACATGTATTGCAAAACATGATACCTGAGCCATCTGATCCACCTTCATGTCTTCTAGTGTTGGGTATAATCGTGACATCTTTGTAATGTTTTATCTGTAATAAAGATTTTGTTCATTTATAATACAGGTAAATAGATTTATATTATTTCAATGATTAATAATGCAGTGGCGTAGCTACCATGTTTGCTTCCATTTTTTTTTCTAGAAAACTTCTAAGTTTGTACTAATACTTTTCTCTGAGTTTGACACAATGCTCTGGAATGACATGACCTTCCATGGTCAGAACCCTGCCAGCCCCCAATCAATGCATTTACCAGGACCTGCTAAGGGGCTCTCAAGGTACCAGCCCAGACTCCTTGCAAAACGAAAAGCCTCCACTTAATTTTGACTGAGCGACGCCATTGATCATGTATCAAATTACCTTTAATCTGCTTACTTACAAAGATGTCAAAAGAAATGTCTGACCATAAATTCATATGAACTGACAAAAATTTACAGTACTTTTCATTGTCCGGACTAACAAAATTACCGAAAACTGAAATGTCTGACAGAGTGAAACAGATTTTGACATCTCTTAGAACTTACTCTTCTAGTTTTCAGAATGATAAGATATATCACTAAGGCTACATATTAAGTCTGAATCTTACACTTTTCCTCTAAACTGATTTATATCTGACAATTTTGCCTAAAAAATTGATCATTATTATTCTAGTGATAGTAATGTGTTTTTCATAATTGCAATGAAATCATTCATGACTTACGATAGGGAAATATCCCCCGGAGAATTCTATAGTTAATATATTAAAACATCCTAAACACTTATGCCCTTTGCTGTGTGGAGCTCGTTAAAAAGTACCCCTTAAGGGGTTTGACAGTATGTGTTTTAATTATTTATCCTGACATGATTGCCGTAGCACTTTCTGTTTAGACATAACCTCAGACAGTGCATGTTTTGTAGATATTGTTTTCATTTTCATGCCTGAACATTGATGGTGGGTGTGGCTGGCCAAACAGGGGATGCTTATTCCTCCTGGGCACCTGGTCCCACCTCTAGCTTGCTTCAATTTGATGCTCTACTGAGTCAGAGATTAATCTACAATTTGATCTTAATGGGTCCTCTGGACCCACTGAAACTTGGCCAACGGGTCCCCAGCTAAAACAATGGGTCCCAGCAGAAATTAATGTGTCCCAATTTCTACAAACCTTCTTTTTTCACGGCGTCTTAAGTTTACCAATACAAGTGAGCTGACCGGTTTTATGTCCTTGAGATCATTATGTGTACCACAAAATAAAAGTCTAATGCCCTGTTCACACGAGTGCGCATTAAATCTAATTCGCATTAGATTTGATGCGCTTTATTCTAATGCGAATTAGATTCGCATTGCGTTCACATGACACATTCTAATGCGCATTAGATTTTGGTACATTTGCACTGAGAGCCGTATACTTTAGATAGTAAAAGGATCGAATGCATGCCTGTATGTTGTTTTGCTCATAATAATTTACCTCTTCGAAAGTTTGGCTTATGCATGCATTGCATGACGTCATTGTGAGATAAAATGACGTCATAATATAATGTTACTCTACGTAAGTTAAGAGATGCAGTACTATTACTTAGAGGGTTCATTGTGAATGAAATCAAGTATTTTTACCTCTTATTCTATGTTTTGAGGTCCATGGGTGATTAAAAGTGCCCAGTCATGATGGAATGTACAGTAGAATTCTAGTAAATCATATACGCATGCGCCAGATTTAATGCGAATTAGATTCGCTTTGCGTTCACACGGCAAAATCTAATACGCATTAAATCTAATGCAAATTAAACTAATGTGCATCAGATTCCTCGTGTGAACGCAGCTAAAATCTAATGCGCGTTAAATTCGATTTAATGCGCATTAAACCCGTCGTGTAAACAGGGCATAACTACTTCAATCTAATTTTGCCAAATTAAGTATATTGATTGTTTATTTAGTTAGCGATGCTTTGTACATATATATAGTAAAACGTTATCCAAACAAACCAATTCTATACGGTATACAAAGACGGTAAGCTTATGGTGTGAATTATAACGATTTCAATAGTTCATATTAAGTTTACAGTGGAAGACTTTTTCATAAATATATTGTATATTTTACATCTGAATCCGAATGATATCAAGAAGTTAGACACGCATCGGACTGCATATTATTTTTAATTTGAAAATAAAAAAATGTTGCTCTGCAATGATTTCTCATACGATACCACAAAAAGAGCTGTCAAAATATAAACAAGAGACAATTACACGCTATACAGCTAAATAAATACTGTAAATACACTTTCTCAACTTTAAATGTTTAATTTATGTAAACATGAACTAAAACGGACGCATCATACAAACATGAACAATGCGCGCAGTGGGACGCAGCGATAGGAAATCAATGGATCCTGAGCAATTTTCATGCATCAGAGACGCAGGATGCAGAGGTAGATTAATCCCTGCTGAGTGAGTGCTGTTTAGATCTTCATTTGAACGAGATCTTCTTTATCTCATTTGAACATCATACGAGAATAATATATGAAAACTCCTTTAGCTGTTTTCTATTGTACCAATCAGTTATTCAGTCTCAAAGTTGAGAAGGCAAGGCGAAATCCATATGGTTTTGCCACAAATATAAAAGCAAACAAGTTCAATCCATGTAAGGTAAACAGTCATTATCACATGATGGATTAGCCCATCATAACATGATAAAGTGTTGATTATATATTAAAATTCTAAAATTCTAGTTTAAGCATATTGAATCTAACTATGTTACTTTATAAGTCAACATACATGAATTGTATAAACATTAATCATTATTAATGAAAACAGAAAATTGAGAAATTGAGAAACAAATCTCATTCATTCAAGGAAGTGAGGCGAAATCTCAAAATTTATCAAATGTGTATATCATTTTCACTTTTCTTTGTTAATTTGACGTAACATTTATGATCAAAATCAAATATTGACAAGTAAGCTGTGCCTTACCGGACGTGTTCGCCTCTAAATGTTGAAAATGTCCTCTTCGTGTATGTGTATTGGGTTGTGTATTGGCAATATATGTATTGGGCAAGTGCTGATATGACGTCAGAAGTCACGAGACGGTGACCTCATTGATCTCTAAAAATAGACCAAGGAGACTCACGAACGAAAAGACTCTCATGAGATTGATATAGAATGTGATGTTTTTATCATTCGACAAGCATTATGAACTTTATCGTATCAAAACTGCAAATTAAAAAAAAATACAACAAAGGGAAGTAATTTGCAATCAAGAGTTCATGACCCTTGGCGGAAGTGAACTTTACAAATTGACGAAAATGGCCACTGCTGAAACAGATGAGTCTTCAGAGAATTTAGAGAGCAAATCTTTGACAAGACAAAGGAGTAATAGTGACCCTCAACCAAATGTTGACATTCACAAACCACAAAATGATGAAAAGGGTAAATCTCTGCTCTTCTAGGCAGATTACTAAGCCTGGAAATAAAGGCTTTCTTTCTGTTCAGCTCAAATGGTCATTTCTGGTTTGCCTCAGTAGGGAGGGACCGGTGACTTTCTATATGGATTTTAAACAACACATGCTAAGAATCTGCATCATCATGTCACATCATTATTTGCATTCTACTCGACCTACGTAATTTTGTTTTTGGTACATTCAGATACAAATCTCCCAGCCCTACTTTCACTCCATTCTAAAGTGGGTGAAAGACTGTAATCTCTATGTACACTGACAAATCGTCTGCCCAGAATGAAAATGTAACAATAGTTTTGATTCACATGGTAGATCTATATGCATATTGTTCGACTAAAAATATTGAAATTAAATCACATCTGTGTCTTTTTCATGTACGTCCATGGGATACTGGCGTCAGTAGGGCTGGGCTGGTTCATCTGCATCTGCCGGTTCATTGATGCATCGTGATATTTCATTTGATATCCGAATTTAAACTTGGATGTATTGCCTCTATATATTCCATCCAGTCAGATTGTAGGAAGAAAATGCATCATGTATCTTTCAATCTGACTGGTTGATTATCATAGCTTCAGATGTATACACCGCTTTGATTGTAATGACAAAATAGATTATGTTATTGTATTCCTTTTCACCCAAGAATGTTCAGTATCCAAGGACTAGTAGGGGAAATCACCAAGTTTATCTTTTTATCTAGATATATTCTATATCCTATCGGTACTATTTCACAGAAATCTTTGTAGAAAGCTTTGAACAGAAAATGTACATTCCAAATCATCCAGTTTCATGTAAAATAGACCAAGATTGACAACCTTAAAATCTAGTGACTGTAAACGGGTACAGTAATTTGTGAAAAACCAACAAAACTAATGGAGTACAAGTTACAAGGTGTAAGGAACTCTAATGTTATCAAGGTCAAGTTAACAATATCAATTGCAGGATCGCCAAATGTCGGACATCACACCAGTTGGCAGAATTATACATGTACACTAGTACACTAAGATGTCAAAATCAATGGCCCGTCAAGGCATTGTTTGACAGGACAGTTGATTGTGATGTCGTAATGGAAAAGTCCATCCAGCAGTTGTGATGTTGGACATTTGGCTATCCCTCAATCACAGAGAGTAAAATTGGCTGCAAGACTTGAGGGCCAGCTGGGCCCCTAGAAAATGAAATTTAGGGGCCCAGCTAAAAAATTAGGGCCGGAACGTCAAAGTTATTTTAAGGGCGCATTCATTTTAAGTAAAAAGTGATCCCTAAGTGTCGCTATGCTTCGCAGGCGACACAAAAATTGAAAAAATAAGGATTTTAAGGCAAATTCCAGTGGGAATCGGGTCCAATCCCTCCCCACTCACCTGAAAAACAAGGATTTGGGGACAAATTCCAGGGGTTCTACCCCTCCTCCCTCCACCCTGAAAATTTTTGCCAATTCCAGGGGGTCCCAACCCCGTGAATTCGCGCTAAATCGCCATTCGGTTTTAAGAAAATGTGTAGGATAAAATATGGATGCTGATTGCTATTAGTATTAAACTAATGAAGTTGTAAATCCTTAGTTGAACAAATGCCTGATGTCTTATTTTTCTTTTTTTATGAATTCAAAGAGTCTTTTAGTTAAGTATCGCCTGCTATCAATCCCCTCATCATACCAGTAACATGATCACTTTAATCCCATTGTTGGCCATTCGAGAGCTCCCTACTGTAACCAGTCATGCGAAACGGATTTAAATCTACGGTACCTTGCAAGGCCTTGCGGTTAGTAAGGTGTGAATAAGTACTCACTTAACGGAGTATAGAGAGAAATGTTATGTAATTGAAAAGCGACATTTACGATATCTCCTACTTGCCATCTGGGCGACTATTGGTCAAAGTTTTAGTCGCCCAGTCAGGAAAATGGTCGCCAATGGCGACTAGGCGAGTGCTAATTTTGCTCTCTGAATCATGTCAATTGGTCAAAATCCTTGCTAATAGTAATATATACTCTTGAGGGCTCATTATTGAACTTCATCAAACTTGTTATACTAATTGTTTATGATTTAAGATTATAGGATAAATGATTGCTTATGACAAGAGGAAGGACCTTATCAGGCATTCAAGCGGCCCTATATATTTCCTATAATTCCTATAAAATCCCTTTTCCTTTCAGGAAGTATCTTACTGTCATCCTAACTACTGTACAAGTATTAGCTTTCCAAAAAAGCTTGGTTGATCTCAACATTTATTTTATCTCGCAATGATTTTATTTTTTTCATCGAAAATAGGCTAAAAATGTTGACTCTTAAAATGCATCAAATTAACAACAAATTGTAAACACCATAGAAAATTCTGAAAAGTTAGAGAATAGGTACATTTACACTAGACAACTCAAGATACGATACTCGGTATAGTCATTCATAAATTACTTGACCCGTAGGAAAGTACCATTATACTACAAATTAACTTAACCAATCAAAAACTTTTCTGTACAATTGCAGAAAAGAAACGTGGAGAGTTCTGATTAGAAGAATTTGGGGGAAATTAGGGGAAACTTCTTAATTTTCCCATTAAATTTTGTGACTACACACAAGTCTTATCGTTTGTTTGCTTGTTTTTTTATTGCTCATAAATTTCTTTGTTGCATTTATCAATTTGTCTTTGGTAATAAAATGGTATATATATCCTTAACGTATCAGCCCAGTCGGCTGGGCGTTGAGAATCTTTTAGCCCACTGGTACCACTCACATTCTAAGTTAGAACCAAAGCATTGTCATGTCTACATGTCTTACTTATGTAAGCGCGTGGGCATCAGAATGTTTGTGCTTTTCCACTGGTCATGAAAATGTTTATTTCTTGTTTATATTGCAGTATTGAATCAGATGAAAATCTTGAACTGACAGCATCTAAAAATCTAGCCAGTTAAAAGTTATGACCCTTCCAAAACCTAGATTATATACACATAGACTCCAGGAACACACAATTTTTAAGAATTTTTCATTGTGACGTCATGTTTGATTGCTCCGTCTTGATGCATCCAGATGCATTGTCATGTTTTCTGTTGTGACGTCACAATGAAAAAAAAATTCACCAAATTTTGTGATATTCAGTGTCTGGTTGTGTGACAGGACTACTGGCAAATAAGCTATTACAAGTTCTATTAAATGCATAGGGCATTAGTCATAAAAGAATAAAGACAAAGTTTTATGCTTCTATCTATGATCATAATTAACCTACATGTATGGATAAAATCTTTTTATTTCCAGCAATCATGTTAGGACTGTTAATGCTTTGACATTAGGAGTTATCTCCCTCCTTGTGTTGTAGAAAGTAACACTCTCCAAATTCAACGAAGTTTTAGATAATGAAAATAATGTATTGTAATTTGTAATTACTGAAGTTTTGTTGATTTTGTGTTGTAGAGGATAATATGAAGATAATGCTGCATGGAACATATAAACGAGGTAAGTTGATAGCTCGCACTTGAACACTCAAATAAAGGTAAGAGTGACCATTCTTGTACACAAAAAAGGTAAGAGTGCTCACACTTGTTCACAATAAGGTGAGAGTGTCCATACTTGCAGTACACACAAAAAAGGTTAGAGTGCTCACATGCACTCATACATTACACATACTACACACAAAGTAAGGGTGATTACACTTGTACAGAAGTAAAATGACTTAAAGTAAAAAAAAATGATTATTAGTTAAAGATAAAGTTACGGCCATTTCTTCGTTATTTTGTGTTTTGCGTCCTTGTGCTGGTACGTTTTGAGCCTTACTAAATATGTCAGTACAGTCATTTCAAAGAAAAATGACATGTATGGAGTCTGTCTGTCCATCCATTGGTCTGTCTGTTCTATTCATCACGTAGTTATATTTTTAGGGCCTAAGTGACTTTTGACCTAGTGACTTTGACTTTGAGTTTGACATACTTTTCAAAAACTTTACCTTGGGCCATATTTCATAACTATGACTATGAGGTCAGAGGGGATAGGGCTTTGATATTTCTTAAGGTATGTGAATACTTCCACTTTAAAAAGACTGTAACCTTGGCCTTATCTTTCCAAGTACAATGTTCAAGGATTAATGCTTAGATATTTCACATTTGATTGCCCTATGACCAGACCTTTCTTTTGAGCCATGAATTTTGACCATATATGTCCCTGACATTGAAGTTAGATCTTTTCAAAACAACATCTGACAATTTTATAAAATTGCCATTACACTATAAAAAACTTAGGCTACCTAGTTAGCAATGTTTTCTTTAAACAAGTGATATTTACCTTTTGACCTTGACCTTTGATTTTAAGCTTTATATCTTGTTCTTTTAAATAACTTGCAAGGACGAATGTCTACAAAGTAATTGTTGTAACCCCATTATTAGTGTTGGCATTTGGTATAAAAAGAACTTTGACCTTAGACATATATCTCTTGAACAACATGGGATAGGGCTCAGATATTTCACAAAAAGATTCCTTTAATATGACTACAGCATGATCTGTTACCTTGGCTTTGGACTCTGAGCTACTTTAAGGCATGTCATTTCTGAATGAAGGAATTTTAACGATTTTATGATAACCATACAAAATATAGTATTCATGTCACTTAATCATTTTATGAAGGAAAATTAATAGGTCCGTAATGAAAATCAAGATTTATGCTTATTTGAAAACTGGGTAAAAAATGCCGGAAATTTGTTGCTAAAATAGCACATTTGTAAAGAAAGTACAAAAAGTGTTGAATTGCACTCAATTGATTTTTATTTTACTTTTCTTTGTTATTATACGATAAAACAGGTTAGAAACTTTGTATGAAAGTAGAATTTGATAAAGTGCTACCGTCACGGTACCAACTTCACCAATAATTAAAAACTTTTTTTACACAAAATAACGAAAGTCATCCAAGTTAAGGTAAAAAATTGCAGAGGTGCTGAATTTCAACGATTTTCCAAACACACAGTAACATGTGCTCCTAGGGAAGACTTTTCAAAATATTGAAGAAAAAGTATATGTCCGTGTTCAAAAAAGAGAGAACAGACACTCACAAATAGTGTCATTTTTGTCCCCCGCTTTCGCGAAAGCGCGGGAACATTAAAACCGGTTCGTCCGTCTGTCCGTCTGTCTGTCTGTCTGTCCGTCAGTCACAAAAACTTTAACCTTGTGCATAACTTTTGAATGGAAAGTGATAGGGCTTTGATATTTCACATGTGTATTCCTTGTGACAAGACCTTTCCATGGATACCTAAATTTTTGACCTTGTTACCTTGACCTTGGACTTTGACCTACTTTTCAAAAAAATATAACCTTGACCATAACTTTTGAATGGAAAGTGATAGGGCTTTGATATTTCACATGTGTATTCCTTGTGACAAGACCTTTCCATGGATACCAAAATTTTTGACCTTGTGAACTTGACCTTGGACTTTGACCTACTTTTCAAAAAAATATAACCTTGACCATAACTTTTGAATGGAAAGGGATAGGGCTTTGATATTTCACATGTGTATTCCTTGTGACAAGACCTTTCCATGGATACCAAAATTTTTGACCTTGTGACCTTGACCTTGGACTTTGACCTACTTTTCAAAAAAATATAACCTTGACCATAACTTTTGAATGGAAAGTGATAGGGCTTTGATATTTCACATGTGTATTCCTTGTGACAAGACCTTTCCATTGATACCAAAATTTTTGACCTTGTGACCTTGACCTTGGACTTTGACCTACTTATTAAAAACTTTTACCTTGACCATACTTTTTGAATGGAAAGTGATAGGGCTTTGATATTTCACATGTGTATTCCTTGTGACAAGACCTTTCCATGGATACCAAAATGTTTTACCTTGTGACCTTGACCTTTGAGTTCGACCTACTTTTCATAAAACTATAACCTTGTCCATAACTTTTTAATGGAAAATGATAGGGCTTTCACATTTCACATGTGTATTCCTTGTGATGAGACCTTTCTCTTGGTAACAACAACCTGACCTTGTGACCTTGTCCATGGAGGTTGACCCACATTTAAAAACTTCAACCTCGACCATAAGTTTTTGATTTTAATTTAAATCATAGGTCTTAAATATTTCACATGTGCATACCTTTTTATAAGCCCTGTCCCTTGGAAACAAAACAAAAGTTTGTACCTTTTGACCTTTTCTTGGAGTTAATCTTTCATATTTAGAATGTTGATAATATATGAGATATATTATTAAAACTTAAGAATGGGGGGATGTCTGTAAGCATTTCTTTAAAGACAAACACCCAAAAGCGGGGGACCACAATTCCTTGAATTTGATTTTGTGGTTTTCTTGAAAAAGTGTCAGAGCTGAAATTTGCCTTATTTTGGGTGGAATTTAAACAATTTATAATTTTCGGTATTCATCAGCCATTCCGTATAAAAAAAGCTTAAATCAATAATATTCCAAACGTAAAACAAAATTCATGAGTAATTACTATTGTAAAAGAAATCCGAACAGTTAAAAAAGTACCTCCACGTCAGTTTTTACAGAAATTACCGCGAAGCATTTTCTTACACATACTTCATTCATTTTAGATCAAATTTGCAAACTTGGCCGCTTAAATGTGTCTAATGAATGAAAGTCTTAATAGGAGTAAGAAATGATACATTGGCCATAATAAATTGAAATATATATAAAAGTCAAGCTCAATGAGTGCTACATGTACTACAGGAGACCAATGACGCACCTTAAAGAAAAACTTTAAACTGGGACTTATCTCCTGAACAACAAGGCCTGGTGATTGTTTTGATACATGTATTTTAGATGTAGATTCCTTATGAACAGAGCTTTCTTTTGATAGCATGGAATTTGACTTCGTGACATTGGCCTTGGACTTCCAATGAAGAGCTACTTTAAAAAAAAAAAACCTTTAATTTGGGTCATATCTCCTGAACTATAAAGGTCAGGATATGTTGTTGATATTTCCTATGTAAATCTCTCATGACCAGAGTTTTCTTTGGTACGATGTCTTTTAACCTAGTGACCATGACCTTGGACTTGAACCTGGGCAATTATTTGGGGATTTGGTATTTGATATTCCTGATGTAGATACCTCATGCCCAGAGCTTTCATTTGATACCATGACTTTTGACCTTGAACTTTGGCCTATTTTTAAAAACATCAGCCTTGGTCATATCACCTCACAAGAAGGGATAGGGCTTTGATATTTCACATGCAAATTCTGTATAACTGTATCTTTCATTTGGTACTACATGTGTTACTTTGAAATTAATTACCTTGACCTTGGTCATTTGCTGGCTTTTAGAAAACCTTAACATTGGTATAAGGGGTAGGGCTTTGATATTTCATGTGTAGAATCCTCACGATCAGAGCTTTCATTTGTACCATGACCTTAGATCTTGACCTTAGATTTTGACTTACCTATGAAATAATTAACCTGAGCCATATCTTTCCAACAATAAGGGATGATGACTAAAGGCTTTGATATTTTATTTACATATAGATTCTTCATGACCAGATCTACTACTTTTGATCTAATGACATTGACTTTGAACTTTGAGCAACCTTTAAAAACGTTTGCCTGGGTCATGTATCTTGAACTAAAGGGGTTAGAGCTTTGATGTTTCGTATGTAATTTCCTCATGACCAGAGCTTTCATTACTTTAAACCAAGTGACATTGACCTTGGACTTGAGCATTAACTGGATATTTCTTATTAAGAATAAATAGCCACCAGCAAGGTATATGTTGTCTTTTGTGTTAGTGTGTGAGAGGTTGTGTGTGTGTGTCCAGATTTTCTTGTCAACAGCACAGAAGTGAAAGCAATCATCATAGAAACATAAAACCTTCTACAAATGTTCCCCACAGGGAGAGTATGAACCCTATTGATTTTCAAGGTCAAAGGTCAAGGTCACAACAGACTTAAGCTTAAAATCGTTGTGAACAGCATAGAAGTGAAAGCAATCATCATAGAAGCATCAAACATTCCACAAATGTTCCTCATGGGGAGAAGATGAAGCTTAGTGATTTTCAAGGTCAAGGGTCAAAGGTCAAGGTCACAGCAGACTTGAGCTTAAAATCCTTGTGAACAGCATAGAAGACAAAGCAACCATCATAGAAACATCAAACCTTCCACTAAAGTTCCCCATGGGGGAGATGATGAACCCTATTGATTTTCAAGGTCAAGGTCACAGCATGTTCAGATTAGATATTCATGTAGATGATTTGTATGCAATTGTGAGGGGATGTTGCTCTTGTGTTGCCTTCTTTATTAGGTTATCAATCAATACTCATTTATTTTAGCCTCCACAAATGTACGGGGAACCAATACCATAGCGTCAGTGTCTTAAGTTTTGTGAGCTATACCTCATGAAGGTGAAGGGGTAGGACTTTGATATTTCATATGTGGACTCCTTATGAACAGAGCTTTAATATGATGAATTTATAGTGAACTTGACCTTGAACTTTGACAGACTTTTTAAAAACTTTACCTTTGTCTATATCTCATGAACTATAAGGGATAGAACTTAGATATTTCATGTGTAGATTCCTTATGACCAGAGCTTTCATTTCATACTATGACTTTTGACCCATTACCTTGACCTTGAACTTTTGTACCTACTTTTAATAAACTTAAACCCTTGTCTATACAAATGCATCTTATTAAATATAATGTATTTAGACAAGATATTTCACATACTAGTTGGATACCTCATGATAAGACCAATCTAACGGGTCCATGACTTTTGACCTTGACCTTTGAATTTGACCTACTTTCCCAAAACTTTAACCTTGACCATAGCTTTTGAATTATAAGGGATAGAACTTAAGAGTTTAGATAAGGCCAATCTAAGGCCTTGACATTTGACCTAGTGACTTCGACTATGGAGTATGGACTTTGACCTGCTTTTTCTAAACTTAAACCTTGTAATATCAAATTGCCATTTTACTATCAAAAACTTGCACGGCGAGTGGTGTTGTCTTCTAACAATTGTAATTTCATGCCTGATGGAATAGAACCGCACCCCTATAATATTGTCTTAAAATGCCATAGAGTCGACTAGAGGTCAAGGACTAAATTAGTTTTTTTTAGGCATTTTAGCTCACCTGAGCCATAGGCTCAAGTGAGCTATTGTCATAGTGTTGCGTCCGTCGTCGTCGTCGTCCGTCGTCGTCGTAAACTTTTCACATTTTAAACTTCTTCTCCAGAACGGCTGAAGGGATTTTGATGAAACTTGGTAGGTATGAAGTACTCATGGTCCCCTACAAGTGTTGTTGTTTTTCGTCCGGATCTGTCAACAGGTGGCGCCACCACAGCCAAAAGTAGGTCACGGGGGGTACCCTCCTTTGACAAACTTCTTCTTCAGAACCGAAGCATGTATCGACAAACCGAAAGCATCAGGATGATCTAGAGAGATGTCTTAAGAAGTGTTGTTATTTTTGGTTCCACTTCGAAGTCAAATTTTTGACGCGTTTTTGACGTCTTTTCGGACTTAGTCAGGAATGCACATTTTTGCACTATTTCTTTAAATAACTCAATAAGTGTATGATTTTACACACTCATTTACTACATATTTATCATATTTAACTTACTTAATGCTTTGATATGTATTTTATGCTTAAAATTTATTTTTTTGATTTTTTATGAATTTTTTTCTTATGTAAAAAGGAAGGGGAGGGGGGGGGGTGTTTGATTTTCATACATTTTCTGCTTCTTTTCTATAGCCACTCTTCAGATTGTCATGACAATTTGTAGGTATGAGGTTCTCATGCATGGTACCCTACAAGTGAAAGAATTTTGTCAAGATATCCACTTTTGGATTTTTAAGGAATATTTTTTAAGATTGTACATTGGTATAATGTATGTTTTCCATGCCAAATGGACCCATGGGGAGTAGCTTCAAACCCCGGCGGGACCCCAACAATTTTTTTTTCCCTTTTTCAGTTTTTTTTTCTCTTTTTTTTTTATATTTATCGCTAGAAATGAAACTGTGAAAGAATTTTGTCAAAATATCAACTTTTAGATTTTTAATGATTTTTTAAATAAGACAAGCTATAGCTAGTTTGGCTTTGTGTACTTATTTTCATACTTCGAATTAACTTGGCCACATACGCTATCAAATATACTCTGAATTTATTTTTAAGATGTTGACTTTTTGTGTCGCCTGCGAAGCACAGCGACACTTAGGGATCACTTTGTCCGTTGTTCGTCTGTCCGTCCATCCGTCCCTCCGTCTGTCTGTCACACTTGGGTGTCACACCCCATAACTTTTGATTGGTAAGTGATAGGGCTTTGATATTTCACATGTGTATTCCTTGTGACAAGACCTTTATACACATATCATAATTTTTGACCTTGTGACCTTGACCTAGATATTTGACCTACTTTTCTAAAAATCTAATATTGGCTATATCTCTTGATTGATTAGTGATAGGACTTTGATATTTCACATGTGTATTCCTTGTGATTAGACCTTTCTACACATAAAATGTTTGACCTTGTGACCACGATCTAGATATTTGACCTACTTTTCTAAAAATCTAATATTGGCTATATCTCTTGATTGGCAAGTGATAGGGCTTTGATATTTCACATGTGTAATCTTTGTGACAAGACCTTTCTACGCAAACCATATTTTTTGACCTCGTGACCTTGACCTAGATATTTGACCTACTTTTCAAAAAATCTAAGATTGGCTATATCTTTTGATTGGTAAGTGATAGGGCTTTGATATTTCACATGTGTATTTCTTGTGACAAGCCCTTTTTTCACATACTATATTTTTAACCTTATGACCTTGACCTAGATATTTGACCTACTTTTTAAAAAAACCAAGATTGGCTATATCTATTGATTGGCAAGTGATAGGGCTTTGATATTTCTCTTGTGTATTCCTTTTGACAATACCTTTCTACACATACCATAATTTTGACCTCATGACCTTGACCTAGATATTTGACCTACTTTTCAAAAAAATTAAGATTTGCTATATCTTTTGATTGGTAAGTGATAGAGCTTTGATATTTCATATGTGTATTCCTTCTTGTGACAAGGCCTTTCTACACATATCATAACTTTTGACCTCATGACCAAGACCTAGATATTTGACCTACTTTTCAAAAAATCTTAGATTGGCTATTTCTTTTGATTGCTGAGTGATAGGCTTTGATATTTCACATGTGCATTCCATGTGACAAGACCTTTCTTCACATACCATCATTTTTAGCTCACCTCGACGAAGTTGAGTGAGCTTATGCTATAACCCCACGCGTCCGCGTCCGGTTAAGAAGTTTGGGGTAGCTCAGTATCTGACAAAGTACTAATGCTACAGTAACCAAACTGGCACAAGTGATTCATCTTTGGATGCTGAGGTGAACCCATGCATCGTATGCAGCATCTGACCTACATTTTCCGCTTGAGTGACTTGGTTAAGAAGTTTGGGGTAGCTCAGTATCTGACAAAGTACTGATGCTACAGTAACCAAACTTGCACAAGTGATTCATCTTTGGATGCTGAGGTGAACCCATGCATCGGATGCAGCATCTGACCTACATTTTCCGCTTGAGTGATTTGGATAAGAAGTTTTGGGTAGCTCAGTATCTGACAAAGTACTAATGCTACAGTAACCAGACTTGCACAAGTGATTCATCTTTGGATGCCGAGATGGACCCATGCATCGGATGCAGCATCTGACCTACTTTTTCCATTTGAGTGATTTCGCTTTTAAAAGCCAATATTGAGCAGAGTATAAGTGCTACATGTACCAAACTTGCATATTGGATGTATCTTTGATCAAACTTTCATAAAATGACCTTGACCTACTTTTTCCGCTTGAGTGATTTTGCCTTTAAAAGCCAATATTGAGCAAAGTATAAGTGCTAGATGTTCCAAACTTGCATATTAGATGTATCTTTGATCAAACTTTCATAAAATGACCTTGACCTACTTTTTCCGCTTGAGTGATTTTGCCTTTAAAAGCCAATATTGATCAAAGTATAAGTGATACATATACCAAACTTGCATATTGGATGTATCTTTGATCAATCTTTCATAAAATGACCTTGACCTACTTTTTCTGCTTGAGTGATTTTGCTCTATAAAGCCAATATTGAGCAAAGTATAACTGCTACATGTACCAAACTTGCATATTGGATGTATCTTTGATCAAGTTTTCATAAAATGACCTTGACCTACTTTTTCTGCTTGAGTGGTTTTGCCTTTAAAAGCCAATATACATGTACTTGATTATTTTCTCTGTCTTATTTCTGTATCTATGGTAAACATAGCCGCCATATATCCTGTGTTACAGATTTGATTGGTTCAATACCTCCTTGCCCCTTTAGTAGGGGTAACTACAGGAAATAAAAAGGTGCACACTAAAAATTTTGACTGACTTGAAATGCCTGGAAGTCTGTTAAATTGGTCTTTTTTGATTGCGAATCTTTTGCACGCATGAAAATGTAAAGAAAAAGGGGGGGTCATGCATGTCCTTTTTTCGCAAATTTCACTTTTTTTAACGAAAATGTTCCGAATTTTGCATATTTTCAAACCTATCTGTAGATTGCATAAAAGACAAGATCAAGTTCGAAGTTAAATTTATCACGACTATTGATTCAATATGCTAAAAATACATTTCCAAGGGCCGCATTTCAGCATATTTACCGAAAATAATTTGCCCAAGTGGCTTCACTGGGTCATGAGGTTTGATACACCGTACACTGCTGTTTGGAAAATAAATTGGCTCAATTTCTGCACAACTCACTTGAATTAATATTGTCCGCTAACAACTTGTCTGTGTTAATTGGATTAACACGATTTTGACTGTACGTTACATGTATTAAGATGAAATCAGTACTATTCAAAAGCTCTCATTCATAGATTTCTGTATAATTTAATATGAATAAAGGCAAAACCGAAAAGTCTTTGTTTTTTATGCTTCCGGAATCAAAGATACGGGGGCATATAGTTTTTGGCCTGTCCGTCTGTCTGTTTGTCCGAAAAACTTTACATTGGGCATAACTTTTGAATGGAAGGTGATAGAGCTTTCATATTTCACATGTGTATTCCTTGTGACAATACCTTTCCATTGATACCAAAATTTTTGACCTCGTGACCTTGACCTTTGACCTACTTTTCAAAAACTTTAACATTGGGCATAACTTTTGAATGGTTAGTGATAGGGCTTTCATATTGTACATGTGTATTCTTTGTGACAAGATCTTTCCATTGATACCAACATTACTCTGACCCTGACCTCTCACATACTTAACAGAAAATGGTGTTTATACCAACAAAGATGCCACTGCGGGGCATTCGTGTTTCACAAACACAGGCTTTATTATTTTCTGGCATACTAGCTATTAATAATGAAAGGTTTGGTGTTCAATTTTAAATAAACTTAATTTATGAAATAATTTCATTGTTTTATTCTGTTTCTGTTGCACATTAATGTGGAATTTTACAAAATGATTTTATTTTTGATGTTGCAAACTATACTAGCTGGGCATATGACTTTGGATCGCATAATCCATCTTTTCAAATCCGTAAAAAAGTTGTTGTTTTGAAATGTGACTATTTTCTCTTGTTTGTACTTTTAAAGGTTGTCTGAAAAAAAAACTTGTCTGCATCCGGCAAAAATCTTGTTAGAAAGGTTGTGGGCTAAAATCCTGGTAGTGGCACTATCAGTATTCAATGTCAGTATGTCAATTAGAGCGTGCATGGGTATCAGGTGAGCGTTGTGCCCCCTGGGGCTCTTGTTTTCATAGATTTTCGGTTCCTGTCATATTCGTATTTGCTTGAAAGTACCTAAACTCTTAATTACCATACACTTCATCATGTTCATAGCGACGACTTATTAATTTAGTATAAAGTCGATAGTCTGCAAGTGTTAAAGTGTAGGGCGGATATTAACTTCCTTTATGAATGCGCAATTTATTCCGTTCTCTCCATTACAGAAACGGTGAATGAGGATATAATGAGGTTGATATAGTAGATAGGGCTTACCTGATCTATAACTCCGTTCTCAGCAGCGTTTTTTCTGTGTCATTGAGCATATATTGTCCTGGGCTGCTTTACATATCACAAAACAAAAAATCAATTGTTCATTCTGTATAAAGCCTATAGTAACTTAATATTTCCCGAGCCCCGTCCACTGTGTTTTTACCTTTCGCCCAGACCTGGCTTTAATCAAACCCGTTAGAGTGTGGTGGTGGCAGTGGGGCAGTGACGTGCATCAGGTACGGAGATTAATACGTTGTTTGTAGGCATTCCCACATTCTTGACCTAATTTCTCCTCATCTGGGATACATTTATTTACCTGATAAACAAGGGCGGGCAGGAGCAGGCTCGTGTAGACCTTTGTACAAGGTATAGAGAAAGAGCTTGATAATTCTGTGACCAGCGTCCGGGATTTATCTATACCTATCGTTGTCGTTTCGGCGATCGCCCGAGGGCTGCTGTAAACATTCTGACAACATATACAGGCTCAAGTGGGCTACAGGAATTGTTTAAAATCTTACTATCCGACGCAGTGAAGTGTATAATGTAATGCCGGAACATATTGTCTGTGTAGGTCGGTGTTAGATTTCTCCCTTCTCAACCAACTGGAAAGTTTTTACAATGGAGAATCTTTTTTGAAAATATGAGGGCCACATGACAATGTTTAGTGAATTTAGTGTTGCGTTAGTGTGATATTGTTCCTGAGAATTCTCACCATGCGGCTTAGGAGAAGGAAGAAAGGTAAACTGAGGATTTCATTCATTATCAACATTTATTAATTAACTCCCTGCTTATATAGACACCTTTTATTTAACCTACTAGTATGTGTGAAATATCAACGTGCTAATATTTGCATTTTCGTACTCAAACTAGAGCTTGTTTGAACTTTTAAGGAGCAGTGAAGTTAAATACAATGGTTTCATTTGTTAAGTGCAATTTTATGTTTTAAATTGAAAGAATTTTAAAGTCCCAGTACTTTGAATAGAACGCCTACTGAAAGAGGAAACGGTATTTCCAATTTGTATAGCAGGAAGCGCTCGTTGACATTGTAGAAATTCACCTATGTCCTTCCTAATGTCCATACACGTACTTTATATTTTCTGTATTATTAGTATTTCCGTGTTTCTATCAAGGGAGAATTATTATCAAGGAAAACAGGAGAGAAAAATTATTATCAAGGAAAAACAAACGAAACGAATCGTATCATTTTAAAATGTTTCACATAAAAGGATCATAAACGTCTTTTTTCTTCCCACAGATTTCTTTCACAAGATAAAATTTAACATTATCAACCCATTCAGACTTAGATTGATAAGCTCAACATGAGATTAACGAAGTTTATCAATCAGTCACCGTCACAGAGATATGACGTTTAGAAGCTGGCCATAGTGAATCATTGTTTGATTTCAGATAACCACGGTATCATGTAGCCCTAGGGGTGCCTCGTCACAGCTTGTCATTGGGTCTCTGTGTTACGTAAACAGAGTCTGTCAGTATCTGACCTTAAACTAACACATACCAAATACTGTCACAGATGAAATAAAACTGCTAGAATTCTGTATGGTTTGATCTATGCAGAGAAATCATAAAATGTTAGAACTTGCGTAAATAACAGTGATTCTGTTCTTGTTAAAACAATTTTTTGCTATCTGTTAGCTTACATTCTGAATAGTATCTGAGAAACACGATAGATACATGTCTAAAAACCACAGGGATTTATAACATAATATGATAATGTGATACAGTGATACCTGTTCTCAACTTTAATCCGCGATTTCCCCCGTAGTTTTCATTTTATTTTTTTGGTTTGATATTCTTGGTTATTATAAAAAGACATCTTAGTGTAGACATGGTAGAAGTCAGTTACTTAAAAGAAGTATATAATCCGAATAAAAAATGCAAAGTTATATGATTAATACGCCTATATATATATCCATTATCTCTTTATTGTAAATTTGAAAAAAAAAAAAACATTTTGCTGTTATTTATTCACGTTGATGAACAAAGTGACAACAAAATGAAGTCATTGGCATGATGATATCCCAGTTTACTGCAATCTGAGTGATATAGTCTGATATATGTGATGTTTATTTACCCACACTATCTTTTATATACAAATATTTTTATGGGAATTTAATCATTGATCATTCAACTGTTCACATCAGTCAATATTCCTTGTCTCTGCTCAGTTTTCTTGTCTCCTGCAGACATTAAATCTGTTATGTCTGTCAGTACATTTGTTCATCCGTCTGTCAGGAAAAATAATCCTGGACGCACATGTCAGACTTTCAAACGAATAATGACAGGACTTTCATTATCTTATATCTCTTGTCCCAGGATTTTAACATTGTGACCTTTGGATTCAATTTTTTCATGACAAATTAGTTTGGGACCAGAACCCATTTGCTGATCTGTTTGTCTCTGAACAAAGTGTTCTGTTGTGCTTTACCATAAATTGAGTTCTATGAGATTGGAGGCTGTTAGCTGTAGGCTGTAGACTCGAAATTGCTACCTACGAAAGATAATTTGATATATGCCATATCGCGAGTTTGATTCATTTGAAAGTCACGAGTTTAATGAATATCATGACTTTGATCCATCATCATGAGTTTTGCTTATGGTAAAAAGGTTAATCCTAGAGTCGGACCTATGATCACATCCCAAAGAGGAAACAATGCTACCTAATTGTGAACATTGAACAGAATTTATGTTTATAATGTAGACTAGGATGTTTGATCTCCAGCTTTTTGTAAGATATAATGAACTTTGGTTTTGTGTGTTTCCTATTGACTAACAAATCATATGTAAGAACACCATACCTCAGTCACAATTCAAACCTAGTGTGTATGTACATTTATAATACTTTTAGCTAGGAAAAAAATAGATATCCGATTTTGCTGTGACAATATTTGTTTCAAGGTGACTATTAGACAATTTTAACGCCAACATTTTATTTGTAAGTGCAACCATTTGAACTGTCTTTGCAACATTACACGTATGTCCTTTGTTTCTAAGTTACGATTTTACACAAGGTCTACATTATTTGGTTGGTAGCAATTACTACTGTTACTATACTGGCTTTAAAAGAACTCACAGAAAACAACCAAAGAATTTGATGGCTTCAAACATTAAAGGTTATAAAAAGTACACATGGAATCACGTGTATTTTACTTTTATTTATAACAACAATCTAGGGATGGGTGTGGTTTATCAAAAAGATCCTTAACAGGGGACCTCGTACGTATTATCAGTTTGTAAGAGTGGATGGTATGTAAACCAACTTCCCCCTCCCTCCCCCTTTCCCCTTCAAAATCATAATAAACTTTTTGTATATGACGTCATTCATCAGTCATCTCCCACAAGCTTTGATACAACAGTGAAATATTCATATTAAAGACCTATATTTACCTGACAATTTGAAACTTTATCATTCAAATTAGAACACTAAATTTTGCATGATTAAAACTGAGATAACCCTTGGGCATGATTCACTTTATCTATTCCTATCTACGAAGGGGAAGTGGCAAAAAATCACCTAGATTACTGAAGCGAAAATTGTAAAATTGATATGTATCTTGTATTAACTAGATTTATGTTTGACCTAATCAACACAGAGACTGTTAACTATAACATGTCACCTTTCCCTGTTTTCATTCAATGATAAACGATGATGTGTATTGCCATTTGTGTGAGGCGAGAACGGAGACATATTTTATACGATGAATAATGGTAAAACTACATTGTCGTATTTCATTTCAGACAAGAAGAAGAATGGAGAGATTAAAAGTAACGCACACGGTATCAGTTCCGCTCCCACTGAGAGAAGGAAAAGTAAATTCTCTGCCATAGGAAAATTATTCAAACCATGGAAATGGACGCGAAAGAAAAAGAGCGAGAAGATCGAGAAAACTGCCAAAGGTATTTTGATAAGCAATTAGAAAAGAAACGAAGATGATGATTTGAGAATAAACATTGTATTAACGCTCATTTACTTTCCATAAACAAATGTTGTGTATTCATACTCGTGCCTACTTACTCAGCAATCTTATTTATACTGATCACCATCTCGGTTACCCTTGGTCACTCTGAAGAGTTGCTCGGCAATTTATACTGATCACCATCTCTGTTACCCTTGGCCAGTCTGAAGAGTATAATTGGCTGGTTTCAGCAAGTTGATCGACTTCGTTGTCTGTTGTATATTTCTTTCTTTTCTCGCAGTCTATGTTAGTTGCACTCTTGTGAGAGAAGAAAGATTTGTTTTCGTCCAAATTTTAATTTTGCAAATTGAATTACCTGGACAGCTTCGTCATCATCTGAAGGAACCTTTGTTATTTGTCTTGATAAAGGGAAAGGGGAAGTATCAGTAAACATTTTTCATTGATGAAGGTCATTCCCATTACAAATACTCAAAATACTGCTCGTCATCAATAAGTGGACAAACTAGAAAGGCAGAGGCCTAGACGGACAAATAGGTACTACCTGCAATAAGTCACGTAAGATAAACTATAAAGGTCAGACAAATAAACACAATGACAAAGGAGCAAGACACAGACTCCTAGACCGACAAAATTAAAGGCTAATGCCGCCTGGACAAACGTCAAGATACCAATCCATAGAAAGACTAGATGGCCAAGCAACAAGTCATAGACGTAAGGTCTAGGGAAATACAGCAATGCCTAGACAGACCAGAAAGGTCAAGGAACATAACAAGACACAAAGTTCAGATAAACTATAAAGGTCAAGGAAAAGACATCATATACAGGTCAAGGAAAAGACATCAATGTCTAGACAGACCAGAAAGGTCAAGGAACATAACAAGACACAAAGTTCAGATAAACTATACAGGTCAAGGAAAAGACATCATATACAGGTCAAGGAAAAGACATCAATGTCTAGACAGACCAGAAAGGTCAAGGAACATAACAAAACAAAAAGTTCAGATAAACTATAAAGGTCATAGAAAATGCATCAATGTCCTGACAGACTAGACAGGTCAAGAAATTTTACAAGACACAAAGTTCAGATAAACTATAAAGGTCAAGGAATTAAACACATATACATCGAAAGACTAGAAAGTCCAAAGATCAAATAAAAAGACCTTGACATATACTTGAAAGGTCAATCAAGAAGACTCAACTGTTTAGACGGATTATAAAATCAAGCGAAAACAACAAAGTTGTATAGACGGACTTGAAAGTCAAGGAAGAAGATAAAACACCTAGTCAGATAATAAAGCCCGAGACTATTAGAAAGGTCAAAGTGTAAGACTCGAACAACTTTACACACTGGGTAGTCCAAAGACCAAAGAACACTCTACAAACACCTATACAGGCTAGAACGGAAAAGGAACAAGACACATTTTACAACATTTGTTTTGCTGATTTGAAGCTTCTCCCAACGAAGGAGTCTTATGAACTTTCAGAAAAGACAAGGAACAGGGTCACGTCTTTTACGTACTGAGGTAGTACTGAGTCCCATTGTTATAGTAGGTCAATGTACAATGTTGGAAATGATGATTTTACAGGGTTAATCTGAATTCAGGGATGCCTTCCAAAGATATTTCATATCATGAAACCTAATCCCACAGATATATGTATATAAAATACTACATTCAAGTCAAAGTCTAATATTCTAGATTTCTATTTGTTTGTAATTACATTCCATCAATTGTCATAGGACACCACGAGTCCTTGGACGTAAATAGGCATTGTAATTATACTAACAATAATCATGAATTGTACATTATTGTAATAAGGAAGGGTGATAAGTAAGAGATAACACGTAAAATTGTTATGTTGATGTAACTTTGTACGAGGTGATCCCTGGGACCATCAACCCTGCTATTTTAAATGTGAGGCTTATTGGCTCTTTCCCAAATTCTCTGCAGCGACTTGATTTGAATAGCTAATTTCTCCTAATCGCTTTCAAAGAATTCCTTTTCTTTTAATATCTAAGATATCTTCAAATACGGCTATGCTCTTATTAGCAACATCATTGAAAGTTGAACCAGACGAGAAACTCGTACTTAATTTCAAAGATTGTTTTATTCAAAGTAGATTATTTCTGGCTTCGTTTATGTATAGTGTTAGGGCGTATACTTTAATCTTTGCATTAAAACTGGAAAATATTTGAAGTTATGTCTCTCATTACTAAGATCTCTGAGAAAACCCTCTATCGCCGATAGTAAAGAAATATCCAGCACGGATCTGGAGGGGAGGGGAGGGATACATATTTTCCCCGTTTTAATCATGATCTTTTTAAAAATCATAGGCTGAACCCCTCCCAATTCAGACGGGCTGAAACCATTCACTCAACATACCCCGCTCCATTTAGACGGACTGGAACTTCTCCACCCATCCCTGAAAAAAACATCTAGAGCAAGGAACCATATTACGCCGGTGACCATATTTCGCCGTTTCATGGTTAATTGCTCCTCGTTGGTTATTGGAATTGTTTGTCAAGCTTATTTTTCTATTTCTTATCAAATATGACCATAGATGTTATGTTTTGATATAATGTGACATCTCCTGCACTCAAATGTGACGAAAAATACCTCAAAATGAGGAAAAATTAATTACATCACTAAATTTTAGACGTAAACATCCAAAGTTTTGACAAAAAGCAAACGAAGAAAACATTTTATTTTGGAATCATCTCGTAGAAGTAGTGGCGACGAAAGATTTCCTGAAAAGAAAATCACAATTTTGTCCGTTTTGTGTGCAAAATAGATACTTACCAGCAAAAACGGCGAAATATGGTCAACCCCGAAAACATGGAAACGAAATATTTTGACGTTTTATTAGGAAACAATGAAATGAGTAAAATAAATCATTTTTCTAGTATTTCGATCGAGAATGGAGTTAAATTTTAGCAAAACCAATTATTGAATCGGCCACCAAGTATTGAAAATTTCCAGAAAATATGTGAAAAATGCGGCGAAATATGGTCACTTGCTCTAGATTTTCCCATGAATATTCTGTTTCAACATCAACTGTCGTTTTGATTTCAGAAATAGAGAGAAAGATATCAATACGATCGACCCGTGAGGAGTTGATACGTAAGGGGGTGCTCAAAGACGTGGATACTGATGCCCAGCAGACTTCAGCCGTGGTGACCACACCCCCATCACAGCAGCCAATCAGCAACGCCATAGAGACCCACGTGGCTGTCATCGCCGAAGACAAACAGAACCACGTGCAAACCTTAGGTGAGTATTTATTAGTATTTTGAATATGATTTGTGAAAATGTTCTGAAATGCATCAATTAAAGATGTGCTTTTACCTCTGGATGAATATGTATTCATGGAACATGGAAGGGCATGGGGAGTTAAATCACAGCATATTGTTTTAGATGGGCAACAATTTTATGCTTGTCAGAACATCACCTATCCTAACAAGAGAGTGAGTATGGACTACAGACCATAGAACAACGGACTTTAGTGTTAAGGTGATGGGTTACTCATTCTCTCTGGACGTAATGTTCACAACATACGGCTGACGAGATGATTATGGGATATCGATTCTTAATGATGGGTTTGCAGAGATCTAATTGCTGGGGGTAATTGTAGAGAAATTAGCCGGCGCACACTGTACGGTACATTGATGATTTCTGATGATACACTACATGATAGATTCGTGCCGTCTTGTATAACGTATACACAACATCACATAGATAAAACACTACTTACGTTTACCCAAGGGGGAAAGAGGAAAATAATGACATTCTAGCCATATGTTTTCCGACTGTTCCTTACAAGAAAAAAGACATGTATATGAGCTAAATTCCACTTACAGATATCAGTGAGTTTGCCTTTGAGGGCTCCTTCAAAAAATAAAAAATAAAGAAGACAATATTCTAATATTGAGTTATTCCTTGAGCGACTTCAGACCTTTCTTTTTATCACAGATGGTTATGAACATGTTTTGTTGTCATCATCGTCAAGTAATAGTAATTGTAGTTTTGTAAGTGGGATACTTTTTGTGGACAAGCCTGTATCCATCTGTTACACCATACTTTTACCAATATTGTCTGATGATGTCAGTCGTCTTTTGAGCGTGTCTGTAGCTCGGCATCTCGCTACCTGTAAGTGTGGAGCATAATTCCCATAGCTCTCAGATTCATTGGATATCTAGTCAACTATCTACTGGGGAAGCTTAGTACACAGTGACAGAGCTAGGTTCTCCTATATACATCAGTCTGTTAAAACATAGTCGTCCTCACTCAGGGCGAGGTGTCTTATATATGCTCTGATAATTATTGGGACATCAGATATTATAGGAAATAATTAACACACATCAACATCAGGTTTGTATTACATAGTTCTGATTCACTGACCTCGGTAGATCGTCAGAAAGTCATCTTAAATGTCGCTCGTTATGTTTTCTCTTTAATGATCGATTGAAGAACTCTTCCTTTGATGATCAAATCACACAAATTATCCATAAAATGATTATTCTGCTGCTGATGATGTCATATTGTATGGACATTATACAGAGTTTCCTGTCTGATGATGGCGTACAGTGTTTTGTTTGACATCGGGTTGTTATTGTCATTCATATCATATGTAACGTTATTATTAGTGTGATAAGGTTTCCTCAGTGAGATACGATTTTCTTGTGACATTTCTTTCAGTTAGATACTACTAGTATTTTGTTTCGACATTACTTTCATTACGATAAGGTTTTGTTCTGTCATCATTTCCATTGAGATGCGATTGTGTCATTGCGCTTCTTCCAGTGAGATACGATTTTGTTCTGACATCTTCCAGTGAGATACGATTTTTTCTGACATCTTCCAGTGAGATGCGATTTTGTAATTGCGCTTCTTCCAGTGAGATACGATTTTGTTCTGACATCTTCCAGTGAGATGCGATTTTGTCATTGCGCTTCTTCCAGTGAGATACGATTTTGTTCTGACATCTTCCAGTGAGATGCGATTTTGTTTTGACATCTTCCAGTGAGATACGATTTTGTCATTGCGTTTCTTCCAGTGATATAAGATTTTGTTTTGACATCTTCCAGTGAGATACGATTTTGTTTTGACATCTTCCAGTGAGATAAGATTTTGTTTTGACATCTTCCAGTGAGATAAGATTTTGTTTTGACATCCTCCAGCGAGATACGATTTTGTTCAGATATTCTTTCAGAGAGATACGATTTTGACTCTGACATTGCTTTCATTGAGATACGATTCTGTTAATGTTTTTCTTCCAGTGAGATACGATTTTTTGGTGACATTTCTTCCAGCGAGACGCGATTCTTTTTGTAAAATTACTTTCAGTTGAGATACGATTTTGTTTTGAAGTGAGATACGATTTTGTTTTGAAGTGAGATACGATTTCTTCCAGTGAAATACCATTTTAATGACATCTTTCAGAGATTTTGTGGTGACATTTCTTTCATTGAGATACGATTTTGTTGTGACATATCTTCCAGTGAGATGCGATTTTGTTTTGATATTTCTTCAAGTGAGATACGATTTCTTCCAGTGAAGTACCTTTTAAATGACATCTCTTTCGGAGATTTTGTTGTGACATTTCTTTCTTTTACATACGATTTTTCTTTCATTGAGTTACGATTTTGTTGTAACATTTCTTTCAGAGAGATACGGTTTTGTTGTAGAAATGCGATTTTGATTACATTTCTTTCCGTGAGATACGATTTTGTTGTTTGCATTTCCTCCAGTCAGATACTATTTTGTTGTGACACTTTTTTCATTGAGATACGATTTTGTTCTAATATTTATTTCGGTAACGAATTAAGGTTAGAATTTTGGACGCCGACAATATACACGTAGATGATCGAATACTCATTGGACATGTGTTGGATATTTGATCAATGAAACACATGCGCAACTTCTCTTTATTTCGTTGGTTTCATTGCCTTTTAGATTCCGTTGGTTTCATCGCCTTTTTGGGGGCCATTGATTGTTGCACGATGCATGTAACTAAATGTGACTCTCTGTTTCCATGACAACAAATGATAATTTTTAAGAGAAAGAGAGATCGTATGAGCATGATAAACGTTTTAAAAGAATAAAAACAAGATCGCGAAGATAGGTTTCCTCAATATTCGAGTTGCCAAGTTCATAGAATACGTATGTTTTATAAGAAGGAAAAACTGTCTTCCAGGAAAGGTTAGACGTGTCACATAGCTCAGCCTTAATCCCTTCCCACTCGTACAGATTATGTTAGTGGGAGAAAGTATAGACGATCATTAGTTATCTCCATTGGCAATTATTTCTGTTTAATTACTGATCTTGCTTGAGAAATTATTCCGCCATTTTCAGGAAGATTCCTACGTACAAGATGACGTAAATAAAGATGCACCCTAGGACCTATCTCTCAGAGTGGTGATCAACATATTTTAAATCTTTCCCCCCAAGTTTTTTGCTAAAATCACACTGAGAACTTGGATATCTTTTAGAACAATACATGTATTTCCATGCCTCTTTGTATAAGATCGGGAGGTTGGAATATTTGTTCCTGTCACGTCCTGTCTGTTTGTATGTATGTCCGAAATTTAACTTAATTCTTAACGATAAGTGATGGTGTCCGATAAGCTTCTGGACAGATTAAGTTTATGGATAGGCGTCTTTTCTAACACTTTGAAGGGGCTTTCGAATTTTTTTTTTTTTTTTTTTTTTTTTTTTTGATTTTTACAATATACATTTGTACATGTATTTTGAAAGTCAAAACAACATTTGAGGATTTTAAATCGTGAATTCATAAGAAAATTTTGCATTGTATGTTTTACTTACTGTAAGATAAGATTTTAATGTACATAGTACATATACATGTATATATTGTAATATCGCAAAGGTATTCATCAACAGTCACTCTAACCCAAACTAAAAACATGTGATACGGAATCATATATATGTGATGTCCCACAACACATTACGTAGACATTTGGCTTAATGTCTATCCTTTTACACTGTTCTGTCGAAGAGATCCGACAATTATAAGAGTGTTTAGTGGGAATTGAACCAAATACTGTGATTTAAAACGGTTTCCATGGAAGCAGTTTACGTACATGATAGTGAGTTAACAGTGGCTTATAATAGGGGCTACGATATCTATTGATCCATCATATAAATGTTTAGAATTATCTTTGTTCACAATAGGCGACCTAACTCCTACGGCTGACAAATTGTTTACAATTCCAACTATTTAAGCACAGGTAGAAATATACCTAGACGTATACAATATATTGAATATACTAGTACTCTGTGCTGGTCGTAGTATGTAAAGAGGATGCGGAACTGATATATAAACAAAGGTTCAGCAGTCTTACAATCGGTCATAATTAGAGAAAGAGAGAGGGCTTCGTAAATACTAATGGAATTTTTGAAACTTTAACTTAATAGCGTCAAACTGCTAAAATGAGAGCAACTCCATCTTTGAAGTTTTGAGTCTGAATTAATTGTACTTTTATAGTGATGAAATTTTTGTGATGTAGAGACAATTTTGATCAGGATATGAAAAATACTCAAGTTAATGATATTTCTTTGATTAAATCGTGTATCTATTTATAATGCCATTGAATGAATCACACTCAGTAAAAATTTATTGATATTTGCCTTAAAATAGAATTTGCGTATGCATTGTTTACTTTCTAGGATATTTTTTATATTACCTTATATGGAAAGTTCATTGAATGACATCATATAGTAATTCTGTTTCTTAGAAATGCATTAGAAATAAATCAATGCATACCATAGTTGTGATTATGAAAGGTCTGTAGTTCATTAAGATATCACTATGTCAATAGTTCATAATGATATCAGTTAAGTCTAAACTGGTAGTTCATGGTGACATCACTACTATCTGTAGTTCATAATGATATCTCTACAGTTTGTAGTTCAAAATGAAATCACTACAGTCTGTAGATCACAAAGATATCACTACAGTCTGTGGCTCATGAAGATATCACTACAGACACTATCACTACAGTCTGTAGTTCACAATGACATCCCTACATTTGTAGTTCATGAAGATATTGCTACTAATGATATCACTATAGTCTGTAGTTAATTTTAAAAGGCATCACAACAGTTCATTAATAGTAACACAACACTTCATTAATGGTAACACAACAATCTGTGGTTCATAATGATTTCACAACAGTCTGTGTTTCATAATGGTTTCACAACAGTCTGTGGTTCATAATGGTTTCACAACCGTCTGTGGTTCATAATGGTTTCACAACAGTCTGTGGTTCATTATTGTTTCACAACAGTCTGTGGTTCATAATGGTTTCACAACAGTCTGTGGTTCATAATGGTTTCACAACAGTCTGTGGTTCATTATTGTTTCACAACAGTCTGTGGTTCATAATGGTTTCACAACAGTCTGTGGTTCATAAGATATCACTTTTTAGTATATTTTATGATTACAGTTTGTCAGTCCAATCTAGTTCATGACATGTTTTCTGTTTGTAATACCTTGTCTTGGACAATTTCATTCTATAGTCAATCATGGGAAATATAGGCATTCACATTTCTCCTCAGTTGTTTGTATTTTGAGATTAATTAAATAACTTTTGAGGAGCATTAATTGAATCACTTCTGCTATGTAGTTCATTACGAAGATCATCAACTTAGATCAATCCATTTGTTAGGTTCATCACGAGGATCATTATTTGATATCATCTCAGTCATGTCATATGAAATATGCAGAACATCATATGAGGCCATTACAGTCTGTATTTATTATCAGGAGCATTATATGAGAGTATCTCAGTTGGTAGTTTGCCATGAGAAATATTATTATAAAGAGCATTATTTTAATTTTGAGGAGCTTATTTTGAGTTTATTGCTTACCAGTCAATCAGTCAATATTTTCATCTTTCATGTGTTTTAATGATGTTCCTTCATAAATTGAAATATGTCCTACAGAATTTACAGTATTTTACACATTTGTCATTTCAGAAAACTGTCAAGTACACAGTGACGGAGTATCTACAGATCAATGTAATGGTACCAGTCAAGATGTTCCGTCATCTTCAGATAATCAAGTCAGCAAGAGTGAACCTTTAACCATCACAACACAGGCTGAAATAACCCCTGTCAGCTCTAATTCTACGGCACCAGGTTAGGAGACGTACATCTGTATTTAGATTAATGTCACACTTTGGTGTCAAGATTGATTACTATCTTACAGTATAAGATGTGAAGCCAGAGCTATTTGTCAAAACACTATACCAGGAAGTAAGGTATTATAAACGCTAGTAAAGAATGGTGTTATATACTCCCACTGGAGTTGTCATAGGGATTTAAGTTGAATTAATCACATCTACTGTTGACTACAATAAAACCCAAGATTCTAATGCATGGGTAACATTCCTTATTTATTTATCTATAACGCTCCTTGTAATTTTTCAGCTGATATGAACTGTATGATTTATGACATATGGAATGCTTTCTATAATTCCGTATAATAGTCATTATAATACTCCAGCCTATCATTCCTGTTGCAATACATGTATAGAGCATATTAATATTTCAGTGTTATGTATCTCCTTTCAATATTAAACTGTATCATACATAACATATGCCGTACATGTATTTCTCTACAGTGCTTACCACAGCTCAGGTTAGGCCTATGGTCTTCCCTCCCCAGGTGACATCAGCGACGTCTCCTGATCAACCTGTAACGAACGGTAATACCCAGTCGGAGGCCAGCACAGAATCTACCGCACAGATGGATCACCCTGTGGCAAAACTCGTCCCTCAGGACCATATAGGTAATTCAAGTACTTATGGTCAGGGAAATATTCTTAGAGAACATACAGGTTTTAAAACTTGGGGAACTTATTCAACGCAAATGAATAAAAGTACTACAAAACTTGCTTGCCACAAAACATAAAAGTATGTAACTATGTATGCTAAGTCTTGGGAAATATATGATTTCCATAAATAAGTATTTTAAGTCAAGCCTGGGGAATATATTTAACATAAACAAACCTTAAAGAACAGGAAAAACTCGCATCTGGGAAATACATGTAACACAAACAATCCAGCTAAACTGAAATCATGTCTGGAAAGTAAATGAAACACAAGTGACCACCACAAAACAGGGTTATTATGGCATTATACGAATGGAAAGTATATAGTAGTAACTAGTATACTAGTAAAGTCATAGTAACAAATCTAGATGATTAAAAATTTAATTGACATCTGGGAACATACAGATAACATATCTAAACTCATGTATGAGGAACATAGAGGTTGACATCACTTTACCTCACATACTGTCTCAAATGGGAAGTAACTCTGTCCATTAAAAGGAGAGAATTATATTTTTGTGTCCCGACATGACTTGTGCTGATGGCTGTGCAAAATCATATATTTTTACAAACATGTTTCTACTTTTGCATGTAAAATTGACAGACTGACTCTTTTCTTCAATGACAAAGGTTTACAATTTTGCATGAAAATACATCTCTCTTGTATTTACCCAATATTTTACTCAACAACACAAATCATATATATTCTGCTGGTAATGAATTTCTCATTATAACTAGAATCAATTAGATTTTCCTCTGCTTTCCAATGTTATATGCTGTAAATGTAGATTGTTCACTGCCACTATATGATATGCCGGCAAAGAATGACGTTTTCTGTGCTATATGATATGCCGGCAAAGAATGGCTCTCTTTACTAAGCTGTACAGCTGCAGCTGAGAATATACTAACATATTTTATGCATGGTTTCTGCTTCAGATATAACAGACTCCGACAAAGATGACAGTGAGGAGGAAGTCACAAACGGTGCATTAATGACCGACCCTACCGGGACATTCCATTTAGCACCCGCTTGTGAACCGGACTTAAAAAGTGTTCCTAAAAAAAGTGCTCTGAAAGGGGGAAGGGTAGGGGGAGGGTCTGAATCTGACACCCCGCCCCCTAGCAATAAAAGTGACACTCATAATGTAAACTTCTCACATGTAGATATCATGGAAACCCCTTCATATTCACAATCACCAGCTAGCACAGCGCCCTCTGTTGAGGAATCACAACAGCAACAACTGCAGCAACAGCCAAAGGCCTCCCCCATGCCAACACCACGTGGTACAACCAAACCAAAGCTTAGAGGAGGCTTAGTGTAAGTATAGCTCAGATCTTACCAATGAGAGTAATTATAGGAATGTTAGTTTGTGCCAACACCATGGTAAAACCAAATCATGATTGGTCAACTAGACTGAAGCCTTCAAGAAGGCTTTGGAAACTTTTATGTATGTTACAAGTATCAATAATTATTCTAGCCAGATACACCACCCACCTTTAATAAAAACCCATCTATTAAATACTTTCTTACTGTTTTCAAAAAATGAGAGATTTTTGTTCCATTGTTTAGAAAATCTGAAGATTAACCATGCTGTTTTCAATTCAAATATACATGTATTTCCTGGCTAAATTTCTGTTCTATAATTTTTGCCATTTTCCCATAAAAATGTAAATTTTTGACCAAAAAATTCCAAAATAATTTTGCATTAAGATTCATAATGCAAACAATATGTTGAAAATTTCTATGCATTTTATAGCTCTGAAGAGAAATATTGGGATGAGGTTTTCAGGAAATTTCTAATGTATATACTGCCTGGATACTTACCCTAGCTTTACACTATGTTCCCAGCGAACGTGGCAGCCACGGCGGTCCAAGACGTAACATGCTGTAGGATTTTTGTCAGTTTTTATCCTCGTATTCAAGTTCTGTTGGGTCTCGTTACTTTTTGCTTGGTCTATCAAGGTATCCGTGACGAACCAGGTTTTCTGATTTCCAGAGACCTTCGTTTCAATCCATGGTTTGTTACGGACATTTGTATGTTTCATCAAGACCTGCTACATTCTGATAAGGCTTGTCACGCTTTGTTACGATCCAATCAAGTTTGCCACGTCAACCAAGTTCTGTCAAGGCCTACTACGATTAACCATGACCGCCAGGAAAAGAAGGTACATAAAGCTGCAAAAAAAGGGTTTGGCTTATTATTCTTCTGTGACCATGCACACCATGACAGGCCGAAGTAGAATTTGAAATAAACCATAACAAACCGAGAGTTACCAAGATTGAACATGACGAAACGGCTAACACACTCCTTTAGTCCTTAGCTCGCTGTGAGAAATTGTGGCAAACCTGGATAAAAGGCACATATGCCCTAAAGCAGCCGCATCTGAATGGGGAATAAACGTGACAGACCATAATGCAACTTCACTAAAATTGCAAGTGGGTAATACTCCTGCTTCCCATTCTGCTACGGACACTGTCCCAAGTTTTGTTACGGTCTGTTACGTACTATCAAGTTATGTTGCATTCGACCCATTTTGCTACAATCTCAAAAGTAGGTCATCTGCACCGTGGGCTGCCGTGACAAATGTTTTGACAGTTTAAACATTTGCCCCGGCAATCACAGTTAGATACGTTTGTTGATCCCGTTCCCCTACGTTGTCTCATGGTTTCTACATTTCGTCTAAGGTGGCTTTAAAGGTGGTCTCTGTGGCCGCTAGGAACAAATAGTGTAAATGGGAGGGTTATTTATGGTGATGGTGTGTAAGTAGTAAAACCAAAGCATTGAAGCATTCTGCATTGTGTACCTCTTTATATGTTTGATTTGTAAGGAGTAAAATTATTTGAAAATAAAAAACTATCACTTATCAGTAATTCATTTACATGTAAACCAAGTTATATAGATCCGCTATTGATTTTACACTAATGTATTATGTTTTATGGTCATCTTGACATATATCTTCTTTCAGTAATTTTTCCAATGAGAATAAAGAAAATACGCCAGTTCCCCAGTCTACCGTGTCTTTCACCAACAGTCAATCGGACAATACCAGTAGTCACTACTCACACGATGACTCATCATCAGACGACGAGGAAATACGTTATCGGGACGATGAAGAAGAGGAGGAGGAAGAACAACTGTGTAAGTACACCCGCACATAATAGAGTTTGCATTATGAGTATGCAAATGAGGATTTGTTACTGCCTACATTGTACAACTATTGAGCAAAATCACTGCCTACTGTCTATAGAAATTGCTTTAGGAATGGCAAGAAATGTTTAATTTTCACCTTCTATTTCTATATAAATTTTCCTTTAGTTTAAAGGAAATTTGTAACCTTGTTAATGGATTGCTAAATTTGAGAAGTAAATATCTGAAACATGCATGTCGGGTTCATGGTTTTTGGCCTTCTTCTCTTTCAAGATGGTTGCTCTTTTATAGCAGTGTAGGAACACTTGGTTTCTCTCTTTAAGTTAAAATGTTTTATCTAGAAATCCAACGAGATTATTATTCTTATTAGTTATATTAATGGAGATCCATGGAACTCTCTGGAGTCATTTGAAAGGAATATTATATTCAAGAAGAAGGTATAAGTATTATAGCTGATTTGCCAGATTGTTTATGACCCTGAATCGATGTTGTTTATGACCCTGAATCGATGAATGCTATAGTTTGGTGACATGTAGTTAAAAGTATCTTTACCATCAATTGAGAAATTATGACAAAAGCATCAATACATCAAATTTATTTTACATTTCAGCACTTCTAGCAAGCAAGGTTGCCAGACAAGATAGTTTAGCACGTTTCCTAAATAATCGACCATCACATAGAGAACTTGTTGACAAAAATATCATTCCTGAAACCACTGCTGAGAAAAAAGCAGAAATGAGGGATGCTATTGGATCTAAACTGATCAGGTAGAAAAAGCAATTATCAGTTTACACATCATACATATTTTGATACCTGTAAATTAATGTAGATTGCTCAAGTTTGTGAGCTGCTGAAGGTTACCATGCATCCTTCTAGTGATTCATATTCACTGATACCATATTATTCCTTAAGGTCGCTTAAAATACAGAAATGAAAATGTTAATATCAAAAAGTTTAGGACTGAACAATTTTCTTAGCTTGTTTCTAGGTAACCAAAGCTTTTCATTGCCTCAAACTAAACCATAGTCATAAGGACACCTGTTCTTGGATTGGAGAGGGAGAGGGAGAGAGACCTTTATTTTCAAAAGCAACATCTAATTGCTTTACAAGATTTTAATATATCATGTAAAATTTGTAATGTAGCCAACCTGGACTGAAGGGAGCGTATGACTGTCCGTTCATCTTTTGAACTGTTATTGTAAGCTTTTGATACCCTGGTCATAACTTTTTAACCATATTAGATACAGAATTAAAATGGCTTGGATATATCACATATGTATGCTTTATGTCAAGACTTTTCATTCGATATCCATGCAGTTTCATTGTTTAAGCAAGCAGTGACTATAATTCAATTAAGCCAAGCGACTCCATATATGTGAGATTGGTACTATTGCTTTTTGCATGACAGAGTTGTGTCCCTCTCCAAGTATATGTATTATGATGTGATGAGCAGTTTATTGATGAAAAAAAAAGGCTGTGGACTAAAGTATTAAAAAAACTTTAGTTATCTATCGTAACTATTCTGTAACTTGAGGTTTTATGATGCCCCAAACATATTAATGCTTGTTTGCGTAGGTACTGTGCTCTCCTAGTATTACTTTGAGAATGTTATACTGAAGGAACATAAATACTGCCCTTGTCCTTCAGACACCATTCCTTCCAAAAGCAACACAATTAGAACATAATACCTTCACAAAAAGATATTAATAGGTAACTGGTTACCTTGACCTTGGACTTTGATCAGTGTTTATTTAGGAAAGTACAGTTATTGCAATATCTGTTCCATAGTAGGAGAAAAGGTGCACATATTTCACATACGCAGTCATTGTGACATGGGATCTCATTAGATACAAAGACCTTTGACCCTGTGACCTTGAAGGAACTCCTACTTTCACCAAAGAAATTCTGACAATTGGGGCATGATTCCACAAACATATATTTCACAGATATATTCACTGTGACAACTGCTTTAATTTGATACCATGACCTTTGACCCTGTTTTCTTGAAGTAACACCTACTTTCACCAGAGAAAGGTTGACAAATGGGGCATGGTATTTTGCAAACATATATTTCACATTTGTATTCACTGTGACAAGTGCTTTAATTTGATATCATGATCTTTGACCCTTTGACCTTGCCTGCACCAATAGAGAAACTGGCTTGACTTACTTTTGGAAAGTATTGACCTTGGGAATAGCTTTCGAATGATGAGTGATATGAATTTCGTATTTCACATGTGTATCTGTTGTGATAAACATTTGCATTACAACAAAAATTTGGACCATCTGACCTTGTCCATTGTTGACCAGAGCTGTAGATAATTCTCTTTTCTATTTTTTACAGACGCCTTAGTTTGCGACCTACACAAGAAGAGTTAGAGCAAAGGAATATTCTACACAGTAAGTTATCTCTTAATTTATTAATGGTCAGGAAAGTGAGATGTCCACTTGAATAAATATGTATTAATATGCAATATGTAAAGCAAGGTACTCTCAGGTTATAGTGTAGTATGTCCAAATTATTGACCATATAACGTGTGAGGAGAATTAATCATCAGGTGTTTAGGCAATGTCTATTGTCGATAATGATTTATCATGGACATTCAATACACTAATCTTAAACTGTAGTGGGAATCCATAGCAAGTCCATACACTCTCTGTTCCCCCTTCTGTCTGTAAGTTTTATGACCCTTTAATCAGAGGTTGAGGCGCATGTAGCTTTTGGCTTGTCTATTTGTCTGCAAAAACTTTAACTTTGGCCATCAATTTTGAATGATAAATGATAGGTCTTTCATACTTCATATGTATATTCCTTGTGACAGGACCTTTCAATGGGTACGAAAGTGTTTTGTAGTGACCTTAGGCTTTGACCATCTTTTCAATAATTTGTTGTGGAATAAATCTTTTTATCCCCTAGAGGTAGGATTTTGATATTTCTCAAATTCGTTTCTTATGTCTAGGACATTCATTTAATTCCATGACCTTGACTTTGGTTTGACATTTCAAATCTATCTCTTCATCTTTCATGTTTGTCCCACTCTGCTTTGAGATAAGGTCCTTTCCTCCAAATTTAAGTACATGTATATGTAAAGTCAGGTTTTATGAATATCCAATACAATGTAGTACCCAATATCAGATTGTTAAGATTCTCACTCCCAGGTCCTAGCTTTCTCAAGTTTGTCCACTTGTAAATTCTTCCCTCATATTATTTTGTCCAGTGTAATGTTTGTCTGTCCAGACATTTAGCATATCAGATATAGCTTACTAGATATTTCACATGTGCATTCCTTTTAACAAGAGCCTATTTATTTGATACCTCGACCTTTCACCTGTTGCCAAAGGAAAATGGGAGTTTAACCTTTAAGGGGAAAAACTACATCTAATGATAATACCTCTTTCATCTTTAAGACACAATGTGCACATTTCAATTGTGTCTTCTTTATAGCATCATGATTTCAACACAGTGACCTTGACTTTCACTTTCCTTATCTAAAAAAAAATGTGATACTTAACATTTGTGTTAGTCTTGCCGAGACTTGATACATTGTCATTGACCTGGTGACATGGATCTTGGAGTTTTGCCTACTTTTGAATGTGTGCAATTCTACCAGTATCTCTTTTTGTATAAAATTCATGTATCATCTGTATGAGATGGAAAATCTGTTGTTACTATGACCTTTGGCCATGTGACCTTCATGTAAACCTTTATCCCGCATTTTAGACTGGCAAGTAGAGTTTTGATATCCCACATGTTCATTCCTTATGATGACTTTTCATTTGATACCTTGACATTTTGACTTCGACCTTTGAAGATTTGCCACCATAAAAGAAAAGCTAACACACCTTGTTCTTTATCTGACATTTCATTCACCTTTATTTGACATTTCATTCGCCTAAGATTCGGCTTTGACCCTTCACTGTTTTTACAGTGGAATTGTAGTCTGACATATTCTTTCATTGGCTAAACGTTGCCTACACGTAAGGCAGCCGTGTACCATTCAATATATAGATAATTTTAGCATTTGAAAGCTGATTTTGTCATCGTGTTAATATACTACGTAGATCCAATTGAACTTTTTGTTCCCCAGACGTATTGGATATTTTAAAGTACATCAGGAACTAATCTTTCTGTTCATTCCTACACAGAAACGTGGTAATTCATACATTGCCTTTCGCCTTTTAAACGCCAACTTAAAGTCCTAACAAGATCCCGAATGAATCAATCATGTATAATGTCATGGATTTAATTTACAGTAATGTATATATAGACATCGTTACATGCTGTCAGATTGTGCATATCCGGTGATTTCGACCCCACAGGCACGTTTGACGGATGATTCTTGTTTAATACTTTATCTAGTCTCTCTTTAACGCCTTGCAAAATTATCTAACAGAAACACATCCCCTGGCCAAGATTTTGGATACTCTGTCCAAACTTAATCACAATAAAAAAAGACTGCAAAAAATCAATGACGGTGATTTTTGTCTTATCGCTGCTGCACGTGTAGAAGACGTTAGTATATGTTATCAAGCCATTATCAGTCAGTAATTGACCCGACTTAATCTCCAGTAGTGCGGGAAGGGGGAGGTAGTATGCTCTGTCGTCCAATACTTACTGTTATACTGACACTAGCCACTTCAAACAGATCTTTATCAGTCAGTTAATCTGCTAATACGGGAAGGAGAAGCTCTGCTAGAGAGTAAAGGCCAATTACCGTGTATGCATTAAGTGGGAACTTCCTTCTGTGAAATGATACGTACCTAGTATCAGAGGAAGCCCCCCCCCCCCCTCTTTCCCAACCAACCAATTTTCCACTTTATGACAAGTATATAGCCGTCAGTCGTGGAAGTAACAGACTTTCAGACACACTGCAGATTAGTGGTCTTTTGGGCACGGTACTGCAGCGCTCACGATTGGTTAGTGGTGTTTACAAAAGCCGAAGACAGATAACGAAGAAGTGAAAAATCAATTTCCTGGAAGTGTAGGCGGCAATTAGCATATATTGTCTTTTGTAAAACAAAACATCGAACTAAAGTGTCTTATTCGTAATATCACTGTCTGGTGTTTTCCTTCTCGTGTCGGTGGATTAATTGAATTCCAGTAAAGCCGGCCACCAGTTTGATCACGTCTATGCTTGGGGGATATATGTCCGTGGAGGTTTAAACAAACTTCCGCGTGAAAACGTAATGATTGTTCCCTGACCGATAAAAAAGGCAAAATGATTAAAGCTAATAGCAGCGTTGTGTAACACAACTGAAATAATCATTAACTCTATGCAAGGACTGCACCGTAGGAACTTAACTTAAAAATGCCGACGACGTGCTGTGAAAAGTTTAGCAGAAAGTATAAAGAACACGTGAAGGATTTTCTGAACATAAAACTGACGGTGGTAGAAACATTAAGTGAGGAACTCAGTCAGTGTCTTGAACAGTTTAAATCTTATATTGTTCTTTTATATTCAGCCCAGTCAACGGACGATGCTAACAGAGAGAAAGAAGAGAAGAAGCGCTATTTGATACGTAAGGTAGGCTATACGACTTTCTTTTTATGTACATGCTACATCTAAGACTCGATATATGTAATGTCCAACATTTACTTTTTGTTTAAAGTGATATTATGTAAGGAAAATCTTGAGCTGTATCCTTATTTTGTTGTCTTGTTTATCTATGACGCGAAGATGGACTGAAGAAAGAAAGAGATTTTTTAAAGACAAGATTTCCAATTCGTCGATGAGACTCCGTCTAATTTTTAAGAAAATAGGACAGGTTCAAACCTAATACATCAAACTTACCTCTTTTGTGCAATCAAGTTAATTGTCATTAATTACTCTTGGATGCCAAACAAGCTAATTGTTAATTACCCATTCAGCTAATAACTGTGTTAGGGCTTGTGTTTTCATAAGTTTATTTCACTTTGAAGACAAGCGACCCTGTTATTGGCATTGATACCGTATAGCACATATATAATCAAACTTCACCGAGCGTAGTGTATTTATGTTCTGAATATGTCAAAGCCACAGATGACTATTTCTGACAACTCTAAAGTTGTATTATCATTATTAATATACCTAGTAGAGATGGTGAAGATCCTGAGAAACTGCACTGAAAGAATGGTACTACTGAAAACAAAGTGAATTCTATTCTACAAATAGTTCTTTATGATAATGCAATGCTATTACGATTTAATGAGAAAATGTTAGTCTGTTGGTTTACATGACCATTTGATTTATCAGTATGCTTGTATTTGATTTCAGCTCAGTTTTAGGCCTAGTATAGAAGAACTTAAGGAAAGGAAAATCATCAAGTTTAGTGACTATGTAGAATGGACTGAGGCTCACGAATACGATCGACGAGCAGATAAACCCTGGACACGGCTCACACCTAAAGATAAAGTAAGTCAAATGTCAGATGTTAAAACATTTACAAAGTTACATATCAATTATACTGAACATTGAAGAAGAAGAAATGAATATTTGGATGATATTTACTATTTGACTATTGATGTATGTAAGAAATGGTCATCTTATTTTGTATGTTCATTTAGTATAATTCTGGTTTATGATGTAAATTTCTTGAACTACAAAGAGGTTCTGGATTATATTTGCACATGAATTATATCTGCACATGTTGCATTAGAAATTATATTCCATGAATGTTCAATATAAGACACTGGTTACTGTACATTTACATTCCGGAGATCTTGTCTGATCTTATCTGATTTACATTTGTGTTGATTTAATTAAGGTGTAGCTTAAAGATCATTCCAATATTCATGATTGTTCCCTTGAAAGGATGTGGGTTCCAACATGTTACGGATTTCATTTCATTTTCTAGTATTGACATTTAGATGTGAAGTGAATGGGCATTTGATACAGGGAATTAATTCTTCTTCATAAGCTCATATTCACCTGTAGTGTGATCCACTATAAACATAACAGCCCCTCCCCCCCTCTCCCATCCCCCTATAAAAAAAAAGACTTGTATTTTCATTGCAACTTCAATACAGCAAATAACTTTGAAATTAAGATACCATTATACCAGAAAATATTTTAAAACAAGTTGATGTTGTAAATAACTTCTTTTTAATTTACAGGCTGCTATTAGGAAAGAACTTAATGAGTTTAAGAGCAAAGAAATGGATGTTCATGAAGAAAGCAAACATTTAACTAGGTAAGTATATACATACAGAATTTATAAGTTAGTAATGTACATTTGCTGTCCATGCAGATCACTTCGGAAATTGTGAAATTGAAGTTTTGTCTCATTTGTCGTTGATGTTCTCCATAGACTCAATGTTAAACTTTGGCGACATCATGCTAGAGTTAACATAGAAAAGTCACCATTCTAAATCTATTTTCTGTCACTGTGAATGTATTATTGGATACACAAACATATACACTGTTAGTTACGAGAGTTTTAAATCTATCCTTTCTATATAAATTTCATTTGGAAAATTTGCTGACAAAGTAGACAAAAAATGAATTTTTCGATTTCTGAGGTGCGCTGTGCAGACAGTAGATACTTACAAAAATGGATGCTAAACAATTACAGAAAAAAAACTGTGATAATTTGATAGAAGGATCCCAGAAACAATGTTCAAAAATTTTACAGACAGAAATTGGTGGAAATAACCTAAAAAAAATTTTTATTTTCTTTCAAAATGGTAATTTTCTATTTCAGATTTCATCGTCCTTGACAGTTCGTTACAAGTATAAAGAAACATTACATGTGATACACTGGTGCATACATGTGTATGTGTCTGTGTGAGTGACTGGGCCAGGTGTAGAAGGCCACATGTGCCTACACTCTGCCAATCTCTGTATCCAGCTGTCATGAGGCCCAGGCGTTCAGGGATTCTCATACATACCATGTCAGTCTCCGTCAGTGAATCTATGACGGAAATCACAGAATCTTTTATCATACACAAGAGAATAACTTTTGTGTGCATCAATACTAAGATTTGCACCTTAATTTTGAGAACCTGTTTTTGTTTGTAGTGTTCATTCTATGCAATAATATGCTAGTAAAGCCACCTTTGCAGGCTACCTAATTCTTTCCTACATAACAGTTTGTTTTAAGTTTTAATTCAAAATTTGCTCTTATTGAGGATGTATAACATTCCAAACCTTTTCACTTAGGTTTTCCTGCACTGAAAAGCAAGATTTATGGTCACTTACGTCATCCACATGGATAAAATCATATCTGCCGTTTACCTAGTTTAAGAAAAACAGATTTAGTTAGTATCTAAGGTTATCCACTTTAAATAAATCAGATTTGCCCTCACTTGCATGTAATTTATCCACCATAAAAAAAATCATTTTTTTCGTCACTTTACTTATCTACTCGGAATAAATTAGATTAACTGTCATAAAAGCCAGTCGTAGGCTAGATCTTTTTTTTTCCTCGGTATACATGAATTGGAATATATGTAGGAGGTCAATAGTTTTGTTTTACTCCATTTGAATATGCACTGAATAGGTACACAGATAAAAAAATCTTAAGAATTTCTCAATTTTATAAAATGAAGATGGAATTGTGAAGGCTATAATCTTATTTTTATGTTGATCTTAATTGAAAGATGATATGTATTATATATATATTGTATGATATACAAAGTGCAATTTGATGTCATACTTCTCATTTTGATGATACTAATGTATTATTTTGTCATATTTTTCTGCCAATATGGTAATGTATTTATCACAGATGTTCTACTATTATATTAATGATTTTTACCTGCACTATGAACCCTAATGTACTGTGTATGTATAGAGAGATACTTTAAGGTAATGTCTACCTAATATAATGAATAACCAAAGACAATGGTTTATTGCTGCTAGTCTTTCATTATGTTTACACAGTGTAGCATGAACATCTACTTATTCTATAATGATATCTTACGATAAAAAAAGGCTTGATAAGCATACATGTACATCTGAGATGTTTATTTATAAACATTTTCTTTAATATCATAGGCAGGATCTATGTAGGAAATCTTCATGAAATTAATATATGACAATAAAAAGTATTCCTGGCCAATTAATTGTATGTATGACTGTAATATATTTCTCTACATTAATTTATTGTCTTTAAGCTTGGAATTTAGGGGTATTTTGTAAGAGCTTTGCCATGTTTTTTGATTTGAATCATAGATGTAGTGACAGATACTTGCTGAGTAGGTCATGATTTTCGTTCTCTCTTTCCTCAAGCCAAGTATTCAATGTCGACTTGCTTGCAGAAATAATTGCACAATTTATTTTTGGATTAGATACTTTGAATTTTATTTATATTTAAGATATTTTGTATTGTTGACTTACCATTGTACTTGTGATTAACCTCTGTGTGAGGAATGTTTTAGAGCCAAATAATGCAACTTGCAATTTTCATATTTTAAAGAAAACAACCCTATATTTTTTTTTTGCCTCTAAAAGTTACATGTACATTTAACAACTTCGACATATACATGTATTATATGTGCTTCTTGCTGATAATATAAACTCAAACTAGAAATTAGGCACATCTTGAAATTAAAGATAATTTTCATCGTCATAGATTTTTCTGTGAATCTGTTAGTTTCAAAACATGTTTTTTTATGCAAACTATAGGATACATACAAATGCTGAATGACTTGTTTCCTCTAAATGATGTTAGTGCTAAAGCCCTGTGTTTATGTCTTTATTAATTTAAATACTAACATTTATCAGCTCCTTTATATTGAATGAATTTGTGTGCCAAGGGCAAATGATACACATCCTCATTTTATTGATGTTGATGAAATTTTTACTTGTAAGTGAGATGTGATAGGGTGTAAGAAGTTCAACTTGTTGTTAATCATTATGACATGCATTTTCTACTGTCAGTAGACTAAAAGATGAACAAATTAAATGCAGTAAAAGATGATTTGTACTTCATTGTAATTCTATGTAATGGCACGGGCATTGAGAGTTTGCTATGTCAGTCGTTCCATTCCACTTTCTGTTTCTAGATAATAATTCAAGAACCCTTTCACTAATCCAAACCAAATTTGAATAAATGCTTACTCATCATGGAGGAAGATGCCTATTGATTTTAGGGTCAAAGATCAAGGATGCTGTTAGAAAAATACAATTTTATAAATACCAGTATTTTTTTTTCTAGATGAAAACTTACCTTTATCTTAGAGAAAACCTTTTGATAAAAGGGTTAATAGGTCAAGGTCACCATTCTTTCCATTGGTTGTTGATGTAGTGGGAGCATTCATTTTACAAACATTTTGTCTAGTGGTCAAGTAGATCAAATATTCTTATGCCCCCTGTAATTATAAATCCAAAAACTGTAACCTTAGCCATAACTTTAGAATGGCAAGTGATTAGACTCACATCTCATGTTTATTCCTCGTGTCAAAACATTTCTATTGGTTGATAAAAATTAACCTTCTGCGTGGAGTTTGACCTACTTTTGAAAAACTTTAACCTTGGACTTAAAACTCTTGAATGGCAAGAAATGGAGATTTTATGTGAAATTCTTTTGAACAGAAGTGTACTTTGAAAATCTTGTGTTTTATCCAATTTTGAAAATCCATCAACCTTGACCACAATTCATGAATTGCTAGTGATACAGCTGTTATATTTCACATGTATTCCTATATGGCAAGTTATCTCTATTTGTACCAAAAACATCGACTTTCTTTCAAGATTATGCCTTTTGTACTGACAAAGATGTCGAATGGGATGAGAACGTCATCTTGTCAGAAATGCTACATGTACCAGCTAACCAAGCCATGATCATAATGGAATGAATCACCTTGTCCCATTGACTGGTGGTTTTCAGTAGTCGTGCTTTTACAGCGCAACACTTGTATGCCAATTACATGTAAAAGGTTCTACATTTTATGGTGAAAGCGACAGGGTCAGTTAATATTTTATTGATACTTCTTTGGATGGACATCATACCGGTATTGGCCAAGACCCTTTTGCAAAGAGTCACTCAAACTGGTAGTAGATCAACTCCTGAAGGAAGTTTGACTACATCCCTTTTGAAAGCCATAGTTTGGATTCCAAAAATTTCGACAAATAGCAGATGAACCAGAACTGTGTTGTAATTTGCCAATAGCAGATGCTAAACTTAATCCTGCTTCAACATGCACTTATCAACACTATATGACCTTGTCCATCTGACTTCTGCCAGATCTTGTACACAGCTTGTTAATAAGCCCAAGGAAATAATTGTCCATATAATGTTCATGTTCCAGAGTTTGTCTCACCTGATACTTGTAGTCAGACATACCAGTGTTAATGACCTTGACTTCTATGTTAGTTTGAGTCATGACACATCCAATAGTTAACACCAATATTGTAGGACAGTGTTATTACATTACTGCTATCTTCAGGTCAACTACTAGCCTACAAACAAAACCTGCCGGCCAATAGCCCATTTTCTAGTTCGGAGTTGTGACTGTTCTACACCAAGATTTTACACATGTATATGCAAATTTGGCAAAATTTGTCATAGTGACATCATATTTGATGGCACTGTCTTAATACTTCCAGATGTCTAGTCATGTTTCTTATTGTGACATCACAATAAAAACATCAACAAATTTTGTGATTTCCAATGTCCTGCTGTCTGACTAGATTACTGTCAAGCTACTGTAAAGTTTGTTAGACAATTTCTAATTGCAGGGCAACAATTTTTGGTAACATCAGACTACTGTCCTGTTCGCTAAATCCATTGCACCCTGTTTTTCCGGTTTCCTCTGAAATATGACATTGTCATCTTCCAAAAAGAAATCAATTTTATAGTACTCCTTTAGGTGTAACAGAAAATACTATCGTTTTGCCTGTATGTCAATTAAGATAGAAATAGGATGAAAAGTAAAAAGTCTTTCAAATTTTTCTATATAAATCACTGAAAATATGTGACGTCAGGACGCTTTGATGTTACTGTTTACTATTATTGACAAAGAGAACAATATGGTGGTAGCTTGAAATTAACATGGGAATTTCCCATAGACATTTCATTTTTCATATTGCGGTTTGAAGGCAGCTGATATCATATGGTAAGTTAATTTCCAGTTATGACTAAAGATGGTCAATTCTCAGAAACAATTATTAATCAGGAAAATTCTTCAGACGACAGAATAAATCGCCAAAACAGGATGCTCTGGATTTATTGAACAGGAAAGTAGTTAATTTTCATGAAGAGTATCACTGAGGGAGGGGATGGGAGAGTACCCATAATAACAGCATACATTCATAAAGAAAATAACATGTTTCTGACTTTTATATGATGCATTTAATAATGCACAAAAAATGTAAAATGGGATAAGTACATTGGTGATTACTATAACTAAACATCATCAACTTCACTGCAGAAAAAAGACACATCTTTTAACATCAGTTCAATAAATATCTACTTTTAACTTACATGTGCAAGATTTTCACAGATAAAATCTATACATCTGTACAATATTATTTGCATTTCTTGACAAGTGTTTAAGACGTACATACTGATTGTAAGTACGACAATGCTTTATTAGGAAATTCTCTTCCTCATACCTCTACTATACATACACATCTACGACCAATATCTGGTGTAGATCTGTTCTATACATATTTACATAGCCAGGCTGCTTGCTTATCATTTACTTTGAATAAACTTTACATCAAGAGACTGATACCATTTCTGATGCAGATTTCATCATACCTAAAAATTCAGTCAACAAAGTTTTACTTCATTTTTAGAAAATAAATGTACATTTGATTAACTATTTAAAAATTTCATTTCTACTCGTTTATGACTTACTGGGTATTTTCTATTTCCCTATCTTCAGAATCTTCTGGCCAGTATTTAATATGGCTCTATGAACTTATAAACACATCAAATAAAATTATAAATATATTTGTACAAAATACATACAACTACAGCTAGTAAAATAGTGACTGCTGCCTTTTGATATTCTCTACAATACTACACAAGTGCCCTGATCAGTATAGCTCATATATTTGCTCCGTTCTGTACATAACCATGTGATATAATAAATTCATAAACTTAAGTAGCACATCCCTGTTTGATGTTCATTGTTCTTACTTCACTCAGACTGACAATGCAGATATAGCTTCATAAAGATGACATTTTCTTTATATGACTGAAAGGTTTTAAGATAGTATTCAGACATTCTTGCAATGTTCAGGAATTTTGTAAGAGGAAAAAAATTCAGATGAAAAAATACATTTTGTTTCTTTTTCATACTTTCTTCAAGATAAGTACATTAAATCAGTAACTTTGAAATGAAATATTAATTCATGCTGCTAGATATTTCATTATCAAAATGTAAACACTATTTAAGTAACAAATTTCATAAACTCAAATCCTAAAAAAATACAAAGGCTGAAAAGATGGTGGGAAGATTTAATGCATGGTCTGTTCCGAGTATTTGATAGAGTCAGGAATAATTCATCCATTCATTTACTGTAAGGAGATCTTTGGTGAGGTGGAAGCTGGTTTCATCCATTCATTTTACTGTAGGAGATCTTTTTATGGCGTGTATGTTGGTTGCCCACTTCTTTGACAATTTCGTCATCATAAAAGATACTGAATCTTCTTTCCGATGCCTCTGACTGAAAAAAAAGTTAATAATGATCAAGAGTTCTTATTGTATCTGTATCTCCATATCCTTAAATTTATTTCAATGATTACATGTACTGATGGAAACTGACAGAAAAATTATTTACTTGTCATATTAAGGAGATGGATTTCCAGTTCTGATCAACCACATGAACCTGGCAGAACATCGTCGGAAACCCACGACATCTTATTTGTTATACTACGTTAGATAATCATAGGGCAATAGGCTGTAGGGTTTCCAACCATGCTGGCAGAATTGCTATTTTTTTTTTTTTTGATTTTACTGATTTAAAGCTATAATTCAAAGCTATAATATGCCAGAGTACATGTATTTATGGCAAAAATTACTTAATCAAAATGTTCATCAAGTTTTGAAAAAAATCTTCAAAGAAATATAATAATTGTTCACAAGTACAAAGAAAGACTTCTATCTTTAATCTTCATATTATCTTATCCACTTCAAAAATTTTTCGGCTGACTGTCATTGTACAATTTATCACATGATACCCTTGCACATTGTAATACAATATTACACTACACTGTTTAAGGACAGTTACAGGTATGTCACCTGTTGCATGTTTAATCCTAAATACGTGTATGTGTCCTTGACGTTGAAGGTAACCTTGACGTTGAAGGTAACCTTGATGTTGAAGTTGACCTTGACACTGAAGGTGACCTTGACCCACATTGGGTGTTGATTCTCATCATGCTTGACAATTCCTGCAAGTTTGATTGAGTTATAATACATATTGATAAAGTTTTAACCATACGTGTGAAAATGTGACTACAGACAGACACCAGACACAATGATCTCTATTACATGTAGGTTGCCTTTGCATTGCAAATAACATAATCATGACAATAACGCTATATGTATGTCATTATTTTTTCAATCATACATACATCATATCACTTCGGTGAATTCTCAATTAGAGTGTAAACTTAAAACTGTTTTTAACTTCACTACTGAAAACGTGAGAATGTTTTTCATAGAAAATGGAAATGTAAAATTTTTACATTTTCTTTCAATTAAGCCTACCTGTACATGTTGTATATACTGTAATGAGACTTCATGAATCTGACATGGTGTTTCTATTTCATATTTGTCATTTAAGAAACTTGTCAAGTGATTTCAGTCCCTGTTTCAATGTCCAGACAATCAAATTCCTCATTTCATAACAACAGGATGAAATAGAAAATAATTTTCAGATCTTCTGCAGTATGTATGAGGTTACAGCAAAACTTACAAGTCTAGACCTAACATGTTTTGGAAGTTCTTCATCGAGGGTCCATAACTCATGACGCTTATACTCCTTTTCTGTACCATCCTCAAACTGCACCTACAAAGTGAATGATTAGCTATATTTTACAATATCAACATTAAGTTTATCAGACAGAGGAAAAAGTATCACAATTACAGAAACTTGACTTATCATTAAATGAAAATCTTATTCTTATAATCACTTCAAAGAAATACACCTCTCAAAAAATTAAGGTAGCAAGGTTTCTACTTGCATATTTAAGATATTTTTCATTTTTCTATGTGATGAATAAAAATGCATTTAGACATATTTAATGGTTATTTCTTACTAAATAGAATCTAGCACCACTTTGAGTTTCGGATAGAAAAATATAAGTTGAGGGTGGGATTGATCAACAAGTCCAAACCTAGTGTTAGTCCACCCAAGACTGATATTTTATGCAGCCATGTATGTAAACAGACTTACATGGAACAATGTATGAACACTGCTTCCTTTGAACTTGGCACCATAGAGTTCATTATCAGTCCATTTTACTTGTACAGCTGCTCCTATGGGAGGAGGAATATTTGGGGAGTAGCCCTGCAAAACATTGTGTCATACTGAAAGGCACCACATATATATTTCATATCTTATACAAATATAGATTTTTGATGAGGTCCACTCCAGACTATTCACACTAAGTTAGCTACTGGTAGACAAAGATCACAGGTCAATGTCATCCAATATCTGACAGGGCCTGTATATACCGGTAATACCAAGTAAGCTAATATCAATAGTCTATGTCAGCTTTTTAAACTTGAAATGTTACTGAAATACAGATTACAATACAATACTATAAATATACAATGTATATATCAAAGATTTTAAGTTACTGTAAAATGAGTTGCATCTCTAAGATGTTCAAAATGATGATCATACTTAAGGCACAATGCTAAATATTGAATTGATATTGATTCAGCAATTCTATGGAATTTGCATAAGACACTGGACTTGCTGTATTTGTTAGAATCCTACCACCATAACAAAGGTACCAAATGAAATGGATAATTGTTACATCAAGGAATTAGGTTTGGTAATCTTCCAAAGTCTAAGCACACAAGACCTCATGTTTACAAACCAGAAATTGATTAATCAGACAAAGTCCAAAGTTCATTAAAATTACTAAAAGATGAATATAAAAGAAATATTTTCACAAAAGTCCACTGAAATCTTACCACAATGTCCTCAGGAAAAGTATCATCACTGAAAGAACCATCATCAAAATCCAGAGAGTAGAATGTTTGATGTTCTATCTTGATTACTCCAGCTTTGTAGTATCTGGTATTTCTGTGTTTGGCAAACACCAAATCTCCTATCTCAAGCTGTGTTACCTTCCGCTCCTTAGCCATCACCTTTAATCAAAATAAATAAATATATATTTATAAAGCTAGAATCTATTTCAGTACATGTATTGAATTTGAGCTACATGTTTGATTAGATTCTTTGGGTTTTTTTTTTCTTTTTGAAATACAGAATAATGTTCTGAAGCTGATGCAAAATCAACATGAGGAAATGAGGAAATTAATTCCTAAAAAAAACCTCATTTCTCTATCATAGCTTATATGCTATTGCTTCCCACAGACCTTGGTGATGTCATAATAACCTAAACATCAGATACTTTCCAACATTGTTTTCCTCAAAAAAAGATGTCAGTAAAAGTGAAAAGATGACAACAAAATAAAAACTGACCTTTTCTTTGTGTGTGCCATGTTTATTACATGTGACATAGACAGGGAAAGGCCAGTCACTCGTCTCAAACATCACCCCTGCTGCATAGGCACAAGTTACATGGAAAGAAGAGGTACACCTCCCTAGGGAACACTGTACACACATTCCTGATGACTGATCACTGTTCTTCATAGGACTGCAGTAGTAGCACTTCTGTAATTTATAAATCTGATGGTTAATTATTTTCAATTTCATAATCATTTGTAAAACTTCAGTAGAAAGGAGTTGGTATATACAGTAACACACAACACACATGCATGCCATGAGGAATAGCAAATTAATAGCCCCTTCAAGTTTTGCTCTATTGACACGTATAAATACATTATGTGTATGACAATCAGACTTACCAGTTTTGACCTGTCAACATTCATATCGTCTGTATTTATGGGCTCCCTCCGTGACGGATTCTCAAACTTGACCTCTGGCAGAGTTAGAGCACAAACAATGTGAGCCCACTTGCCATCTGTAGTTGGTTTCAGTGCGCCTCCACGTAAACAGCATAAAGAACACTCCTAAAACACAATCAATCAAATCAACATAGCATGAAAAGTGATCAACTTTTCTGATTGCGGAAAACAAGGTGCTAAATTTCATGAAGTCACAATGATTTTACCTCGATAAAACAAGCTTCAAACATTGAAAATGCATTATAATGTCATTGATTTTCTCAAAATTTTCATGCAATCAGGTAAATTTAAAACCTGAAATAGATTTTTCTTCAATTAAAATACATTTTAATTTTAAAAATTTTATTCTACATTATCAGATTTATATGAGTAGAATAACTTCAAACCTTGATGCAATAATTTTAATATACATGTACATGTATCAATTATAAGAGACTGTAGATACTAACTGCTGATAACATTTGTCTGGTACATCTTGTACATCTCCAGTTCTTGGTGTTCTTGGGTACATCTAATACTCCATAGCAACCTGAGAAACAAAATACATGTACATGTATATACACATTTAAACTTCTAACCTACATCAAGACTCTAAGTCTATGAGCATCTTGTGAAATCTTTAACATAAACAAATGAATTCTGAATTTTTTAAAATAACATGTAGGAAATCTTCTACATATAAAAATGCATTTCAAAAATTTTGAAAATATACTATTGAGTATTCTCATTGATGAAAAAGTTTTTTCCTTACTTGCATGGACACAGATTTTACATTCTTGACAAACGAGTAGAGGGCTAAGTCCGTCTTTGTCCAGAGAGACATTATGAATCATAGGACGAGGGTTCTCAGGGCTACAAACAAAGCACATCTCAGGGATCATAGGTAAAGACTTGTCTGGTAAACTCTTCATGTAACTCTTCACACACTTCTTCGTTAATTTGATGTTTTCTTCCTCATCTTCAAGTAGGTACTGTGAAAATAATCATCATTAAAAATCATTAGAATGAATTACCACTATAAAGTATATCATTATAATTGACCCTTCCAATTGCGGGAAAAAAATGCAAAATTTCGTGACGTCACAATGCTTTTTCCATGTGTTTACCTCGGACAAACAAGCTTCGAACCTCGGTCAAACATCGAAATTGCATTGTGACGTCATGGAATTTCTCAAATTTTTCCCGCACTCGGAAGGGTCAATTATTTAATATCAAAATAAATTATCATCATTATAAATTACCAATCATAATTCAGTTTAAAACAGACATTACTTCATCATTAAGGTTAAAATCAATGCTGTATTTTTGCTGGTGGAAAATTTTGTGATTACAACATCAAGATGTTACACATGACATGGGGTAAATATTCAAGATATAAAACGTCTCTGCCCTTTTAAGAATGCACCAGGATTATTTTCGAGTGCAGCGAAACTTTTGTAAAGTTCTTTGTTTCATGAATTATGTTAAACTTACCCCTACACAAAAATTTTCCATGTTTACAGTACATTTAAATGCATTACTAAACTTAGAACTATACATTGATCAGAGTAAGAGTTCGTTTGAATGATAAAACACCAACCTGTAATGGTTTGAACAATGAGCAGATAATGCAGTGAGGGGCCTTTCTACAAACTCTCATATTAAACTCTTGTTCTGCTTCAAAGTTGAGGAGTAAATGCTGCCATAATTTTTTTACAGGTCTGGACCAGGGCTCTGACATAATGCTGTTCAATACTATTGCATGATCTGCTTCTATTAAGGTGTTAAATAATATGTGTAAATATACATAAAAGTGATAAAAACATAAGCAAAGTTTTGTTTTACATACATGTATTAACATTAATAACATGTACATGTACCATGTAAAGGAAAGGAATTGTTTTAGATAATGGAGAGATAGAAATACTGGTAATGATACATTTTTTTTAAAGTAATTTGAAAAGTAAATGCCTTCCTAGTAATTTTTATTTAAATAGTAATGCAACTGAGTAGTGTACATCTATATTGTATATATTTTAGTATCATGTTTAAACACTATTAAAGATGCATAAATATCATTTAAGACAAAGTTAAATTCTATTACAGTATTTGCTGTATTTTGAAATGTTTCCACTAGAATTTGGTTGGACTAAAATAAGTATATGTAATGTCAATGAACAAAAGATTGTCCTTGTACATGTATGTACCTTTGTGGGGAGAACCATCAGAAGAACTAGATGTGCTTGACTTTTTACTTCTCTTAATAAATATATCAAGTATGATTCATTATTTGCCGTATTTTGAAATGTTTCCACTAGAATTTGGTTGGACTAAAATAAGTATATGTAATGTCAATGAACAAATTTTACAAAAGATTGTCCTTGTACATGTATGTACCTTTGTGGGGAGAACCATCAGAAGAACTAGATGTGCTTGACTTTTTACTTCTCTTTGGCTCACTTTCTTCCTTCGGCTTTGATTTCTTTCCACTGGCCTCCTTCATTTTTTTAGTTGTATCCATGAGGTGATTAATGGCTTTCTCTATATTCTCTTTCTGTTGCTTTTTAGGGGATTTCTTACTATCATCTGAGGTAGATTTACGCTTCTTGGCCACCTAATCAAATAGGATCATAACATTAAAATTCTAAACTGAAATTCATGCAAAGACTGACCATATCTTTCTGAAAGAAATTTCTAATTGTCTTTGAAGAAATTTTAACAAGAAAAATTAGTTCTGATACCATGAAATTAAAGTTCTTCATACAGATAGTTTGAATCAATGTATATACTGCACCTTTTCATGACCATGTTCCTCCTGGCTGGTCATCTCATCTCCTGCCTTGTGCTTGCCATTTGACATCTTTTTATTTCCAATAAAGCTGCTATAACCAGACGTCTGTACGACCGTCCTGTCTACATCTGCTGTAGGACTCGACATACGATAGATAGGGGACTTAGGGTTACTGGTACTGCATACTGAGTGTGTCTTAGAGGGACTGACTGCATACTCGTGATGACTGGGAGATGACATCTGTGGAGCGGTGGTTACTGCTGTACTTACACTAGAAACCTGAGATATAGGAACAATAGGCTGGGGAACCAGCTGTAGGACTTTGTTAGGACTGACGATCGCACCGTAACTTTGATCTGTTTCCATTCCTTTTATGACACTACTTGCACTATTTACATTTGCAGTTGAATTTTTCACAACACTTGTTTTGTCTATCACAGATGGGGGACAAGAGGGGGTTGTTACCAAACTCTGAAATACTGGGGTTTTGGCATCCACTTTAAATGAAGATGGGGTGGGGTGTAGCTGTGTTACTCCCTGCAGAAGAAACTGAGTCGTTCCTGTAAATTGAGGACTGCCTCCAAACTGAGGCAGTGTTTTGTGTTTGACAGCCGTACCAAGTACAGGTGCTGTAATCCCCTTACCAGCAGTGACCAGCTGTGAGGATGTTGTTAGCAGACCTGGTGGTTTAGATTGAGATACGATACAGAGACCAGCATTCCTGGGGACTTGTTGTGGCGTCACTGCTACAGTCAGAGGCTGTGATATAGAGGATGGTGACTGTCCATTTAGTGTCTGTATTGGCTGCTGTTTGAGTATATTTACAACATTTTGTTGAGAACTTCCAACAGGAGCTGCAACTTGTATTGCTCGTATTGGTAGATTTGGTACAATAGATGTTGGTTGTAAGCCCTGAACATTTTGTATTGCTTTGCTTGTACCAGGTGAAGTGATTCCATACACGCCTACTTTCCTTGAGGTATCTGAGTTTATGATTGTAGACGTTTTACCAGGAGCAGTTGCTGGCACAACATTCACTACATTCACTGTCTTTGTAAGCAACTGATTATTCACAACACTGGTTGTCACCACAGGTTTTACAAGCACCTGCAGTGAGGAGGAGTTCGCTTGATTAGTCACTTTCTGTTCACTTTGATTCACTATACTCACTCTACCTTGAGAGGCCTTCAATAGTTGTCCAACAGTTTGTTTTGAGGTCACATCAATGGTAGACAGTTTATTTGCAGGTTGATTTAACCTAACCACATCAACAACTCCTGTGCTACTATTAACAATTACGTGCTTTTGTTTCCCCTGTGATGCATTAATAGAAGTAGCCGCTGTAGAAGAGATGATACCAGTAGTTGTGCCAGAATGCATCACAGGTATATTCACTAAAAAAGTCTGCTGTTGGGAAGTAGGTGTTGTAGAGTGTACATTAGCTGTCGGTGCCCGTAATGGATTTTGCAGTCGAGCTGCAGCTGAAGCAGCGTTCAGATATTGGAAGCGCATGGGGGTTTCCGGTTGAGCTTGATGAGCTGGTTGCTGTGTGAGCAGAGTATTAGAAGTTTCTAATTTTCTGCCTTGTAACTGACCAGCTGCCTGCTGTCTTTGTTGTAAGTTGGCTTTGTGGCTGATCATTTTGGCAAAAGTCAAAGAGTTTACAGCACTTTGTTTGGTGGCAGGTGGACTACTATAAGGAATGCTTCCTGTAGCTGCAGCACTAAGTAAACTAAGGTTAGATGTTGATGTGGGAGATCCTAGTCCTCCATGATCGTGGATGACACCTGCACTAGCTTCCTGCATGTTCACTATTGATGTTGGGTTAAGGAGAGATCTTGGTGATCTACTCGGAGAAATAGCGGTAGAACGGGGAGATTTACTTCCTGCTGAACATGGTGACTTCACAAGCTCTGTACTGGAACCAACCGAATCCCGTTTCTGATTCACCATATTGTTAGTTAATTCAAATATTTGATTCATGCTAGAAAACAGACTTTTCTGCTGCCCTGTTAGTTTGAGCTCAGGTTTCATGAGTTGGGCCTCTAACTCTGACTTTGGTGGTGTTGAGGTTGTTTGAGTATTACTATCAGCAGAAGACCTCTGGGGACTTGTATTAATATTTGACATTTCCCCTTGATTTTGAGGTAAGCTTTGTATGGTATTTCTTTTGCCATCCATTGCAAGTGTCAGATCCAAAGCGTGACTATCATGCGCATCTGTGGTACTAACTCCAACAGTTTTTACATACTGAGTAGGATTCTGCACTGACGGTGTGACAACAGTCAACTTCGATGAGCCTGAAAGTTTTGGAGATAAGGCTGCATTTTCAGCATTAGCTGCCTGTGCATGATCAGATACGCGTGAACCAGAAAGTGACACAGTATTTGCTCCATGAGAGGAAACGATTAAATCACCAAAGGTGAGACCCGATGATGATCCAAAAGTTGGACTGCCAATTGCTGCAGTTTTCACTCCTTTACTGTTTTGCAGCATCTTCTGTTGTTTTATCCACTGTATAGTGGGCATCAGGAAATTCAATCTATTAAATTCAGTAGCTTGTGCTTTAGCTTTGGTTTCTGACAATGGAATGAATGAGTAAGAACTCTTTAGTTGCGGATTTTCTTTCCTTGGTTTCTTTTTAGGGATTATTTGATCAACAGACCTGACAGTCTCTACTGTAGGTTGTGCTGCGTACACAATCTCTGATTTCACTTGTTTCACATCATTGTCCAGATTTCCTTGTGTTTCACCCTCAAGCAAATCTTCAGCCTTTATTATCTCAACATTTAGCTCTTTAACTTTTTCAGCTTCTTCAGGGACTTTAATCTTTCGCTTCCTATACTGTCTTGGCTTGGGAGGTGCTTCCTCCACCACACTGCCTGGCCGTAATGCCATTGCTGCTGATCTAGCTGCTACCAAGGACTCAAATGCTGCCTGAAAGGATGCCGGAGATTTCTTATTTTCCTGGGCTTCCTTTTTCACCACATCCTTTAAGTACACATCAATTTTACGTTTGGAAGGTTCATCGGAGTCTGAAGATTTTCCCGTTTGAGATTTGTCCGTTTCAGACTTAACGTCAGCCTCTTCCTCTGTTGTTCCACCATAATCATCAGACTCGTCAGTGCTCTCACTTGATGATGATTCCTTTCCATCAGTGTTCTGTGGTTTTTCTTTTTCTTTAACTTTTTTCTTTTTCTTTGCTTTATGGCCATTTTCAATTGTCTCCTTTTTAATAGCTTTACTAGCTCTTGATATAGGATGTCTTTTTGTCTGCACAGTACCAGAATCATTGGCTTTCTGATGGTCAGAGTCCCTGTAAGCACAAAGTAACACAATAACAAATAGACATTTGTATGAAGAACATATACATGTACTTCTCCGTAATCAAGCTTTGCATTCAATCGTGCATTTGTATGAATAAAGAAACATTAGTTCTCTGTAATCAAGCAGTTTATATGATTCAGCATGATTTTATGAATGAACATTCAGATTCTTTCCAGGTTTACAACATAAAGAGAGGATATTTCAAGTACGTATAATACTCATCAGGGCATTACACAGCCAATTGTGCCTCATATGAAATTCATGTGAAATTTACATGAACTTTACATGAAAGTTCACATGAAATTTATGTGAAATAAGCACGAACATGAAATTTACATAAAATTTTTCACACGAAATTCATGTGAAGTTTTTTACATGGATGTTATGTGAATTCAATTTCCTGTGAAGGTCACTTAGAAAAATTCACGTGAAAGAAATTTATGTGAAATTCATGTGAAATATTTTTCACATGAATCTTATGTGAAATTTATATGAATTTTACATGAACTTTCATGTGAAATTTACATGATGCTCATTTCATATGAATTTCATGTGAGGCACAATTGGCTGTGTACATGCAATAATTCCACCTACATTTTCTATAGAGTCATTCAATCAATTTTTTATGACGTGTCCCTTTTTTTAAGTTTCTCTTTCCAAATTAAATTTGCATTGATATTTAGGTTGCAGCAAATTAAGTTTATGTGTCAAAACATTAAAGAAGGTTTCCCTTGCACGAAAGTAAATTGGCTGTGCAGAAATTGTTTTGAACATAAAACACATATTTCAATAGGTGATTACATTGCTTAATTAATTAGCATGTATGCATCATGTCATTAATTATAGTATTAAACATTACCTGTGTTTATTGTAAAGTTTGCTCTGGTCATCCTCTGGGTGGGGTCCAATATCTTTCCCGTTTTTCCAGGCCTGGTATCTCTCTGGCTGAAATCTCTTAACGAAGCAGTCCATTGATATCTTCACACCATCTTTGCGACATGTACACTATAGAAAAAATTCATACTGGAAATTCATACTATCTACATGTACATGTATGTGTACATGTCCCTTACGGACCATCAGAACACATCTTTGCACAATAAATTACAAACCAAACAAATTTCATCTCTTACATTGTACCATTGAATATCATCTATACATTGGTAAGTTTATGTCTCATGTCCACAATAGAGATTTTAAATTCTTCACTTGATATGGATTTGAATATTAAGGTATCAAGATATAGTCATATACATACAAATTATGCCTTGTCTTATTTTAATCAGGACTGAATAATGGACAAGATATTGTGTTTCCTGAAACTTTAATTGTAAATACAGACTTTTTTTCTCCTAGAATTTACCTGTAAACACCTTTTTCCGTATTCAATCCACCTTCTAGTGGCAAAGTTTGTTGACTCTGCACAATTAAATCCATGATTGTAACCAGCATGGTAGCCATAGGGAAAAGTTATCATAAACTCTCCTGCCTCTTGTGTTATCTATGAAAGAAATGGCATAAAATCAGCAACAGCATTATGCTACTTAGCATATGTACATGTAAAACACCCCATGGAGTCTTAAAATTTTTGAGTGGATAAATAATCCAAGTCGTTCATACAGATTTAAGTTCTAACCTTGTGTTAAATTTAATTTCTACTGGTTAAAAGGTAGAATTGTACCTTATTAAATGGTATGGAATACTGTTTCAACATTGCAGGCGATATCAATGTCATTTTATGTCGAAGAAATGCTGGACATGCTTGAAAGCTGCTTGGGAAAAACCCTGTAAGGTAAACAAATAGATCAGTACATGTACAAAAAATGTAAACAAACCAAAATAGTGTCATACATGTGGATGTGTTAAGCTAAGTGTTGCAGCAGATAGAATTGTTGTCAATATTTTGAAGATACACCATGCTTTGACAGATCTATGTGAGAATATAATATCTACATATGAAACCTTATTTGTTATACATGTACGTTTTCTAGACGCTGCTATACAATTTCCTCCAAATAGTATCTCTAATTTCTTATTCAATGCAGTAACATTTCAATACCAATTCATATTTCATTTCAATGTAATATTCCATAAGTTTTACAATCACTTTCCAAGTTTTCGCCTTATTTCCGAGTAGAAATTGATGGTTTCAGAGTTATTGGAGTTTTCATTAGTAATATTATCATAGGAATTAGAACATATTGTGCGTGAAACGACCAAACCAGACTGTGTCAATACCTTGAGCAAGTCTTTCCAATCTTCGTCCATGCTCAGGTGGGATGGCATACCAGGATTTGGGGGCCCCAAAGTGTAAGTAATTAATGCTGTAAAGGTCCATGTCCTCCGTGTGCCAAGGGAAGGTTGTCTTCCACATACCAAAGTACAGATATGCCGTGTTAACTCCCTCTATCTTTATACCATAATCTCCATTAACATAATCTAGGATGGTGCCGAGACGTTGGATATTCCAGTAGTCCTGATCGTCATCATACAGGGATCCCGATATATCAGCACCATATATAGGGTTGACAAAGGTTATGTTCTTCCAGTACTTTCTCTCAAGTTCTTCATAATCAAAATGGCGTGGCGTACGGTATCTGATATAGCAAAATCAGAAAATAAGATAATAGTAGGGCATATGTCATAAATTAATTAAGATTAAGGGACAGAGATTTATAAGACCAATTTCGGATCAATATGTCCAAGGTTAATCAGATTAACAGTTAACCTATTGTCCAAAACTGGTTACAAATTTCCAGTTCCCTAAACTATGGTAAACTTAGGCCAATATGATGAACAAAAGATGTCATTATAAAATTAAGCTTTATCAGTAATGTTACATTACACCACAAAATAAATCAGCTCAGAAATAAACATGAAGAGACTCATTTTAAAAATATAAAATATGGTAGATAGTTACTCGAGATAAATTTTCAACTGAATTTGAATTACCTATCACTGTTTGCCAACTTCTCAAAATCTTTGACAGACATGCCCTTTTTCTGTATGTTGAACTGCTGATAGAGTCCTTGACAACCAGTGACCACCTGAGTGATGGGAGCAGGGATGGTCAATTCTATGTCATCGTAACCAGCTCTACGTGGCTTCCACTCAGCCGGAGGAATCACCTTATAAAAGATTAGTAGAAGTAATGTTTGAAAATCAGGCTGAATATACTGAATGGCTGGCATACAATAGCATACATGTACTTGAATCACATTTTGTAACATGCAGTTTTATCTGAAAATTCTGATATACCAGACTACATACCTTGGCAACCCCTGCTTTATGAGCTCCCTGTGATTCCATGTATTCTACGAACTTGGTGAAATCCTTAAATTCCTCCATGGTTGGCCTAAACACCATGATTTTAGGAATACTATTACCACCACTTGATGACTCCATTTCTCAGTATTCTATCTTGCAGAACTTCAAAGAAACAAAATAATAATTGTTTAATAACTGCTATTTACCTTAACCTAAATAATATGGACAAACTTTAAAGGCAATGCTATTCACTAAATTAAATACATTTATGATTTTACAACATTTTTTGTAAAGATTAGGAAGTAAGTAGTGTTGTGCAGATTATTGCCGACTTCATTATGATAATTGATTATGATTTTGATAATCGATTATAAGGTAATCATGAAATTTGAAACATAATAAGAATGAAATATTTGCATCATTAAACTGTATTTTTGCTAGAGAAAAAGTTCATACGTCGTCCTAATAATTTAAAGTCAACTCATATATCTTTCACTTTGACTTAGGCCAGTATGCATACTTGTAAAAGTTGTATGAAACATTTTGCCAAGTTACCAAAAAGTTTGCTGTCCATAAAAAGTAAAGTAATGGACAAATCATGAAATATTTCACAGTTTTGCAGTGTACATATACGGTATCATAAGAATCTGATTATAATCGATAATCAATAGAAAGGCTTATCAAATAAATCGATTTCGATTACTCCATCCAGTTCCCAACACTGCATGTAAGTTACATGTAAATGTACCAATTCCCCTGCAATTAACTTCGATTTGCAACAGAATCACAATCTTTACTACAGCAATGATATGCGAATTGTTTTAAAACAAGGTCGAAGACCAAGGTCATTATCCCAATGACATGATTACCATGACCTTAGACTTTAACTTCTTTATTAACAAAAAACCACAACTTTCTCTGGGGACTGATCTCTTAAACCATAACTAGACTAGTGTAAGACAGACCTTGATATTTAATTTGAAGTTTGATTCCATGATCAAGTAAAACTAAAAGCTCTTGGCACGAGCTAATAAGTTTTTCGTGTTGCTAAATCCCAACCTTTTCTGTATCATTCAGTGTATGTTACTACCGATCTAATACCAATCTTTCTTGAAAAACGTTGTTTAAACTAGTAACAAGCCTACAAAGAATCTACAAAAGTCATAGATTACTTAAAGTCAGAGGTGGTTTGCAAATTATCGGAAGAAGTAGGTCAATTTCCATGGTCAAGGTCACTGATTCACTTGGTCAAAGGTTATACTAGTGTAACATGGAGGCTCTTGTCATAATGATAATCAAAGTCTTATAAATATGGTTCCAGAGGTTATAATAACCAAGTTTTCAGTTCATCGTGATTTATTGGGTGCAAGAATTTGCAGAAATCATTAAATTGTCAATTTGTACACAGTGAAGCTGTCAGAGCAATAATACCTGCATAAAAATAGTTCCGGCACAAATGAGATATCAAAGGCAGGCGACAGAAATGTGCAGTTATTCCCAATAAATTCTTTCACAAAAAAACATGATAAAGAGCTACATTGTTTTTCCTGAAATCTTGTACTGACAAAGCAATTAAGATGCAAACTATCTAGAAACATCTAAACAGGAAGCCGTGTTATGCTTGTAAACAAAATGGCGGATGAATGCAACTTCACCGATCGGCGAACCAAGCCAGGATTTTTTTTTCGGTTGCATCAATATACAAGACTGCCTGGGGCATCGAACTTGCATATTTTCCGATGATACATTGATGTGATATCGCAACTGACAACGAATGATAACTACAACACACAGAAAACTAAAACTTTCGACAAAATCGAGACAACAAACGACATGTTTCAAGATAAAATGATTATGACAGATTCCAACAAGGACGTTGTGGAATTTAGCATCAATAAATCATACACATTTGGCTGCAATTGGTTTAGTAATTAACTTAAGATTTCCTACCTCAAAATCAATTGCTATTTGCCACACTTAATGACACAATTTCTCAAAAATTCGTATTCAGAAATCATTTTGTCTACGTGCTGAATGCGAGGTGAAGCTCTGAAACGCAAGCTACCTCCGACCTGAAAAATAGGTCTGTGATTTTGGTAGTGGATTTTAATAGAATGCTGAAAGTAAAATTTGATCAATGAATTTTCCACAACGAAAGGTAAATGCTATTTAGCTGAGATGTCAAAATATGCTAAATGTATGAAGTTCGATTCTAAAAAATGTAAGCGTATGAATCTATCATAACATGACGACAGATTGCATATCATTAAAGTCGTTTTAGTCTTTATAGTGTGTTTCATTTATAAGACTTGGCAATTTCTAAAGAGTTGCCTCTCTTTATACTTTTTTGATACTTGTTATAGTCAGTTCAATACTTCTCCACATGGTAAGTTATAAATAACCGGAGGGGGGGGGGGGGGACAGAAATTTTAAAATAAAGTTCTAAACTGAAAACCAATATTTTCATCTAACTGGTCATTTCTGAGAGAAAGGGGAATTTGGCACAACTTGAAAATAAATACACTGACACAGAAAACTTGAAAAAAAAAATGTCCCTCTTGCCGTAGCAGAAAATACACATTCTAACCCACATTTCCGCCACAATACCCTCAATATTTTTCGGCTCCTTTAGCTTGCTAAGTTAAAAAAATCTCATACTTTTTGCTTTTCGTGTAAATGACTTCGAGCATCATCTTCCGTTTATTTGTCTTTCACTTCAAGCGCGGGTCGGGGGGGGGGGGGGGGGGGGTCCGGACCCCCCCTGGAATTTTCGAAACATTGCTAATTTTTTGTTATTAATATACATATTTCATAAGATTAAGTCCCAATTCCCCTTTTGTTGTCATAATATTTGAAAAATATATCATGAATTTGTATTAGAAATCATTCATTTTGATAATATTTTGCCGTCAGTATTTTAAAAATTTTCTCTGGCTCGCTTCCGCTCGCCAGAATTTAATACATACATGTACGTTATTTTCAAATGATACTGTGCTTTCCTATACGGTATACAACACATATACATTACACCTAGGTCAATAAACAAGGGCACTAAGGAAACGAAAAGAAACTAAAAAAGACACGAATATGGATTTTATTATAATTCTTGGAAAAAGATTTCGCTGGCTCGCTATAGCTGCCATTTGTTGTATTTGCATATAAGACATGTAAGATTTAAATCAATTACTATGATATGAAAATTCAAAATGTTAAGCTGTTTGCTCGCCATTGCTCTCCAGTCACCTGGTCTTTTTTTTTTAAATAAATAGAGACAGAACTGACAATCATCAATTAATAACTTTATTTTCTTGCGTTTGCCTATTTTTTTTTTTTTTTTTTTTTTTTTTTTTTTTTTTTTTTTTGCTCTTCAAAAAATTTGGACTTTAGGACCCCCCCCCCCTGAAAAAAATTCCTGGATCCGCCCATGCACTTTCATCGGTTTCGGTTCGTCTGCACGTCCAATATCACAAATTTATTTTTTTATATCACAAAAATTTATTTTTTCATATAAAAAACTAATTTGTGATATCACAAAGTTACAATTTTTGATATCACAAAATTGATTTTTTGATATCAAATAATCGAATTTGTGATATAAGAAATTCGAATTTGTGATATCAAAAAATCGATTTTGTAATATCACATAATATGACGGAATTTGTGATATCAAAAATTCGATTATTTGATATCATAAAATAGAATTTTTGATATCAAAAAATTGATATTTTGATATCACAAAATATGAAGGAATTTCTGATCTGAAAAAATCGAATTTGTGATATAAAAAAATAGGGAATAAATAGTAAAACGGCGCCTCATACAACACGACGACTTTGCAGTGAATGCAGTGGGGCACATATGAGAAACGAGAGCAATTAATTAACATCACATCACATCATATCATTGAATTTGAAATTTGTAGGACAGCATGGTATACATATGAATAATCTCCGAAGATTCAAAGTGTAAAACGAAATTCATTATATTATATGCACGTGACACCGCACAGATTAAAAAGGCTAAACAATAGTACAAATAAACAACCAAAATTCTGTCATAATATGGTTATGTTATCGAATCTAGGATAATAGAACATCCAAAATATATTCTGATCGTGTCGAAAAATTCATAGGTTGTATATGCACTCGATGAAATACAACTATGAATCTCGACATGAAAAGATCGATTTTTGCATGGCTTGGCAAAACTCGAAATCGAATCTGGATATAGTGAACGCTGCAGACTTTTGACCTTCAACTAAAAAACAAAGCAGTAAACCATTGGTATACTGCTACAACACCAAAAACAGTTAAAGACAATGAAAATATTTCCATACAGCAGACTAAGACAATGCAACGGCTTTACAATGAAACAAGAAAAATGATTTATAGCAAAATGGTGTATTATCCGGATTACGTGTACAGAAACCCTCCTACTTATCCGGATACACAGAGATCTCCCAAGATATACAACTGTTGTGGGTATAAACAAAAAGTCTTTTCATTGAAATGTGACATCACAAACAAGACAACACAAAACTGTAAATGGATATCAAAAGAAGTGGGCATACAGGGAACAGTTTGGCTCTTCTCTCTCAAACTAGCTTACAACTTTAAAATCACATGAGAAGTCAGATCAACTTTTGCACTGGACAGATCTTCTCATGTGATATTTGGACAGTACCCTCATTGGAGTCCTTTCGCCACGGTTGATCAATGTGCAATGTTGGTTGCTGGTACAAAACGGTAGATGGGTTCAGTACTTGCTCTTTTGATGACTTCAGGATAATATCCGCAATGTAGAAGGCGAATCTTTCGAAATTTTCAATTAAAGTTAAATCGACCTCTGGTCATTCTGATTTTGCTAGCTTATCACGTCATTGTAAGATTCCAAATGATGCATACTATGATGTTGGGAGTGTCCCAAATTTAGAAAAGGTTTTATTGTTATTTTCGTTAATTTTCTAGAAAGTTTCTGCAAGTTTGTGATAACAAAAAACCTTGATCTAAATTTTTTCAGTTTCATTATCTTTTAGTGCAGGCTCTGGTATATCTGATAAGTTGAGAGAAACAAATTCAATACGATGACAGTCTAGAGTTGTCACCGTCATGCCTAAGAAAAGGACCCCGGACTACGGCCTCTTTCTAATGTTAAACGTCTTCAAATTCATTAGCATAATTTAAAAGCAGATGAATTTACAGCATGGACCAGACATGCACGTTTCGGTTATTTAACCCTCGTCAGTGATCCTCAATCTAAACAATGAAATATGGCCAAAATTAGTGAAAATTATGTTCAATATATACCGAAAGACGTAGTAAGATGGCTGGGATATGATGCTTCAGGACCCAGGTTTCAGAAATTTAAGAAAATTTTGTTAACAGAAATAGAAGTACCACTAAAACATTTTAAGTCGTCAAATTTCTGTTGTTTTTTAACGTTTTGCATAAATTCTTTTTCATACCATCATGACATGTAAATACAAATTCGCAACAAGAGGCGCGCAGTTAGTACCTATATGAATTCCAGTAATTTGCCTATCGACAGTATCACATATCGTATGAAAGAGTTCTTTAAAAGGATCGACAAAGCTTCTATCAGTACAGTCACAAAACATTAACCTAGGTCAAAATTTTTGAATGGTAAATTATTATATATGGCTTTCCTACTTCACATGTATGTGTCTTTGACAATACCTTTCTTTTGACACCAATTTTTTTACCTTGTGACCTTGAACATTGATTAACTTTCAAAAACCGGCCCACAATTATTCTCTGGATTTACTTAAACTAGTATTGCCATTTTTGTTTAATTTCTTATTATGTAAAGCGTTCAGTTTATGACCCTAGTTGTTCTTTCTTTTGACTTATTTATGACTTACGTTAGTAAATACTAGTATTCTGTTTTCAAGTTAGTTCTTATTATCCCAAAGTTTAAGTAGTCATTAAGATTTTTTTTTCAAATATTTCAATCGGACAAATTTTCACTGCAACACCCAAAAGATGCATACATACATCAATAAGATGAATGAGCAATCTGAGAACTTGTCATGCAGTGTTCTATCTTTTTTGTTTGCTTCATTTCTCATTTTGCCCTTTGGATTTACTATTTCGAAATACAAGTATGCATAGTTTAATGTATATATCCTTTGGGGACCTGATCTCACACTGGCTATCCGTGCTACTAATTTTTTAATCCATTCATCTTTCTATCTTGTAGTTTATCTACTATTGGATGAGTCTTTTTTTGTTCTTCAAAGTAGGATATTTAAAGGCACGGACGATGACCAACCATTTGCTTAGATACAGGGAATAACATGTTTATCGATGTATGTCCATGTATAATCGGGAATATCATATACAATTTGTTTTATGCAATTTGACGTTGAAATTTGTTTTATGCAATTTGACGTCCCTTCGACGAATTGTTTTCAGCGTGACAGGTGAGCGTGACGGTTGTTGCCAGCGTTGTACACATTTTTTTCTACGGAAAAATGTTGTTAGTTATGAACTCCAAAATATAGTAAAAAGATCTGTCATATTGACTTCAATGACATGCTTTGGAAAAAAATTAAGTGTTCCAAATTATGACAATCTGAAGAAAATTTTGATCAAGTTTTCATTTACAGAATCCTCATCAGATTCCATGGTAAAGTTTAAAAAAGAAACAAATAACTGAAAAAAAAAAACACATGTTGCATAGGATCCACTGCAATGGCCTGTTGCACACTGATTTTGACCACTTTGCAACTTTTCCATCGTCATACCTATATAAATATATGTTATAAATATAAAGGTAGTGGACGCCTGAGGGAATCAGCGTTAGGCGTCCACGGCGCATCATAAACGTGTTACCTGTATGACAACGTCGATGTCCCCGCTCTCACCATTATAACGTACAGTAAGGGACAACGCAGTATTGAGTGATTGGAATTAACATACTGGCCGGTATATACAATATTCAGTTTATGGAGTCTTAGATGAATTCTTCCTATAAGCAGGTTTGATTTTGATTGTTATTTTGTAATATTTACCCTTGTTGTCGTTACTTCCGTCAATAATCATTATTACTCAGAAATGACTATGAATGGAATTATGTACGTTTGATCCATTAATTAGGTATATTTTTTTCTTTTAATACGATTGTTTCCGTTTGTTTTTGTTTTTGTTTTTTTTTTTCACGAAAAGAGAGAAATGGGACAATGTGGAATGTGGAACAGTAAATTCTGACTACACATACACAGAACAAATAAAAATATTTCAATGCGTCATGTTTTTCCCCTAGATATCTTGTTGTATAGGACTAGCGTTGTATTCATCAAAACTGCACTATATTAAAACGTTTCGAATATGTTTATTTCTGTGCTTAACAGATACAACTTTTGACTTCATCATACAACAACTCGTAATCTAGTTTCAGAGACTATTATAATATATCGTCGAAGAAAAAAAGACCTTTATTGGTTATAGGGTTTGTTCCTGTCTTATTTCCTACGCATAGCAGATGTGTAAATTTGTGGGGGTGAGGCCGTAGGCCGAATACCCTACATATTTACACACCTACTTTGAGGGGAAGTATGTCAGGAATAAGTCCTGTAACGAATTGATCATGCCGAGAACCTACCTCGGCGTCAAGGTAGGACACCACGTGACCGTAATACTGCAACAACGTCATTGACTGAAATTAGTATGAGGCGTGAACAATAATTTCATTTTTTTTAGTTTAACAGCTATTTTCTAAGTACTATGGATATTATCCCACCTCATGCTTTATTGGTAGATTTGTAATCAAGAATGAAGCACAAACAATAATTCGTTAAAACACCTAGTCTTAAAACAACGAAATGTGACGTCACTTGACGTCATCAAAAAGTCAAACTTCGTTGTATCGGTATCTATTCTATAGATATGACAAGAACGGTATGATACTAGTATTATTATGGTACTATTATAATGAATTTACACTTATGAATCCAATATGAATGGGCATTTACAATTTCTACACCATCAAGACCCAGAACACTCATCTGTAGAAACGGCTTGAAAAAGGGGGCATTAAAACAAGGAATAAAGACCCAAATAAAACATCCGAGATAGATATAACATGATTTTGTTTTGTGAAAGGTTATTCATGTATATTTTTTCATTCATCCATATTTTTTTTTTTTATTGTGTCCGTTTGTCGTTTTCAAATTGGTCAAGAGATGCGAGTTCTATAACATTTTCTTCCTCTACGATTTGAGCAATCATACATTTACAAGTTTTACGTCCCCAGTTTCACAAAGTCGCAGTTTATTACTTTTATGGAAATTAGCAAAATGATTGTGATTTACACATGATATTGTATACGTAGTATTCGAACAAATCAGGGCACAGGACGGATTTTTTTTCTACACGGAATTTGATTTACAGTATTTTTTTTTTACGCCAAACGCGCATATAATAAAAAGCATTGTGTGGTTATGGGGGAAGGTTCTCAAACCAGAAACAGTAAATAAAAAAAAAGTTGTTGCCAATCAGACACCACGGACCATGACAACTTACATCCTTTAGCGTTGCCCTAGGGCTACCTTAATGCATCTATTTCAAAAAGTGCAAGCCTGTTACGACATAAGTACACGTTTATTTATGTAAATAGTAATTGAATCTTGTCCCATGTCTCAACGTTACTTTGTTGGCCAATGGAGGTGTCGTTGATTTTTCGGTTTTATGTTAAGATTTATTTCGTGAATTTTCGGAGTAAAATGAAATAATGGTAATTGATTAGTAACCTGTCAGTTTGAAAGGATCGGTATTTACTGATATATAGATGAACGATTTAAGTAAGTTTTCTTGTAAACAATGACACGGATTAATGTAAACGAAATAAAACTTACATTCAATATTTTATGACTGTTGAGACAAGGTTATCATTGAATTCATAAAAAAAGTGAAAATATCTATGTATATATGTAATGAAATAAAATAAGAGGAGTTTACAAAAATAAAAAACGTATTTATGAAATTTACTTTTTTTTCCGTAGACAAATACAGTAATAGAAAATTATCTTGATTGTATATATATAACGAACATCTTTACATATACATGTACTTCCAGACAAGTTATATATCATAACCGTAATGTCAATATATATCATCAAGGTGATAACAAATTATATAGGATCACAGATCATTCTGATATTATCGCCAAAAGATATACATGCAATTTACATGTACATGTAATTTGTAGCTCTAAGATCGTGATATTAAAAAATCCTTATCTTCGAATAATATTTTACGTCTAAATGTAAAAAAAAAAAATAATAATACCGTAATCTTATTGCACTTTTTACGTTAATTATAATTTTGTGGATAAAAAGGTATAAATGAAAATATCACAAAGTTTATGAGTAAAAAGAGCTCTGATTGGTCGTACAGGTCAGGAAAATGATTTTACATAAAGTACCAGGTGTTCATCTTGTCGCGACTTTTCCATACATGTAACGTTACCGAGTAAGTTATTAGTTATTGTATAAGTTAACATCGATAGCATTTACGGTGATCAGCACATAAATATCTGTTTTATGACGAAAATGATGGCCGGAGACCTTGATATCAAACCTCTTGACCTATCTTGACCTCTCTAAATGAAGGGTCAAATCACTAGTATACACCTATCACAAGATAACAAAATTCTTTATCTTCGTAAACGTATCTGACTTGTAAAGAACTTAAGAATTACCATTATCAAGATAATAGATAAATCTTAAAAAATATCATAATCATGATAATGAATTAAAAAATATTATTATCATGATAATGAATAAAAAATATCATTATCATGATAATAAATAAATGAAAAAAATCATTATCACGGTAAATTCAAAATGTAAGATACATGTTATCATAATGGACAATGATCGGGTAATTATAAATTCACTAATGTAAGAAATTATGGAAAAAGAAAGAAATTTGAAAAGTACAAATCCATTCCTTAAATATATAAAGGAATCAATTCATTATTATGATTTGATAATAAATTGCTTTACAAACAAGCACAATGATAGAGATCATTTCTCCATGATTGCGTTTTGACAGGTACGTCACGCTTGGTATAAGGACGTATGAAAACCAATGTACTTTTTGGTCTAATTTGAATATTTCATTATTTGCAAATTCAAGAAATTATGACCAACTGACAAATCGTTTCCTCCTTCTGAAATCTAATTCCGTTCATGAATGCAATGTCATTTTGATTTTTTTTTTTTGGTACAAATTATTTCGACGAAAATTTTTGGGGAAACTATATTTTGGCTGTGAATATTTGCAGATATCGATTGATCTTACTTAATTTTAACGGAATATATTTCAAAGAGAATAGTTTCTATGAATATCCTAAATAGCGTTGTAAATTTAGCAGTATTAGTGTATGTAATTGTATGTTCATTGCCATATTTGTACATTGCTACCTTCCACATTCCGGTCATGTGGGACGGGTTAAGGCAACCAATCCGGATAAAAACCTTTGGTCTTTTCTCGTCAACATCATCAGACAAGACATCTTTACCTGATATGCACATCAATATGTACATCGAGACAACCATCAGCTTGACAGGCTTTCATGGAACTGTTGCGACATGTGTTGCATGCAGGCAGGAGACGCTGACTCTCCCTGGGCAACTGGTCTCGCTTCGGAATATTATTTATTTCGGGGTTCGCAACTGTTCCAATGGAAATTCTAATGATTTTACATTACCTTCTCGACTTTGAGACTGAATAAATGATGAGTACTTGTTTGATGATTACTTGCAATGAAATTCCGCCTTAAGACGATGACGGTTACTCATTGGTTCTTCACTGGGTTGTCTTTTTGTGGTTGCTGTGGAGTTGTTGGAGACCAGATCCTGCATTCTGTTTCAAAGATGTAGGAATTATTACGATGATGAAATAATATAGCATTTTATACGTGAGTGTTTGGAATGTCAAAGGTATATAGTACGATAGTACCCACGAAACCTCAATGTGCAGTCTTCAATGGAGAGAGAAAAAAAGCCTTTTCATGCATGTACATGTATGATGACAGGCGATGAAACATGGGGTCGCACAAAAAGTCCATGCAATTGAAGCACATTGGGTCACCCTATAAAAATTTAGAACTCGACAATTAGCCGACAGTTTCTAGAATGACCAATAAATTTCGGGATTCGACAGGAGTTTTATTTGTTGGTCAAAAACCTACTGGAATATCAATCACAAGAGCTTTAATACTGTGTAGATCATATAGCATCTGAACAAAGTAATTCAATATGAGAGAAGGGGTATAGGGCGTTGGGAACAAAGGTGATTATATTGACTTATGACAATAGAATGGATGCACTGCTGCAATTCAGACATTGTTCTACCAACTTTTTGACTGCCCCTCATAAGTGCATATTTAATGAATGTGCATCAATTGTACGAAAAGAGGATATAATGGTTGCTATGAGGGAATATATGTATAAAACTCACCCTAAACAGGTCATTAGCATTTACAAATATTTTGTAAAAATGACTTTTAAATGAACGTGTTTTGAATAATATATTTTTTTTCGATATAGCAATTAAGATTTGATGGAATAGAAATGAATCATTAACCTGTACATGGAACAATAATGATCGACGCTAAACGAGAATTTCATCAAAGTATACACGTTGCTGTATATTATTTCTGAAGTCCATTTGACGTTTTTTGGAGGTAATCAATAAGAGGTTATGGACATTCTTTCCTCTATGCAGTGAGTTTATTACTTAGAAACAGGTACAAAACAAAGTAACGACATCGATGAAGATATAGAGTCACTAAGCGTTTTTATATTGACGTTGGACCGTAGGGCGTTTCTTTATTGTCAGCTGCCGAAGACAAAGGAATGGACCTAACATTGACATTTGTATAAAAACTGTCTTGTTGGATGATGATATAAAGTATTACAGTGACTTCATCTAGGACCTTATTATTGGGTCAAAACCATGCTTTATTACACCGGAACTTAATGAAGTATAAAGTGATGACAGTTCTTTGGTCTTGATGTTTGATATAAAGGTAAGTTATCTGATGTGACAGTCGTGAATATATAGTGTAAAATTAGGATATAAATTGGGATAGATGGTTTACCTGACCATATACCGATTATATCAATCCCATGGCATCTACGCCCCTGTAAATAAAACGCCCTTCCTCTAAGTGGAATGTTGATAGCTTGAGCTGTTTTCTGATGTACAGTGTGGTGCCGAAAATCTTTTTACTCACACTCGCATTCTTAAGAGGTGCACGGTGGCTGACTGTGACGATGGGACTCCTTGACGGTCCCTGTCATCATTGCATCCATTAGCTCGCCCAAGACGGCAGAGTGCGGACTGTTTTTGTTTTTTTTTGTACGGTCTTATGTTTTCTTATGTTTATTTACACATTCATCAGTTTGTTGCTTGGGGCCCCTGCATGTGTTTTGATATCCTATTGGTGTAGTCGGCACCGACAGCTACTAGTCTCGTTGATTTGTATTCTAAATTTGACGTCGTCTTTGATGTTTGAACTTCATTGTCCCATTAGTGCCTCTTGTTATGCTAGTACACTTTGTATTTTCGCATTTGGGCGTTTCGGAGTTTTGCGTTGGGTGCTGCAAACCCCTCCCATCCTTTCCTTTATGTTCATCATGTACTGAGATACCACAAAACAGGACTTGAAGTTTCGAAGAATACACAGAAAATAGTACTTACGCAAATGATAAGATGACACTTGGTAGGTTGATAGATTATCTCTTCTATAAGTCAACATTTCCAACGTTTGGTGTGTCATATGTTCTTTTTGCGAAAGACATAACTAGAAATTAATAAATCCATCTCACAGAATCTGTTACTTAGCATGTATACGTATTTATCACATGATACACCCGTTATGCAGTTTCATAAAGCCATGTCATAAATATATGATATGATAACACGTTACATATCGATATGCTTGAATGCGATTGGTCAAGTTTGGAACCTAACCACATTAACCTTGATAAATGTGACCTTTCAAATATCGGTCAACTATGAAATTCAGACCCGGAGTCAATGTCAATGATTAAAATTGTTTTTGTTGAATTATTTCTTGCATTAAAATACTATTCAAAATTGAAATACTTTTCTCTTACGCACAGAATATCTACACGATTGGGACACTACTTCTCATAGCGTAGCAGACGACTTCTATATCACGGCGTGGTTCGCCTCTTTAGTTCTCGGAAACGTTGATTTCACGTTAGAAATACACATTTTTAGTCAATATCATGTGATAAAAAGAATCTCAAATGAATTTTCATTTCATACGATGTATTATGAAACTCGTTGTCCGTTTTATATCCCCTCGCCAAGACTCGGGGATATAAAACACACAACTCGTTTCATAATACATCGTATGAAATGAAAATTCATTTGAGATCCTATATTTATTGAACCTCGTGTTTATGCACAATACTTTTCGTTTTGCAGATTTGTTAGAGCGGCAATAAGCTATGTTTTACTATCATTTGGCACCAGGGTCAAAAGTATAATGTTAAGTCAAGGCAAGCGACTTTGAAAACACCATATAAGTGTGCGAAAAATTGCAACAAATAAAGTAAAACAAAAGTAATGAAGTCCATGCACCCTCCAATATTGTTGATGTATTTCAAGAATTCACATATTCTAACGTTTTTATTTTAAAAATGCTAAAAGCTTCAAACGCCCAGAATCTTGAAGGTGAAAACAATCTGCCGCTTTGTATTTCGTTTTGTTACTGCTTATATTAGTATTATACCGGTATAATGAAAATACATTTACAATTTCCCATTGACTGAAATGTATAAGATCTAAGGAATGTGTGGATTACATTACCAATTCAGTTAAGTAGTCGGTGAGGTAACTAGGTACATTATTCTATCCTTACTTTGACCTCGCGAATAGGTACCCCCTGTCCCCCCATTTTGATTCCCATGAAAACAATATAGCATGGTTCTACGTTTTATCGTATCGATGAAACATTATTTTCAAATTATGTTAGCATTCGTTGTCATCAAATAATCATATCGGTGAATGATGTTATAGAGATAACGGGTACTATACTGGCAGGGGATGCTTACTCTTACCGTACTTGGTCGAACTCCCTGTTGGTGTTCATAGTTCATCGTGCCTAACACTGCGGTGCTTCATTTACAACCCCCCCCCCCCCCCCCCCACACACACACACACTCTTGCCTAGTTTTGTAAGCTGTTCGGTCTATGGTTTTCGTATTAAGATGATGCATGGTTCTATCCAAATTTTGTCATTCTTTTATATACAACAGCTGAAATTGTTATAAACATTTTGTATAAGTTTCAGCTTAAACAACACAATAAGAATGATCTGATATGAGCTTCAACATATACAATATAATGGGAATACATTATGGATGATAATTTTATGTTACCTAGAGCGCCTAGATATTATCGGGAGTGAATACTTTCTATATAATTGTTTGCCGTAAATGTCAAACATCTTAATTCATTTACATGTATTTATTCGTTTGCTTTTAGAATTATTTACATTCCTCAAATTTACATGAGTCTAAATTACCTGTTGGTTATATACAGGTACTGCGTTGTAATAAACTTTTAGAGTAAAATAAAAAGATGTCGGTCTAGACAACATCATCTTAATTAATTCGCTTATCAACATACAATTCCAAAGAACAAATTCCACCTTAGTAAGACCAACTCAATCTAAAAGTGTTAGTTAACCGGATTACAGGTACACTACTAACTTCACTCTCTTTCACATTGAGATTCATAAAATTCTTGTCATCAAGGAAGGTAACTCTGCATGGGAGATTGTACTAACTTAAGAATCGGATGGATTCGTCAGACTAAGAGATTTTCTTTATAGTGTAGCATATATTTCGCGCATGTAATCCGAATATAAGCACGGTTTTCCATACTCTTTTTGTCAATGGACGTCGTAAATGGCATCAGAGTGACCGTTGGTATCTTTTATTTCTGTGTTGTCATATGTGTTTTAAATAGTGTCTCAGTGTGTGGGGATTTTATAGAGATTGCTATTGTACTTCATAGACATATTTTCTTTAACACAAGATGAAAAGGCAAAGATGTTAAATGAATAGGTTTGCAATTGCTGGTACACGTTTATAGAATTGCATCACTATCCATCAATTCCTGAATTCCAAAACTTGTTCGAGCATATATACGTCTACGAGGAGCATCTAATAAAGAAGAGAAAACATGATTGATTTCTCATCATTTGTTTATTAAATGTAAATTACCTTTTTATGCCCAGACGATATGAAAGCCGCCCTGCTTAATCACCACATAATGTTCACCTTCGGAATGCACACCGGTAGGCGACAAGAGTTGGACTAAGTTTTGTAAATGTCAATTTGCGACAATGCAATGGTCCCTCTGGATGTATATGACTCATGTGCGAAGAAGAAGATGCCGTGGGTTTCCGAAGATGGGGTAAAAGAAACATATTATAAATCCAATAACAACTACTAGTACTTTATAACCGAATAATAGATATTTTACATGGAATCAATCCCAGTCGACCGTTCATTCCAATTCAATCATCAATGTTCAAAACACTGTCAGTCAAACATCATAGCCCTCAGTAGCCATATGGACGCTTCTCTATACCTCATTCTAATGCAACGTCTCTAATACATGTAATGCAACGTCTATATATAACGTCAATTTAGGGAATAACTAGCTTCTGATGTTATGTTTGCGGACGATAAATGCTGAGTTTTTCTGGCGACTCGTTAGCGGAGCCAGAAAAACAGATGTTTGCACCAAAAAATCAGCACTTACCGTCCGCAAACATAACGTCAGTATCTAGTTATTCCCATTCTAATAGAATCTATATTTTTTGTGAATATAAGACGAATTGTGACGTTAGCAACGCCAAAGCCTAGTATGTTCTCGCTTTACTGTCCGTAACTAAGGAGCAAACAGCCAATGAAATTCGACGTTATAGCGTAATTGCATTAGAATTTCATTGGTTGCTCCTTAATCATGGCTGTAAAACGAGAACATACTAGGCTGTGACGTTGCTAGCGTCAGAATTCACAAAAATATAGATTGTATTAGAATGGGAATAACTAGATACTGACGTTATGTTTGCGGACGGTAAATGCTGATGTTATGGCGCAACGAGTCCCCAGAAAAACTCAGTTTGTGACCGTAAAATCAGCATTTACCGTCCGCAAACATAACGTTAGAAACTGGTTATTCCCTATATATTCCACATTGAATTCCAAAGTCCATCAACAATAAAAATGTGGCTATCTGATCTTTGATTCATGTTCATTATTCTCTTTGCAGCCCTCTGTTCTGAATATTAATTACCGCGTCACTTATGCATACTCCATAGTAGTGATCTTTCATCTTGATTTTTTCCACTTGCATACTTTTGAATATGACTTTCTGATATTGCTGTCGACTGTGCATTTTAATTTGTGCAAAGCAGCTACATTGCACTTTTAAAATTGTTATGTAATTTGATAGTATTGTCTTGCACTTTTGAGTAGATTATTGCTATATAACAGATGCTTGATACGTAAACATCCTTATTATTATATATTGACGTGAATCATTTCAGTGAAAGAAAAACATGGACATAGGCAGTGCTCTCACTCTCTGTATTCTGGCAGTATATATCAATGGAGGGGCTGGATTCAGTGGAGGTGCACCTCAGTCCCAATGTATGAACATGTTCCCTAAACATTCAGGTCTCTCCAAACAGCAATCCGTAGCTCCTTTTGAAGTCGTCGTCAGCAAGGAAACTTACTCACCGGGAGAAAGTCTCACAGGTACGGAGTGCTTATTTTTATCATCACCGATTGGCATCTTTGTTCTGTTCTACGTTGTGTCATGTTCTGTAAATGACTCGATTTCAATGGAAAAAAGTCCTCAGTATCCTTTATTGTTTTCATCGTTCCGTCCATCCTCGGAAACTCACGGCCCCTTCTCAGCTGTGTACTTGACTGTGAGTTTCCGTTAGGTTTAAAAGTGGTTCCTTTATATTCAAAAAGGATTTTCAAAATTTCTTCACAGTGACACTTAAGTCTACAGGGTTTACGCCATTCAAAGGATTCATGCTGGAAGCACGTGACGAGATACAGACGTCTATCATTGGTGGATTTACAAATGTTGGTCTGCACAAAGCCATTGGTTGTGGACCAGTGGTAAGAACTCCTCTATTTCCCACGTTGTCTGATCTCTATTATTATTGTACCGAAAGTAAATTACAAATAAAATGAAGCACAAACATTGAATAGTTTTATGCCTAATATTTACACACTTTAATTTTTTTTTTTTTGATTGATTCAAGGGAAACGAGGCCGTTACGCATTCCTCTGCAGCAATGAAAACCAAAGAAACCGTCACGTGGACAGCACCCTTACAAGAAACAGGAGATCTTGTTTTCGTGTAAGAACATTTTATGAGAGCTTCATATACACAAATGAAAATAAAGAATTACATTACCAGCATTTTTTTCATTGGAGTTTCTAAGTCTTTATTTTAGAACTATTGATTGTGATAGATATATGCTCTCTAGACTACTCCTCAAATACCCGACAAACTACTAGTAATTAAACATCCTTTCTATATCTGCCTTTCCAGAGCTTCTTTTGTCCAAGATTACAGCATGTTTTGGACCCAGGTTCTGTCCCCTGTTATAAGACAAGTAGACAAAGATACCACCACGACAGCAGCACCAACCACGGTGCCGGTGACGTCAGCAGAGAAGTCCACCACCGAGGAAAAGACAAAACCAACAACCCAGAAGGTTACAACTCCAGTCACCGTGGATATGGATTTATTTACGTCATTGGTTACAATGAAATCATCTGAAAAGGTAAGCTGTCATACTATATTCAGACATGTCTCTATATGAAAAACATGACGATTTTAATTTCAGTACCTCTATCGTTCCATGTGTGAAAATCAAAATCAACACCGGATAATGTTATGATTAATCATCACGCTCTATATGATGGAAGGAAAACTTCATACCATACATCATGTACCTATATTTGGATTGATATAAGAAAAGTTGTCTTGGACATATATACATGTATAGCTCATAAGGTTACAAAAAGTAAGATGTTAAAATGATTTCAGCCAACGAAGGCGACAGAAGCCCCCGTCACAGAGAGTCTCTTTATGGATCCCAAGTGTGGAGCCACTAAGGGGTGCTTTTGTTGACTGTAAAGACACAGGGTGTAACTACGTCATCAGTTGGCAACAGATGGGAGACTGGATGGAATTTACATTGGCTTCTAAAATAGATACACTAAAAAATCCACGACCGTGGATAGCGATTGCATTTTCATCTGATCTTAAAATGGTAAGAGCGGTCAACGCATTCCATGCTAAAAACTTGATTGCGCTTTTATTATTATAGTCAAGAACGTTGATATCCAAATCATTTTCGAATGAGCTCTTTTTATCATACATGCTATTTTTTTTTATCATATATTCATGAAATATTCACTAAAAGAAGAATCTGAAATGCATAAAACCATCAACATATGATTTATCTTATAGGGTACAGATGACGTAACACAGTGTATATATGATAACGGCGTGGTTGAAGTAGCAAGATCCCTGAATGACGGGAAACTTAACGTTCACATCGACAACGTAAGTGTTTTATCAACAATAATCATTATTTGTTGGCTCGATTCTTTTTTTTTTTTTTTTTTTTTTTGCTCTTTTTCACCAAGCGTTTATGAAAAGAGGGAATCAAGACGTACGATAATTAAGCTATGAACACAAAACGCCGCTCACAGAATTTTAAAAGACACAATCGGAAAGGACAAACAAGCGACACACGAACTGATCAAAACATGAAACTCAAACAAACAAGAAGTGACCAGCAGTGGGCAGGAGTGGTTAATTGCATTTCGTTTGCTATCACTCTCTTTGGCTGTATAAGAACACCAGATTTACTTGAGATTCTTAATTCAGTCCCTTTTACGAATACCACCAAACTCTTTGTAAAAATGGTCTTATGCATTGAATTATTCCTTTTTTGATCGTAGCCACAGGAGGGACTACGTAATCAGAGAGGAGAGATGGTCAATAGCATTTTCAAGTGCAGCTTTCAAAGGCTTGTACAGAAATCTGGCAACCGAACAAAAAGAGCAGCAAATGGAGTTCTGTTCAACTTGAATGAAGATCACTTTCTAATGTTCGGTGACGGCCCAGCTTCTGGTTAGTGCTTTTTATACAACAATAGATTTTTTTAAAACTCATTTGAAAGATAATGCCTTCATTGTGTTATTCTCGAAAATTTTAGCTGATTTATATTTCGTAGATTCTATATACATGTACTTAAGCATTTCCGGTGCTTTATTGTAATTTGGTGTTAAGATAGGGTCAAATTTGGCCCATAACGTAAAGTTCTACTTTTTTTACTGCAAATACAAGAAATAAACTTTTGTTTTTAAGGATCAAAACTACAAATGCATCAGAAAAACCCAGTTGTTACCCCCAGAAAAGTCGACTTCCAATCAGTAGACGTGATTGGTGACGTGGCTCGACATCCCCTCGTTAAAGTCCACGGTAATGTACATTTAGCTCTTCATAAAAAAAAAATTATAAATGAAAAATAAAAAGATGTCATCCATCGCTAAGATTACCAGTGCAGATTGCTTTTTATCATTGTGATTTTATTTATCTCTCCACAGCCAGTCTAATGGTCATCGCCTGGATATTTTGTTCTGGTGTCGGTATCATGCTGTCCAAATTCTACAAACCTGTTTGGGCAAACAGAACCATACTTGGCCTTAAAGTCTGGTTTCAGGTAATTATTCATTTGATATTTTCATATATTGACTCATGCTACACAAGTACAAGACTTAATCTAAAGTGGATGTTTCGCAATTTTGAGACCACTATATATACCACCCCGTACGAAGGACGGCGCTAGTCTTGATGTCATTTTGTTCAAAGAGAAACGCATATCATAAGGGAACCACATCTGTTTTACCTCGGGATATACATCCTCGGTTCTCTATGATAAGGGTACCTATAACATCAGGATCTTGGGATGGAGACATCCTTTCTCAGATATCGGTGCTGCAAGTTCCAGAGCTGGGCATGGATTTTCATTTCTAAAATATCGAAGCGGATATCTACCGGTATTTCTCGGATATCAGAGGTGGATATTCATTTTCCAAGTATAGGAAGTGGATATTCATTTCTCAGATATTCATCGTTTAGATATTACAGTTGGATATTCATTCTCAGATATTGGATATTCATTCTAAGATATTTGATATTCATTCTAAGATATTGGATATTCATTCTAAGATATTGGATATTCATTCTCAGATATTGGGTATTTCTTCTAAGATATTGGATATTCGTTCTCAAATATTCGATATTCATTTTCAGATATTGGATATTCATTCTCAGATATTGGATATTCATTCTCAGATATTGGATATTCATTCTCAGATATTGGATATTCATTCTCAGATATTGGATGTTCATTTTCAGATATTGGATATTCATTCTCAGATATTGGATGTTCATTCTCAGATATTTGGATATTCATTCTCAGATATTGGATGTTCATTCTCAGATATTGGATGTTCATTCTCAGATATTGGGTATTTCTTCTAAGATATTGGATATTCGTTCTCAAATATTCGATATTCATTTTCAGATATTGGATATTCATTCTCAGATATTGGATATTCATTCTCAGATATTGGATATTCATTCTCAGATATTGGATGTTCATTCTCAGATATTGGATGTTCATTCTCAGATATTTGGATATTCATTCTCAGATATTGGATGTTCATTCTCAGATATTGGATATTCATTTCCAAAGTATCGGCGGTGGATATCCATCTCTCAGATACTGAATATTCTTCTGATACACGTGCACTTACAGAAGTGCTTCTCCAGTTGTTTTTGTTTTTGTGTGTTTTTGTTTCTCCAATGCCATTTCTTACTACCTGTATTTCATAGAAACTTAACGTATGTCGTTTACATGATAATTTTCATTTAAAGAGAACATTAAATACAGTTAATTGAAACATGTTTTGTTTATTAATCATAAGTACTTTTTGATATGTTTTAAATTACCATGTCCTTAAAAAAAATAAATCTACATATCACGCTGTACTCATTTACCTACACTTCGTACATCATTCATTTGATATCATAGAAAATTGCTTGTAAATACAGTGTTTGTCATTCGTTATGTTATTGATCATGTGGGACAATCGGGATGACACCATTGTTTTGCAGTAGAGCTTTGATATCAACAAACGGCAGGATTTTAATTCTAACACCTTTCTTTATTGTAGCTCCACCGAGGCTTAATGGTAACCACATTGGTAGCCACATGTATCAGTTTTATTATAATATTTGCGGAGGTGGGCGGATACAGCAAGGTAGAGTATAATTACTAATAATTTTAAATCATTGCAATTTTATTAGCATTGGTTTGTTGATATTTCTTTGAAAATACTGGACTTTACATAAATTAATGTATTCAATTTCTTTCATCAGGTTGCAAAAATTCCTGGAAAGGAGTATACAAGGGCACATCCAATATTAGGCATTATTGTCACCATTTTATGTATCATAAATGTAAGTAACATTCAATTATTTATTGAAATATGACTTGCCTTGAAATCGCGACCATTTTAGAACATCATGTAATTTCTATAATCCTATATTCAACAAATATTTTGTGTGTGATCATTTAAAATAATATTACTTTCTTATAGAAATGAAAACTATATTCAGAATTCGCAGATAGAAAATATTTTAATAGTAATGAAACAATGTTTTCTTCCCTCAGCCCATAATGGCTCTGTTCAGACCAGGTCCAGACAGTAAAAACAGACCATTTTTTAACTGGGCACATTGGGCGGACGGAATCGCCGCACAAATTCTTGCTGGTAAGCAATGTCTCCTCGAAACAAGGCTCAGTATTGCAAATTATCATTCTGCATTTGAGTACTATATTGTTATTAGTAGCACACATTATACCTCGCCGATTCTATAAGTATGTTGTTAGGATAAAATGGCCGAATCACCGTGCAATTATCTCTTGCCGCACCGATTGAAGGACTATTGCAATGTCCTTTTTACATGGTCTTCAGAGCATTGGTTTTACATGTACAAGCAAGAGGCAGGTGTAATTATAATTTAAAAGGAGCTGTTAAGATAAGGCGTAAAATCAGCCCTGAAAAGTTGAATTTTGAAAATTGAAATTCCAAGAACCTTTTTTGGTAAAATGTATACCTATACGGCATCCCATCAGAATATGAAGTTATTTTTTATCTGTTTTGCATAAAATTGCTAATTTTTAGGTCAAAACTTATCTTTTTCTCATAGAAATCAATAGAAAACGGAAAAGTTTTATTGAACATTGTTCCCCCCCGGATATACAGAAAGCCACTTTTACTGGAGATGTGTATCCATGATACCAATGTTTTGGCAAAGTGGGGTTCTGTATCTCCGGGGGGAACACTACCCCAGAGACGAAAAACTAAAAATGGAAAGGGGGTGCATTTTATAAGAATCGATCTTTTTGACCATTAAATATAGCACATATGACTATTTTTCCTCTTTAATCCATAAAACATTGTGTACTCAATATGATTGAATGAAAGATACAAGAATTAGAAACGAAATAAGCAAGAATGATGTTCATTTCTCCGTGAATGTGTATTTCGCGCTAAAAGGCTTACATTGTAGCCATTGAATGAAGAATAAGACCGTATTTTAAGTTCCGGATTTCATTATTTACCGATTAAAGGAGGTAGAACGTTCGTAATCTCTTTCTGATACACAATGTAGACATATTTGATGTCTTTTAGCTTATATTTATCCATTTAAGATAAAATATTCAAAAATGTAAACGTTTTTTGTCGATATTATTGGATTTTCTATCCGAGCACACCTACCTCTTTCGACCTTAATTTTACAACCTTAAGATTTCCTTAACATAATGTAAAACATGTAAAAGGTCTGCAAATACATTATATTTCAATAATTAAGGATTCCGACTTCCGTCGGAATCCTTTCTGTTATTGTATTGTCTTTTCTTTATTCTTATTATTCTTATTAAGGATTCCGACTTCCGTCGGAATCCTTTCTGTTATTAAGGATTCCGATTTCCGTCGGAATCCTTTCTGTTATTGTATTGTCTTTTCTTTATTCTTATTATTCTTATTATTATTATTATTCTTACCCCCAAGCCAATCCAGTGACGTTACAACAAAGTACCGCATCATATGATAAAATGGAAAGTTTCATGTGAAAGAGCAAATAAAGATCTTAATTTAATATTTTTTTCTTGTCGAAAAGTTCACATATGCCCCCGCTAGAGGTCATCAGCGGTCAAATCTTTAAACTCTTATAACTCCTTTACTAACCGTACGATTTGAACAAAATTTGTTTTATATTGTTCTTTGAGAAATTTGCAAACTTTTATACGCTTACATGCTCCATAAAATATTTACAGTTTTCAAGCTATTTCAAGTTGAAAATGGAACCTTAAATTGGCAAGGTGCCAATTTCTACAATTTTTGAGACTTTGAGTTGAAACTTGGATGTTAGGTCACTTATAGGTAGTCATTTAATGTTGACCTGCTTTTCAAGGTCAAATTTTTATTCTCAAGGTCACATGAAACTTTTGCTTATAGAACAAAGACTATTTGACCTTCAGAGTTCAAACTTCATACATATAATTGTTAAGCCAAGCTCTTTCACCTTGACCTTGATCCAAGGTCAAATTCTCATTCTCAAGGTCACAACAACATTTTTGCCTATAAAACAAAAACTGTTTGACCTTGAGAATGCAAACTGGGTACAAATATTCCTTGCAGTAAGTCCTGTCACATTGACCTTGACCAAAGGTCATTCGTTCAATTTCAAGGTCATAACAGTCTTTTGTTGATAAAATATTGAGCTTTATTCAATTTCATATATATTTTGAAGAAAATGATATTCTATACTCATCTTTTTTCCTTGACCTTGGTTCAAGGTGAAAATTTCATTCTCAATGTCATAACAATATTTACTTGTTAAATACACAGTGTTTGTCCTACACTACTTATACTTCACAAACGAGGTCCTTCTTATATGAACTTTACATGATCTAAGAAAGATAAATCTTTTATCTCTATTTCTCTTCGTACCATGACTTGTCTGTACTTTCATGCTGTTGTCATTTTCTAATTAAATGTTTTAAAAATGTCTTAAAATTGAATAGCATCATTTAAATTAACTGGTAAATTTGCAGCATGGACCAGACAGACAGACTGACAGTGTAAGATAGACAGTGTTAGATAGACTGACAACGATAGAAGAACGAACAGACATACGAACAGATAGAGAGAGTACTAGACAGAAACGCAGACGATCGGCGATAAAAGAACGTCCAGACTGGGGATCGAACCCGGTACCCTTGGGCCAGCAGTCCAACGCCCTATCCACATAGCCATTGGAGTTCCTGAATGTTAGTGATTTTTATTTTTGATATACAGACGGAGAAATACAAATGGCTGATTCAGCATTACAAGAATTATCGATCGTTCATGCAACAAGTCAGTCCTATTCATAGCTTTTTATTCAGAAGAAAAACACATTTCATATTGCGCATATTTATTTCACTGTCATTGACTTCAACGTGTATATATGGCCACCTTAGGCCTCTTTTTTTTCATTCGTCAATCTTTGAAACAACTGTACAAGACCTTTGACGGAGCAATGTGGCCCCCTTGGCCTTCTTGGTTTTTTTTTTGTTTGTTTGTTTGTTTGTTTGTCTTGTTTTTTTAATTCGTCAATCTTTGAAACAACTGTACAAGACCTTTGACGGAGCAATGTGACCCCCTTGGGCCTCTTGTTTGTTTGTTTGTTTTTCTTTTTATTTTCATTTGTTTTGCTTGTTTGTTTGTTTGCTTGTTTTTTTTTTTCTTTCTTTTTTGATTCGACAATCTTTGAAACAACTGTACAAGACTTTTGACTGAGCAAAATGGCTCCCTTGGGCTTCTTGTTTTAATTTTGTTTTTTTGTTTTTTTGTTTTTGTTTTTCATTTGTTTTGTTTGTTTGTTTGTCTTTTTCTTATTAAATTCCTTAATATTTGAAACAACTGTACAAGACCTTTGACGGAGCAATGTGGCCCCCTTGGGCATTTTTTTTTCTCGTTTGTTTGTCTGTTTCTTTTTGAATTCGTCAATCTTTGAAATAACTGTACAAGATCTTTGACGGATTGTTTATCCAATGACATAGGCTAGTCCTTCGAAAGGGGGAGGTTGATAAGTTTTTGCCCCCCCCTCCGACTTACATGTTACATACGTGTACATACCTGTTTTCACCTACCCTGTCTAGATCCGCCCTTGCAAAATAAGCAAACACATTTTATTGATTTATAATTTTATTCTCTACATACATGGTCAATGAAAGTCAAATAAAAAAAATACATTTTATGAAATTCTGTGTTGTTTACTCCTGAATACAAACCTGTAAATAGAATCGATCGATAAAGATTTATCATTCGGAACATGCTCGACATGTTGAGTCATATCATAGTCGCAAGATTTCATCCTTCTAAAGACTTTTGATGCAAAGCTTTGTCAGTTCTGCAATAGCTCAGCGGTAGAGCGTCAGACTTCGAATCGGAGGGTCCGGGGTTCGATACCGGCATCGGCTATTTTTTTTCCCTCATTTTTTTTTCATTCGTAAGCAAACATAAAGTACAGTGCTTCGACATTGTTTTCATTTCAAAATTTATACGAGTATGTATTAGTTCAAAATGTTTTCTAACAGAATCAAGAAATATCGAATACATGCATTTACCAGTTTGAAAACACTTGCTGTATTGTCATGATTCATTGGAAAATCCCTCACATAATTAATATGCATGACCCAGGATGTGTTACAAATTTCATTGGTCAATTCAACCATGTGACCTGACATTACATGTACAAGATACGATGGGGCCTACCTTGGTGAAGGTACCTGGTTCGAGTCCAGCTGCGGCCAGTCATTTTCGCATTTTTTCAATTTTCATTTCTGTTCTTAACAAGATGAAAATGAGAGGAATCCGTCTGCTATGTCCACAGGAACCTCCATCCTTCCATTTATTAAGGATTCCGATTTCCGTCGGAATCCTTTCTGTTATTGTATTGTCTTTTCTTTATTAAGGATTCCGATTTCCGTCGGAATCCTTTCTGTTATTCTTATTATTCTTATTATTATTATTATTATTCTTACCCCCAAGCCAATCCAGTGACGTTACATCAAAGTACCGCATCATATGATAAAATGGAAAGTATCATGTAAAAGAGCAAATAAAGATCATAATTTAATATTTTTTTCTTGTCGAAAAGTTCACATATGCCCCCGCTTGAGGTCATCAGCGGTCAAATCTTTAAACTCTTATAACTCCTTTACTAACCGTACGATTTGAACAAAATTTGTTTTATATTGTTCTTTGAGAAATTTGCAAACTTTTATACGCTTACATGCTCCATAAAATAATTACAGTTTTCAAGCTATTTCAAGTTGAAAATGGAACCTTAAATTGGCAAGGTGCCAATTTCTACAATTTTTGAAACTTTGAGTTGAAACTTGGATGTTAGGTCACTTATAGATAGTCATTTAATGTTGACCCTCTTTTCAAGGTCAAATTTTTATTCTCAAGGTCACATGAAACTTTTGCTTATAGAACAAAGACTATTTGACCTTCAGAGTTCAAACTTCATACATATAATTGTTAAGCCAAGCTCTTTCACCTTGACCTTGATCCAAGGTCAAATTCTCATTCTCAAGGTCACAACAGCATTTTTGCCTATAAAACAAAGACTGTTTGACCTTGAGAGTGCAAACTGGGTACAAATATTCCTTGCAGTAAGTCCTGTCACATTGACCTTGACCAAAGGTCATTCGTTCGATTTCAAGGTCATAACAGTCTTTTGTTGATAAAATATTGAGCTTTATTCAATTTCATATATATTTTGAAGAAAATGATATTCTATACTCATCTTTTTTCCTTGACCTTGGTTCAAGGTGAAAATTTCATTCTCAATGTCATAACAACATTTACTTGTTAAATACACAGTGTTTGTCCTACACTACTTCTACTTCACAAACGAGGTCCTTCTTATATGAACTTTACATGATCTAAGAAAGATAAATCTTTTATTTCTATTTCTCTTCGTACCATGACTTGTCTGTACTTTCATGCTGTTGTCATTTTCTAATTAAATGTTTTAAAAATGTCTTAAAATTGAATAGCATCATTTAAATTAACTGGTAAATTTGCAGCATGGACCAGACAGACAGACTGACAGTGTAAGATAGACAGTGTTAGATAGACTGACAACGATAGAAGAACGAACAGACATACGAACAGATAGAGAGAGTACTAGACAGAAACGCAGACGATCGGCGAAAAAAAAAGTCCAGACTGGGGATCGAACCCGGTACCCTTGGGCCAGCAGTCCAACGCCCTATCCACATAGCCATTGGAGTTCCTGAATGTTAGTGGTTTTTATTTTTGATATACAGACAGAGAAATACAAATGGCTGATTCAGCATTACAAGAATTATCGATCGTTCATGCAACAAGTCAGTCCTATTCATAGCTTTTTATTCAGAAGAAAAACACATTTCATATTGCGCATATTTATTTCAATGTCATTGACTTCAACGTGTATATATGGCCACCTTAGGCCTCTTTTTTTCATTCATCAATCTTTGAAACAACTGTACAAGACCTTTGACGGAGCAATGTGGCCCCCTTGGGCTTCTTGGTTTTTTCCTTTTTTTTTGTTTTTTGTTTTGTTTGTATGTCTTGTTTTTTTTTTTTAATTCGTCAATCTTTGAAACAACTGTACAAGACCTTTGACGGAGCAATGTGACCCCCTTGGGCCTCTTGTTTGTTTTGTTTTGTTTTGTTTTGTTTTTCATTTGTTTTGCTTGTTTGTTTGTTTGCTTGTTTTTTTTTTTCTTTTTTGATTCGACAATCTTTGAAACAACTGTACAAGACTTTTGACTGAGCAATATGGCTCCCTTGGGCCTCTTGTTTTTTTGTTTTTTTTTTCATTTGTTTTGTTTGTTTGTTTGTTTGTCTTTTTCTTATTAAATTCCTTAATATTTGAAACAACTGTACAAGACCTTTGACGGAGCAATGTGGCCCCCTTGGGCATTTTTTTTTCTCGTTTGTTTGTCTGTTTCTTTTTGAATTCGTCAATCTTTGAAATAACTGTACAAGATCTTTGACGGTTTGTTTATCCAATGACATAGGCTAGTCCTTCGAAAGGGGGAGGTTGATAAGTTTTTGCCCCCCCCCCCCCCTCCGACTTACATGTTACATACGTGTACATACCTGTTTTCACCTACCCTGTCTAGATCCGCCCTTGCAAAAGAAGCAAACACAATTTATTGATTCATATTTTTATTCTCTACATACATGGTCAATGAAAGTCAAATAAAAAAAAAATACATTTTATGAAATTCTGTGTTGTTTACTCCTGAATACAAACCTGTAAATAGAATCGATCGATAAAGATTTATCATTCGGAACATGCTCGACATGTTGAGTCATATCATAGTCGCAAGATTTCATCCTTCTAAAGACTTTTGATGCAAAGCTTTGTCAGTTCTGCAATAGCTCAGCGGTAGAGCGTCAGACTTCGAATCGGAGGGTCCGGGGTTCGAAACCAGCCTCGGCCATTTTTTCTCCTCATTTTTTTTTCATTCGTAAGCAAACATTAAGTACAGTGCTTCAACATTGTTTTCATTTCAAAATTTATACGAGTATGTATTAGTTCAAAATGTTTTCTAACAGAATCAAGAAATATCGAATACATGTACCAGTTTGAAAACACTTGCTATATTGTCATGATTCATTGGAAAATCCCTCACATAATTAATATGCATGACCCAGGATGTGTTACAAATTTCATTGGTCAATTCAACCATGTGACCTGACATTACATGTACAAGATACGATGGGGCCTACCTTGGTGAAGGTACCTGGTTCGAGTCCAGCTGCGGCCAGTCATTTTCGCATTTTTTCAATTTTCATTTCTGTTCTTAACAAGATGAAAATGAGAGGAATCCGTCTGCTATGTCCACAGGAACCTCCATCCTTCAATTTATTAAGGATTCCGATTTCCGTCGGAATCCTTTCTGTTATTGTATTGTCTTTTCTTTATTCTTATTATTAAGGATTCCGACTATTCCGTCGGAATCCTTTCTGTTATTGCAATGTCTTTTCTTTATTCTTATTATTATTCTTATTATTATTATTATTATTATTATTTTTATTCTTACCCCCTCATCGTTTCCAGACACTTTATTCAAAGGTCTTTTAACGGAGAGCAAAAGGGATGGTATCGTCAGGAAGAGCATACCAAGATCTTCTTTAACTATTTTTTGTTTGTCGATAAGCCCACCAATGCCCCCGCTGGAGGTCATCATAGGTCAAATCTTTAAACATTTATAACTCCTAAACTAACCGTACGATTTGAACGAAATTTGTTTTAAAATGTTCTTTGGGAAAATTGTAAACTTTTATACGCTTACATGCTCGATAAAATACTTACGGTTTTCGCGCTATTTCGAGTTGAAAATGGACCTTTAAATTGGCACAGTGCCAATTTCTACAGTTTTTGAGATTTTGAGTTGAAACTTGGATGGTAGGTTACTTATAGGTAGTCATTTAATGTTGACCTAGTTTCAAGGTCAAATTCCCGTTCTCAAGGTCACAACAAACTTTTGCCTATAGAACAAAGACTGTTTGACCTTCAGAGTTCAAATTTCATACATATAATTGTTGAGCCAAGTCCTTTCACCTTGACCTTGACCCAAGGTCAAATTCTCATTCTCAAGGTCACAACGAACATTTGACTATAAAACAAAGATTGCTTGACCTTGAGAGTTCAAACTTAACACAAATATTCCTTGCATCAAACCCTTTCATCATGACCTTGACCCAAGGTCATTTGTTCGTTTTCAAGGTCATAACAGACTTTTGTTGATTAGATATTGAGCTTTGCTCAGGTTAAGATCAATTCTGATGAGAATAATCACAATACTTATCTTTCATCCATGACATTGATTGAAGGTCAAATAATCATTCTCAATGTCTTAACAATCATTTACTCTTGTAGAATTCACACGTTTTGTCCTACACTATTTATTCCTCACACAAGTAGTCCTTCTTAATTGAACTTGACATAGTATAAGAAAGATAACTCTTTTATTCTTGTTCTCTTTTTTTTTCTTCTTATTATAGCATTACATATCTCTACTTTCATGTTGTTGTCATTTTCTATTAATAGAAATTATCTCATTGCAAAATCATTGTGCAATTCTGTTTTGAGAAAGTGACTGTAAAGGATTTGATATTGATAGAGCATGGAGTTTAAATCTTTCGTAAACATGAAAGGTATTTATTATTTTTTTCTTCTATTTTGTTGATAAATAAATAAGAGTCCCAAATTAGACATAAGCTCATTTGACTCATTTACTGAAGTGAATAAGGTACTAAAGCAACTATTCTTTTTCCATCTTCTTTATTTGGAATTTAACACTTCAGTTCCGAGGAAGGTCTAATAAAGGAGGAATCCGTCTGTTGCTTGCAACAGTAGCCATCTAGTTGTATTGTCTTTTCTTTATTCTTATTATTATTCTTATTATTATTATTATTCTTACCCCCAAACCGTTCCGGACACTTTACAAAAAAGTAAAGCATCATATGAAAAAAACGGAAAGTACCATGTGAAAGAGCATATGAAGATCTTGAATGAAATTTTTTTTCTTGTCAAATGGTTCACATATGCCCCCGCTGGAGGTCATCAAAGTTCAAACCTTTAAACTCTTATAACTCCTTAACTAACCGTCGGATTTGAACAAAATTTGTTTTATATTGTTTTTTGGGAAATTTGCAAACTTTTATACGCTTACATGCTCGATAAAATATTTACGGTTTTCGCGCTATTCAGAGTTGAAAATGGAACTTTAAATTGGCACAGTGCCAATTTCTACAGTTTTTGAGATTTTGAGTTGAAACTTGGATAGTAGGTTCCTTATAGGTAGACATTTAATGCTGACCTACTTTCAAGGTCAAATTATGATTCTCAAGGTCACAACAAATTTTGGCCTATAGAACAAAGACTACTTGACCTTCAGAGTTCAAACTTCATACATACTATTGTTAAGCCAAGCTCTTTCACCTTGACCTTGACCCAAGGTCAAATTCTGATTCGCAAGGTCACAACAAAGTTTTGCCTTTAGAATAAAGACTATTTGACCTTCAGAGTTCAAACTTCATACATATTATCGTTTTACCATGCTCTTTCACCTTGACCTTGACCCAAGGTCAAATTTTGATTTTCAAGGTCACAACAAACTTTTGCATATAGAACAAAGACTATTTGACCTTAAGAGTTCAAACTTAATACAAATATTCCTTGCATCAAGTCCTTTTACCTTGACCTTGACCCAAGGTCATTTGTTCGATTTCAAGGTCACAACATACTTTGGTTGATAAAATATTGAGCTTTGATCAGATTAAGATCAATCTTGAAAAGAATTACCTCAAATACTTATCTTTTTTCCGTGACCTTTATTCACGGTCAAATGATCATTCTCAGGGTCATAACAAACTTACTCTTGTAGAATTAGCATTTTTTTTTTGTCCTACGCTATTTATTCTTTACACAAGTAGTCTTTCTTATTTTAACATAACATATAGTATAAGAAACATAACTCTTTTACTCTTGTTCTCTGGGTTTTTTTTTCTTAGTAGCATTACTTGGCTGTATTTTGATTCTATTGTCATTTTCTATTTATAGAAATGCTCTCATTGCAAAATCATTGTGCAATTCTGTTTCGAGATAGTAATTGTATAGAATTTGATATTGATAGAGCATGGAGTTTAAAACTTTCGTAAAAATGAAAGGTATTTATTATTTTTTTCTTCTATTTTATTGATAAATAAATAAGAGTCCCAAATTAGACATAAGCTCTTCTGACTCATTTGCTGATGTGAATAAGGTACTAAAGTAACTATTCTTTTTTCCATCTTCTTTATTCGGATTTTAACACTTCAGTTCGGAGGTAGGTCTAATAAAGGAGGAATCCGTCTGTTGCTTGCAACAGTAGCCATCTAGTTATTATTATTATTCTTACCCCCAATCCAATCCAGAGACGTTACAACAAAGTACCGCATCATATGATAAAATGGAATGTATCATGTGAAAGAGCAAATGAAGATCTTCATTTAAAATTTTTTTCTTTTCAAAAAGTTCACATATGCCCCCGCTAGAGGTCATCAAAGGTCAAATCTTTAAAACCTTATAACTCCTGAACTGACCGTGCGATTTGAATGAAATTTGTTTTATATTGTTCTTTGGGAAATTTGCAAACTTTTATACGCTTACATGCTCGATAAAATATTTACGGTTTTCGCGCTTTTTTGAGTTGAAAATGGAACTTTAAATTGGCACAGTGCCAATTTCTACAGTTTTTGAGATTTTAAGTTGAAACTTAGATGGTAGGCTACTAATGGGTAGTCATTGATGTTGACCTAGTTTCAAGGTCAAATTTTGATTCTCAAGGTCACAACAAACTTTTGCCTATAGAACAAGGACTATTTGACCTTGACAGTTCAAACTTCATAAATACAATCATTGATCCAAGCCCTTTCACCTTGACCTTGACCCAAGGTCAAATTCTTATTCTCAAGGTCACAACAAAATTTTTCCTATAGAACAAAGACCATTTGACCTTGAGAGTTCAAACTTGACGCAAATATTCCTTACATCAAGTCCTTTCACCTTGACCTTGACCCAAGGTCATTTGTTCGATTTCAAGGTCACAACAGACTTTTGTCGATAAAATATTGAGCTTTGAATAGATGAAAAGAAATATTGATGAGAATAAACTAAAATGCTTATCTTTCAGCCATGACCTTGGTTCAAGGTCAAATAAACTTTTCAAGGTCATAAAAAACATTTACTCTTGTAGGATTGACAGGATTTTGTTATTAAATATTTACACAAGTAGTACTTCTTATTTAAAATTTATATAGTAAGATAGATAACTCTTTTATTCTTGTTCTCTGTTTCCTTTTTTATCTTAGTAGCATTACTTGTCTGTACCTTCATGCTGTTGTCATTCTCTATTTATAGAAATTTTCTCACTGCTAATACATTGTGCAATTCTTTTTGGGATAGTAATTTAAAAGGATTCAAAATGGATAGAATAGATCTAGGAGTTTAAAGCCTTCCTAAACTTGAAAGGTATTTATCATCCTTTTCTTCTTTTTTGTCGATAAATAGATAAGAGTCCCAAGTTAGACATAAGCTCTTTTGACTCATTTGCTGAAGTGAATAAGGTACTAAAGCAACTATTCTCAGTCCTTATTTTAGCTTAACATAGTATAAGAAAGATAACTATTTTCTTCTTGTTCTCCGTTTCTTTTTTTTTCTTAGTAGCATTACATATCTGTACTTTTATGTTGTTGTCATTTTCTATTAATAGAAATTATCTCAGTGCAAAATCATTGTGCAATTCTGTTTTGATAAATTTATTGTAAAGGATTTGATATCCATAGAGCATGGAGTTTAAAACTTTCGTAAAAATGAAAGATATCTATTATTCTTTTCTTCTATTTTGTTGATAAATAAATAAAAGTCCCAAGTTAGACATAAACTCTTTTGACTCATTTGCTGAAGTGAATAAGGTACTAATGCAACTTTTCTTTTTCCCATCTTCTTTATTCGGATGTTAACACTTCAGTTCTGAGGAAGGTCTAATAAAGGAGGAATCCGTCTGTTGCTTGCAACAGTAGCCATCTAGTTATTCATGTTTTTCTGTGTACGATTCGCAATGCGGAAGAAATAAGTCACGAGATTCAGGGCTAAATACGGCCCTTATCTTAACAGCTCCTTTGCCGGCCCGTTATCATGACTTATTTTCAGACACTTTGTGTTCTCGATTCACTACACTAAGTATTTTGATCTTCTTTAATTTTTTTTTAATTTTTGTTGTATTTAGTGATTACAATCTGCTTTGGTGTTGAGATGCAGAAGTCCACTGCCCCGGATTACACAGTGTATGTCGTCATTGGTTACGTCATATACCAGGTTCTGATGGAAATTGCCTTAAAACTTTACGATCTCTGCATTGATAAGCATGAATCGGGTAAGTTTTTGTTCGTATTCGATTTTAATAAAAAATCATTCATTGCATGGTCCTTCGTCGGACAAATGTATTTTTCTTTGAGATTCCTACAAATGTATATACATCTTAACATTCTTTCTTTCCGACAGAGAAAGTTGAAGCTCTCGAATTAAAGAATGGAGGGGCATACCATAACGGCAATTCAACACAAAATGCTAATACACCGCCAAACCAAGTAAACGGGAATTCATTTCATACGAGTCCGCCAAGTTATGGGGATTCTACCAAAAAGAATCCAAAGGTAATTCAAAAGTCTGAGATCTTTACCTAGGAAAGTAACCTGTTTTTTTATTGTTTTGAATATCTTTCGGTTGTAATATTAAATGCTTTTAATTTATTTGAACATCAGTGTATTAATGGACCCCCTCCCCAAACAAATGGAACCAAGAGAAAAGCAAATACACCCTTAAAACGAATGGGATTTGATAAGACCACTTCTCGTTTCTCTTCCTACAATATTGATTTTATTTATCAGCAATTTTTGACATTTTTTTGTATTTTTTTTTATTGCAGGACAGTGCTATCAAGAAGATTCTGTTTGCTTTCCATGTACTGGTCACTCTAGCCTTCACACTGACCTTAGTGTTACTCGTGTCTATGTTTTGAAGGAAGTGACATATAGAACAAAACCCAAAGAAGGAGAACCTGCGTTGGTGCCAAATAAAATGAGATGATCTCTTCGATGAGAAAAGGTTTAAAAAACGTGATTAAAAACAACAACATTAGCTTTAAAACTTAAAGTAGCTATGAATGCTTCTGTGCGAGTCGTGCGTGATGTGAGCTTGCAGCGACACTTCAGCACTGACTTTCTCTATGTGGAAAGTGGCATCAAAGACTGGCTATTATAAATCATGTACAATGTAATCTCCAAGTGCCTTCAAACCGTGACATAGACACGAATTGCCTGATGGCACTACCTTGACACTTGTTGTGCAGCTTTTGCTCATTATTGCATATCGTGATCATTCGCTTATTGGTAGTCAAGGACGGTCTACATATACATACCGGGGCTTAATTTCATTTCGAAAAGGAAGACGAGAGAGGAGATTGAAGAAAAGTTTTGCATTATACATACATTTATATTGATTTGTAATATGCAGCATATAATAGCTCTTATCATTGAACATTTCTGTTGCTATTAACCATTATAATATATGAACTCATTCCATTTGTCTCATAAAACCATGTATTACTGAATTTTTACTGCTCATCTCATCATAATTGATTTATGTCTCCCTTTTATGAATTTACACATGAGAATTTATTTTTTAGTTACAAGATTTTGATATCATTAAAATGTTCACAGCTAGTATAATTCAATGCATTGTCTTTTTGTTTTGTCATTGTTTCTTTTTTTTATGAAACGGTGACTATGGGTTATCCATATGAACACAGAGCAAAAGTTTTTGTTTTGCTTCACATACATGTGAGATGTTTAAAAAAAGGCTTTTGTTATAGCAATAAATGAGGTATCCAATCATTGTCTTATGGCGATTTGCATCGTCCAATGTATCATTTTGTACGGCTAATCGCTTGGCTACGGTATTAATTTGAGTCTCGCTGAACAGGCGAAGAAGCGAAGAAATGATGCGATAAATAGAAGAAATGATGCAAAGAAGCGGCCATACCTTCTTTTCTTCGCTTCTTCGTCTGTTCAGAAGCGATGTCTCCTAATGAACACCATACTAGTAGGCACTTATTTCTAACGTGGTTTTTCATTGACGGATCTAGAACTTTTGTCAATGAGGGTGAGGGGACGAGGGTGACTGATTTGGAAAAAAAACAACATGTTCGTAAAAACGGGAAAAAATTAGGATTTATGGAAAATTCGGGGGGTTGCCGGGGGTGGGGTAGGTGGGTTTTGGTTTTGGTTGAGGTATTCTGACACCCTCTCCTCTAGATCAGCGCTTGCATTTTGACTTCAGAGAATACATAATAACCATTTGTTTTTAATTCATCATGTATGTTTATGTTATTTCGTATTGTCTGCGATGTCCTTTTACTAAATGAACATAAAGAAGCCGCAAATTGTATTAAAGATGCTCTATTAAATCAAATCTTATTTTCAAACTGAAATAATTCTGAAAGTCATGTGTTATCTTTTATGAAAAATTGTGATGGTCATAAGATCATGTCGCAAATTTGCGTAAATGAACATAATAAAGTATGTAAAAAAGAATCTGAAATCTTTTGTTTCTTTTCCTTGCCCATAGAGGTCTTGCCTTGACCAGTGCTGTAGTGGTACATGTATTTGACATATTTTACACAGACAACACTTTATTGCTTGCTGGACACGGTTTGGATCATAAAATACGTTCAGAAATAACGTAATGACGGCGTTGCCTTACCTTTTGCAGGGTTATGTTGATTAACTGTCACGTCTTGATCTATGGGGGCACATTTTTACCTCTCCCTTGTTCGCGTCCTTCGTTCATTTCCCCTGAATGAAAATAAAATTCATGGCATTTTGTAATAATCATCAGATACAAATTTTGTATCGATTTAATAAAAAATTAGCACTTTAAAACGAAGTACTTTTAATTAATGCTTTATGCCCGAAAGAGTTTAGTCCGATTTTTTTTCAAAATTCTCATAATTTGGAATTGTCTACTTCTTAGGGAGCAACCATTTTATTTTTATGGGGGGGGGGGGGGGGGGGGGGCAGGAAGACTTTTGCCGGCCGGAAAATTTTTTTTCGGCCATTTTAAGAGCCGGAAAAATTTTTCACCGGCCTTCGGGACGGATTTTTTTTTTTTATAATTTTCCAATGTTGAAAATTACTCTAAAGTTTAAATAATTCAGCGTGATTTTTCAGCCATATTAAACATCAAACACACAATGAGTTCATCTCTTGCCAGCAGATCACTTCATTTTAATTTCTTGAATGGCATATGGTGCATATAATCTGTTTGCTAAAACAATACTCAACGGAGACAGGCTATATGGTGCTAATCACTTTTGAATTTTATTTATTCACTCCAAATTGCGTAAAGTTTGTTCCATTTTTTTATACTTTGTTTATGATACACAAAAAAGTGTTTATTTGGCAGTGGAAAGGTTGGAAGAGAGGAAGGAGGGGCAATTTCATGATCCGGAAAAAATGCCCTTTGGGCCGGAAAATTTTTTTCCCTAAAATTTCGATCCGGAATTTTTTTTTTGCAAAGTCTTCCTGCCCCCCCCCCCCCCCCCATAAAAATCAAATGGTTGCTCCCTTATTCAACAATATATTTTATAATCGTCCGTATATATGCAGATGATTTTAAGTAAAAGAATAATTACTAAATATTCTAATTTTTGTGTAATTGTGAAATCTTCAATCTTTTTATCTTGTCATCAATTATTTTGGAAATTGATTAATTATTTTGAAAATAATTTCCTTCTTATATTGTACAGTTACATACATGTATTTAGAAGCGATACATTTGTTGACCAATGATGGAACCTGCCGGTCACAACGCAACGTATAATATGCGCACGTGTTCAGTCCTCCCACGCAAACAGCGGTCCGAGAAAGAGACCATGCATTTACTAGCATTTTTGCTATCCCACATGACAAAACAATCTAAATTTGGTGTATATGAGACTATATCTTCAATTTGCATGTATGGTTGGCTCTTGTTCTTGTAACGCAGTTTCTTTTTCTTGAGCCCATCACAGTTCCTGGCGGATATACTGGCAAACGGTTAGGGTCTAACACAGAATTTATGTAGAGTTTGGTAGACGACATTGTCATCAATAAAGAACTCGCTTCCCACAAAGTTTGGTGAAAGTCTATGTAGTGGCTGCGAAGAAAGCAAATTGTCAACCAATCAGGTCCCCTGACAATTTGAGTCTTGCGTTGAAGATACTTGCACTGTTCCCAGTGAGGCTGATCATAATATCTCAAAATGACAATCTCTCAACAGTACTCCACTTCATTTTAAGTTGTCCTCTGTCCGTAATGAATTTCATCATATCCATGACAAAAGAGTAAAAGACAGTAACTGATCAGACATATCAACGAGGCTCCCTATATGTAATCTACTTGGAAATTATCCATTTAGTCAGGATAACGAAGAAGCACCTAATTTGTGTGCCCGCAGTCAGAGGCGTAACTATGTAGTTAAAAAGTGTACGCACATGTTGGCGAGGGGTCTTTGGACCTTCTAGATCAATGAAGAAGCATTGGTAGATCATCGTCATAGACTCAAGATCAGTTGCACTGCGTGGATCTAAGTAAACGCAAGGCAACAGTTAGTGAGCATGGGTCTCCGACAATGTCGCAGAGTAATGGCCGGCAATCTTTGTTTTAACTTAAATAATGTTCAGGCTTTCTACTCTACCTTGATGAAAAAGAAGGAAAAAGTAGGAGTGGTCAATGAAAAAAAGTAGGAAAAAGTAGGAATTAATAGGGGAAAAGTAGGAAATTTTCCTTCACTTTTAGTAACAAATTTCAGTAAGTATGACACACAAAATCTTAGTAAGCAATGTTTTTGTAGACTGGTTATGTTCACCTTTGAGGAAATCACGGAGAGAAGTAAGGACAGATTGTTTTTTCATCTTAAATATATAGAAAGGGCGAGCGCGGAATTTTTAAAAATCTTTGAATCAGATGTCGATGAAAGCGATGCTAGTAATTTTTTACTTTTGATATGAAAAAGTAGGAATAGTAGGAGGTTTTGAAGAAAAAGTAGGAAAAAATAGGATCAAAATAAAAAAGTAGAAAAAAGTAGGAACAGTAGAAAGCCTGAATGTTAAACAACGTGGATTCATCTTGCGAATAAGTTGTCTTTTATATTTTCCTGCCATTAAAAAAATAGTATCTTCAGTTTGGCTTAATTGTCAATCTTTTTTACTTTTTGTTAAGCGAACGTTTTGAAATCGGCGACGTGAACTTTTCCGATTATAATTTTGATTTCATTCTGTCGGTATTCCGAGTTTGTGTTCCACATGTACAACATCTCCACGGAATTTCACGATATATTTTCATCAAAAGAAAGTTTTACTCTCATCTTTCGTAAGCTTTTCACATTTCCGATTTCTCATCACTCCACAAAACCGCACGACAAGCAAATAATTTTAAAGGTCCCCTATCTAAAGTTGTATTGTTGATCCGATCCGTAGAAAAAGGTTGCCAACAATGGATATATTTGGCCGACTGATGGTCAGTTTCTACACAACAGTTGCACGAATTTTCAAAACCCTACAGGAAGTATGCAAGGTCCTTTACAAAAATAATGTATTTGATCCATATTGTCCAACAAGTTGACCGCCAATATAGGTCGGTTGGCTGATGCATTTTCAGTTGGTACTCTACAATCATTGCAGATAATTTCATGAAACTTTGCAGATAAAGAGTTCATGTTATCAAGTTGCTCTATCAAAATTAACATGATCTGTCAAACAAGATGACCATACCAATAGATTTGCTTAGGTAAAAAACTGTCATGAAGCAAGTGTTGAACAGAATTCAAGAAAACAATACGGGGAGCAAAAACATATTTTGTTTTGTGATACATCAAACAAGTTGGTTGTCAATAATCTGATTAGTTTTCTTCCTTGCAAATGCTTCCCGAAAATAATCTAAATCTTACAGGACACGCATTAATGTTCCTCTATATAAATGTATTAATGACCTAAACCACAAAACAAAATGGATCAGATTATTACACAGTTGCAATCGGCCTGGGTATAATATCAATTGACATTATACCCAGGTGAGTGACATAGACCCATTTGGGCCTCTTATTCACCCTGTCTGTCAGCAACAATGACTTTTGCTTGAACGCAAATTTGGCTACTTTTATATAAGTTAACATCCACAGCAATTTGCAATTTTCGTCAAACCATATGGGAAGCAAGCATGAAAACTCTTCTACAGAGTTTTTCAATCTAATTCACTGACTGAGATTGCCAATAAGGTTGAAACAACTGGTACAATTGGGTAAATTTATACCTGTATACTAAAGTGTTCCCTCTGAAAACTAGCTATAATAGAAAATAGCAATCCAAGGAATGCTTGTGTCGCCTGCGAAGCGGTTTGATTATTATTCTAGAAGTGGATCAAAATTATTGGTATCAGTAGAAAAGTCTTGTCAAATGAAATCTTGTCAAATGAAATTCATTTGAAATATCAGACCTCTTAATTACAAATTAAAAGATATGGTCATTCTCAAATTTTCAGAAAAGAGTGTCAATCATCTAGGTCAAGGTCACTATGTAAAAATTGGTAACAAAAAGGTCTCATCATAAAAAATATTAAAGACCTATCACCTACCAATTAAAAGATATATACAACCTAAGAAAAGAAGGTCAAATAGTAGGTCAAGGTCAAAAGGTAAAAAATTATGGTATGTGTACAATGACATTGTTACAAGGAAAATACATGTGAAATATCAAAGCCCTATCACCTACCAATTAAAAGATATAGCCAATAAAAGTAGGTCTAGGTCAAATATCTAGATCAAGGTCAAATTTTATGGTCTGTGTAGAAAGGTCTTGTCACAAGGAATACACATGTGAAATACCAAAGCTCCATCACTTACCAATCAAAAGATATATCCATTCTTAATTTTTTTGAAAAGTAGGTCAAAGTCAAAAGGTAAAAAAATTATGGTATGTGTAGAATGGCATTGTTACAAGAAAAATATATGTGAAATATCAAAGCCTTATCACCTACCAATCAAAAGATATAGCCAATATTACTTTTCTTGAAAAGTAGGTCAAATATCTAGATCAAGGTCAAAAGGTCAAATTTAATGGTCTGTGTAGAAAGGTCTTTTCACAAGGAATACACGTGTGAAATATCGAAGCCCTATCACTTACCAATCAAAAGATATAGCAAATGTTATCTTTTTTTTCAAAAGTAGGTCAAATATCTAGGTCATGGTCACAAGGTCAAAAATTATGGTATGTGTAGAAAGGTCTTGCCACAAGGATTGCACATGTGAAATATCAAAGTCCTAACACTTGCCAATAAAAAGATATATCCATTCTTAATTTTTTTTGAAAAGTAGGTCAAATATGTAGGTCAAGGTCACTAGGTCAAAAATTATTGTATTTGTAGGAAGGTCATGTCACAAGGAATACAGATGTGAAATATCAAAGCCCTATCACTTACCAATCAAAAGATATAGCGAATCTTATCTTTTTTTCAAAAGTAGGTAAAATATCTAGGTCAAGGTCACAAGGTCAAAAATTATGGTATGTGTAGAAAGGTCTTCCCACAAGGATTGCACAAGTGAAATATCAAAGCCCTATCACCTACCAATCAAAAGTTATATCCATTCTTAATTTTTTTGAAAAGTAGGTCAAATATGTAGGTCAAGGTCACTAGGTCAAAAATTATGGTATGTGTAGGAAGGTCTTGTCACAAGGAATACACATGTGAAATATCAAAGCCATATCACTTACCAATCAAAAGTTATGGGCTGTGACACCCAAAGTGTGACAGAATTTTATTTTAGAAGTTAGACTGACAGACGGACGGACAGACGGACAACGGACAAAGTGATCCCTAAGTGTCGCTTTGCATCGCAGGTGACACAAAAAATGTACAAAGAAAAGTTTGATTACATGTAAAATACTTTAATTCTTCATGTGGACGGAAATAAATTATACAATGTATAAATAACTTCTACATCAGAGTCCCTTGTGTACAGAGGCCTGAAACATCGTAATAATATTTTGAACAATAAATAACCAGAGAATCTATAATACAACCTTTCTTAATCACAGTGTATTATCATAAATAAGAATGTTGAATTCTATCAATCAGGTACATGCGATATCAAAGGTTGGATCCTTACAGATAAAGTAGTTATGGTCATGTGACATGTACCAGTCAAATTTATCAAACAATAACTGATCCTATAGCCGAGCAAAAAAAAAAAAAAGTTTAAAACTTTGTTGAACTAGTCTTTTTCAAGGTTTTCACATTTAAGTCACTGATATTAATTGTTCCAGGCAAAGTTTACAAACTACTTTAGCTTGCAGACACTAAACAAGGAATTGTACAAGAAACATTTGAGGAGATTACTTCCTTTACTGAACATAGTAATGATATGTTATGTTTTGCCATTGCATGTTCAGATCTTTTTTTTTAACACTATATCACAGCTATCACACAAATCTAGTAAATGTCCATCCCCCCTCCACCAAACTGAGCTGTGTCGTAATCTTGCTCCTGCAAAAAAATTAATACACAGATTAAATTTTTCCATAAATAACCAAAAGCATTATAATGATGTCTATGGATCTATTTCATATTCTTTTCATCTGTTAATCATTCTGGGAAACTCTCTGAGACTTGCACTTTCTAAATGCACGAAGGTTGTGGGTGTAACCTATTAGGATTCTTTTATTTTAGAAGTTTTACTTCTATCAACAGTAACCAATGAAATTGCCAGTTGTCAACTCTTTTGTATAATGTAAAGAGTAAAAACTAAGAGTCCCCTTCGGCGTTGCCGGTAGGGGACTAAAAATTCTTATGTAGCACTAGCTGTAATTTATTAAAATTTTCTAAAACATTTGAATTTGAATAAGAAGATTTCCCAATTATTTCGCTCAGAGTCTCTGACATAGCACAGACCTAAAGTAATCGAGGTTTCTCTCAATTGCTAAATTGCAAAAATTGCAATAAAATCATACCTGGTTCAGCTTCTTGAACTCCACAACCTGAGCAAAGATGTATTCCAGTATGTGTTTAGCATCTCGTGAGTCCTGGGGGAGATTATGTGACACGCCCAGTATGTCACCACATTCCCTGACATAGTATTCCAAATCATCATCCGTACCTGGAAAACGTATATAATATACAACAATATATATATCATTGCCATACTAAGACCATAAATAAATGTCATATCTATTGACAAAATGCAAAAGGCCTTAATAATACCTACATTGATATAAATTGAGCTCTGTTGATCTCTTTATATTCTTGACATGTGTATATGATTAATTTCTGTATACAATGAAAATAAGTCGAGCCCTAAATAGTATTTTATAAATGTGTATGGTATCATGTATTACTTATTTCTGTTTGTGGTATCAATAACAGAAAAAGTGTCTTAATGAGTGTTTTGTTACAAGTATGCAATACAAAACATTATCACATTTTAATAGGTCATCATGGGTTCAGTTTGCAGGTCAGAGCAACCACTGCCGCATGTCTTGTATCGAGCAAGTGAAATGTTGCATAACAAATGTAATTATGCGAATATGCAGTACATTACATTAATAGAGCCAATCTCAAGAGCATTGAATTGGTTGTGCATGTATTGGCTATAAAACTCACATTTATTTGTGTGCTGAGCAATGCGGACTTTCTCCGATGAAAACTGTTCATCTAAATCAAAGAGATCCAACTTGGGAGGTTCTAGTTCCCTGAATTGCGGGGGGAACACAGCTGGTGTAAGTGGGGGGAGGGGCGTCTCAAATTGTGGTGTTATTAACGTCAAAGGCTCATGCTTAACACTCAGCTGGTCATAGGCTCTGAAAGTACAAAGATAATTATTCCTGATGAATATGCCACTTCATGTACTTATATTTATGCAATTTAACTTAGTTTTTTTTAGACTATTATACATCAAAATTCGACAACTTATGAGCCTCAAGTGTCAACTAATTTGAAACTAGTTTAAGCTTTATTTACCATAAACTATCTTTATAATTGATATCTTTGAAGTTTTGAGTGCTAAAAATTTGTAATTGATAATAGAATAAAACACTGCTAAAGACGGTATGGCCGGATTGCAAAGTAAGTTTTTGTCACTAACTGGTTCAAGGTCAATAGGTCAAATAATACAGCATAAATTGAAAGGTTTTGTCAGAGGCAACCTACACGTATAAAATAAAGTTTCTACTGCATACCGTTCCATAGATTTTGCTTAAACCAGGAACTTTAACCAAAACCTTAACTAGGTCAAAGTCCAAGGTCAAGGTCACTAGGTCAAATGTTACGGCATAAATTGAAAGGTCATGTGATGGGCAAGCTTCATGTATAATATAAAGTTTCTACTGCATATAGTTACTTAGATTTTGCCTCAACCAGAAACTTTAACCAAAATCTTTAACTAGGTCAAAGTCCAAGGTCAAGGTCACTAGGTCAAATGTTACGGCATAAATTGAAAGGTCTTGTGATGGGCAAGCTTCATGTATAATATAAAGTTTCTACTGCATATAGTTCCTTAGATTTTGCCTCAACCAGAAACTTTAACCAAAATGTTGATGGCAGACAAATGGACGGACGGACGGACATCGTCAATCTATAGGCCGGAATTGCTTTGCAATCCGGCCATAAATGCAAGAAAGATACATTTTGTGTTCAATAAGTTCTTTTTTCCAATTATATCAGATAACAGGGTTTACAACTTTAAAGGCCTATACTTTATAGCAGAAAAACTGACTTTTTTTTATACATTTCTATGGATGAAATAAACTTACTTAATGGCATTAGGTACCAAGCTGGTGTCTAATTTGAACAATGAATTATCAAACAAAGTAGTTATGTCCCTTGGCACATCCTCACTCTCCTGTAAACATGTCTTTAACTCGTCTGCCAGTTTTGCTATGTCTGGTAAGGTACTATAGTCTGCCACCTAGAATCATACAAATTGAATATAATCTTACGGTAAACTATAATCTGACATCTTAAATCATACAATGTACTATAATATAACACCTAAAATTATACAAATTTTTATAGTTATGGATTTTTAACAAACTAAAAATGGTTTAGTTTTTACTAAAATTGAAGATAACGACCATACCATTTAGAAACATCCTACATTAGCAAAAAGGATATTCACTTAAAATGTACATTCTTATACATGTAGGTACCTTATATTAGTGAAAATTGAAAAAAATTAACAAAACATGTCAAAGAAAAAGAATAATTATGACAAGTTGCCTTTCTCCAATACGAACCTCTGGATCTTCAGCATCTATGGGATTTAATTTAATTTCATCTGTCGTGAGATACCGTATAAGAACGTCCTGGAATGAAAATGACAATTTCAGATTTCTATTTGCTTATGATTAAAACTGAAGATTGAATTAAACTTACTTTGACTAATTTCAATATATCAACCATTGGGCATTGAAAACCAGTTGTAAATTTAAAATATCTTTTATAAATATTGGTAACACATTGCTTACTAGAATCTTTGAGTTTTCTTCTTTGTCAATATATTGGTCATGGAACATATGTACAGATCCTACAACAGCTAATTTTCCTTTATTCTGAAAAAAAGAACAAAGTTATTGTACTCAATGTTAAGAGGTTTAAAGTACACATATCTATCATATTTTATTGGTAGTTGTTGTTTACCGATTTTGATGGCTTCTGATTGGTGGAGATGCTGCTTTCTCTTGCCTACCTCTGAGTGAGTTGACCTTGAAGGGCAAACAGAATCCACCAACGATTTTGATTTAAACCAATCAGCATTTAAATCACATTTCAAAGGAGCATAGCGAGAGACATTGTTTACTTGGCGACGACTGATGTTTCTCGCTCTCCACCAAAGCAATCAAGTGTAAAAACAACAAAAGTGGCTCTTGGCTAATGACAACAAAACAACAAAAGTGGCTCTTGGCTAATGACAACAAAACCATAGAAAAATCTTTAAAATATTGAAAATTGACTTATGATTTGGTCTACCCGTGACTGTAGACACCCAATTAGCTATTGATCTTTGGCTTGATCAACCAATACCTGACAAGGTACATGTAGTTGCGAGAACACCTCATCAAAAGTCAATAATTGTATAATGTAGTACACTTATGTATACTCGTCTGGCCTTACCTTTGATTCATACAGAGCACACACCGGCCTGTTTAAAGGGAATGATACACTCCCCGTTGACAATACAGCAAAGGCAGGTTTCATTACATTGAGTGTGGCACCATAGGGGTACAGGAATGACAAGGCTCTGAATGAAGATTTCATAATGCTATACAGATAAAACTTATAAAAGTATTGAGCAGCAGAAGTGATTTATGAAATATCTGGAAAGATAAATAATGAAATATGAATTTAGGACAGATCTGGAATATATATGAATTCTACACATGTACATGTAATTGATAATTATTAACATAAAGTCTTAAGAAAGATAATGGAACATTTTTTCGTTGATCATTTTTGTAAAAAAAAAGTCACAGTTTGAGAGCTGACACAAATTCATCAATCACTTACTGTGCATTGTTACCATCTTCTTCAATATTGAAGTTTTTTCCTGCAGCTTGACTAACTGCCCTTTAATAGAGAGATAAGATACTCTAGTTAAAGTGAAGACAATACTGATTATAGGTACTTGTCAAGTGACAGACATACATTGTATAAGTTATATGATAAATGCTGTAATTACTTTGTCACTGTATATCAAACTTAAGAAAAAACATCTTTATAATTATACTGTATATACATGTATTTGTTTAATATTCTGTTAGGCAACAAAATAATAACTAGTACTTTTGTTTCTCCCATTTATTTTCATAATAATCTAGGTTTTAAATTACCTGGTATATGTATACATTACCTGTTTAAAACGCCATTGGCAATAAGGGCCTCTTTTGGGTGAAAATATTTGTAATATGATGTTCTGACAACAGAATCTGTTAAAAGATAATTAATAGTTTTTAATGATCATTACTGAGGATTAATTAAAATCTAATTATACATGTAGTGTGTACTAGGATTTTTTCTTTAACTGATATCTGGAATATGTATAGATTCAAATATCAAGTAACAATCAGTTTTAAATACATTATCAAATATTACGCCAAATCAACAATTTACAGTGATTTATAAACCTACCACTATTGACCATGACACCATATTCCTCCAATAGGAAGTTAATATTTGTATCGTATTTATTTTCTCCTCCTTCCCCTAACATCACCAGGACACTCCCTCCTCCATCTATATAACGTTTAATTACCTCGAACTGAAACACAAAAATAGAGCGTCTCGAATGATTTTCTATTTCATAAAGTATTTATGAAATCAAACAATTGTGTAATTTTTCAAAATTATGTGTCCAATAAGTTATGAACAGATAATATCCCCTTATACATATATTAAACTCTATGGCATAAAAATTATCATCTTCATAAATGCTCTGATACGTCTTAACTGTCCTACTCGCCTCCTTGATACCACCTTGTATTGAAATTCACATACCGCCATCTAGTGAATCAACAGAGTTATTTCTCTTTGAACCAATCACAGAGATCATTACAAATACGCTTAACTTGATCTCCATGGAAACCTTGGAAAGTCAACATTGAAGGTTTAATGGAAAATCAAGAATATGCCATTCACGCTACATGTATATGCGATAAGAATAATTGTGTATATATACAGAGACGAGAGCAGGAGGTGGTAAATCTCTTTTTAAAAGTAATAAACAATTTGTCAGTAAGATGCGATTTGATTGGGTTAGCCTCTCTGACTGCTTCCAATGATACCACATGGTTTTATTCAAACTCGAGGCGGCAAATATATCAAGGGGGAAAGAAGGACAGTTAGAACTTATTGGAGCCCGATTTATGAAGATGAAGAATGATGAGAGTCTCATTTCATTGAATATAGAGCCTAATTTCACTGACTAACCAGAAGTCTCTGACGAGACTGTAGCTCTCCTGGTTGTTTTGTTTTATTCACGCATTGACAAGTGAATAAGATACATAACACATAAATATCAATTACCATTTTTTAAACCAAAGACAATAGGGAGCAGGCACTCTAACAAATTATAAGTTGTACAATAAAACAACATATCCATTTGACTGCAACTAGAATATCCCTCATATCCCTAATTAATAATATCCGAAATATAGTACATTGTATTTACACAAAACAAGAGGCCCAAGGGGGCTACATCGCTCACCTGAGTTGCAGATAAAGGGTTAAAAGTCACAAAAATACTTCTACAGATCAAAGCCCTCAACAGCCATATTTGTTGACCTATCGACAAGAAAAACACAAACTTGGCAGAGGACCTTGAGTACTTGCTTGCTGCAAAGTTTCGTGAACTTCTGTGCAATAGTTGCAGAGGAGATTTCCAAAAAGTGTCAGCCAATCAGAGTCCTAGGCCGCCATATTTGTTGACCGATAAGCACAAAATACACAATCTTGGTAGAGGACCTTGAGTACTTTCTTCCTGTAAAGTTTCATGAAATTCTGTGCAGCGTTTTTTTTTTTTTGCAGAGAAGACGTTGAAAATGTGTTAGCCAATCAGAGCCCTCGGCGGCCACATTTGTTGACCAATCAGCACAAAAAACATAAACTTGTTGGAGGACCTTGAATACTTCCTTCCTGTAAAGTTTCATAAAAATTCTGTGCAGCAGTAGCAGAGGAGATGTCGAAAATGTGTCAGCCAATCAGAGCCCTGGACAGCCATATTTGTTGAACAATCGGCACAAAAAACACACACTTGGTAGAAGACCTTGAGTTCTTCCTTCCTGTAAAGTTTCATGAAATTCTGTGCAGTGGTTGCAGAGAAGATGTCGAAAATGTGTCGGAAAATCAGAGCCCTTGGCGGCCATATTTGTTGAACGAACAGCACCAAATACACACACTTGGTAGAGGACCTTGAGTACTTCCTTCCTGTAAAGTTTCATGAAATTCTGTGCAGCGGTTGCAGAGGAGATGTCGAAAATGTATCAGCCAATCAGAGCCCTTGGCAGCCATATTTGTTGACCGATCGGCACGAAAAACACAAATTTGGTAGAGGACCTTGAGTACTTTCTTCCTGTAATGTTTCATGAAATTCTGTGCAGGGGTAGCAGAGGAGGTGTCGAAAATGTGTCAGCCAATCAGAGCCCTTGGCGGCCATATTTGTTGACCAATCAGCACAAAAAACACAAACTAAGTAGAGGACCTTGAGTACTTCCTTCCTGTAAAGTTTCATAACATTCTGTGCAGGGGTTGCAGAGGAGATGTCCAAAATGAGTCAGCCAATCAGAGCCCTCGGCGGCCATATTTGTTGACCAATCGGCACAAAAAACACAAACTTGGCAGAGGACCTTGAGTACTTCCTTCCTGTGAAGTTTCATGAAATTCTGTGAAGCAGTTGCAGAGGAGATGTCGAAAATGTTTCAGCCAATCAGAGCCCTCGGCGGCCATATTTGTTAACCGATCGGCACAAAAAACACAAACTTGGTAGAGGACCTTGAGTACTTCCTTCCTGTAAAGTTTCATGAAATTCTGTGCAGCGGTTGCAGAGGAGATGTCGAAAATGTTTCAGCCAATCAGAGCCCTCGGCGGCCATATTTGTTGACCGAACGGCACAAAAAACACAAACTTGGTAGAGGACCTTGAGTACTTCCTTCCTGTAAAGTTTCATGAAATTCTGTGCTGCAGTTGCAGAGGAGATGTCGAAAATGTGTCAGCCAATCAGAGCCCTCAGCGGCCATATTTGATGACCGATCGGCACAAAAAACACAAACTTGGCAGAGGACCTTGAGTACTTCCTTCCTGTGAAGTTTCATGAAATTCTGTGAAGCAGTTGCAGAGGAGATGTCGAAAATGTTTCAGCCAATCAGAGCCCTCGGCGGCCATATTTGTTAACCGATCGGCACAAAAAACACAAACTTGGTAGAGGACCTTGAGTACTTCCTTCCTGTAAAGTTTCATGAAATTCTGTGCAGCGGTTGCAGAGGAGATGTCGAAAATGTTTCAGCCAATCAGAGCCCTCGGCGGCCATATTTGTTGACCGAACGGCACAAAAAACACAAACTTGGTAGAGGACCTTGAGTACTTCCTTCCTGTAAAGTTTCATGAAATTCTGTGCAGCAGTTGCAGAGGAGATGTCGAAAATGTGTCAGCCAATCAGAGCCCTCAGCGGCCATATTTGATGACCGATCGGCACAAAAAACACAAACTTGGTAGAGGACCTTGAGTACTTCCTTCCTGTGAAGTTTCATGAAATTCTGTGAAGTGGTTGCAGAGGAGATGTCGAAAATGTGTCAGCCAATCAGAGCCCTTGGAGGCCATATTTGTTGACCGATTGGCACAAAAAACACAAACCTGGTAGAGGACGTTGAGTTCTTGCTTTCTGTCAAGTTTCGTCAGAATCTGTTTAGTGGTTTCGGAGGAGAAGTCAAAAATGTGAAAGTTTACGCCGGACGACGGACGGACGACGGACAACGCTCTATGACAATAGCTCACTTGAGCCTACGGCTCAGGTGAGCTAAAAATGCTACACCCATTTTCCAAGATCCTAGGGACCAGGGGGTGCTGCCTGAAATGAAACATCAATGACACAACAAGACTATAGATCCATCATATTGCATAAACAATCCATCACTAATAGCTTTAGAAGCGTTGAGAGCACAATTATATAGGTGGAAATTACTACACCAATTGTCTAAGACCCTGGGGGTCAGGGGTTCAAACAAAATATCAGGTGCACAACAAGACCACAGACCCATAATATTGCAAAAAGAATTAAGTCTCCATCATTTATAGTGTCAGAGGAGTTGCGAGCATAAGATTACATAGAGTTATATAGAAGAAAATGACCACACCCTTTTTCTAAGACCCTGGGGGTCAGGGGCTAGAACAAAATATCAGGTGTACAACTAGACCATACACCCATCATATTGCAAAAAGAATTAAGTCTCCATCATTTATAGTGTCAGAGGAGTTGCGAGCACAAGATTACATAGAGTTATATTGGAGAAAATGACCACGCCCATTTCTAGGACCCTGGGGTTCAGGGGCTCAAACAATATATCAGGTGCACAACTAGACCACAGACCAATAATATGCAAAAAGAATTAAGTATCCATCATTTATAGTGTAAGAGGAGTTGCAAGCACAAGATTACATAGAGTTATATAGAAGAAAATGACCACACCCTTTTTCTAAGACCCTGGGGGTCAGGGGCTAGAACAAAATATCAGGTGCACAACTAGACCATACACCCATCATATTGCAAAAAGAATTAAGTCTCCATCATTTATAGTGTCAGAGGAGTTGCGAGCACAAGATTACATAGAGTTATATAGGAGAAAATGACCACACCCTTTTTCTAAGACCCTGGGGGTCAGGGGCTCAAACAAAATATCAGGTGCACAACTAGACCATACATCCATCATATTGCAAAAGAAATTAAGTCTCCATCATTTATAGTGTCAGAGGAGTTGCGAGCACAAGATTACATAGAGTTATATAGGAGAAAATGACCACACCCTTTTTCTAAGACCCTCGGGGTCAGGGGCTCAAACAAAATATCAGGTGCACAACTAGACCACACATCCATCATATTGCAAAAAGAATTAAGTCTCCATTACTTAAAGTGTCAGAGGAGTTGCGAGCACAAGATTACATACATGTAGATGTTATATAATATAGGAGATAATGACCACACCCATTTTCTAGGACCCTGGGGGTCAGGGGCTCAAACAAAATGTCAGGCGCACAACTAGACCACAGACCAAGTGTAACACAAAAAGAGTTACATTTCTATCTCTTATAGTTTCAGAGGAGTTGCGAGCACAAGAATTGTTTACGGACGGATGGACGGACAGACAGACAGACAGACAGACAGACGCCGGGGTATCGCATAAGCTCGACTGGTCTATGACCACTAGAGCTAAAAATAGGGCAATCAAAGATTACATAGCTCGCCTATACAGGTTTTTGTCAGAAACCAGGTTAAAGTTTTTGAAAAGTAGGTCAAAGTCCAAGGTCAAGGTTACTAGGTCAAAGGTCATGGTCTCAAATTAAAGGTCTCGTCACAAGGTATCTACATGTGAAATATCAAAGCCCTACACCTTATAGTTAAAGAGATATAGCCCAGGTTAAAGTTTTGTCTACAAACGACGACAACGATGCCGCCTGGGGTATGGCATTAGCTCTCCGGACTTTTTCGTCCCGGCGAGCTAAAAAGGATGTTTAGAGTTATGTTCTAAATGAAAGGGTGTATGATGTTATGTATACATGTAATTAATCAAATGTTGAGGGATATCAATATTAAGCATTGAGTATGGTTACTTCATTATCATCTTACATGTACATGTTGTTAGTATGTTTATTACCTGCTAGAGAAAAGGTATAAGTCACTTTTTATATAGTACTACCGGTACTTGTTCCTTACCTCAGCACCTGTAAACTTTTCTCTTGATCCACATAGTGCAAAGATACTTGCCCCTGAGAGGGTCTCGACATTAATTTCAGATCTGTTGCTGTAAAAATAAAACCAAAAATACAATATGAATGTTTGAGAGAGACTAATTTTGTAAATCAATCACCTTTTTACTGGTATGATTAAAGTTTTTCAAGTACATGTACGTACATGTAGACTGTAAATGTATAAGTTCATGTACAGGAAAATGTACATGACAATTCAATGATTTCTGATTTCTTACCAATCTGTTGATAAATTTATTTTTCTTATGATACAAGAACAAAGGTAATTAATACAAATGTATTAGTTAAATTACCTTTGAATTTTCCATGTTGATCTCAATTTTCTATTCAGAGTTTTGAAACCATTATTTGGAGTAAAAATTTCACTCTTTGAAGAGTTGAATAGTATAATATTTCTCTGGCTTTTGTCATCCATTCCCTGAAAGAGATACAGATCAGATGATTAAAATTGACCAATATCATGGCCTGTCATCAATTTCTCAATCATAATCATAGCTAAGGCTCTAACTGATAACTTAATACCTGTACTTGGAGTAACTAAAGACTTCAAGTGCATTCAATAACTTGCAGTGACTAAGAAACAAAAAGCGGCCAGGGATGGATTTGAACAAAAACATATCATTGTCATGCATGTAAAATTTTCTTATTATTATAACATGCCCCTAATGGGCTACCAGAATCAGAAGTTGCATACCTGTCAACTTTTAAATCTTAAAAAGAGGGAGATCTTCCTCCTTGGCACTTGAAAAAGAGGGAGATTGCGTGTGAACCCATTTTGCTACATTTTTAATGAATCGTGACATTTTTTGTAAAACCAATTTTCAAATAATTTCATTGTGCTGACATTTCAATGGAAAAACATTCATAAACTATAAAACAGGTATCAATTTTAGTTTATTGCATTCTATAATCTTTTCTTAGATTTTGTCATGCAATTTCTCATGAAATGCTCTGAATGTCGCTATTTAGAGTGATTTTCTCTGTAAATATGCCAGAATCAGAATCATTTATTTCTCTTTTTCCATTACGGCATAGAGAACAACATATATACAATATGTACAACAAACATTGTAGGTGTTCACAAATAGAAAATAGATCATATACGATATAGAAAATTGCAAATTACATTAAACTTATTACTTTCAAAGGAGGACAAGACTTAATAAATAATAAAGACGTGTAAGCATTTTCCTAGAGCATGTGGTATGAAGTTTGGTTGTTAAATATCATGGAATACAAGAGGCTTTTGAAAAAATAATACGTATAAATTGACAGATTTTTCGAAGAAGATTGATATTATTTGTGCAGAGTAATTTCTTAAATTTATGTATATTTGGCAAGATACAAAATTCATCACCTAGAAAATCTTTTCTTTCAGAATTCAGATATGTACATTCGAGCAAATAATGAAATTCATCCCCTACAAGTCCTTGATTACATAGATTACAAATCCTGTCTAATCTATCTATTTTTTGCCATCTTCCTGTTTCAATGATTAATCTATGATTTGTTGTTCTGAATTTACACAAAGTATATCTATCTTTTTCACATAAAATATCAAGGTATTCTTCAAAATTTACATTATCTTTAAAAATCTTATAACAAGATGCTTTTGAAGAATTTTCAATATCTGAAATAATGTTTTGTTGATGTTGATCAGAAAGTATTTGTTTAACAGTAAGATTGAGCCAATTTTTATTAAAACGTGGAACTGGATGGTAATTCCAAATATAACTCAAACCACAATCATCCAAAATGGACCTTATAAAACTCATCCATCGAAATTCAGTTCCATCCTGTAAATGTTTTCGTAATAACAAATTATACAGTATATAGTTTAGTCTATTGTCATTACTATGTACAAGTCTAGACCAATAATTAATCATTCTATGTTTTATAATATTAATTAAGGGTTCTGTACCTAATTCGGAGTATACCATATAGTTAGGTGTACTTTTCTTAATATTTAAGAGCATTTTACAAAATTTTAAATGTAATCGTTCAATCTGTATTGTTTTACTAAAACCCCAAATCTCGCAACCGTACGTCAATATTGGAACAACAATTTTGGTAAAAAGATCATATATACAACTAGTAGAAAGATTATACGTTCTGCCCTTTTTTAAAACGTCATACATGGCTACCGTTGCCTTTTTAATGTTATGTTTCAATGTATCTGTAAAAGAGCCATATCTGCTAAATACTACACCAAGGTAATTAAAAGTTTTAACTATTTCTATCTCTTCACCCTCATATTTAAAAGATTGATTATTCGAGTAACGTCCCTTAGAAAATATAAGGCATTTAGTTTTAGCTATATTTACTTTAAGTTTAAATTTTCTACAGTAATCACTAAATATATCAAGCTGTAACTGTAAATCTGATGGACTATCTGAGAATAAGATTGTATCGTCCGCGTACAGTAAAATAAACAATTTCATATACAAACCAAAGGAATTTGTCAAATCTTGGTTTATATAATTGATACCAGATACATTATTTTGGATCATGAATTCTTGTAGGTCATTAAGGAAGAGATTGAATAAAAAGGGAGATAAATTTTCCCCTTGTCTGAGCCCATTCTCACAAGGGAAGTAACCAGAGTATTGCCCATCGAAATGTATTCTGGATTTGATACCTTGGTACATATTGAAAATTATCTTATACATTTTACCATTTATATTATTTTCTAACATTTTACCCCATAAACCGATCCTCCAAACTTTGTCAAACGCCTTTTCAAAATCGATGAATATGCAGTACAATTTCTTTTTAGACAAATTAGATAAAGTGATTAAAGAATGTAAAACAAAAATATTATCTATTGTAGAATATCCACGCCTAAAACCTGCTTGATTTTCATGAATAAGATTAACATTATCTGCAAATGTCTGCAATCTTTCGTTTAAAACACTGGTAAAAAGTTTGCCGAAACAGCTTACGATCGTTATTGGTCTGAAATTTTTTAGGATCACTGGATGGACCTTTATTTTTGTAAATTGGGATAATTGATCCCGTTAACCAAGCTTCTGGTAATTTTCCACTATTGAAAATAACATTAAATATTTTAGTGTAAAGAACAAGCATTTTAGAAGATGAATTCTTTATAAACTCATTAATAATATTATCATCTGATGAAGCCTTATTGTTTTTAAGTCTTTTTATGGCCTTATTTACCTCTTCAACATCGATTGGATTATTAATTTCTTCATTCATTGGGTTATCAAAACTATCCCCCCGGATTTGACTCTTCTAAATAAAAATCTATTTTTCATAATAGAAATAAATCCTGGTAATTCGACATTGTCACAATCATCTGTCTTTGTTTCAACTAGACATAATAAATCATAACCATCTATCAAATCTAAAAATTCTGGATATTGCGATTTACGCAAAAGACCACATACATTAAGCGATAAAATTTTTACATTATTATTTACAAAAGAATCTTCAATATTTCTAGAACAGTAATCAGCACTATGTACAGTGTTATTCAGATAGACAATTGAACTATCAGTGTCCGATCTAGGGCTAGCTTGCCCTCCAGCGAGTCCCTACTGGCGGTCAGGGGTGGATCCAACCCGTGGACGCTTACTTTGTCGCGGTGGACGATGGGGCATCGGCGTTTGTACATCGATCGGCGGGTATTTACTGGGGTCTACAAGCTGCTTATTTACATACAATTTGTCCTTCACAATGTAAGCTTTATGCCCCTTCTGTCTCTCTGCTTTGGCTATACCATATAATTTTTTACGGGCGGCCTCTATTTCCGGCGGAAACTGCTCGCTGATCCAAAAATTTGTCCCTTTAAGATTTCTGGCAGCCTTCTTGACGTCAGTGAGATCCTTAAAGTGGATGAACTTTGCGATGACCGACCTCGTAGAGCGTTCCCTGGTTCGCACGCCTATTCTGTGTACATTTGCCATCGGCAGCGCACGATCAATTTTCAGCTTTTCGTGTATAAAATCGAGTAATTTCGCTTCGCAATCTTCTGTAACATCATTTTCGACCTCCTCTATACCATGGAAAATAAGATTGTATTTCATCGATCGAAATTGGGCGTCGACTGCCTTCTCGTGCAACATACTGCATTTTTCCTTTAACTTTCTTATTTCTTCTTTCATTTCAACTTCACTATCTCTCATTCTTTTAATTTCCGAGTTCATATGCCAAAAGAGGGAGAAAGAGGGAGATTTGGCTAAAAAGAGGGAAATTTTGGTCTCCCTCGAGGGAGAAATGCCAAAGAGGGAGATGAGGTCAAAAAGAGGGAGTCTCCCTCCAAAAGAGGGAGAGTTGACAGGTATGCAGAATTCCAAACCTACAAGCCCATTTGGCTCCTAGGAAATTCTTGCCAATTTCCATCCCTGCATGTACATACAAAATTTTCCAGAAATCCAAGAATTTAGTTTGCATTATAGGATAAATTAGGCCTCTTGATATTTAAACTCCTAGGATGTGCTTCGACAACGGAGGGATTTCTTCTACAACAACAACAACATATGGCAATCCCATAACATGTTACTCAAGTGAAATTACAAGATATTCAGCAGTATTTACAGATCAGAGTTGGTGGCCTTTAAGAGAATAGATAAATTTAAATAATCCTTTATTTCTTTTCAATTCAAACTTTACATGTAGTGAATCTGTGATTTACCATCATTCATTCGGAAATTACAATGTATGTCCTTATCCTTATAAAGACGCTCAAACACATTAGGAAAACCAAAGAAACTTTTACAATTAAATGTACTGGAAGTTTATGTCTGATAGCTGCGATGAATCAGCAGGGCTGTGGCAGGGTATTTTTGAAACGGGGCCAGGGCCTTTTAAATAAGGAAAAACAATGGCATTTGAGCAAAATTGGGAATTTCACAACTGAAATAATAAAATATTCATTAAACAAAGACCACAAAGAATATGGAATTTTTAAGGCCTAAAATTGAGGAAAAATACACTATTTTGCATTGGAAATGGGACTGAATATTGGCCCTAGCAAATGCCCTGATCAGGCTATCGGCTACTTAAATAAAACAACAACAACTCTCCATCAGCCTCATTTGGGGTGTTGTACATCAGAAGACTTTTAGAAATTGATAATTGGAAAGTAATCAGAAAGGGTAAACCAATTGATTATTGGTTTAAATCGGAAATATTCCAAGATAAATTCAACATACAAGAGAGAAAGATTGTATTTTTCTGCATATAATCTAGAAAATTTGCGGAAAACAAAATATAAAGCAATCATTTTCAAATTGTCTGCCTGTTTACAGGTAACACAACAAAAAATAGTACATCTTACATCAGTCAGGGGAACTACTGTATGAAGTGATTTTAAAAATCACTGTATGAAGTGGTATTTGAAACTCAAAGAAAGAGTTATCCCTCCTAATATCCATGATAATCACTCATTGCAGTGATCAATTCAGAAAACTGTGTAAAGTATTTTAGTAAATCACTAGATGGAGTGATCATTGATAGTCACTGTAGACAGTGATTTCCCAAACTCAGGTTTAAAAAATTATTCTATAAAGTGATTAACCATACAACCCCACCAAACTTTAAAGCCCAAACGCCACTATTTCTGTTTGATGCCTACTGGTGCAAGTGGTCATAAAAGTTATTTTTAGATTCTGCTCCATCTGGGAAAACTAACAGTCATACCAGGAAAACTCAGATTTACTCATAATCAGAGCTCAAAAATGTGGTAATTTTATGCCAGGAAGTCACAAAATAAGCATTTAAATGTGATTTAGTCATGCCTCATCTTTTTAAACAATTTCTAATAGGTAAATACTGAGTTGACCTAATTTTATCAGACATTACATAGGGAAGAGCATTTAGATATAAGGCCAAAAAGTACCATTTTATCAAAAGTTATACAAATTTTATAATCACTGCATTCAGTGATTATTTTAATCACCATATGCAGTGGTTCCCCTGACTGTACATGGAAAAAGAGGAAAATAAATTAATACCTAAACACAAAGCACTTTCATTTAGCGACAATTGATTGAAAAGCCCCGGTCACACTGCACTACATTTCCTAATCCAGTGGCGGATCCAGCGCCCCCATTGCCATGGGGTCAAGGGGCGAATTTTGCCGATTTTTTTACTGAAAATGGGCCAAAATATACCTGTTTTTGGAAAATTTGGGGTCAGTGCCCAGGGGACGGACACCCCCTCTGCACCCCCTGAATCCACCACTGAAATCATGTTAAAAAATCTGCTGGACGAGGTCGTACGTGGTAATTTTTGCCACCACTGTGCATCGTGCCGGGTACAACCATAAGGGGCTGCTCCACTACGGAAACACTGCCTAAGCACGGCTAACCATGTCTTAGGCTATAAGCGTGATAAGACACTTTATATACCCTATTACCCATGATCATGATGATACCAATGCGGAACATCTGTCAAATGACCTTGATCTGGCCATAACAGACCACTTAACTTTTGCGTCTTCTCCAAGTTTTTATCATTGCCGTAACATGGATTATCACATTTGTTTCACGTTTTTACCACATGCACCATTCAAGGTTGTAAGCAGAATAAAATTTTGAGCAGTTCAAACTTCTTTCCGCATCCAATGCGGTTCAGATTTTTCACTGTGTCCTGCCATGTCCACAAAGCATCTTTACTTTCGGCACGGTCCATTTGATATTCTGGGGGGGCTTGGGTTTTTTTCGAAAAAAATAATTTTGCTCTGAATTTTGATGAAAAAAATAAATTTGCTTATGGTGTGACAGAAAAAATAATCTTGCTCTTACAAATAATCTGAATTTGAAGAATTACAATAAAATTTTGCTAAAATTCTTGAAATTTTTCCGGCTCGCTTCGCTCGCCGCAGTTTTTAGTCTATCAAAAAAATTTTTGCTCGCTTCGCTCGCTATAGTTTTCTATCAATCGTTAATTGCTAATGTCAAAGTTCATATATTTGAAAGATATGAAAAGTGTTAACAATACTTATGTATAACTATTAATACATGTTGCATGTATCCCATAGAGTTTCATGAATTTTATGTTCTTGTAAGCTTAATTGGAGGGAGAACTTCAGTTATTCACCATTTTACAATTCTGCATTTTAAAATTTGTCTAGAAGACCTTCCCCAAAGACCCTCTTATATTCATGTACCTTATATAAATTTTGCTTATTTAGAATTGTATTGTAGAAATCTTTTATCTCTCTATTTCATAATAATTGAATTGAATACTTGCATAGAAATAAAGTATATATTAATATTAAGAGTTTTGAGTAAAAGTATAAATAATATCTATTGATAAAACACAAACATTCTTAATATACATGTATATGCACATCACTTTGCTAAAAAAAAATTTCCTTGCTCCAACTTTGCACGAAAAAAATAATTTTGCCCCGGTCCGAGGCGAAAAAAATAATCTTGCTCCGAAAAAACCCAAGCCCCCCCCCCAGAATATCAAATGGACCGTGCCTTAGTGCGTCTTAAAAGCAAACAAAAACCTCTGCTTCACGGGAGATCTTTTCAGATGTGTTTTGCTAAGATCACGCCATAAAGCGCAGTGTGACCAGGCTTTAAGAATTTGATAATAATTGGAATCATAAGAATTTTAGTGATCAACAATCGATTGTCGGCGACAGTTAGTTCAATAGTTTTCATTTGAACGTTTTAATTAAATTGAAGTGATTTTCAGTTATTTTAGATGAACGTTTTCATCATTTCATGACTATTAAGTATTTCTATCTTTACTGAACAACATGCAACAGAACATGTTCCTGTGCATAATTTGACTCGACCTATTCAAATATGAATATCACTTCTGACAATGAAACAGTAACGAGATGTGACTTAAAATGAAGCTGCTATCATGCTTTTATTCTATGTTTGTATTTTTCTCACTTTGAAATTCATCAATTCATAAGGAAAAGGGTTATTTGTCAAAATTTCGCCGTAGATACCTCTGTTGTGGGCGCCATGTCAAAACTATGCGCTGTTGCTTCCTGGGAAATGTCTCCCCAATGTGTTTTGTAAACCGCTCTTTCATTGGGCGATGAAAGTGGGGGCGTATCTGGCAAGGTGGTTCCCGGTATATTTCGTTTCCTTCTCAGACTCTGAGTTTTGCGGTGGAGGCAACATCTGCTCAAAGTATCATGCGATGTAGACCACATCAACATGAAGTAGAATTATAAGTGTATGTACATAATGTTCATGGGACGAAAAGAATTCGCACACATCAATTGGTGAAAGAGATAGAGATCATAGTTCAATGTTCATCAGTTTACACATGTGATCTAATAAGTTCATTAAGATTTCTTTAGATTTTATTTTATCTCATCCATTGCATACACCTGACAGCCTGAAACACATACTATCTTATATTGCATGATTTATTAGAGGAGTGCAGGTAAGTTGGGGATTTAGAAAATAGACTTGTGAATGTATATGGCCTACATTTATTTTAATTCAACTGTGTATTGATTGAATTAATTAAAACACTAATATGAATTGTTGACCTCTTTTGATAAATTTTATCTTTCAAAATACTTGGGAAATTGTGATAAAACAAACAGTAAGATTGAATTATTATTTCGTTTTATTTGACAGAATTGTTTAAAAAATATACAAGGAATTCTACATTTACCATGTGACATTTGACCTAAAAAAGAATATATTAGGTTTAATTCTTACCAACAATCCATAAATAACAAATTTTCGAACTTAAATGGCCTAGTTTATTGAAAAAAAGACAAATGTGTTTAAAAAGAATTACTCAATTGAAAAATATGCATTCTTAGTACGTATATGGATCTAGAGCAGTTTCTTCTATAACCTCAAACTTTAACAGTGAAAACCAATAGTAACTTGGTATACAAATCATAAGTGTACCAAAATTGATTCAATGATTTAAATTCTGTAGAGTATACACTCTCTAGATTGAATGTATACAAGCAGAGCTTCCCTCTTTGACCATAACCTTTGATCTCTTACCTTTAAGTTAAGTGGAAATCATATCAAACACTAAAATAACTAACATCACATAACAAATTCATATTTTACCAAATTATTATTTAATATCAAGTCCCATTGAAAAATACAGGTCAACTCCTTGGATTCTATAGAGCATGTTCCAGAAAAGTAACACCCATGTGCACACTTACACCTACTTTTACCAAAAAAAGGGCAGCAATATGTTTCTACTTTCAGCTATTTTTTAAGCTATGTTACAAAGTGATAATAAGTTTATTAAGTTTGACAAATATCTTTTGCAGAGAGTGTATGTAAGGATTTTTAACAATTCCAATATGTGACCTTGACCTTTGACCCAGAAAATCAACCAAGGGCTCATCATAAGCAAAAAGTGTACCAAATGTGTCCAAAAGTCTGCTGAACCATTGAAAAATGTGTCTTTAGAGTGTGTACAAGGAATTTGTCAAGTTCCATTTTGTAACCTTTATGAAAGCAGTAGGTTCTTGCCTCATATCATATGGAATTAGTTTACTATTAAAGTCTACAGCTTTCTTTTTTATAGCAACTTCTAGAGTATTTCAGTACTTAGACCTTTTTCAAGACAAGACAAGACAATATTTATTTACTAACTCAGGCACATAAAGGCGCTACACGAGCAACAAATAATACAATTGCAGCAAATTTGTAACCTTGACCATTGACATATATGTGTGACCTTGAAAATAAATAGGGTACATCTTTTCATTTTAAGCAATTAGAGTGTCAAGTTCTATTGAAAATTATTTACCAGTTTGTATAAGGCAATGTTACTGTAACTAACCAACATGTTCACTTACAAACAAACTTGGCTTCTGGTATGTTACATTTGTATAAGGTAATATAATATAGGACTTTCAAAATCATGAAAAACATTGTTTAGTTGAGCGATTATAACAGTGTAGTGTTGTTTTCACAGTTTATGTGTTGCATGAGAATATTTTTTTGAGGATTTATATGATGAAGTTTTATTGAGTGATTCTATTCATCTATATATACATAATTTACAAAAATATATTCTCCTTTTTTAACTGTGACATCTGAATTCAAGTTACAGGTGCTGTGTCTATTAAAAAAAATAGAAGAGCAGAAAAGTGCAAGGTGTAGAAGCTTTTTAAAAAAGTAATGTGTATAATTTAGATAAAATTTATAAAATTATATAAGTATATGAATCAAATTAACATTACAGGTATGTAGATATAAAGAATAATGAGTACTACAGCCTTAGCAGGATCTTTAGAGAGGGAGGCAGGTCAACCAAGTGTCAAGATATCAGATACACAAACCTGGGAGAAAGAAAGGAAATATGTGGTAAGCTTCAACTAGAGTTATCTTTCTTTGCTTGTTGTGAATTGCTGAATGTATAGACCAGTCGATAGCATTGGCGGATCAAGGGTTTTTTTTTTTAATCCAGGAGGGGTCCTAAAGTTCATGGGTCCTAATTTTTTTAAAAGCCAAAGAAAAATAAAAAGAAAAAAATCTTGAATTTCCACAACGTTGTTCTTTGATTATTGATCAAAGTCTGGCGAGCGGTAGCAAGTCAGCGAAAATTTGAGAGTTGGAATTTGGAATAAAAAGGCCGGACAATAATACCATTAGCACCCTTGTATTTTCAGATATTGACAAAGGTGTAATGTTTAGGGGTTGCAAAGGTAATCATAATTTGAAATTGATATGTTTGTAATAAAATCTGGCGAGTGTAACTGGTAAGCGAGCCCGGGAAAATTTTGAAATATGGACCAAAAATTAATAAAAATGAAAGATTTTTAATACATGTTATTTTTCAAATATCATGACAACAAAAGAGGAACAGGGACTCAATATATTTATAAGCTTTATCAAACTATACTTCGAAAATCCCAGCAGGGGGGGGGGGGGGGGGGGTTCCGGAACCCCCTCTAGAATCCGCACTTGGATAGAACTTTACACGTTACATATTTTCAGTGGGTGAATTGTACAAAAAGTTTCAAAATATAATGGAACATGAAACTTCAGGAATCAGTTTTTGCACAATCCTGAGAAATAAGGTATGGTCGGGGTCTAGAGATAAGACAAAATTTGGAAACAAGAAGTTACTTGAAGCTCCTGAATAGAATTCTTAAATTAATGAGAATAAGCAGCCAGAAGAAGATAAGAAACTTCTTAATAATACTAGTCACATTGAAAAATGTTGTCGGAAAAGAAAAGAAAATGAGTGAAATACTAAAATTCCACCCAGAATTTGCCATGCCTAGGTGCAATACCTCCGTACTCCTATTTGTGCTGCTCGTACCGAAGTTATGTTTGAAAATTAAGGTTCTCTGTGAAACTTTTTTTTTTTAAATTACATGTAATCAGGTCCGAATGTCAATATTCAGGTATTATTAGTTTCAAATTTTACTTTTGTACCTTCTCGTCCATAAATTGAGTAAAGTGTTTTCACCATAAAAATATAAATATAATTTTATACCATATACTTTACCCGCATATAGAGTTTTAAATTAACTTATTTTCATGACCAAGTTAAAGCTTTTACTTGACATATTACTATGACTGGGACATGCCTGTTTCAGAAGACGTTCACCAGACCCGGGACTTATCAGTCCGTTTGTACATGTACTTAGTATATTCCAGAGTTGGCCGAGTTTTGTAACATTTTGTGATAGTGCTTCCCAGCTCATCTGGCTGTACTCCTTGATATGTACACGTCTATCAATTATACATCAAAAGGGAAGATTGATATGAAACTATCAGTATCAGAGCTCGGTTCATATTTCATGTAGTCATTCAGTTAGTCAGTTTTGGTCAGTTTAAGAATTTATTGTATATTGAATATATGTCCTACTCTACATGGGTTTTATTATCTCACAAAGCCAACGGATTTATTTAGTCATTAGCATGTGGCATAGTCGTGCTTTCACAATTTTAGCTAATAATCTCAAATGATGTACAGCCCAGTTAGGACCCAGTTAGTATTTCTCTTCATTGTGAGGAGACATGTTTTTGATTTGGGTCCGTCCGTCTGTCACAAATCGTGTCCGGTCTGTATGTCTTGAAACATCCGATCACTTTCCTAGTTGCTCATGACTCAAAGGTTTCACATTATCTCGACCCAAGGTCATATGACAGGTCAAGGTCACTAAATACTTTTCTAATGAAATTGCATATGCTAATCTTGACAAAGTACTAATGAGAATGTTTTTTGTATCTCTTGAAACATCCGATCACTTCCATAGTTGCTCATGAGCCTTAGGTTTCACATTATCTCGAGCCAAGGTTTTATGACAGAGGTCAAGGTCACTAAGTAATTTTCTAAGGAAATCACACATGCTAATTTTGTCTACTCATGAGAATGTTTTTGCCTGGGTCATATCTCTTGAACCTCATAACCAATTACTTTCATATTTTAATAATTATTATATCGTTGTTGTCGATCCAAAGTACGCACATTATCCTGACCCAAGGTCATGAGGCTCGAGTGATTGTAGATTGTATAGGAATTACTAGTATGGTTGTAGAAGGGGAGATATGATTTTTTTTAATACATATGTATCTAGTTTCTTTTTGATTTTCTGTCTGAAATCTAAGAGGATTTTTACATGTTTATCTTTGAATTAACGTATTATAGAATGGCGTTGTCCGTTTCTTCATTCTGTTAATTCTCGTCACACCGTCATGGGAGGATAGAGAGTGTGTTGTTAGTCCTCAGATCTTCACGAGATAGCTCGGTTTTAATTTTCAAATGTCAAGGGTCAATGTCACAACAAAAGGAACAGGCAAAACCTTGTGGGCAGACTGAGCTTATATTCTATGATCCTCAATAGCGTCACAAAGACTCATTGACTCAACATAACGATAATATTAGTGATTGAGGTCAGAGATTAAAAGTCAAGGTCACAGGACTAATAGCTATGCTGGTCTATGACGGATGTAGTGCACTGTATTTGGTACTTTCGTTTCAATTAATCTTAAGAAATTGCCTAGAGACATATTTTCCATATTGTTTCACGTTTCATTGTCGTATTGATACAGATACAAGTATATATATATATATATATATAGATTTATATAAAATATAAATGAGGAATGTAAAAAGTGATTGTATAGGAGACTGACCAAAAGGTTGGTGTCAAGATTCGGAAGTCGTTTTTCATACGCCCTCAAAGAAAACGAGGGCATCGCCTTCTTACTACTGACGACTCTATCAGGCGTGAAGATGGATTTGATAATGGCGAAAAATGAGAAAGTCATAGTGGCAACAGAGCGTGTATTCAGGTCATTAGATCAAGAGTTCACACCTGTCCACTGAGAGTACCTGTTCACGCCTAGTATGCGTGATCAAACTACTGTTATATACATATTATAAAAGACAGTTTAAAATCTCAGAAAGTATGTTATTTCACTCCGTAACTTTTAACAGAAGTTTGCTTATTGATAGGTTGATCAATTTTTTTTATGTGCGATTGGCATAGTATATGGTAATATCCAAACATGTATAGAAACCCTTTAGTAGCTGGAACGAATATGATATACATGTATACGAACATCTTTTAAATTGTGTGGAGGAGATGACAATTAGACTGAAGTAGAAAATAACCTTTTCGTATAAAAAGCGAAACTCTAGAAAATACAAACGCTTATCTATTATGACCTGTTCAAAGGACAGGTACCCTAGGGTGTAGTAATGAGTCTGTCCGTCTGTCTATCTTTCCATCCGTCAAAAACTTGTAAGACATCAGCACGAACAATTTCGCCGACTGAGGTAGGTCTGTCTTTGTGACAACGCCTTTCTTTCGATCATTTGACCTTGGGCTTGACCTTTGACCTATTTAAGAGGAAGAGTGCTCACATTTGACTCATGTCTTTCTTTTGACAAGGCATTTCTGATGGTACCAATATTTGTGATCACGTGACCTTGACATACGTTTGAAAAACTTTAACATTGTACCGTAAGAGGCAGGGCGTTCATGTTTGGCTTGTGTATTCCTATTGGCAAGATCCAAATTTGATCTAATGACCCATTGACCTTAATTGTGACCTTTGGTCCACAATTGCAAAATTTTAACATTGTTCTTAACTATCCAGAATAAGAGGATTTGGTTTTCATAATTTGACTTGGTTATATCTTAATGTTAGAAAATATTTATTGTGTTTTATTAATAATGTTGTGATGAAGCATATAACAAACCACTTCGTGTAGGTACTAGTGTGACCGGTCATTGGTGAGGCCCTTTTTCTTTTTAGCTTAGTAAGTTTTCTAATTGAATAGGGGAAATAGGATGTTGGGACCCTTTCGGTAACCACCGGATCTGTGCCTTTACTGACATAGTTATAGTCAATGTATAAGTCCTCAAGAAAAGGTTACACATATGAATGAAACAGTAATATTTTCAGGATAATCAATGGTGATACCTTGTATTTTAAAAAGAAATTCATAGAAGATTTACTCTAACCGAATTTTAAATTTTTTCTAAACATCATTTTCATTTCACATATTTCTAATGTATTCATAAGAAAGATAATAAATTACCCCAGGTCAAGGTCACTATTATCTCGTACCACGCAAAAATTATTATACTTTAAAAGGTATTTAATTTCCTGCATGCCTTCACATACCAAGTTCAGAGATGATCTACTTTGTGAAACTCGCATTCTCTACACCTATATAAGGGCATGTTATGAAAGGCGTAATGGAGCGAAGTGGAATATCAAATATTAAACAATATTAAAATAGTTTGAATTTCAATACTAACTTCAATTTTGAAAATAATTGCAAAATTAGTACAATTTTCTTTTGTCAACCTTCCCCAGTATTGCACGGTAGTTAAGATGCTATAGCGGTGTATCTGGACAAAAATTACACAAATATTTAAAACAAATTGACACTCAGTGAGGCCATCAGTGAAGACATAATGACATTCATTTGCAGTCATCTATCCATGCAACCTACATGTACTTATCATTTTGGATATTAGATTCTAGAAATAAGATAAGCCTGATTAAGAAAAAAAAACCACGGGCGGATCTAGATTTTTTCGGGGGGGGGGGACAGTCCATTGGGGTTTCTAACCTATGCTATACATAAAAACCTGAAAAAAAAGATAGCATTTTTTACAATTCCAGAGGGGAGGGTTCTTTCTTGTCCTCTTTGACTAACACCCCCCCCCCCCCCTCTATATCCGCGCATCTAAAGACTATACGGGACAAAACCAGCTAGATTCTAGTGTTATATTTGTACATCAATGACAAATATGGATAATGACCATATCCCTGTCTACAGTACAAAATCGATAATTCAGAAAATCAGAAACCGAAGGCATACAAAATCAGGATAAAACAGGAACCAAAGCAAACAAAAACAAAAACCTCCACCATATGAAAAGAAGCGAACTCCCGATATGAGAGTGAGACCAGGTGCCCAGGAAGAGTAAGCATCTCCTGCTTGCATGCAACACCCATCGCTTCAATTCGGTAGAACTGTCACATCCGGTTACTAATAAAATGTTCAATCTCAAAATATTTTGGAATTTTATGATAACGTCATGTCGGAGCTCAGGTGACCTTGAAAAAATTCTTATTCCTGCCCTCGATCTACTTTGCGTTATGTTAGCCTTTTTTTTAATGTACATCCTATTAAAGTGACATTAAGAAACATGTAGATTGTATCACTGATAATTTTGGTGGTGACATTGAATACCCCTCTGACAGCCCTTTCAAATAAAATGTTGCTATTCAACATAGAACATTTGTAAATATTTCTGTTGTCTCATGTACAGTAAAACAGTAAAAATGAATACATGTGCATGTATATGGTAAAGGAGTACATGAACTGTCAATACAATGAATCAGTGAATAAACCCGAGATAAGATTCCAAAAATCACTATCTAAAGGCTTACAAATTCTTGAAAAAATATGTAAAACAAAACTGTTCTACTGGTATCTCACGAGAAAAGAAAATATGACAAAAAGACACAGTTTCATAGCAACACGGAAAACAGACATATGGACGCGGGACGAAGTTATCCCAACTTCTAGTTCTAGTACATCAACCTATTTTTTACATCTTTTTTCGATGTTGAGGCATATGATGGTTATTCTAAACATATATATGCCATAACATTGGCTTGTTCTTGTAGTGCTTAAGATACTCGTTGCATATGATATTTATGGTTTAAAAATAGTATTGTCTTTTTTTTCTTATCTGTATTAGTTTAAGCTGTATTTATTCAAAAATATTCATAATAAAGAAGACAGACAGAAATGATTATAAGAGATTGGAAAACAAGCGGTATGCCCACTTATGCTAATTCCTCTCTCTCTCTCTTTCTTATCTGTATTCGTTTTATTTGTACTCTTAAGATAATATGAAATCCCAATAACCCGTTTACTTGACCATATATAAGATTTTTTTTTACTTTTCCAAATATGGGTATGTACGAATGAGTTCATGGAAGAAACTGCAGAGTAAGCGTTATTACATACATGTTGAATATCTCAAAGACGTTGATATCTCTTCTCAAAAATCCAGACATGAGCATCAGAGACATACAGTGGGCGCCGATTCTTGAGTAAAATACATGGTAATTTCACCTCACTGAAGATTTACATCTTGTATGACTTAGCATTCAAGTTAATTGATTTTGAGTGCAAATCATGACATTAATAATATACATATGAAAAATTTATAAACACGTGTCTACAGAATGATTATCGCATTCCAATTTGGAGAAAAAAATCGAGATACGTCAATTCAGTGAGAGTCATAACGGGTCCTCTAACACGTTTATTTTCATTAACCAGACCCAAAATGATTATAAGGATCAACATTTCCCTTTCCTTCGTTCAAGATGGCGATCTAGGACACTTTTTGGTCGACACATAGTCAACTCTACGCCATGAGAATGCGTCTTCACTCTTCAGTACGATGGGAGTGTAGGGGCTCCCTTTTGATCAACATATTGACCAACATGCAAAAGATTTTCAATATAGTACTCCACCAAGTTTTTGAAAAAGTACCCCGTTGTGATAGTCATATGAGCCAAATGGGTTCATTTGTGCCTCTCAATCTAGATTTTTTTATAATTTAATACATATGTTGTGGTTTTATGTCCACATCTACAGATGTGGGAGCATAATGATGCTTTGGTGCTGTCTTTTTAGTTCACCTGAACCAAAGGCTTGAGTAAGCTATTTTCATAGCGCTTCGTCTGTCGTTCTATCTCTGAAACCACTGCATTGATTTTTTATACAGGAAGCAAGTACTCAAGGTCCTCGACCAATTCTAAATTTTTCGTGCCGATCGGTCAACAAATATGGCCGCCGAGGGCTCTGATCGCGTGACACATTTTCGACTTCTCAGCAACGGCTGCAAAGAATTTGATGAAACCTTACAGGTAGCAAGTACTCAAGGTCCTCTACCAAGTTTGTGTTTTTTCGTGCCGATCGGTGAACAAATATGGCCGCCGAGGATTCTGATTGGCTAACACGTTTTTGACTTCTCCTCTGCAACTACTTTGGAGAAATTCATTAAATCTTACAGGAAGAAATTACTTAACCATAAATTTTGGACAGTGTTTCTTGTTATTTATAAAATACTATGTATCGTTTTCATTTTGAAAATAGTAAATATCTATAGCTCTGGTACATTTCTTATTGAAAGTGTTTCAGAAGCCAAGAACCACATTACTGTCAGATTTTCACTGTTCTCAGATGAGCGATGTGACCCATGGACCTCTTGTTTTTTTCGACACCCTTTTCCTCACTGAAGTAGGTATGGAGAATACGCGAGACGAACTTATATGGATCTTACGATGTCGAGAGTAACACGGGTCAGTTGTAGTTCAGAGCATTATAGATAGCTATCTGTTATTTTTATAGGAGGGAGGACTGAAATAATCGCTTAAATATCTATATATAGAAATTAGTCCCTGGGGACACCGTACCAAACTGACACTAGATGATTTGCTGATTCAGTCATACCTGGTATTTCCAAGCTTGTTTCTATCATACCCCCGCAACGAGAATGAAAGAGGTTGGGCATGCTACTGGAATGTCGAAACATCGGTGAAAAATCTTGGAAACAAAACAGAATACAATCCAAACAGAATAGAATAATCAAACCTTCAACAAATGTATGCAATGGGAGAGAAAGAACCCTCTTTATTTCAAAAGTCACAGGTCAAAGGTCAAGGTCACAATATCGATATAGGGAATAAACTTAAAAGAGTAACCAATCGGTGTTGGACTGTTGGATCACCAGTGTTGGCAATGGAGAGAGGATAGACTCTATAATGTCAAGGACACTATATATATACTTATACATTGTACATGAATAAAAAAAAATATATATTTAGGATTGAGATTGAGATTAGTATTGAGGAATACGCTTTGGGTTACCTTGTTGCATTTTTTTCTCAGTTTCCTTTGACTTTGGTTTTGTGACTATATACATCTTTGTAATTTGAGCAAAAATCCCAAAGGGAGGAATTCGCCAAAGACACAAAATAACGTATAGTGTTTTATCATTGTCCAGGACTCTGCATCGTGGAAACCCCACAGCCACTTCTCAGCTATACTACTCAGGAGGCTATAGACCTTGTCGTGCGTTCAGTTTTTCCGACCTCTCCCTAACAAACTTTTTTGGTGTGACAAAGTCTACCACTACAAGAGAAAGGAGGTCAAAAACCCTTGTGTCCACTGTAATTCAGTCATATTATGTTTACGGTACAATGTGTGACCGACATTGTACGTGTATGTGACAGCGTATTACGTACTGCTCGTATTGTATTTTACGGTTTTACGCTGTGCAACATTACGCACATTCTATGCGGGAGCTTCACGTGGCTCTCCTGGCGGTTTGAGAACTTCCAATCCATGTGATGATCTTTCTAAATCTGGCCTAATTAATATACCTGGGGTGTACCTTATATACTCAAACTGCATACCTTTAACTAATTATACTATTGTGTATGGCGTAAACCGTTAATAAGAGCTCTATCAAGATGTAATTAAACATACGAACAATGACCTGCTCCAAATTATCGTGAAAATATATCAATAAGATTAAGGATTTGGCAGGAGGGGTTAGGTGTGTATGAATACAAACTACCATAAAACATTCAGTTACATTTTTTCTTTGATTAATCGATTGTTTGCATACTTTGAGAGGTTCTTGCCAAATGACGTAGCATAGATTTTGGTCACGTTAATTGAAAGACATATAAGTAATGATACAGCATTAAGACGATATAGAAGCATGTAAGGTACAAGTCAATCCGGAGCTGTCAATGACCAGTACGTTTTGATAAGGGTCGAAAATTGGGTTCATGGACAATAGTTGACTAAAATATTTTGGTTTCCTAGTGTGAGATTTGGCTTCACTTATACCTCTTGGTAAGGAGTATAATTTTGACTGTGTGTCGCCAATGTTAATTGATGAGACAGAAACTGACTGATGGAAGCTAGAAATCAACACTAAAGTGAAAGAAGGAGGGCATACCTGTACAGGTGTATAGTGTTATAATAGCGGCAGATTTCTTTGGTGTTCTTTGTTTATACAACCGGAGATAGGATGCTACAAATACATGGTCTTTGAATATCAGAAAAAAAATGAAATATGATTTCTGTAAATTTGGATTATTAGACGACAATGCATTCAGTATACGTGTGGCTCAGTGTTGATAAACATGTCTTTTCAAATGAACATTATGAGACTCTGTGCTTAACATGAACCTTGCTTAGAACAGCAATGTCCGACATAGAGAAAACCCAAGAACTGACAGTGACATTGGAGGAACAATTATCAAAGAAAGTATCAAAGACGATTCTGTCTAAATCAGTGAAAATAAAGACTAAAAAACAAAAGAAAGGAAACTTTTGGGGCTTGATGAAGTTTATGTTTCCCCTACAGGTTTATAAAGTGATGGTCAACAATGGCAGGAAAAGCTGGTTCATCTTCAGACGTTACAACGAGTTCCACTCTCTACATGAAAAGGTAAGTGTATCCTATACGTCACGTGTGAAGCAGGTAGGAGTATGCATGGTCTGATGATGTTTATGTAGATATCATGGAAGGGGATCAGCAGGTAAGCACTGGGGTCAAGGCTTTGTTTACTAACATTATGGGTAGGTTAGTCAGCAACGTAAATATGCATTGGAAGTGAGCACCTGCGGATTTGTTTAGGGAGGGGGGGTTAGGAAGCACAAGAAACGATAGACAGATGAACATAAGGTCTTTTAAAATTAAATGATGAAATAATTTAACATGAGCTTGTAGTAGTATTGATGGTGTTCCCAACAAAAGTTCCACGAAGGAAGCTATTCGAGTGCCCTCTGTCTGTTTTTCTGGCTGTAAACATCAAGTATATATGTAGTGATTACTTTCCGGGAAAGTGAGATTCGTATATATTGAACAGTTTTCAATGTCCAGAGAAGGAAATAACAACCAGGGAGCCCTTTTTACAAATGCATAAATAATCATTTGCTTTGATTGTAGTGTTTTACATGTTTAGATATACAATGCTAAAATGAATATGCATTCCCATTCCCCTAGACCCCTGATCAGACCTAAGAACAAAAATGGTCGTATCATGGACACTGCATGCACAGTAAGGTCATTTGTATAAGGCATTTGATAACGTTTTGTACTTAACAGGTAAAATTTTACTACAGTGCGGAATCGTAGCTCAGTGACATGCGTCGTTCTACACATACAAATTATTTATTAAGATTTTCTTAATGACAAAATTCAGGTCATCAATGCCATTAATAAAGATTAAAATTCTTCGCATCAAAATCTTCAAAACCTTTGAACTTAGAGACGGGAAACATTCTTCATGGTCAGATATTAAATATACGTGGAATGTGCCAGACATCGTCTGAACTCTCGATACCGTCAATTAGACGACAGTCATCAGTGCCAATGTAAGCACTAAAAGGAGGAAGATGACCCGAATATGACGGACATTCCTAACTGGTACGAATAGATACATAGACGACTTGACTTCTAAATTCTTTAATTTATTGTGTTAACAAGTTCGACAAAATGAATTCTTTGCAAGAAAAAATTCTAAGGTGACATATGTAACTTGTTGATTCCATTTGTTAGGTCATCATACAGGAGACGCTTTTCAATTTTGCTTGATTTATGACTGCAAATTATTTTGTCGAATGAACTCAAATGACTCCAAATTAATTAATTTGTTTATGTTTGTGACACAATTTTAATGTTTTTCTTGTAAATTACACGACCCCCGTGAAAATTAACATCAAATAAACAATTCACCTTTTCAGCACTACATGATGTTAAAAACCACAATAACATGATCTGTAGATAAAACTAAGAATTTTGATTGTGTGATTTAACCAGTGTGTCTTACTGTCCGTCTTCCTGAATGTTAGTCGGGCTTTTAGATAAGATATCTACATCACAATGTCAATATTGGATACACATCGCAGTTTTGATAATGATGCAATATATGAAAAGAGACTTAATAGATTTCCCCAATTCTACAGGAATTACCAAAACATCCAGTTTCCTTACTTTAAAGATTGTTGACTTATATCAGTTTGAAATTGTTACATAAAAATGTGAAAATTACTAAAAACTCAGATCTTTTGATCTTATATTGCTTTGCATAATTTTATAACATGGCGAGCGAAAATTTCGAATGTTTCACATTTTCTACCTGGAGCTGATGGATAATTGACCCCTCCCCTTTTCAAGTGTTTCACATACTAGTACTGTTTGCTAAAATGACAGTTTGTAGTATGTAGACGTGGTGAGCATTTTCATCTCCAGATTCTTTACTTATAGAATTTTTTTGCAACTTGTCACAACACAAACAACGGACCTTATAAAGTGATACCTAATGTTAAAGCTGGAATTAGAAAAGATGCCTATTTCATATCTGATAAGAATGGCAGATGTCATAATGGCGGATATATTTATTGTTGTTTGGTAACAATAAGATGTTGTGGTCCTGTTTGATGGTCGTACGGTGTTGATGTACGACTTTATGTCCTGCAGTTTATAGTATAGCTACTTTATCATCACTGCAATAAGCATACCGAACAAGTCCACCGTAAAGGTATGTTTACGTACGTCCGTCCATCGTCTGTCCCGTAGTATACGGTACCTACTTTTATCATCACTAAGGTATGTTTCCGTACGCCCGTCCATCGTCTGTCCTGTAATATTCAGTATACATACCAGTCCCAGTGTTTAGATATGTTTCCGCACGTCCGTCCATCGTTAAACTTAATTACTTCATCGTCGCTGCTATAAGTATACCGGCCAAGTCTAACTTAAAAATACGTGTTCGTCCGTCCGTCCGTCCGTCCATCGTTTGTCCTGTAATATAAAGAACATTTATACATACTTTATTCTCTTTGTAATAAGTAAACCGGACTAGACTAGTGCAACATAACGCCATGTTTCCGTCCGTCAGTCCGTCCATCGTCTGTCCATGTTGACGGTAGATAAAAGTACCTATGGGATGTCAATTTTTTTTACTTTGATAAGAAATCTTTTCGCTGTAGATTATGACAATTGACATTTATTTGTAAAGAATACTTTATGTCAATTCTGATAAAACATTAGTATTCTACCACTACCTCTGTTATCAATATAATATACATATCATTAATAGTTTTTGTAAATTTTACAGTCTAATACTTTAATTGAATATAACAGATTCATGTCATTTCCGTCTAGTTAATGTTCTAATACATATTAGTAAAAATATTTTCATTGAAGGAAAAGTTAATGTTTACATACAAATCAGTAAGAAATATTTTCATTGAAAGAAAAGAAAATTATGTAAACGGAACAACCCCCGCCCCTCATTTTTAAGAAAAAGGAAGAATGAGGTAACTCTCATAATTCTTGCATCATAAACGTAATCTCATTAAAATGGAAAATGAACTTAACCTTAATGTAAAAATTACCGTTGTAGGATTGTACCTAGGTTAAGCATGGATTTATACATTTAAAGAACTTACTGTGCATGATTCTTGTTCTGAAGATAAATGTTGTTTTGAAAATTTTCCAAATTTAGGATTATTCGAGAATATGATGTTTTTGTCTATTTTGAGGTGTTTTTTTCTATATTGTGTTGTTTTTGTTTATTTTAGATGACCAATATTCTGTGCTTGGCAGTTATATAAAGTTTTGTGATTCAGGAGACTGTCATCTCGTATTTTATGCATGAATTATTCAGAAAATTAATTAATTTCTACAGTAATTTACTAGGTGGCCAAGTTTCTGAATACAGTGTAAAGCTAAAGTTTATTTCCTTTTATGGTCGCCTGCAAGACAAAGAGATACTTGCGTTCGTCTGTCCGTCTTAAATTTTAAACGATTTTTATCTGGTAGTCCCAACTTAATATCAATGGCGATAACTTTGTTCATGTCGTACATTTGCTAAATTTGAGGGAAATGACATTATCACGAAGAGCTGACGTAAAAAAACGACCAAGGTTTGTTTTAAAAAGAACAAAATGTATCCTAAACCATACAAATTCTTGTCAAACTGAAAAAAAGGACTCATGAAGGGAAGTATTTGGCTTAAATCATTTACCTCAGAAATGGACGTTTCTTTCAAAACTTTACCTGTTGAATTTGCTAAGGCTTAGATACAGGTATCAGAAAACATTTCAATGAATTCATACATCATCTGAAAGTTATAATTTTCAGGGGATGAAAAAGTTCTTATCATGCTTAGTTCTTTAGTAAAACTCTTCTGGCATTAAACAAGAGTTTTAATGTAGGAAACCATGAAGATAATGCAATTTTCGAGATTTTAAGACAATGGTAAAAATTCGCCTTTTGGTTACAACACTCGGTATATCAGATTCACTAGCTTTTGGACGTATCTGTAGACGATAAAAGGTCTTTACGTAACTGCTCTTGACCTTGATTTGATGACACAGATATATTCGCTTAACTTATCGTAACTTCATTTGTGAGAAATTTTGACATGGAAAGATATTCAGTACCGTATATATGAAAATCTTTTCTTTCGTTCAGATCTCCTATACCAAATTTAGTGTCTCCTAAATGAAAAGATAAAATTCCTCATATTTACATTCATATCTCTAATAACCTTCCACGGTGCATTATTTTACCTAATATCCAGTTTCAAGGTCGAACAAAATATGGGTGGCAAAAAGAAAAAAGGAAATATTTACATGTGAACCTGCAGATATGCCTCGCCGAACTCAATATATATATATATCTTTCAAAGTCTTTCAAATACTTACAGATGTTGTACTACGTTCGCTCAAAAGTTGAAAAAGGGAGGAAGAAGTTTTGTTCAAGCTTTGTTCTTGATTTTATGTCTCCTGCAATGCAGTTCGACACATAGTGATAACTTTGACCGTCTGGTTGTTTAGTAGTCAGTTATTTACAAACTTACTAATAGTATTTGCTATGCTTTACTTGCTGGGATCATCAGTGGAGGTCATTGTTTCAAGGTCAGGATAACTTATTGTGGGGTCAAATATGCTGTAGGCGACACACTTGTTCTTGAACCATCACCTGTTTAGACCGATTTCCAGTTAGTTGGTTCAAATCCTACTGGAGCCAAATTCATTCCTATCGTGTTGTAGAATAATTTACGTATCATTCTGACGTCGTTCTTGTGGCCTTGAACTTTTGTCTCGTGATATTTCCGTCTTTTGAAAATGAATAAGAGATAAATATGTGAATTCAATATGAAGGAGCTTAAAGTTAAAAGGTTTAGGTAAACAAGATCGTTCAATAACTTGTTTTCCAAAATACAGTTGTTTCATTGCGTTTTGATAAATTCATTCATTTGCAATACTTTATAAAGGCTTGAATAATGATTAAACTTGTACTGTTATTTGTATGCTGCAGAAAATCTCCAATTGATGTAATTGTTGGAAGCGACATAAACATTACCCTAAGATACTATAATGATAAAACGAACTAAATCAAATTATCTTATAAGCCTCTCTTTTGAGCTTCCCCGCGATGGCTTCTATCAGCGACCACAGACTGCTTGAAATTTATTCAGAATTATTTGATTTCCATTTTATAGCTCTTTATTGATGTAGGGTATATAAGATCTGCTATCTTTTTAGTCTGACATTTAAACATGAGATTCATATTCTGTGTAACTGGGGAAATCTTCGGGTACATGGAGTGTCAGGTGCCTATAATCCGGATTAATACTCACTTCGTCTCACTTGTGTCCTATATTGTTCACATTGTGAATTACCATTGCGTTCAACTGTAACTAAAACAAAATCAACCGGTACGACATATCACAATACCATCGTGTCACCGGAACCCAATGTCATTATAAATTCCTGAATTTTTTTAAAATTGTTTTGTACTTAAGGAAGATTAATTCGTTTTTTATTCAATTGAAGAAAAGAGAAATTTACAAGTTATTGGTAATGTATGGCTTTGACAGTTGGTCCCTGTAGCCAATATTAGGGCCATCTTTGGCTATGCTTGATTTACCACGCTGTGTGTGAATGACAGATAGGTCCATAATCAGATAAGAAGAGTTTTGATGAGAGAAGTGACAGGCGAGCGGCCAGCCCACCGATTATGAATTTGAAAATTAATATGTATACAAGTATAATAGGTAGAAATACATGTTTTGTCTGTTAGATGGTGAAAACCTTGGTGTTACTGTACACATCGTGCTGTATAATTCAGACCACGTTCTGACCGGTCAGCTTACAAACTATATAAACTATCACTCATTGTTATGGACTCTGTACATATGCACTACAGAATCTTTTGAGTCTATCTACAACTACTAACAATGGTGTTCAAGAAGTTCTTAAACGGCATATTGAATTCAAATAAGGTAAGAGAATATCATAACGGTATCTGACTTTATTCTTATCTGAAAATATATCTATTATAGATGATTCGATAAAAATTATTGTGGTTTGCATATCACATTGTTCTTAAGGTAGTGTAGGGATTTCAGTAAGGACATTGGAGGATTTGTATGGAATTATGGTTAACCTCAAATATGTCTTATCTAAACACGATACAATCTTACTCATTTCTGCAGTTTGTTCAAATGTAAAACAATATTTGTAAGCATTATAATTCTTGTAGATAATGTTTGTTAAAATGTTCTAATTAGCTGACAAACATTCTGCATACGAGTAAACATTTACGTTGCAATTGTTTATAAGAGGTATTTCTGAGGAATTTTGGAGGAGTTTTATGGAATGATGGTTTTAACCTCAGAAATTCCATATTTGAGCAAGATTCATGATGAGTTCTTGTCAATGTGAGAAAAAATGCTTAATAACTTATCATTTCCAATCTGATGTAAAAAATGCATTATGTTTTATCATCGCTGATTGGGCTGGAAACTATATACCTGTATTCTTTAAATAACTAATGAAATGTGAAAGAAAATGGTATAAACTATGTCATTATTTGTTAAGAAAAGATTAAGCTTGAAGATGAATTAAATTTTAAAGAGCACAATGCGTCCGAATCAACATTTTACGATAGTAGAGCCCAGATCCCCATATCTCCTGAATACATGATTTCTTTGGCTTTGTAGTTGCTATCAAAAACAAATATAAGTCTACATTCCTACTTTGTATAGGTACTTGTCAATATGTTTATACCCATGTTATAAATGTTTAAACTTGGCTTGGCAGGTGTATTTTAGTTTGACTATATGGACCACCGTACCAACAAAAAGTCCTTTACAGATACTGGCCCTGATTTTGGATTGAGATCAATGACAGGTCAATATATACAAGTTGTTATAAAAGTATAATGACTCCTTTACTTTGTCGGCATTATTTATGAATAATATGCTTGAAAAGTAGACCAAAGATTTCCTATATGTCCTGTCTGTCCTTCCGAGACGAGAGAAAGGTGCAGTTTTCGATAGAATCTGAATCAAAGATTCGGTAGCTAGGGAGATCAGCCATCAGTTAGCTGTTTATACACCGTGATAGAGTAGATAATTTGTTTGTATACAATGTGCTTACGTTTGTAATCAAGACCAGGCGAAGTCTGTATATTATGACTTAGATAACCGTCAAAGTTACATCAAAAGTAAGGCATGTACTCTTGGAATGATCTTGAAGTACTTTCCATTTTTAAATATCGCATGTTCGTCTGACCGAGCTATCCCCGGTGCACTACTATTATAAGCATGTAATTTGTTCTAGTTTACATTTAAATTTTAATATCAAATGGGATTTTAAAAAGAATTTGGGGGTACGGTTGAAAATCTATTGATCACTTGCATTCTGTGGAAGCAAAATTGTAGAATTGCGCAATTTAACATGCATATAAACTTTGAGTCAAGGTCCACAGTCTGTTTAAATGTTTTCTGAACACCAGGTAGGTAAATGCAAACTTATATAGATTCCTTTGAAGCAATACTCGTGTTACTAGGTCAAGTTCACACCAAGGTCTTATATTATCTAGAAGCTGTGCTTTGTACTTGAGAAACGCGAAAACTTGAAGTTTTTATGCAAATTGGGATATTTTACATAAATTCTCTGGTTATCCTGCGTTGTAAGGACCTTGTTATCCGTGTACATGAATATTCATGGCCATCAACACCCCGACTTGCAGGAATCATAATTCTTGTAAATAAAGTACATGTAAGTTGAAAGAGTACTGTTTGTAAACAGTGATATATCGTGTATCGTGCCAAGACCATCTGCCCTCCTTCAGTAGTTCACTCAGTTGAGATGTGAAAAATGGGAACGTAGATCGATTTCAAAACAGACTTCTCAAGTTTTAGATGCATCACTGTTAACAGAATCGGACGGCTGGTCAAGAAGGTAGGTTGTGGAAGATGGCAGTACTCGTTTTGAGTCAGTAAGTTTTAATTTTTGCTCTCGCATCACTTGGTCAATGGGTCAGCTGGTCAGACAGGTAGGCAGGTGAAAATATCCATAAAAGTTTATTTTAGGAAAATGACAAAAATGCGCTATAATTAAGGTACGTTACGGTCGGTTTACCCGGACTCGAGAGGGACAGTGATCTGTGTGTTTGCTGGACAATAACTGGACAAGGGGAAAGGTCAGCAGGGTATGATTGAGACGGTCACTCCCCGTTGTAACAATATGTAGGTAGTGGTAGAACGTCATTGCATTGTGGAGGGTGTTAAATATTTCATTGTTTTTGCAGATTTACGATCGTCTAACGTAAATAGCAAAGACTTACCTCGGTAAGCTGATTGTGTTAGGAAATCGTGAAAACAATTGTGTAAGGACTAAATGGAACAAATTCAATTATTGATTGTAATAGCCAATGCCAATATCACCCAATAATATCGACAGGTGCTCGTAAATACATACTTCATATTTTATCAAGAGTTCTGATTTTTGCAGATAAAGAAACTATACCCTGATTCTAACCTGAGACTGCCGGGTAAGAAGATATTTGGTAATTTGGACCCGGACTTTATCCAGCAGCGCCGAGAGGGTCTGGACAACTTTATACAGGAATTAGTCACCCATCCACAGATCTCACAAAAGTAAGTATTTGTTATATCGGGTATTACAATGTAGTGAGTGCAAGAAGGTCAGTTATGAGGGAACGGGGTATAGGATATCAAGGGCGCGGCTGTTGTTCATTATTGGATCACGGAACCTCCGTATTCTTTTGCTTTGTGAAATGAAAAAGAGGATAAAATTCAGTTTCTTGTAAATGAGACACGTTTTCGTGTCGGTTTGGGAGTTGACGACTTTGTCAAATGTCCTCTACATAAAGAAAGAAAAGACTTTGGTCATGAGCTTGTCTTTTGGGCGTCAGATTGTGTTAGATGGGTAGCGTACTACGGCACGATGTAAATCTGGAATCAGGTGTGAGGAGAAGAAATCCTCCTTTAAGTAAGCTGAATAAGTCCCAGTTATGATCAGATAACGCCCAAAAGAGATCAAATATACCTCTTCAAGATAAATATCACCGTATGAAACTAAGCGGAAAACACAAAAGCGCTCGTAGCAGATAATACTGAAATGGGGTCATTAGAACTTCGATTAACGTTGAATAGCGTGACGTAGCAACGTCTGTTAAAACCCTGACTAACATCTTTTCACCAGAGTAAAAACTATGCAAGAAAACTTACTGCTTTCCTTGAAATTTGACGGAAAAGTTCCCCATAAACTTTGACAGTTTGAAATTAGACGAGAAGCTCACACGCAACTTTAATGAGTTTCTGACTCCTCCGTACCACCAGTATCAGCTGTAGAACCTCATTAAAGCATCGGGGAACTGCGTGAAGAGCCCGTGGGTCACGGGAATTGGGGGATTTACTCTGTGTTTATGGGATCTATTGGATTAAGCGTCAGGTAAGGCACATCTTGTATGGTACGCCGATATTCCGAACAAGATTACGTTTTTCTTTTCTCTTTTTTTTTCTTTCAAGCATTTTGTTGCAGTTCACTTGCCGTTTCCCCCAGGTGCTAGATTATATTGAAGTCTGTATGCGATTTTAGAGACGACGCGACGTCCTGTCTGCCCACGTATTTTCCGTATGTAAAATTTTTGAACGTCATTCCAAAAAAAACCTTTGTACTTCTTGGAGCCAGGTCGTAATGTGTCGCTAACTTTATGTTTCTATTTGTCCAAAAATTGTCAAGTTTTCTGCTTTATTAGATTCTGAACTTTCAAATGGAATTCTGCAGGACGTAAATCATAAGAATATGAATAACGCAAAAGGAAATTATCGGCTATAAATGCTTTGGCCGTAGAAATAACTTTTTGTTTTTATAACTTGGAGCCACTTTTAGTATTATTTCAGTTAATTATGACTGTTCATTATTGACATTGGCGGTATTGTATCGTCATTTCATTATAGACTTTAAATAACATGTTAAGACATATGGTTAAACAAGAGAAGTGTGATTGATCATAAGATGAAAGGTGTGTTAATTCAGTTATAGTATAAATATGATCTAGATTAGCAGAAGTGATTAAATTACTGTCAAATCCTCTCATTAAATTAGACATAAAGTGTCTTCTCAATCAAATCAGTGACAGGGCTAAATACGCAAAGAACTACACCCAAATCCTAACGAAATCTGCATCCTAAACGATACTTTGGTGTATGTTGTTCCTGGTCCCTTTGGTGTCCTGGTGTATGGTGTTCCTGGTCCCTTTGGTGTCCTGGTGTATGGTGTTCCTGGTCCCTTTGGTGTCTTGGTGTATGTTGTTCCTGGTCCCTTTGGTGTCCTGGTGTATGGTGTTCCTGGTCCCTTTGGTGTCCTGGTGTATGGTGTTCCTGGTCCCTTTGGTGTCCTGGTGTATGTTGCTCCTGGTCCCTTTTGGTGTCGTGGTGTATGGTGTTCCTGGTCCCTTTGGTGTCCTGGTGTATGTTGTTCCTGGTCCCTTTGGTGTCCTGGTGTATGGTCCATTTGGTGTCCTGGTGTATGGTGCTCCTGGTCCCTTTTGGTGTCGTGGTTTATGGTGTTCCTGGTCCCTTTGGTGTCCTGGTGTATGTTGTTCCTGGTCCCTTTGGTGTCCTGGTGTATGGTGTTCCTGGTCCCTTTGGTGTCTGCTGTTGTGATTGTCCCCTCTGTGTGTTTTCGTATTTGGTTGTATTTGTATTTTGATGTGGGTACTGTAATACGACCGAGTCCTGTTGGGGTATTTACTTTATTACTAGTTATGATGGCGTCTTTGACAACAGTCTCTGATTACCATATGTTGTGCAAAGTATTCATTTTCTCTGAATCAAAGAAATGAATCTGTTCAATACTTTAAAAATAGGTCGACCTGCATTTAGATATTTAAGAGATAAAGTAATTTGTCTGGAATGATGGTAATAATTCAAAGTATATGTTATTGAATATCGAGGCGTCTCTTTGACAGTGAAAGATCTTGTATTACATATTGCAATCCTAAAGGGCCTTAAATGGGTAACAAATAGGTCTTACAAAAATATCGTTCAAATCATTATAAAGATTTTCTAAAATAGCGATTACAGTACACAAAACCTATAAAATGAGAGCCATGTTTATCCATTTGAAAGTTATTTTGGTCAAATCATATATATATTTATATATATTTCTATCGTATATTTTGGTGAGTTATAGACATAGAGGAAATAAAAGAGTAGAGACGAGCGTATGTCTTGATTTACAGCCCTGCTCCAGACAGCTGTCACTTGTATTTTATGTATTAGCAACCTAAATGTTTCATTCTAAAATTTATGCCGTTTCTCTTAAATTTATACATACAGAGGTCCCGTTATGCTTGTAGATAGGTTTTATTACGACACAAAAACAAAAAATTGCACTTTGAAAAATGAAAGAATTGGCATACTTATTGCAATTTGAATCAATAAAGATAGGAATTTCATAATTAACATATACTAATGTTTCCAATAAAGTAGAACAGATTCGTTAATGAATAATGTTACGTCCTTCTAATTTCAACGTGTGTTTTACTTGAAGAAAGGTTAAATGCGCGTGGACAACCAAGTTTATTCGTATTTAAACACATTTCGTGTCCCTGATGTCAAATTAAGTTTTTCAAACTCCTGATGTCATGACTTTAAGAAGCCACATCTGATAGTTAGATTGATGGAGAGGCTAGCCGCAATCAAGTCTTAATAGACCAGGAAAACCCTAATAAGGTCTCTGACACCGAGGTTTATTAGAATTTTGATACGTGTTGTGTGATATTTATGTTCTCCTATGGTTACTTCCTTTGGAAACTAAATTGGTGTGATGGTATTTGATTCTCTGAAAAGTAATTTTAGAACGGAGCAGATTTGCCTCAACGTGAAGACGACTGCAGCGTTTGACTTGGCTGAGTCACCTGTAATTGATTACCTTTAGTTTTTATGACCGGATATGATTGTCTTTAAATAGGAATAAATTCAATATTAATCCCTTATACGACCATCTAGCACATAAGACTCTATATAAGTTATTATCAGCTTGACTGACAATCAGCGTTTCCGTGCCATGACCCCGTAACGTCTTGTCAAGGGACGTGACGTTGTTAGAAGCTTTTTACCATTCTCGCTATGCACAAGGTAGCGTCATAACGGTGGAATACAGAGTATTATGGTGGTGTACTTTTTCCATGTTTAGATGAAATTCCGTGACAAAGTTGGAGTTTTTCTCCGGAAGAAGATAGCGGTGTAAGTTGTTTTTGTTATGTTTGATGTCTAGTTTACACGAGGTGACTCATAACGTACAGGATTAGCGAAAAGAAGGTAGGAAAAGGTATACTTATCATAGATCATCCGGCAAATGTTCATTGAATCAGCAGAATATGAAGTTTTCTATAGCAGCTGTTTTAGTGTATATTTATTAATAGCTCTTAGAAATAAGATTTTATTGCCCATCTGTTTGCTAATTTTTGCTCAGTAGACTTTCCAAAATAAACCTCTGGGAAATTGTGTAAGACTGTAAACTTTGATAAGTAGCGGTGATAGGTGATTAACGAAAATATTGTTATATATATTTTTTTCCTAACAAGAACCTATAATTTCGTATGACCACATGTGGACGAGTTCCACATCTGATCTCCCATGAAACCTGGGTGTAAAAACTGCTCTTCGTGACTGCAACGTTAACTTGATCATGAATCAGAACATGTATGACAAATATTTGCAACACAAACAAACAAAATGAGAACCCGGAAACAGGATTTCTTTTTGCGATATTCCGTTTGCTAACTAGGATTTTTGTTTTAAACCTTTACATTTGGATTGCTGTACCTAAAGAGACAGTGCCATAGACTTGATTCTGAAAACGTTTTGAGTGATTATAAAATGACAATGCACCAGGTGACGATGGATTTACGTAAGAATTCATATTTACGAATGAGAAAGTAAAATATTTGCATAATACGCTATATGGACATGCATCATCATCATTTTGTAGTGCCTGATTTAATATTTGGATATAGATAGTCGCGAATAATTTGTTTTGAAAAAAAAGGTCATTTGTAGTGCATTTTGATGTACAAATGCATTCTAGAAGACGAGTTGCATTATGCTGTAAATGAGTTTATACATAAACAACATCAAAAGACAGTAAATTGAGTTTGGTATTTGCAGATTTCGTCACCTTACCAGGTTATTGTACTGTGTTAGTCACCTCTTGTAATGAGATGCATATAAAGTCATGTCCAGGGAACGAGCTTGGACATTAAACGGTCAAATCATGACAAAGGTTTGGTAACGTCATTGGTCAGTTCGTAAGTATTACGACCATTGCCGGAGGGTGATGTCGGTGTAGGTCATGCATGTATCTCCGGACACCTTATGTAGGTAATCTAAATTCCCTTATTATAATCTTGGATCTTCTTAGCTGATTGTGCTATTGCATCATCTAGGGCGTGACGTAATCAGGTAAAGGTGGGATATTTACTTGCTGTTTGTTGTTACATTATATCTGATGCTCCGTGGATAACCAGTACGAGAAACACATACTAAAGAAAGAAAATATGTAAAATACTTAACAATAAATGCCAGACCATAACCGGTATTTATATCAGCCTGTCCTTGCGTGGACCGTAACTACACCTTGACCCATTTACAGGTGCCATTATATGAAACAGATCCTATAAATATATACACTTAATATACGCTTTCTTCTCTGCAGACATATCTCGTAGAGATCTCATATAAATGCTAATGGCCCATGTACAGATACCGTGCCTCAAATATATACATATGTACCTAGTCCCCTTACGTTCCATTTATTACGATACTGTTCTTCAAACTTTTAATCCCCAATTTTATTTGGGGAAGGGGGGAGGGACTAATAATTTTGTTGATAATTATAATGATTTGACACAACAAAGTGTTGGAGGGTCATCGCGAGTCCGTGTGATCCTAACATACCATGTATGAATGGGCACTGCCCCAGGGTGATGTTCTTACGTCATTAGACCACACCAAACAATCTTGTAATATTTTACAATTAGTTTGTACATTGAGACAAGGAAATAGCTAAATACACGGTGGATTAATGAAAAATTGCATCCTTATTCTCTTAATTACCGTATGTAGCATTTAATAGATTTTAAGGATTTCAAATGATAGCATTGGATGTGTCCAACATAGAGGTCTAAATAGTAAGTTGTTGCACGTACACAGTTCTATAAAGTTGCCGTGAATTTTATTTTAATGTGACAATGGAAATGACTAAGCGTAGGCTTTTTTCAAGGCCAAATTCGACAAATGAAGGTTTTATTTTTCGCTGTTATTTGTCACTTAATGATTGATGCTTACGTTTTAACCTCACGATTTGATGTTTTATATAGATTGTTTAAACTGCTGATTAATAAACTATATAATTTGTCAAAAGTTGAAACCGCGGTTTAAAAACTGGTACCATGAAACTTTGATCATTTTTCAAGTCTTTGAAAAATGGATGATGAAATACTGTTGCAATTTTAATTTCAGTTTTATATTTTTTCATTATTTTATATTTTGCTGTTTCTTTTTTCAGTCCAGACGTACGTGCGTTTTTAGCTCTAGACAATCCCAGAAATGCTCAGGAACCGATAGACAACGATACATTTGAAGACTCGGACAATATGGTACGTTTATACCCGTTATGTACCTACCTGTAATTAATCTGTACCTTACCAGACCTGTACCGGTATAGCTTAATCTATTTACTTAATTTGGTATCTTGCTTATGCAGAGAAATATTCAGTAACTATAATCATTTTCAATGCAATCGTCCTTCGAATTATCAGTAAGTGATCCTTCTATATTTTTTGCACTTAAAGCTATATTTCTCCCATACCTGCCTAAGATTTTACTTGATTTTAAGACTCCTTTGGTGGAACCGATGTATATCTCGTAGCAAACTGTGAAATGAGTATTCTAAAAATATTTTTGATTTTCTTTCAGAATGGGCGTGACATAAATCCTGTTAACTTGGGTCCTAGTGAGAGACAAAGGTAGGTTATTGTACTACTTATATAATGTATGCTTTGAAACATTGGGTATCAATTCCTGGTTCTATTATTCCTTTCAGACCCCTGAAAAAAAATTATTAAGCTTTGAGGAAACACAAAGTCCGTTACTGAACGACAACTCTGGCTGTGTGACCTAATTTTGTGCACTATACAAACATATTGTGTATAACGAATCATCGTTGACAGAATTCTATGAAAAAACAAGTTAGCTAAAAAGTTTCAATTTTTATTAAACAAAAACTTTGTTTTCATTGCAGTGTCAAGCCAAGTGATTTTGAATTTCTGAAGGTGATTGGGAAAGGCAGTTTTGGCAAAGTTCTTCTTGCCAGGAACAAACATGAAGGGAACATTTACGCCATTAAAGTGTTACAAAAACAGGCTATAATGAAGAGGAATGAAGTGAAACATATCATGGCTGAGAGGAATGTACTGCTTAAAAATGTGAAGCATCCTTTCCTGGTGGGACTCCATTATTCCTTTCAGACCCCTGACAAACTCTACTTTGTACTGGACTATGTTAACGGTGGAGAGGTAGGTGATCTGTGTTTTGTTTTTATTATGAGTCTAAATGTGCAATTTTTGGTGAGGTGATGAAATATTTGACGACGCATCTGGTTTTATCAATTGGTATTTTGTTTACAATATACTACTATGCAAATGGTAACCATAGGCTAAAATAGTGGAAAGCCTCTTGGCTTTATTGTGTTCATTCATGTACAAACAGTCCCTCTTTGTTAGTCATCACTCAGTTAGTGTATTTATGTTATGTCATGGAATCAATTAGCATACTGAAATCAAATGATTTTTTCTAAATGTAAAAAATCCCTATCACTACAGTCACTATAATCATTTTTAATTTATTTTTGACACCCAAATGAATTCATAACAGCTAATCAGTCATCAATGATTTACGACATTCCGTCAACCTACTTCCATTCATTCAACAGAACATATTTTACGCAGGCGTTTCTTCAGATGCCATACAATTTGATCTTTCCATATGACAAGTATATGTCTTGCATTCTAGTTGCTGGATTAACTTGAGATTAGAAATGTGATAAATGATGCCTGCAGCAAGGTTCAACACTTGGGCCTTTTCTTTTTTATGTTTAATTAATATAGACATTTTGAATAAGAAGAAAGTCTGTAACAATTTTGCTTCAGTGACAGAGCAGAAAAGATGATTGTGTCATAATGTCAGGATTAACATAATGTATTCATATTATGAAAGTTATGTATAAATTAACATAGGAGAAGGATTAATATTTAGCACTGAGATTTATTGGGGTACTTGTATAATAATACACATTTCAAAGTATTAAGACTAAATATCAAAATTTATGTATTAGATTGTCTCTTTATCTTTGTTGCAGTTATTTTTCCACCTGCAAAGAGAGCGATATTTTCCAGAGCAACGTGCCAAATTTTATGCAGCAGAAATGGCGAGTGCCATTGGCTACCTCCATTCGCTCAACATCATTTACAGGTTAAAAAAATTATTTTATCTCAGAAATCTTCGTCATATCACTCCTAAAATATCACCTCATGTTGACTAGGAAGTTGATATTCAGCAAAAGTTTTTTCATTTGCATAATGTCATAAATATATGTATTTATCATTTGTTACTTTTTGCTAAGGTAACAAATTTATGAAAGGTAAAACGTAAATCTACTTTATGAGTCTGCATCTGCGCTCAGGTATACTAACCAAAAATAGAAACAAACAAATCATAACTGCCCAAATCTTTTCTGTCCAGATGAATTCATTTGAGAGACTTTGTGTCATTCCCCTTCTATATTTAGCCAAAATTCAAGGTGTTCCAAGAATAATTGAAATATCTATTTAACCTCACCCAACCCCCAGCCCCCACTGAGCAAGTCTAACTACATGAAGCTAGTTTTTAATGAATCATTCACCATTCACATTAATTTATAAATGTGTTATACATCTAAAGAAACACATTATTGTCATGTTTTTAATGTCAATATGGATGTACAAATGATTCACAGTTACCTCTTCATTAAAAATGTTATCTAGATCGATCTTTATCCGTGACTAGACTGCATGACTCTATAACTAGCTGTACATATATAAACGGCAGAATGTCTCAAGTTTCATTCTTATAATTCATTACTGACCATGAATAAACATTTTTAATTCATGAGCTTGAAAACATTGTATGGATTAGATCCGTCAGTTTCTTCAATTATTTATTCCAGTACATATATCAAGTACAGTAATAAAGAAAAAAATCTGCGAGTGGAGTGGAAATTATTTGAATTTTCAGTGAAATTACAACAAAACCCCCTCTCACATAGCGATACTAAATTGGCAACACTTAATATCTACCTGTAGACTTTCTCTCCCCCTCGTGTAATGTTAATGTTATGTACATGAAATGATATATAACAGATACCTTAAATTACCATAAACAACGTCCTTCTTAAACTCTAACATTCTGTGGTAAGTCACCTTGAAGATCATTGTGTTGAGTGATGACTCGCCACAATGTCTGCAGTCTAACATTCTACACTAGGGACTTGTACTGAGCTTTCTATGTCAGAAGGGGACTGTGTTGTTCATAGGTACTTAAATAAAAAATCAGTAGTAAGATTTGTCTCCTGGACGTAAAAACTTTAAAACAGTGTTTGGATAACGATTTATGACTTGAATGTTTCAGTTACTAGTACATGTATTCTCATTATTGACAATTTGCAAAAAAAAAAATTAAATTAAAAAACATATATAAGTTACACATTGTAAAATAAAATTAAACTTTATTTCAATAAGTAGGTTGGTTTCCATTCCATTATGATTAATTTTCTTTAGCAGAAAAAAAAATCTACCCCAAAGCAACCCTATCCCAATCCCAGAAGATGTACCTATCTATACCCTCAACCTTCATTTACACATAGGAAATTTTTTTAAAAAAAAGTCTGAAATGTGTTACGATAGTTTTCTGTAATTAAAAATGCCTGAAATAGCATAATTGTTGTTTTCTGTTCTTAAACAATTCTTAAATCCCTTACTACTAGTATTTATTTTTTCCTGTACTTAAAAAAGTCTTGATGTGTTACTATTGTTTTCCCTAATTAAAATGTCTGAATTCGTTACTATTGTTTTCAGAGTAGATAAGTCCTATGTCATCAAATGTGTCAGGTGACAAAAGATTTTGAAAAAGATTCTCATCTCATTCAAACTTTTTGTATCATTTAATCGGACGTGTCAAAACATGTGCAGACCTTTTATTTCCTGAAAAATATTTGACAAATAAAAATGTCAAAACAAGATGATTGTGCTCAATGTTAAATAGAATAAAAGATATTCATTTTTTGACAGTCGGACAAGTATTTTGAAATATGTAACCTGCAATCATTTATCTTGAGGCATAATTTCTTGTAACCATTTGTCATTTTGTCTGACATATTTTCCATCAAATTTCACATTAACATTAAATGCGAGAATTCAATTAGAAATGAAAAAAAAAAGTTTAGAAATTGCGGAAATGCAGCAAATTTAATATTGAATTAAAGTATTAAATTTTATTTTTTCTTCTTTGTTTACAGAGATCTCAAACCTGAAAATATTTTACTAGATTCAAAAGTAAGTATGTTATTTTTTTCAAAGAAGTCTTATGTGTATTATGTATATGTACTGTGGCCTGAATCCCGAATTTGCTGGTGCAGTCTAATTTTGGCCATGCTGAGAATCAAACTGATTGAATCAGTCTTGACTTTGGTCACTAAATTCCATTTCATCTATTGTAATGTTATGATTTTAGCTGCAGTTCATAGAGCAAAGAAATTTCCCTTATTTAGTGCTTCGAGCAATTCAGAGGGCAAAACTAAAAAAGAGCAAAAACTTTCCTTATAATTACATGTATTACTATTTACGTAAAAGCAACATATATATAACGGTATACAAGAAAGCAGCAAATACGTAAGAGCAGCAAATTTGTCATGTAATGAACTTAAATTTGATGAATTATCAAAACTACAGGTGGCAAAGATAGTCTTTGCTTCCTCAACAATGAAATGCATGTGGCAAACAAATATTTGTCAACCTTCTGTAATGCTGACAATCAATGTCAGATTTCTTGACATTTTTCGTCACCTTTTGCCGATATTTCTTTTCCACTATGAGCCCAGGCCACACGTATAAATCACCTCCCCTCGTTTATGATGTAGCAGAAGGATAACTTCCTTCAGGTCCCGTCAAAGATGATTAACGTTATCTCTACCTGCCTCTGACAGATCTAGTCTCTTTGTAGACCATGTTTTTGATTTAGTATTGCAAAGTCACTGATCCCCTTGTCATGTAAATAACAAGAGGCAAAACAATTATCAATTTATGTAGGATGGTGTTATAGATTAACGGAGGCTGTTTATGCAGTTTTTAAGGAACAAGAAATTTCAGGTCAAAACAGATAAATCTGACAAAAATATGTATCGCACTGCACAAATGTCAGACTTGTACAATTAATTAAAGGATAAACCTTTAGAAGATTTTCCGTGTAAGAATGATTTATTGTTGTCTACATATTTACATAAGGAATTTATTTGGAGGAATATATTGAACAAATTAAATGCTGATTTAGATTTATTTTTCAACCTTTATAATTTTTGTATTTTCAGGGACATATCACTTTGACAGACTTTGGTTTATGTAAAGAGGGCATTGACCATTCTGGTACAACAAACACTTTCTGCGGTACACCCGAGGTATATAGCTTCATTTATTTCTATCACTTAATTTTAAATAAGGCGCCATTAAGATATTGTTATGTCTTTATTTGTATAAAAACGATCAAGAAGTTGTTTGTGAACTTCACAATAACGTAATATATGAAATTTGTTAAGAGATAAACACATATTATAATTTTGTTTTGTTTTGTTTTTTCAGTACTTGGCACCAGAGGTATTACGTAAACAGCCTTACGACAAAACGGTAGACTGGTGGTGCTTAGGGGCCGTCCTGTATGAAATGATGTATGGATTGGTAAGGATTCAACTTTAAACAAAATTGATTGATCAATTGAAATTCTTTTGAAATAATTTGACTGCCATACTTAGAATATTTGCATCTGCAGAGTGCATTAAGTAAATAGCACAGCTGTAAAATGTGAACTTACTATCACTTAGTTTTTAGTGCTAAAATTTGATATAAATAGAAAGAAAATACTTTGTATGGAGGTATCAATTACTATTATTTGAGGTATTTTACCGACTTTCAATAAACTGTTGTATTTTACAGCCCCCGTTCTATAGTCGTGACACAGCAGAGATGTACGACAACATCCTGTACAAACCTCTACGTTTGAGGACCAATGTATCGGCCGCTGCCAGGTCTATATTAGATGGGGTAAGACATATGATACACCACTATATGTAGCTTATTAAAACCTTTTGTGAACACCTTGATTGTTTTGTAGTTATAATCTATTTATATTCTTCGCTATTTAAAGGTATAATAAGTATGTAATTCTTATGTTTAGTTCAGTTTTTCATGAAGATGTCACATATCAGTATAGATTCAATAGCAAAGAGACCTTAAAATGATGTTGCAGTCCAGAAAAATTGAATTTATGTATCCCAAGATGCCTGTTTTTAACGCATGATGGCATTTAATGTTGGCATTGTTTCTTTGCACATACTGAACCTTCCTAAGTATAATTTCTGTTCTTATATTTTAGCTTCTACAGAAGGAAAAAGAAAATCGTCTCGGTGCCAAACGTGATTTCCAAGAAATCAAACACCATGCTTTCTTTGCCGATATCAACTGGGATGACTTAGACGCCAAAAAAATCAACCCTCCTTATAATCCTAACGTGGTATGTAATTTACATGGTTACCTCTGTTAATCACAAGAATATGAAAGCTATCCTCTTGTCAAATCTTGAAAATGTTTGTTATTTTGGTGCATGAAAGGCATGTTGATGTATTTCAGTCTATATTTCATCATACTCTATTTATGTTACAGAGTGGTCAGTTAGACTTGAAACACTTTGATCCAGAATTTGTCCGTGAACCTGTACCTGGTAAGTCAAGTATCAAGTCAACATTTCTATTTTTAATTTTTTACCAGAATTTCCTGTTCAATTTTTTCACAATTTTGATATGTAAGTGTAAAAAAAGGAATTTCTTTGTCTGTATGATGTGGACTAATCGATTATTGTTTATTTCAGCCTCAGTGGGTCGTTCTATGGACAGTTGTAAACTGGTCAGTGCCAGTGTTATGGAGGCAGATAACATGTTTCAGGGCTTTTCATACGTCCCACCGGCAGAGGACGCATTCAGCTAGGACTAGTCATATCATGGACAAACTATTGTCATTAATGTGAATTCTCATACACTGAATGCCAAGGAGTCTGCACTGCCGTTCCCATGACGATGACTTTTGACATTGTTGCTAGGCAGCACCTCCATGATACATGAGTCTTCCTACATGTAACTTGTGATGAATGAAGCCGAAGAATTCATCAAAATCAATCAACAACGAACAAATTATTGTATTGTTGATGGGTATCAAGCTGAAATACCCTTTGACTGTGATAATACATATATAATATATATATATATATATACACACTTCAAGATTTTTAACTTTTGATTGTTCGTGTATTCTACAACGCACAATGATTAAAATGCACTATGAAGGATATACTCGGTCAAATCAATATGGTCAACCAATCAGAATTATATTATATGTATATACCATACATAATATTTTGTTGTTATAACAGTATTTGTGCTAGTCAATGAAACTGAAAGTGAACCAATTTCTAAATAATTTTTTCTTTCAATGTGAATGATTTATCATTGAATTCACATTCCATGTGCTTCAAGCCATTGCTTTAAAAATTCAAACAAAATATCTTGGTTTCAGTTTACATATACAGTCACAAATTATTTAACGCATTGTCACAACAACCCTGAATCAGGTTTTTGAGACGGAAATAACGATTGGTGAAGAAATCAACATGATACTGACCAATTTTCATCATTTTTGTTCACTTTACATGACAAGTCATATCATTTTGTAAATATAAAGAATTTTGACAAATACATCATTTCAAAAATATGTGTTCTTATATTGATCCACAGACTAGGTTAAAAAGTGATATAGAAATACTAGTATGGCATGTATGTTTACACCTCTTCTATGAAAGAATTTTACAATGTACTTATTTTCTTGCATGATTAAGGAAAAAAACCAAGCAAACATATTCATTTGATGAATTAAACTTTCTATATTTTTACCAAAGTCCTTTTTAAATGCATGCGAAAAATGAGTAATTATTTATGCAAATTATTTCTGAGAAAAATGAAAGAGGGGAGATTATGAGATTTGATGGAATGATGGTTTTCAATTTTCATTTTGTTTTGAATTTTCATGTGAACTTTATAGACATGAGCATTATGTTGTTTTTGTTGTCATGAGAGACATGATGTCATTTCAATTTTTTGCCAGTTAATTGTTTTGAATTGTTGAAACTATTGATCCATGTGCAATTCTGATTTTATATACGATGAAATTTTAAATATGTGATTAAAGATGACAAAGATTATTTTCTTTTTGTTTATCTAAAACATCAACACAATCTTACACAATTCTCACCCTTGAAGTTGTGCAAGTTTTGAGATTAGTTATCCATGTCAAATGCTGTGCTGTGCATGTTGCAAAATCCCATATCAACTGCTGACTTGTGTAATACCAAACTTGATTATCTAATGCATATATTAAGTTAGTTACTAAAATTGATAAAAAATAATGTGAAGAAGGAAGCAATTGGGAATACAAACTACTGTCCTTCCAGCTCACTTCAGATATTTTGTCAATTTTATCTTTCACAATTTACAATTTGATAGATCTAGTTTTCTCGTAACTATTGATAGAAGTTTAATATTCACATGTGCAAGCATCTGTAAATTATGGCCATAAACTCAATTTAGATTGGACTTTTTCTATGTTAATTTTGCCCGTGACGTTCATGACGTTTAACGTAGAGCCCATATATAACGTAGCCGACGTTGTAGAAAATTCAAATTGAAAACGCCCTTTCAAAATCTTTAATCTGGTTTTGGTGATTATATAGTAGCATTAATGGTCATATCTTGTCTATCAGTTACGAAAATTCTAGATTTATCAAATACCGTCACAATTATTCTAAATAAATGTAGGTAAAGAAGACAATTTTGCGATTTCTGAAGTGCGCTGCTCGGAAACTTGTTTGAGAAGGCTGAACATTTTTCTATCTTTTAAAAGATACTTGTAAACGATCAAACATGTCAAACATGTCTGACATTTTTAACTGCTGTCTCTTGTGAAAAAAAAAACAACACAATTTCAATTCACAAACCATATACAAGATGGTCGATCCTTGAGATGTTTTGGTAAAATTCTTCATTCTGCGTAGAACATTTCCGTGTGCTCCCCGTTGAACAGAAAAAATAGAATTTCAAAGTTTGTAATAACGTCACATTTCCTGGTTAATGTCTGACGGTATATTAATCACAGGGAGGTTCTTCCTTTTTTCGCAGGTTTTCACATCAAATAACACAATAGGTGCCGTGTGATTTACATATTTCCTGTTTACTGTTAAATGTAGAATAGAATAGTAGTGCATACATTTGGCAATTCTGCATTATCCCAAGAAATTCAACGAATCTAAACATTACGTCGCATTCCTTTAAGTTTCCTCGTCGCCAGCAAAGGTAGCGAACAGGACATGTTTATAAGAGAAGTAAGCCTTTCCTATTTACCACACACGCCTCGTTGTAAACATTGACGATGACTTAAATATTGCTTTCAAGAATAAAGAAATAGTTTATATAAAAACGCACAAGACATGTTCCCGAAAGGAGTAAGCTTTTACTGATGACAACACACGCTTCTATGTAACCTTAAACATCACTTAAACGAATAAAGAAATATTTTATATAATAGCGAACAAGACATGTTCCCGAAAGGAGTAAGCTTTTCCTTTTGACAACACACGCTTCTATATAACCCTGGCGATGGACAAAACATCGCTCACACGAATAAAGAAATAGTTTATATAATAGCGAACAAGACATGTTCCCGAAAGGAGTAAGCTTTTCCTGTTGACAACACACGCTTCTATATAACCCTGGCGATGGACAAAACATCGCTCACACGAATAAAGAAATAGTTTATATGATAGCGAACAGGACATATTCCCGAAAGGAGTAAGCTTTTCCTGTTAACACATGCCTCTATGTAAACCTTGAAGGTGAACAAAAGATCGCTCGGAAGAATAACGAAATTGTTTATATAATATCATACAGCCTTGGGTTGTTTTTCTAGTATTGCGGGTAAATGTCCTTTGTAAATGTATGATTACTCATAATCTTGTACACATTGAGAAGTATAAAGGTAAAATCAACCAAGATATTTTATTAATAATGGAGCGATGGAGAGGGAGGGTTGCCTTGGTAACAGGTGGTTCCATGGGAATCGGCGAGGCCACAGCAAAGAAATTGGCGGCACATGGCATGAAAGTCGTCGTCTGTGCTCGTAGTTTTGACAAATTAGAGGTAAATTATATATATGTAGATTACAAACTGTCGATTTTTTTCTTAAAAGAGTATGATTTTATGGATGTATAAAAAATATTGTTTTGATATCGTTTCGAAACAATCTGTAACATGCTGTAAAGACGGACATTGAGAAAATGAGATTTGATGTCAGTGACATTAACCTGAGCATAACTTATGAATGTATTAATTCCTCGTGATAACACCTTTCTTTTAGTCCCCTCTCAACTCTTTTGCGGTGGGGATTAATTATCTCTGCCGTGTATTCATGTGTGTCCGGATTCTTATGAACAGCACAGAAGACAAAGGGATCATCATAGGAACATAAAATGTTCTGCAAATGTTTTCAATGGAGAGAGGATTTCAAGGTTAATGAACAAAGGTCAATGCAGTAGTAAGGAAATGATACGCTTGTGTTACCTTTATTATACCAAATTATTTTTCAAACCTTGTGACCTTGACCATTAAATTGATTAAGACCTACTTTTTGGACAAGCCGCTCAAAAGCAGGGAACCAACAAGCCGCAGAAACGGTCAACAACACTTTGTTTTTTTGTAACCATCCAAATATCGTAACCAAGTGTTGTAGGCGTATCTGCTGCTAGGAACCAACATTCTTAGAATTTGCTTGTTTATAATAATACTACATGTATATAAATAGTTTCTGATACTGACTACAGGCTCTGTCCAAAGAAAATGCCAACATACATCCAATCAGATGTGACCTTCGGGACAAAAGCGACATCTACCGGATGTTCCAAGAGATCAGAGATAAATTTGGTGGTGTGGACGTCTGTGTTAACAGTGCTGGGTTATCTCTGGATTCCCCTATCATAGACGGCGATCCGGACCAGTGGGATCATATGTGGGAGGTATTTTGAAGTTATTTTAGTCTTTTTGTCGTTATTGCATCCATATAAAAATTGCGTCTTTATTTTCGCGATTTTTGATTTTCTTTCGAATTTGTGTTTATGTTTCCCATGGATTTCTTATAGCAAGATGCCACACGCTAATGAAATGTGAAGATATTGTCTATTCCTCCCATCCCTAAAATATTAGAATCTCAATTTGCTCTCGTTTACAGGTGAACGTAAAAGCCCTGTGCCTTTGTACCCAAGAGTCTGTCAAATCTATGAGAGCACGTAATGTAGATGATGGTCATATAATTAACATAAACAGGTGAATAAGTATACTTCAACTTGGTTTCTCGTTTTGACTGTCATGACTTCAACAAATCATTTTGCAATGCTTACATGACCAAGTACAATTGTTCACGTACTTACCATTTTGCAGTGTTTCTGGACACAGAGTTGGAAGACAGCATTTTTACTCTGCTACAAAATACGCCGTGACGTCATTGTCTGAAGGTCTCCGCTGGGAACTCAGTGAAATAAACTCCAGAATCCGTGTTACGGTAAAAATTTAATATTTTCAAAAGTGTTCCCAAGTTTAATTTGTGTCAAACAAAAGACACGAATAAATCTTTGTACATTTTATGTATTTGTATTATTTCAGAGCATAAGCCCAGGTCTGGTTCATACAAACTTTGCTCAAACATTGATGGGAAAAGAAGCTGCCGAAAATTATATGCCACACGCTCGGTAAGACCAGAAATGTTAATTATTGTACACATATCATGACGTAAATGACAAAAGTACGATCAATATCGTCATTTTTTTTGAAAAATAATGATAATGTGACATGAAATCTAGATTTTTATCAGTCACTGATTGAACATATCCCAAAACTATCTTTCTTCATACATTTTTAGGGATTGAAAGCAGAGGACCTGGCCAGAACCATAGAGTTTGTGCTGTCATCACCCCCTTATGTACAGGTGAGACCATTATACATAACTTATATCATGTATATAATAATTTTTTCTAATCTTGCTCAAGGATGTATACCGTATTTTATGACCATCACTTATTCTTTTCGGTTAGGTTATTCCTGTCATCACCACTTTGTAATATATAACGTTGCTCTGTAAAATTATACTGCTTTGTGTGATATAAGATTAAGCTTTTCACCTCTACGGGATATATAATGTCTTTCCAATTGTGCTGTATTGTCTGTATTCAGCGCTTCAATAAAATACCGGATTGTTTCGAAACTAGTTTTCTCGCCTAAGAAGCTGATTATTGGCGTCACTTATCCGGCGTCCGTCAGTCCGTTTGTCTTGAACCTTGTCACGCTTTCATGTTGCTGTCGCACATCAAACAACCTTTCAGAGAACATCAACAAACTTAACACCAAGAGAAGGTTATGATAACAGTCCAAAAGTATTCTAACGTCTGTGGGTCATAAATTGGCGGGATTTCTGTTCTTGGATACTCTTGTTTTGCAGTCCTGTTTAATTGTGGACGTTTGTTTTTCAGGTCAACGAAGTAATGATGAGACACATTGAGCAGGTTGTTTGATGGAATAATTGAGAATATGTGATCTGTATTTTAGCGTTTATTCTGATTAAAATCCGATGATGTATGAAGAAATAGTTATTGATTGAGTTTTAATATAGGAAGAAAATCACTTGAACTCGTTTATCCAAAATAGCATTTATATGCACACATAGAGTATTATTTCATTCAGTTAATTTTACTGACGCATGCATTCACCATGCCACTTTCAAGAACACTTAAGTTTCATATACAAAATGTAGCCAAGGGAATATATGCTAAAAATCATTTGACACGCATAACAACAGCATATAAAGCTTAATTTTTATTCGCTCTCTGGTCGCAGAGCTAGAACATTGTTTTGCTTTATTTCTGATTCTCTCGTTATTCATTACTCAAACATCTATAGCAAACGAGTTAATACTGGTAATTGATTTGATAAAGCAGATTTGAACATCTGTCGTACGTATTGTCCATTGTACTTTAACTTACATCAATAAGCTGAAAATTCGAGAAGACGGTATTTTACGATTGAATCTAGTAAAGTGGATGATGGAACGCTGGAGAGGGAGGGTTGCTTTAGTAACAGGAGGTTCCATGGGAATCGGCGAGGCCACAGCAAAGAGATTGGTGTCACATGGCATGAAAGTCGTCGTCTGTGCGCGTAGTTTTGAAAAGTTAGAGGTGAGATTCATACAGGGAATATCTCAAGATTTAAAAAACAGAAATCTGAATATTTTAAAACAGTCAGTCAGTTTAAATGCTTAACTATGAAATTGCAATGAAAGAGGGCATACCGGTGTTTATTTACAAAAGGGCTTTATTGATTCGTTTATCCTACTTCGACTTCGAGTGTAGTAGGTCTACTTTCACTTTCAAGGTCAGTCATATCTGATCTAAATGAATAAGGAGAAGGTCTCCAACAAAACCATGTTGCAATAACCTCAGCGGGACACATACACACAAGACCAAAGCAAACAAAGGACACCACACAAAACAATTACTCAAACAAGAAGACGGAGGATAATGAGACAAAACGATGGCACCAAAAGCACCAACAAACAAAGAAGCAAAACAGAAAGCAACATTGAAACTTGAAGGACATCACATAAAAGAGAGGAGACTAATGTCGAAGTAATTTTGAGGGCCATCTGCGATAAACACAGCAAATGATTTGGTTATCCGGATCAAGAGCGCACATCGCTCCAATTTATTTGTATCCGCGGATACAGTCGTACAGTTGAACGATTGTATAAGCTGAAAGACTTCCAGACCACTGTAAAGGAACATCTCCAGTGCAACAGAACAATTCGCAGTGGCCTAAAGGTATACAAAATAAAAAAAAGTATTGGGCATACGAAATAAAAAAAAAAATCAGCCCGTGCTCTGCTGGCTGAAGAGAACTTTTGATAAATTAGCAAAGAAGTCCGACCAACTTTAAATGGACACTGAAGTGATCAGAGCCTATTTCCTCTCTCATGACATTTGGATAGTGTCCGTTATGGAAGGGACTCTTGTTGGAGATCCACTTCCTTTCGTTTAGTTCCACTCCTAAGTCACCGTCGTAAACCACAATGTTTGTTCCTTTCACTTCAGAAAGAGGTAGGGTACTGAACTCTCTAATGTACGTGGATCGCGACAGTTTGCTCCTTCAGAGATGATCGATGCTCTACCTATAGAACAAAAGAATAATGAAAGATTTTCCAATGAGAGGTGAAAGACAGCATCTCGACAATAACCATGACATGCCTGTATTTTATAAGTCATATATCAATCCTTATACGTTGTCTATTCATATTCCAGGCCCTGTCTAAAGAATACCAGAATATACACCCTATTAAATGTGATTTAAGGGATAGAGACGACATCACCCGAATGTTCAAGGAGATCAAGGAGACCCATGGAGGGATAGACGTATGTGTTAATAACGCGGGATTGGCATTAGAGTCCCCCATCTTAGATGGCGACCCGGACCTATGGGATGAAATGTGGAAGGTAATTTTATTTAAAATATACATTTTTGCATTGCACATTTCATCATGATCATACAAAGATGTCCATTGATACAAATGAGCCGAGGAAATATAAGTATACATGGCAAAGATCCCCAGCAAGACCAACTTATTCGTTGTTTGTAATCTTACTTAAGCTTGTTTTTGCTGTTTTCTGGAAGTCTTTCTTCACACAAATGTTTAACCAAAACAGAAAAATACGCAGACAAACAAAGTCACAAGTAGAGTCTGGTACTTTTTAATAATTAAGACTAAGGCATTCACATCGGAATATACAAAGAACAACTTAGCGGTATACAGTGAAACAATATGAAGCACAAAAACGAAGGGCAACACATAAATCAAACAGACCGATGAGCACCCAACTAGATATATATACATGTACTACAAGACATCACGGGATAAGTATAAACATATGTACATCGATACTGCTTTGTGGAAATCTCTTTGAATATTATATTCTACCGTTGAAAATGAAATCTGATTACTGTTTGATTACAGGTAAATGTAAGAGCCCTGTGCCTTTGTACTCAGGAGTCCGTCAAATCTATGAGAGAACGTAATGTAGATGATGGTCATATAATTAACATCAATAGGTAGGAACTCACCTTTTTTAAGTCCTCTTTCATAATTTTAAAGGTCGATCAATGTGTACGTAGAAATTCTGCATATTCAGTTTTACTAATAGTTACTTTTTGGAATTCATCCTTTTGAAGTTATTCACGTTCATATATCTAACGGTGACTTTTAAATAACAAATAGACTGCAAAAGACCTTAGTTACTGGGGATATTATTGCAAAGGTCATCAACAGAACTGTATACATGGTAGCGGACCATCTACAGTTTTGTATCAGCATAATTTCACACTAACCGACCAAGCCGACGGGACACCATGGCGTGAAACGTCCAAATTTCACAAGAGAAACATGGACCCGATCACCTGTCCTATTTGAAAGATAGTCCGGACTTCTCGATGATTGACAATCATAAGTTGTGTTACCTTGGGCATCTGTGTCTAATTGTCATTTTTGCGACATCATCTTACAGAGAATAGGATTTTTGTTAAAAAGACAACTGTGAATCGTGTGAGACTTCTATAATCCGGATTATTTGAAGGATCATGCACACGAAATCCGGATAATTACATCATTTCCTGTGAATATAACATATTACCGTCCAAGTCGACTTCGACCGCACACTTTTTATGTGTTCAGGATCTTCTTTAACTCATTTGTCAATTTTTTTCACTAAATGGTGTCTTTGCTGCTGTGATTGAAAGATTCTTATAGATGTTCTTTTTCGTCTTCGTCGTCTTACTCCTCGTTGTGTGTGTGTATGTTTTTTATTTGGTGTCTATCGTCTGTTGTGGTCTTTGAGTGCGTTTCCTCGGTGGTCAGCGCATCGGCAGTCTTGTTGTATTGTTTAAGTTTTTTTTAATTTACTGTCAAACGTCTGTATGTTCCTTGTGTAGACTTTATAATTGACATTGTGTCGCGGATTAGAAGCTTCTGAATTATCTTTTTTGTCATTCCAGTTTTCAAGAAACAATCTCTTTCACGTAAATGTTGAATTTCTTCAGTCTCTCGGGTCATAGGTGTGGAAAACAACATTTTTATTCAGCTACCAAGTTTGCTGTGACATCGCTATCGGAGGGGCTTCGATGGGAACTGAATGCTGTTCAATCTAGGATTCGAGTTACGGTAGGTAAAACACAAATACCCATACAACTGGAGAGAACAAGACACCCCTGCCCCCATAAAAACTCCACTTGAATGAAATTTTTTTTATTACATTTGCATGTCAAAAACCTTAGAATTGGCATCCAAATGAATAAGCGTTCTCTGAAGTTGTTCGTACTATACAAGGATACATCGTGACCATTTTATGAAGATTTGAAACGGATGTGATGACAAAAATGTTACGAATTGTAAATCTGAAGTGCTTCTATTCATTATTACAGAGCATCAGTCCAGGTCTTGTCCATACTAACTTTGCTCACACTCTGATGGGGAAAGATGCCGCCTGAGGACATGTACGCTACTACGATCGGTATGTAAGCCAAATATGCCTTTTGCCAGGGTCATCAAATTCGATATTTTCTCATTTATATTTGGAGGATATCCATTGACCTCCCCCATCTCCATCACCCCATGTCGTTCATGTTATTGTTTCCTGTTGGAAGTGAAGGAATGATGAAGATAGCCCAACTTTCAATCTTCACGGACATTTTTTAGACCCAATGTTTGAATGAGACAATGTAAGCATGAATCATATATGGCCCTGTACTTCTATTTCAATAACATGAGACCGAAGTAAGCTTGTTAATCTGCTTATAAGTCATTAAGAGGCCATGGTTATCATGATATTGTTTCAATGACAGCAATAATTACGCAATAGGTAACATCTTATATTGACTTGACAGGGTTTGGAGGCGGATGACATCGCCAGAACAGTAGAGACTGTGTTATCGTCACCACCGCACGTTCAGGTACATACAACAGCTTGAATATCTCATGTTGGATTCTAACGTCTGATGTTTGAAGTTATATTCTATCTTCTAACTAAAATAGCTTAATTAGTCTAAATGCATCCTAGTATCAGGAAAAGGTTGCGCATTATCACTATGTATGACGACAAACCGTTTCTTTATATATACGATTCTTTTTTTCAGATGAATGAAATCATGATGAGGCACATCGAACAAGTTGTGTGAGTCTGCCATTCCCTGCAGATCTAAAACTGTGTTACGGACAGGAAATATCTTTAATCGAGTTCAATTTCATGTCTAAATAAAGCATTGCTTGGGATAATTAATTACTACTTCTCTTTTCATCATTTAACGTCATTTCCTTAGATCAAAAGGTTAACGAAATCACCAACGGGTTTTTATGCCATAGAATATGTTATACACAAGACGACACAAAAAAGGCCTTCAAAATGACAACACTGTAGTAATCTCCACAACCCTCCTACGCATTCGCTAATCCAGAGATCTCGATGAAACAAACATATCTTCGTGTATAAAAGCCAAGCAAAATAATACCGGTAAGTTGCTCACCAGACCAAAATTGTATCGTAGGAGAAATTCATCACTTTAAAAATTTAAGAAAATACCCTTGTTGGCTATGCTGATGTATAGGAACAAAGGTCATGGTAATTATTTTCATACATGTAGTGCCAAATATGCAGCTTCTTTATCATTCGTTGCCTTTGTCAGAAATTCAGCTGAAATAAAAAAAAAAGTGACCGGAAATCAGAACACATTGTTAACTTCAACTCGGTCACGATGCAAGAGACACGTAACATGCAAGCAAATCAGAGGCCAATACCCCTATAAAAGTCACTCAGAGGTAAAAGGCACTGAAAACTTCAAAGCAATCAGGGACCAGGACACATTGTATCTTTCAAGTCAGTCAGAGGTTGGGACATATCGTAAAGTCCAGACAGAAACGAGGACACTCTGCAAGAACACGGAAGTGTTCCAACTCTATACCTTCTTGAAGATAATTTCAAACCGATTTTTATGCACCAGACACGTGTTCCGGAAATTAAATCCTAATCAGTGATGCTTCCAGCCAAAGTATTTATTCATAAGCCACCAAAATTCATTTCAGTAGCGCCCTCTGGTTTTATTTTTTAAAATTTAAACTTGTGTAATTACTTTGCAATCAGGAGACGCTGGCTCTCCCCGGGCACCTGGTCTCACTTCGGAGTGTTGTTCAATTCCGGGGTTCGCAGCCGTTCCGATGGGAATTCTCACGATTTGGCCTTGCCTTCCCGACTTTGAGACTGAGTTGTTGTTGTTGGGTACTTCTTTGATGTTTATTTGCAGAGAGTGTGCGTCTCCACATTTCATGTACGGTCGATTCAGTAGTATATCGAAGTAAAATCTATGTTCAAAATAGCATTGGAGGGATGGTGCTAAAATGTTAACCTCCTTTAATTTCCGATCGAAAATGCAAATTAATACATATGATGTCGAATTAATAAAGGACCAAAACGAAGCTTCTTTCAGGCGACAGAGCTGGAAGTAATTAATACACTTCAAAGCATCAAGTCACGGGAACGAGTTTAACTGCTCTACAGTACAAGAAGAAACAAATTATAATACGGAAGTGTTCAAACTCTATACCTTCTTGAGGAAAATTTTAAACCAAAGACACGTTGTAAATGTCCCTCCAGTCAGATGACAAGTTTCAATGAAGTCCATTGATTGGCTTGTGATGAATATAGAAGACCATATAGTATATTACCTTACAGATTAAACTTCAAAGATCAGCCATGTATGATTTACATTTTATCTTTCAAAAAAGAAATGCCGGTAATGACATCCAATTATCTTTTTGTGATCAGTAAATGAAAGTCGAACACAATATCAGATTCCAAAAATCACAATCAAAAGGCTTACAGATTCTTGAAAAAAATATAACAAGAGCTTTTTCATACGAAAAGAAAAATCGGACAAACAGACGGAGACAATGACACAGCTCTTTAGGAACAGGAATGACAACTTTATCTAATGAACAATCTCCAGAGTCCAATACAAGAACGGAATTACACATTAATAGTAAGAACGTCTTCAACACGACTACGGTGTCGTTATTACAGCGGAATACACACAAGACCAAAACAAATGAGAAGAAGAATGGAGAAGATGAAAAGTAATGAAAATACCTCCCTCCCATTATGAAAAGTAGAGATAAAACTTATGCATCAAATACATATGACAGTATCAGATATGTCAAATGTGACATATAATCAGCAAATGATTGCATAAATCCTTTGTTGAAATAACACAGCAATGAGCATTTCTGACAGTGTCTGAAAAGACTTTTAAAAACATGTACAAATAATGCCTTCGGTTCTAAGTAGTTTGCGTGATCTTTAATTGCCCGTGTTGGTGTCACCTGTTGACAGATCCAGACGAAAACCATCAGCTTTGTAGGGGACCATGATTACTTTATTCCTACCAATCCTCTTAAACATCATTTTGGTGGAACCCTTTCAATTAGGGGATAAACGTTCTGTATTTTGTGGTTCCACTTGAAACGTAAGCCTTGTATACATTTGTACTCGTGAGGAACGTAACGTAGATGATAGTCATATAATTAACGTCAATAGGTTGTACCGTATAATCAGAAATTTTCGCGTGATACTAATTTTCGCTATATTCGCGAGTGATTTGGAATCGCGAAAAATCATTCTCGCGAAAAATTGTGCTTGACAAGGTTGATCTATCCGTTTCATTTGTTCATATTGTACATGTGTCATAGTTCATTTATCCTGATTAGACGTAAAGAGAAGTGAATTGAGTGTGTTCTCATGATAGAAATGACTATACTTTAATAAGTAAAGGTACAAAACAGTAACATCATATGTACATATTTGGTTCTTATTCAGGAATCGCGAAAAATTGTACTCACGAAAATAAAGACACCCTATTTTACCATTAAATCGCGAAATTTGATACACGCCTATTAAATAATTTAACATGTGATACTTTATTTTACTTCGTTAGAAGTTTTCCATATTCAGTTTTACTGATAGTTAAGTGCCCACAATGTTTCTTTTGAAATGTATCATTTGGATTACTTTACCTTTTTATTAACGGTGTCTTGATATAAAAAAAATTATCAAAATTAGACTGCAAAAAAGTTCTTTTACCGAGAATATGATCACCAAGTCATCAAAACAACTGTATGCATGGTACTGTAACCATCAGCATCGTCATTGCACAATGACCAACTTCGACAACGGGAATCTGCGAGGAGAAAAAAAATTGATAAGAGAAACAGGGACCCTATCACCAGTCATATTTGCAAGATGGTCGGACTTCTCGGTTGATAAACAATCTTTAGTTATGCTGACTCGGGCCTGTGCCTAATTGTCATATTTGTGATATCATCTTACAGAAAGAATGTTTTTCGTTAAAACAACGATTGAGCGTCTCGTATAGATACGAATAATTTGGAGGATCCGGACAATCACACGATTTGCTATGGATATGTACACAAGATTGAAGTCCAAAATCTACACATTGGTAGCGTTCTTTCGGTGCGATCTTCAATTTTCAATGGCGTATTTGTTGGTTTGATTTTTGGTTCTCTCGATATTTCTTTATCGTCTCATCATTCCAAGTGGTTATTGTGCTCGTTTTTCTTTATGCCTAATGAATGTTGTAATCTAGGGTGTGTGGGGTGTGGGAGGGTGTGTGTGTGTGTGAGGGTGCGATATTTGTGACATCATCTTACAGAAGTATGAGAGAGAGAGAGAGAGAGAGGGGGGGATTGAGTGAGGGAGTATGAGTGTGTGTGAGGGAGGTGTGTGAGGGAGGGTTTGTATCGGGTCGTCTTAGGTTGTTTTGTTACATTATTTTGATTTTCGTTAATTATCAGTAACGCCTTTGCGTCTTTATGCACACTTTATAACTGTCATGGTTATGGGGATACTAATGTCTTCCGATTTGAATAGCGTCGAACCCCGGTCGTCTGCGTGAGAGTCGAACGCCTTATCCACTCGGCCATCTCTACCCAATTTAACATCTGCATTCCTTCTGCAGACACCATGATTTATTACCTCGTGACCTTGACCTTGATGGTTTTTGAAAATATAAGATTTAACATTATAACTAAGTGCTGTGTTGTTGAAATTTTACGTATGTATTTCTTTGGACTTGGTCATTCAGGCGTTATATGTTGATTATAGTCAAACTCATCGTAGGCACCACAAATGTTCCTTGAACCCTATTTTCATATTTGGAGGATGTCCCCGTGATGATCAACACTCTGAGATATCACCCCATCCTCACCACCCCTATAATCTTACATGTACCGTGCTGTGATCTTTAGCCCAGCACAGTTTAAGGACAAATACCTCAGTGACATGCAACCGAAGTAAACTTGCTTATAAGAAACCTTAGTAATTTAATTGTTTTCCGACACCTATAGTACATGATAGTTACGCAATGATAGTGATTTTGGCTATATCGTATATTGACTTGACAGGTTTGGAGGTGGATGACATCGCCAGAACAGTAGATACTTTATTGGCGTCACCACCACACGTTCAGGCACGTAAGACAGTTGGAAAATCTCATGTTGGATTCTATCGTCTGATGTTTCATGTTATATTCAATCTTCTGACTAAAATATCTTAATTCATCTAAAAAATGATCAAAGGTAGAAAGTTATCGAAACAACATTATGCATTCACACTTCCACGGATCAAGCCACGACTTCGCTACGACTTCAAAATATATCTTTCCGTGGCGAGTCGGGACGCAAAATGTTCGAAGAACCATGAACCTACGACTCCAGTACAGATTGCTACGGGTTGATACGAATCTAGTACGGATAGCTACGGATAGCTATGAGTATCGTCATGACATTACTACGGATTGCTACGATATGCGTACGGATAGATGCGGATTGCTACGACAAGTGTACGGATATATACGGATCGGTACGGATTGCTAAGGATGACCACGACTCGAGTACGGATAGCCACGATTCGCGCAAGGATGGCGAAGCTCGTACCTCACATAATCGTGTGCAACCCACGGGGAAGCTCGTACCTCACAAACCCCTTGGGACAGTTGAATTGAAAACCTTCGGAAGGTACGTCCTGAAATACGGCAATCTCATTGGTTAGCTACGTTATCAGCCGCTACGAAATGAACTTAAAGCAACGCTCGTTTTTACAATTTGTTACATTGATGTACATTGTAACAACAGTTCAGGTTATGTGATTTGGAAATTCCAGAAAAAGTGGCGTCAACATTTTACATATTCAATTTTTCTAGAAAACCCCAATAATGTATATATTTTTGAAAGGGCATTTATGACGACCATTTTGAAATTTGTTTGAGTAAAATCGGACTAGAAACAAAAAAGTTATTAAGGAAAAGAACTTTGATGGCTGATTTTTAAAAAATTATTTATGATTTTATTTCTTCGCTATTAATTTATGTATTATAGGCGTGCTTGGTATCAAATGATTCAGAATAAAAGTTTGGAATAAAGATCTAGAAATCTTAAGTTCGGTTTGTCGGCACCGCGTGTTTGAATGTAATTACCTCGTCATTATTAGTGGTTATATTCAAGAATATGAACAGTTAGTTCCGAAGGTTTTCATTTCTTCGTGGCAAAATACTATGAAACTGTCATGAACAGGAATAGCGTAAACTTCTTTTGGTCTTTTAAAAATTCAGGGGATGTGATTGACAAAATGAAATTAAGAAATTTTGAAGCAAAAACGATATCTTCATACGACTTTTCTAATATGTACACCACGCTTCCTCACGACAAAATAAATGCTCGACTGTCCAAACTCATTAAATGGTGTTTTGATCGAAAGGGGAAAACTTATATTTGTACTTCTGAATCGAAGAGTTTCTTTTCCGCCACAGATTACAAATCATACAAATCATGGACATGTGGTGACCTTTGTCTTGTCCTTCCTTTTGGACAATATTTATGTAAGATTTGGTGAGAAACTCTACAAGCAGGTGCAGGGATTCCAATGGGTACTAAATGTGCGCCTCTTGTTGCAGATTTATTCTATACACGTATGAAAAGGATTTATCCAAAATCTTCAAAAGCAAAGAAAAAATGATGATGTGAAATGCTTCACTGGTACTTCTAGGTACCTGGATGATATTCTTACTATCGACAATCCAGTTTTTGAAAAGTATAAAAATGTTATTTATCCACAAGAATTGATTCTAAACAAGGCAAACGTTTCAAACACAGAAACACCATTTTTGGACCTTAATATCAAAATTGTTAATGGAGAGATTCATACAAGTGTGTATGACAAAAGAGATGATTTTGGATTTAACATAGTAAATTTTCCCCTGGCTTGACGGTGATGTTCCTAGATTACCGTCCTATGGTATCTATATTTCACAGCTCATCCGGTATGCTAGAGCATGTACTGATGTTTTGGATTTTCATAGTAGAAATTTACAAATTACCAAGAAACTTTTAGGACAAGGTTTTCGCTTTCACAAACTAGTAAAGACTTTCTGGAAATTTTATAAAGATTATTGTCAACTTCTTCTGAAGTTCGGACCAATACAGGCAACAGAGTATATTACTTTGGGTATTACACAACCTGCATTTTATGGTGACATTATTAACAAGATAAGAAGGATCAAAGATAGACAACATCACTATCGAAAATGCGTCAGAATCATCAAATGCCTTTTATACCGTGGATATGATCCTAATGTCACTAGACGGACACTAGGCTTGGTACTTGACCAATCTACAGTCTTGTACAAACGCATTCTTAAAACTTGCACTCTGACTGACTGTGACGACGGGACTCCACGACGGGCCCTGTCCAAACCTCTTTAGAGAAGACAGGGCCCCGACCACCTGTCCTCTCTGAATGTCAGTCGGGCTCCTCGAGTGATAACATACATGAGCTCGCGGCGGCAGAGCACGGATTGTATTACGTACGCCCTCTTTTATATCCATTTACATATTCATCTGTGTTGCTTGGGCCCCTGCGTTTTGCGGTCTTGTTTGTGTGTGGTCATCTGACAGTGAGGAGGTTGTTTTACACCACAATTGTACGTTCTTCATGACCTTTGGGTAATCGGAAAAGTGGGAGGGTTGTGCGCACGTAATCTAGGATAACCACACCTTCTGCTATTTCCGTGGCAGATGGCCGTCCTAAGTCGGCACCGGTTGCCCATTGGTCTCGTTGGTTTATGTGAAGTCCTTTGTGTTTGATGTTTCTGTGTTGTGCGTTGACGTTCCTTGTCCCTTGTGCGTCTCTTTCCGTACTTGTCTGCTTTGTGTTTTTTCATTGGGTGTTTGAGGGTTTTGCTGTGGGTGCTACAACCTGGTGTTGTTGGAGATCCCCTCCATTGTTTTCTGTTCTACAGGGTTATGTGAGGTACGAGCTTCCCCGTGGAATACACGATGGGTACTGGAATCAGTCTGCAATTTTGTATCAGCATCATCATTGTCCGATGATCAACATCGAACATGACAAGTAATGTCTAAATTTTGATAAGAGAAACGGGGACCCTATCACCAGTCCGGCCTATTTGCAAGAGGGTCGAACTTCTCGGTTAATAGACAATCATATGTTGTGTTGAATCGGGCCTGTGTCTAATTGTCATATTTGTGACATCATCTTGCAGCAAAAATGATTATCGTTAAAAAACGACTGTGCGTCTTGTGTAGATCCCAAGAATTTGGAGGGTTGTGCGCACACAATCCGGACAATTACAATTACACGATTTGCTATGGATATGTAAACAAGACGCCAGTCCACAATCTTCCTATTGGTAGCCCTCTTTTGATGTGTTGATCTTCAATTTTCAATGGCGTATTTGTTGGTATGCTTCTGGTTCATCTCGATAATACATTTTCGTCTCATCATTCCAAGTTGTCATTGTAATAATTTGTCTTGGTGTCTAATGGTTGATCGCGTGTGTGTGTATCGGGGTCTTGTTGGAGACAATTTTGTTACATTCTTTTTCTTGCTTTTATCAATGACGACTTTACGTCTGTGTGTACATTTTATAATTGTCATTGTTACGGGGATACTTGAGTAGCTTCCGATTTTTTTTTTGTCATTTCAATTGACAAGAAACGAGCTCTTGCGGGTAAATGTTTAGTTTTTATTGGTGTAGAAAACAACATTTATATTTACCTATCAAGTTTGCAGTACGTCGCTATCGGATGGTCTTCGATGGGAACTTAATGCTTTCCAATCTTAAGTTTTAGTCACGGTAGGTAACACACACATTCACACACACAAATCCCTAAAACGACTGAAAGTAACAAGAAAAGCGACTAAAAACGAGATTTCGGTTAGGTTTGAGGATCAAAGATTGACACCAATGAATAGTGAAAAGTTCTCTGACGATGTGCGCACTAACATCGGGACCATTTTATGAATGGTTGGAACAGACACCATCAAAATGAAGTGCATAATTCATTATAACAGAGCATCAGTCCAGGTCTTGTCCATACTAACTTTGCTCACACTCTGATGGGGAAAGATGCCGCTGAGGATATGCACGCTTCATGATCGGTATAGGTAAACCAAAATGTCAGGACTTTTATTCTATTATCATTTCATTTTAATACCATGCGAAGCATAACGGACTTTGGGATCACTTGGTCCGTCTGTCTGTCACACTTTTAAGTGTCACTCCACAAAACTATTGACTTTAATTCCTTGTGTCAAGGCTTTTCTACAGATACTAATATTTTTGACCTCGTGACATTGACCTAGATGTTACCTACTTTTCTGAATATTTAATATTGTCCATTATTTCTTAGAGGGCTTTGATATTTCAAATTGCATTCCTTGTGTCAAGACTTTTTCAGCAGATACCAAACTTTGTGGCCTCATGCCCTCGACCTAGATGTTTGACCTTTTTTCTGAATTTTTTTTTAGAATACTCCTTATTTATGATTGGTTGGTGATAGGGCTTTGATATTTAACATTTGCATTCCTTGTGTCAAGACCTTTCTGCAGTCACCATAATTTTTTTTTTTACCTTGTGACCTTGATTTTCGCCCTAGTTTTTTGAAAATATGAAATGTTAAACATGTTCAAATTAATTAGCATCATTTAAAAGCAGATAAATTAACAGCATGGACAAGACAGATTGAAAAGAAAGAAGGGGATCTCCAACAACACTCGGTTGCAGCTCCACGGCAAAACTCCAAAATACTCAATGCAAAAACACAGAGCAGACACCCACAGAAAGAGAAGCAAAAGGGACAAGGAACACCAACTAACAACATAAAAACATGAAACACAAAAGACAACACATAAACCAACGAGACCAATGGGCAACTGGTGCCGATTTTGGACACAAGTAGCAGAAAGTATAATTATCCGGATAACGTTCGCACAAACCTCCTACTCCTCGAAGAACACACAATGGTAGTGTGAAACGTCTTCAAATTCAATAGCATAATTTTAAAACAGATACATTTGCAGCATTGACCAGACATGCACACTTCGAGTACTTAACCCTCGATCCTCAATCTAAATAATGTAATATGGTCAAAGAGTTTGAAAATTTTCATATCCAAAAATGTAACAAAAGAGGTAACAGGTAAAATAAATTCCTCACTGTAGTATGAACATACAAACAGACAGCATGACGCAGGGTCCCAAGCAACAGACAGATGTATATGTAAATGGATAGGGTTAAATACCCGAAACGTGTATGTCTGGTCCATGCTGTAGATTTATCTGCTCTAAAATGATGCTAATGAATTTGAAGACGTTAAACATTTTTACCACTTGGTGAAAAAGTTCCCCGCGAGGGGTTTGACAGTAAGTGTTTTGAATATTTTCCCTGACATGGTCGCCATAGCACTTTCTATATAGATTTGGCCACAGACAGTGCAATGCATGTATTTTATGTATTGTTTTTATTTTCGTGAATGAACATCGACGGCTGGTGCGGCTGGCCAACAGGGGATGCTTACTCTTCCCGGGCACCTGGTTCCACCTCTAGCTTGCTAGGAGTCCGTCGATGCTCAATTTGGTGCTCTATTGTGAGTGCTGTTGAGATTATCGTCAGGATTTTCTTTAACTCATTTGTGTCACACCTATGCCCTTTGCCGTGCGGAGCTCGTAAAACAGTTCCCCGCGAGGGGTTTGACAGTAAGTGTTTTGAATATTTTCCCTGACATGGTCGCCATAGCACTTTCTATATAGATTTGGTCACAGACAGTGCAATGCATGTATTTTATATATTGTTTTTATTTTCGTGCATGAACATCGACGGCGGGTGCTGCTGGCCAACAGGGGATGCTTAATCCTCCCGGGCACCTGGTCCCACCTCTAGCTTGCCAGGGGTCCGTCGATGCTCAATTTGGTGCTCTATTGTGAGTGCTGTTGAGATTATCGTCAGGATCTTCTTTAACCCATTGGTGAGTGTCACTGCTGGTGGACCAAGTGTCCCCGAGGGCACATGTAGCCAAGTTCGATCAATTTCGGTTGGTCGTTTCTTCAAACGCATTCGAAAATTTCTGTTTACAAATTTTTCTCAAATTTCTGAAACCTGGGTCCTGTAGCATCATAACCCAATCATTTAATTTCCATTGTTATTATTAAGAAACGACGATTCTGATTGGCCGAGAAATTTTGTTGATACCTGTATCAACACAAAACGGAAGTACACGCTTAGCAACGTCATAAGCAACGTCGTTAGCAACACGATTTCAAAGCTGGAAATAAACGTTCAAAAGCGACGTAATGAAATGATAAGTAATCAATGTAATATTTTTTTGGTTGATCGAGGTATCAATACCAAAAATTGAGGGAAAACTATTGCATCTTGCGCTACGCGCACGATGCAGTTTTCCCTCAATTTTTGGTGTTGATACCTCGATCAACCAAAAAAATATTACAATGATTCCTTAAGTCATCTTGCTACATTTTACGGTATATTTTGGACATAATTATCACACATTTTGGCCATATTTCATTCTTTGCATTGAAAATCACTGACGAGGGTTCAATACCCGAAACGCGCATGTCTGGTCCACGCTGCTAATTAATCTGCTTTAAAATGATGCTAATGAATTTGAAGACGTTTAATATATGTCTACCTTTGATCCTTCTTATTTTGTTAATCATGACACCTTGAAATGCAGGTTGTGAAATACTCAAAGAAATACACGAATTTCAAAAGAAGTTGACAATATTTTGTTGTAAAATTTCCAGAAAGTCTATATACTAGTTTGTGAAATCGAAACCCCTGACCTAAAATTTTCTTGGTCATTTGTGAATTCCAAAACATCAGTACATGTTCTTGCATTCCGGATAAACTGTGAAAAGTAAATACCGTATGACGGTAAACTAGGAATATCACCGTCAAACCAGATAAAAATTACTATGTTGAATCCAAAATCATCTCTTTTGTCATACACACTTGTATGAATCTCTCCATTAACAATTTTGATATTTAGGTCCAAACATGGTGTATCTGTGTTTGTAACGTTTGCCTTGTTTCGTCAATTCTTATGGATAATACTAGTATTAAATTATAACTAAGTACTCTGTTGTTGAAATTTTACAGATGTATTTCTTTAGACATGGTCTATCAGGCTTTATATGTTCATTATAGTGAAAGTCATCGTGGGTGACACAACAATATTTTCGTGTTTGGAGGATGCCCCAGTGATGATCAACACTCCGAGACATAGCCCCACCCCATCATCCCTATAAGCTTATATGTACCCTTGTGGAAAAAAACTGTTAACGATGAAAATAGTCCAACTCCAAGCTACAGAGAGGTTATTTATGATCGATGTTTGATTAAGATTTACCGTCTAAACACTGAATTGATAGATTCTTTTAATTGGTCATACTGCTTTTGTAATACATATTAAATCCATGGATCATGAATCATATGCACTTTTCTGTGGCCTTTGGGGATCATGTGATCTTTAGCACAGTTTAAACATAGGTAATCACAGATTACGAAGCTCACCTCGTGGCAGCCAAATTCATATTTATTAGTACATGTATATTGGCTTTTAAAGGCAAAATCATTCAAGTGGAAAAAGTCATTTTATGTAAGTTTGATCAAAGATACATCCAATATGCAAGTTTGGTACATGTAGCACATAAACTTTGCTTAATATTTGCTTTTAAAGGCAAAATAACTTAAGCGGAAAAAGTAGGGCAAGGTCATTTTATGAAAGTCTGATCAAAGATACATCCAATATGCAAGTTTGGTAAATGTAGCACTTATACTTTGCTTAATATTTGCTTTTAAAGGCAAAATCATTCAAGCGGAAAAAGTAAGTCTAGGTCATTTTATGAAAGTTTGATCAAAGATACATCCAATATGCAAGTTTGGTACATGTAGCACTTATACTTTGCTCAATATTGGCCTTTAAAGGCAAAATCACTCAAGCGGAAAAAGTAGGTCGAGGTCATTTTATGAGTTTGATCAAAGATACATCCAATATGCAAGTTTGGTACATGTAACTTCACTCAATATTGGCTTTTAAAAGCAAAATGACTCAAGTGGAAAAAGTAGGTCAGATGCTGCATCCGATGCATGGGTCCATCTCGGCATCCACAGATGAATCACTTGTGCAAGTTTGGTGACTGTAGCATTAGTTCTTTGTCAGATACTGAGCTACCCCAAACTTCTTAACCAAGTCACTCAAGCGGAAAATGTAGGTCAGATGCAGCATCCGATGCATGGGTTCACCTCAGCATCCAAAGATGAATCACTTGTGCAAGTTTGGTTACTGTAGCATCAGTACTTTGCCAAATACTGAGCTACCCCAAACTTCTTAACCGGACGTGGACGCGGACGCGCGGGGGTATAGCATAAGCTCACTCAACTTCGTCGAGGTGAGCTAAAAAGGCCAAATGTCCCAATAACATGCGACCGAAGTAAACTTATCTGCTAGTTACGCAATGGTAGCGATTTTGACAATATCTTATATTGACTCGACACGGTTTGGAGGCTGATGACATCGCCAGAACAGTAGAGCCTGTATTGGCGTCACCACCACGCGTTCAAGTACGTACAACTGGAAATTCTAACCTAGTCTGATGTTTCAAGTTATATTCAATCTTCTGAAGTATCCTAATTCGTATAAATGCATCCTAGTGACTGGGAAAGGTTGCTTTTAATCAAAGTTTACAACATTTTGTTTCTTATATAAATGATTCTTTTTTCAAATGAATGAAATTATGACGAGACACATCTAACAAGTTGTGTAAACCTGGCTTTACTGCCAAAAACTGTGTTATGGCCAGGCTGTCTTTGAGTTCTTATTTGCGTCGTAATAAAGTATTGCTTCAAAACGATAGTTAATTCTGCTCTTTTCGTAATTTTTAACGTCAGTTTCTTTTTTTCAAAAGGTTAATGAAAACACAGATTGCCTTTTGTCGATATATTAGAATATGTTACAACACACATAGAAAAGACCTTCAATACTTAATGCACTTTAACATCCCCAACATAACATACACATGTCCTAGATATATCGACCAGATTAAGAGGCAATTTTCATTCATAGGGAAGAAATACATGACTTCCAGCAACTTGCAACTTAGAAGAATGGATACATTTTTTTCACACAAACCAGAGGCCATGACAATTGTTTCTTTCAGGCCAACCAGAGGTCATGACAATTGTTCCTTTCATGCCAACCAGAGGCCATGAGAAATTTGTTTCTTTCAAGCCAACCAGAGGCCATGTCAATTGTTTCTTTCAAGCCAACCAGAAGCCATGACAATTTTTGCTTTCAAGCAAATCGGAGGCCAAGACAAATTGTTTCTTTCCAGCCAATCAGAAGCTGGGGCACAGTAGTTACTTTCAAGCTAATCCGAGGTCAGGGCACATTGTAAACTTTAAAAAAGTCAGGGACTAGGACACATTTTAAATAAAATAAATTACCCACCAGTAAGATGCCAAGTTTCTACTGACTCGAGATTAACAAAGAATACTGAAGAATATAACCTTACTTATAAAATTTTAAGTCAAGGTACCAAAACTCATGTAATAAATTTTGGATATCATTCCACTTCCTTCCTTCACATCTGCATGCTGTGATATTTCATTGAAATCCATCAAACGGTTTAGGCATAGTTGCCAAAACAAGACTTAGGGAAGAATGGAATGACAGTCAGGTGAAACGGTGTAGTCCCCCGCAGCTATTCATAGAGGGGATTAAAATCGTGGAAGAAAGTCAACTGTTAATACTATAAAATAAAATGCAAATCTTTTGGTTTCAAGTTTATATTCTGAAACTACATGTAAAAATTCTTACATGTAAAGCCAGTTACAAACTGGTAGCCTCTGATACTTCATATCATATGAAGAACAAAATTCATATAATGTATATACTAAATTCATCAAATATTCATTAATTCATTCATGCTCAAGCTACCAAATGATGAATTCAATCTACCTCTTTCATTCTCTAACTTACCCACATGTATACAATGGTTTAAAATTTATCATTCCATGGTAATTCATTTTCAATACAAAAAAACCTGCTTGTCATTATTACACAAATTTTTCAGTTCATGACGGTAAATTTTGTAAAAAATATAAGCCCTCTTAATGAAATATCTTAAAACACTGCACTTACACATTACACACAAAATTATGATGTTGTATAATTGAATGTAGCTGTGAGTCTATATGAAACAACAGACTATCATATCATAGAAATCATCAGCATACTGATACTTAGTTATTGCATACAAAATTTTCCACTTGAAAAAAATCATATGATGTTACAATGTGTGGAGTAGAGAAAACATACTAACAGGCAAAACTGATGTGATTTTAAAATCATTTTTAGCCTACAAAACATAAAGTTTGAAGTCAAGTATATTTTGCTATGTAACACAAGTTGGGGAATATAAGACAAACTGGGGCACTGTGCCCTTCCATCTATGAAAGGGTTGGGGGAGGGTTTAACAATATAAGACGATAAAACGTGGGAAAAAACTCGCATAAAGCCAGTAATGGAAGACGTACATATATTACATTTTCAAAATCAACCATCAAGCAAGATATCAACTACCTTAGTGATTTCAGCAGATAGGTGAGGATAAAGGAAATATAACTTAATTGTGACATTATTTAAGGGAAAGGGAGAGAAACATAAAATATAAAATCCTGAGATAGATAATGAGACATAAAGGAACAAGATCCTATCATGACACACAAGTCACTCATCTATGTACATAAAAATCAACATCATGCATTAAAGGGCAGATAACTCTCAAACAGTCATTCTCAGATCAACAATGCATAAAATCTAAATGTTATACAAACTTGATTCCTACAATGAAATTCAACAGAAACAGTCAACAATGTCTGCCTTAAAAAGAAAATAAATGGATGATAAAAATGCAACAATCCATAGATAATACTTCTATATTGCAAATTAGAGTAAAAATCTACCATAATAAAACAATACATGTACTTGTAACAAAGTAAAACAAGGCTTGCTTGTAAGATGTATAAATTACCACATGTGGATCAAATGTTAATAGACAACCCTTTCTTCTTAGAGACAAATGCTGCTCATTAAATGCAAGGAACCAAAGATGTTCTAGCTTATTGTCAAATACAGTTTTTTAACAAAAAAATGTACAGACTGAAATACTACTGCCATAACCTTCAAATATTTTCCAAATACACATGTACATGTAGCAAATATATACCTCCCCTTATATAAATTAAACGTACAAATTTGAGCAAGAAATATAGCCAACTAGAGTTAAAGTCCTAATTCTTGCTTTAATTCATATGTATATGTGAACTATGACTGTTACATTTTGCCATTTACTTGTCATTTTTCCTTTTAAACTAATTTTAATTTCATTTGTAGAATTAACATACATAAGACAGACAGGGAGACAGACACAGGGAGGAAATTTATACATCTCCAAATCTGAATTTAATAATAATGCAAGGCACATCTTGAAGAAGAAGAATTCTGTATGGGCAACATTGCACCTATATCATAGGACGTCTTGGTGTAAAGATGTAGAAATAGATGTACTTTTCAATAACTTGCATTTGATCTTAAATATCCATTTTGATTTTGCTAGCATGAAACACTGCTGTCGTTAAGAAAGGTTAAACGTCAAATCAGTGAATATAACCCTAATTCTCTGTTGATACTGAAGCTCTGCTGATTGGTAATCTATCCATCTTAAAGTTTTATTTTTCTTGAAAGAAGAAGAGATATGCATCACAGATGCGGTACAATGCAAGTTTTAAGTATGACACTAACCCAGGCCCCTGACCTGGTGACCCTTAAATCAAAATCATTAATCCTTGGTTGATAGGCTAACAGTGTCGAAAATTTTATTCATGTAACTGTAAGATGAAAAGCAAAAATTTGTAGAGCCAAGAAAGTAAATAGTTGATGTCAACCTGCCTGCCCACCCTTCATCAAATATTTTAGCTTAAATGCTTGGCTAAGAAAGGAATACTATAAAAATACAAGCTCGCAAGTGAAATGTAGAAATAAAGACGTAAAAAAAAGTTGAAACCCAGCTCAACATTAATTAACAAATAATAATTATCTTATACAAAGGCACATTTTCAATGAAGACAACAAATTTTGTAATTTCATCTATGATAGGATATTCATATATACCTATAACAATCACCTCAGATGAAATACATTGAAGTTAGTTTTAGTTAATGGATGTTTTTCTTTTTGTATCATTGCAAATTTGAATTATTTCTATGATTTATAAACAATCTTTGCAACATGTGCAGACAAAATACACTGTTTTAAATTATGGTACAGGAAAAATAAGAATGCCTGACAAAACAACATATCCAGATGAAGAAAAGGGGTAGGTTCACTAACTGCCAAAATCGCCCCTAAATTTTTGCGAAAAATAATTTTATGAAAATTATGATTCAGTATCTCTTATATTTATCTCAAATACCTGCCGATATAGAAAATCAATATTTTTCATTGTCAAAACGTCACGTGCGGTAGTTATGACGTCACATTTTGACGTCATTTGCTCTGCAGGACGGAAAATGAAGGAAAATCGCCATATTTTTTGCATAAATCTTTAAAATTAGTATAGGCGCCAACCCTCACCCAACATAAATTTTACGTTGATCGAAAGATAGATTGCAAATCTAACTTTTTATATAAAAATTATTTTGGGTGAGGGCTGGCGCCCTACTTATTTTCATAAATTTTGATCAGAATTATGCCAATTTCTTACGATTTTTCAGAATTTTACGACTTTAAGCCGATTTTGAAGCCATATCTTTCGGTGTAGTGCACGTAAATTAAAATATTTATTTGGTATTTCAATCAACCACACATTTAGCTTCCTTGATACGAAATACAATCGAAATCTAAAACATTCTAAAATTAGGGCCGAATTTCCATGTTCCCGAACCTGCTCCTTTGCATATAATTGACTTCCATTGCCAAGCTGCTTAAAATATAACACATATAAATGCAGCAGTAGAATGATATAGGGTTTGAAGCATATACATGTATATCCAAATAAACAACAGTATTTGTTCTATACTTAAAACACATATAAATGATCAGTGAAGACTCCATAATAATGATATCTTGCTTGTACATGTACAAGTAATGAATATTGCTATCTTAGTACATCAACTAGACAATTAACAAGAAATGCCCTATTGTACATGTTTCCTATCAAGTTTTTCAAGGTTCTTCACAGAGATGTTAATGAATAAAATAACAAGTTTAAGGTGCACCTGAAATGCAATGTGCCCAGTTGCAAACTTGCATCCAAGAGAGGATTTTGTCGTGGGAACATTTCTAGTAAGTCTCAATTGATCATCAAAGTCCTATGACCTTTACCTTTGGAAATCAAATCTGATAGGTCACATCCTTGATCCACAGGAAACATTTCTAGCAAGTTTCATGATGATAGATGCAATATACTATCCCTTATAACCCAGAAACCAATTTCAGTCATAAACTTGATAAAGTCTTGTAACCTTGAACTTTGATCTCAAAATCAATAGAGCACAACCCTGACTTATAGGAACATGTCCAGCAAATTCCATGATGATAGGTGCAATACACTCTCTGCTATGATCCAGATACCATGTTCGATAATTGAAGTTCTATGACCTTAACCTTTGCATCTGAAAATCAATTGAGCATACCCTATATCATAGGGAACATTTATAGCAAGTTTCATTATGATAGGTGCAATATACACTACGTGATGATCCAAAAACCATTTTGAATCATTAAAGTCCTGTAACCTTGACCTTTATACCCAAAAATAAATAAGGGAACATAGAATATTACTAGTAAGTTTCATGATTATAGGTGCAACACTTACTCCTTACTCTTTTATGGTCTGGGAACTATTTTCAATAATCAAAATTCTGTAACTTTGACCTTTGGACTCCAAAATCAAAAGGTCATCTTTAACTCATATTTTGAGTGAATTTTCAGCATGAAAAAGCTTGCCTAAATTCTTCCTCAGAACAGAGATTTCTGAGTGTCAATACCTTCGTAGCTTGCAGTCTAATATTAGATATAAATGTTGAAATGATCAAATAAATTACATCAAAACTTCATTCTGTTTCACTGGTGTTTCACTTCATTCTGTTTCACTGGCCAATATAGTTCACTTATGAAAATGGCTAATAAATGAAATGAAAAATTTATTCCTCATTCTTAATGACTAATTCATGAAACAGAAAAATGAATTCCCTAGTGATAATGGCTATGTTTAAATAACTTTCTTTTGTATGTCAGCTACAGGGAGTTGTTGTGCAGTGATACTTGTAGCTGTAGTGTACGCCAGAGATGGCTGTATTGGTATCATGGTAGCTGTAGCCTGCTGTCCGTCCGTCTGCTGCATCGTCATCTGGGCCAGCACACTGTTGGGGGCACTAGGGGTTGGAAGGGTCTCTAGAAAACGTAGTGTCTCCATATAACCAATCAATGTGGAGAATGTCTGTGCCTGTTGGGTGTTCTGTCTGTTATTATTATCAGCAGCTTGTACCACTGTGGGTCGTGGATTTTGCTGATCAGACCGAGGTACAACAGCCTGATAATCTTGTACAGCACCATTACGTGTTAAGTCTATGTTCACTTCCCTGTTGGCAACAGCTATCTGTTGTTGTTGTTGTTGCTGAGGTTGCTGCTGTTGTTGTTGCTGGCCTACTTGCATATACATTGTTGGCACATGAGATTGTGAGACGGCTTGTAAGGCCCTATATTCATTAGGATTTGTGTTGTCTATGTGTTGTTGTTGTTGTTGTTGTTGACGTACGGCAGCTGAACTATCTATGATGTAACGGTTATCAATAACCTGAATCTGATTGGCCAGCTGTTGTGGAATGGCTTGTAGCACCTGGTGTTGTTGTTGCTGGGGTTGTTGTTGCTGTTGTTGTCCAGCTTGAATTATAGGATTCTGGGTCACTGTAGCACCAGCCAGTGTTATCAGCTGTTGGTTCTGGTTATCAAACATGTGTATCGGCACAGGTACTGGCACGTCACGGAATTCCTGTGGCAGTGCATGTAGTTGGTAGTTGAGAGATTGCTGTGTTGATCCCAAGAGATTTTGGTCAGTATTTGGGATGGTAAGCCCAATCATAGATGCTGGCTCTGGTCGTACTTTTCTCTCTCCTTTTGGTGTACGTATCTTCTGATTAGAATTGTCCCCAGAGTGGGAAGATCGTAAATGCCTTGTGAGATGATCTTTCCTCCCAAACCTTTGAGGACAATATTGACATAGAAAGTCCTTTTTCTTTGTGTGAGTGATCATATGACGTCTAACATCCTTGCGCGTGTAAAATTTTTTGCCACAATCATCACAAGCATGAGTTTTTTCTGTACAGTTTTTAACAGATCTAGCACCACTGTGAACTTTTAAATGATACAAGAGTTCTTCTCTAGTATTATGAACCTTTCTGCAAATACCGCACTCTAGTGTCCGACCAGCATCTGCATCATGAAATGCTTTATGAGTTCTATAAGAGAAGTTATACGAATACTCCTTGCCACACTCTTCACATACCCATCGTTTTTTATTTGGATCATGGGTAATCATGTGGTTTTTGAGGTGATCTTTCCTATTAAAGCTCTTGTCACAGTAAGGACACTTATGACCTCGAGGACATGTGTGAATCAACCTATGACGTTCAAGCTTAAACTTGGACATAAATCCTTTACCACATTCCTCCACCTCACAAATGAAAGGTTTAATGCCTGTATGCTCAGCAACATGGATCACAAAGAGGGCTTCTTTCGTGAATTTCTCTCCACAGTGGGGACAAGGAAGTGGATCCTTCTTGGGTATTCTGGGAATTTTTGGGGCACCTGGAGGGCGACGTTTTCTTCCTCTTCGTTTTGGTTTGGGATACGGAAAATCGTCATCATCTAGAACATCATCTACATCCTCTAACATAGCTAGTGTCACATCCTCATCATTTTTAACTTCATCACGTATCTCATCTGTCATATCGATGACATCTGTAGGATCGATATGCATAAAATCGTCACTTTCCTCTGCTATCTTAGTTGCCGACGCATTTCTCGTTTTAGGAGGCCTTCCTCTTTTCCTTGGAGGAAGGGTTGGTTCCAATGAGCTTTTCAGTTTTGTTAGCCTTGTTTTCTCAAGCCGAGCCCTCCATGTTTTGGAGGGCTTCACATATTTCCGCGGCCTTCCTTTCCGCGGTGGTCGTCCTCGATGTTTAATGTTTTCTGCAGGAGATGGGATGGGTAGTATTGGAATCTCTGTAATTATTAAATTTTCTTATTTAGCACTCTGTTTACTTATATGCAAAAGAATAAACATGTATGGTAAAATAAGCTGCACACTGCCTTGATAAACTAATAAAGTAAAAAAAAACCTGTAACATTTTATTAAGTTGAAATATACAACATGAATAAAATTAGAAATTAATATTATGAAAGGAGAATTTATTTACTGGTACACTTATTTGAAAGAGCTTACATAAAAGTTAGGAAAACCTGACATGCATTGATTTTTAGTTGTTTTTTTTTGTAAATAAAGTGTTCAAGGAACTAATGTTAATTGCGGAAAGTTTGATCTGACCATTACATAAAGCTTGTACATGTATATTGAAAAGGGTCTGACCTTATACGTAGGTCAAATACCAAAGTCAACATACAGTTTAATATGGATTCTCTGTAAAAACTGACATTGATTTTGATGAAACTTTCTTTAATTATCACACTTAATGTAAAAACAATGAAAACAAACTATGATATATTTGAAACCTTGGTTGCCATTGTAACCATGTCCATCTATGACCTCATATACATGTATATGAGAAATAAGACATCTTGCAGCATTCTGTTGCCATGGAAACCATAGTCAAAACTTATTTCATGAATACAAAAACTTTTCTTGGTAGTTCAACTCTAAAAAGAATAACTTTTTGGGGGGAGGGGGTGATACAGTAGTTTTTAATATTTAGTGAAAAATATGTGAGAATTAAGCAAAAATAAGGTCTATTTCTAAGGCAATTTTTGGCCTGTTTTTGACTATTTCAAAGGTTGAAAAAAAAAACATTGGCACATGTTTTAGGTCTTTGATGTCACATTGACAAAATTAATGTCCATTGCTGGGAAATCAAGTAATAAAATTTATGGAGAAATTCACCGTTTTCACATGAAGACTATCAAACACTGTTGCTATAGCAACTTAGAATGACTATTTCCGTATACCGCATATTTAAAAACATTGTCTTTTCTCCATTTGTGTTCTATGATTATGAAACCGTATACCTTTGGTACAGAGAGTGTAATTTAGGCAAGCTAAGCGTAATATAAACAACTGATTGTAATTTTGAGAATAAAGCTTCGTCTTTTCCCTACTTTGACATTTTTACAAATCTTAATCATTTACACAATTGCTTATACAATATCAAACCCTCAACTTATAACCAATTTATATAGGTGAGTTTATGTGTTTGTTTGAAATATCTTAAAAAGTAATTCTGATTGGAAGTATGTTTTAGGCGTAAAAATGAGCAGCAAAAGCATAGAGCGTATTTGTAGGTCAAAATTTTAAAAGTAGGCAGCTCTGTATTTGAGTCTTCAATGAACTATATTAATTATGGTACTCATCCCAACAAATAATGCATTTATCATCCTTTCACCTCTAATTGATTGTTTTAGTTTTACCAACGCTTCGCACCATTCATGTCTGAAAATGGCACATTTTGAATAAGAAATTTTTCTTGAAATTGAAGCAAACATGACATACAGTTAGAAGGAGCATTGAATCATTAAAGTTAATTGACTTAAGACAATTAAAAGAATCTGTTTAGAAAATTACTTTTTCATCCAATATTCGCTCATGGAAACAGGATGCATGAAAATGCCTTGTTAAAAGGGATCATTATTAAAGACCTTGGTAACCATGGCAATGGAAATATGGTAGGTAATTTCGTTCTGAGGAAATCATTATACACCTTACATGCAACAAATGTACAAAATCTGAGACATATCCTGGCCACACATAATTGTTTTTATTAAGTTTTTACAGAGAATCCATATTAAAACTTCAATTTAACTTAAATTTCAAAATGATCAATCTTAAATTTCAAGAAATGTAGGTCAAGTACCTATGTGTATGGAAAATCAAGGTCATGGTTATAGTCAAAATTTCTGGATGTACAGAAAGCCTTGTCAATAGGATCACACATAGAGACCCACGTAAAAAAATTGGTACAAGAAGAAAGATCTTGTCACAAGAATTACAAACATGCAATATTCTGTATCACCAATTTTGAAGTTTCGAGTTAGACGTCAAACCTACGGTAAGTTCCTGAGAAAAATAGGTCAAACATCTATGTCAAGGTCATAAAGTCAAACTTTGTTTGGTATGTACAGAATGTTCTTGTCACAAGTAATGCACATACGAAATATTAATGCCTATTATCACATCCCAATCAAAAGTTTTAAGTTATTGGTTGTGATAGGCAGAAGGAAAGACAGTTTGCAGACAGACAAACATTCCAAAGTGATCTGTTTTAAGTGTAACAAGTGACATAAATTTCAAGAACTACAGATTTACCACGAATGACTGGTTTTTCTTCCTTTTTCTCAAGTAAAAGTTCCTTCCCTATCTGCTTAGCATAATCTGGCGAGTACCATACTCTTATCTCAGTATTGGAAGGTATAGGCTGAAATGTCATAAATGTACATCAATTAATTAGAATTCAATTCATCTCAGATGAAATAGAATTAAAGATATGTAATGTTCCTATTATGATGGAGGTCAATGTCAGAAATATGAGTACACCTTTTCTGCAATAATGGTTGCCAATACAAGAATTGTTTCTTTAGAGCATTCTACTGATGCTTCAAACATAGTGCTCTCAGAGAAACAAAGCCAAGCATCAATTCTTTACACTTAGATCTTATTGATAAATATTCTATTGCAATTTGCAAAGTAGCATTAAGAATGTCAGACAGGAATTTTCCCTGAAACTATCTGGACTCATTCTTATAACATAATGACGACATACTTCTGTAGAAATAAAGAAGATGCGTTCCTGTAACTGTACGGCTACAACATTCTGCTCCGCCCGTGTCCTAGCAGGACGTACCAACATCATCCAGTTACACGACTCCTCATCAGACAAATCTAGACAGTCCTCATACCCATCCTCATGGAAAATCTGTAAATACAAAATTTTCCATCCATTGATTTAGTAAATAACAGGTCAAATTTGATACCGTACCTCTTGATTATCCAACTGAAAGTGGCGATGTACATGTAACTTTTTTTTGTAAGTACTCTTGAGTAAATACTTAGCAACATAAAATAAATAATATCCAGTTAGGAAATATTCATTAATGTATGGGTAACTTCATTCATCAAGTTAACTTTTGTTGAGAAGGTTGAGGAGGTACTCAGTACTCTAAAAGAAGAAACTACGGTACATGTACATACAAGGTATAACCTACAAGTACAAGTTGCATCAAATTCACATTTAATTTAGATATTTCAAAATAACATACCTTCAGTTCAAATTCTTGATCAGCTGGATCTACCATTTCTTTCTTCAGGCTTTTCCCATTATTTTTCTCTACCATACTGCCTGTTTCCTCTGTCACTTGACCATTAATTTGCTTGGTATTGTCTGTGATGGTTATCGGTTGTGTGTATACAGGAGCGTAGCTACTATGCAGGGGGAGATGACTCTGTGTCATTAATCCTGCTACAATCAGCTGTTGTTGTTGTTCTGTGTCCAGTGTGGCAGCATACTGACCTGCAGCTGTCATGTCTCCACTGGCCAAAGTAGTGACCAGACTGACCGTGTCTGTCATACTATTGGCAGGTAATGAGTGGGGGATTGTGGTTGACACATCACCATAGGGACCGGACAGACCCTGCTGCTGGATCTCATCGGCCATTATTTGTTGTTCTGTTACCTTGACGATACCCAGTGCCTGCTGTACAATATCTTGGTGCTCCACATTGTGTTGATCCATTGCCACCTCTTGGATCTGTTCCGTGGACAGGACAGAATGATCCACCACCCCTCCCTGCTGTTCCTGTATGTGTAATCCATCCCCTCCTGCCCCAACGGGGATACCATCACTGGGTGGGACTTCTGGGGGCTGAGATCTCTGTCTACACTTGACAGGGGCAAGTAAAGGTCCAAACTTTGTGCGAACTTGTATTATTTTCTTTGCAAAGACTCCTTGGGCTACAATGATAAAATTTTGATATTGTCAAAGACATTCACTCTAAAGAGCTACAAAACTAGATTTACAGTAATGTATTTCTTTCATAGCAGAACTTGAAGGTAAAAAGCCAAGGTCAAAGTCAAATGTAAAGGCATAAAATCAAAGGTCTTATAATGGGTAAACAACAATTAAAGTATTTTGTTTCTCTCCCAAATAATATACTTTATAGTTGCTGAAATTTTTATTCAACCAGCAACTTTAGGGTCCGCTCAGTGTGCTAACCAGTTTTTAAAATGAACCCAAGATGTCCATGGTGGAAAAGATGAAATAGGGGAAACTGAATGCAAATAAAAACACAAACACTCAAATACATTTTGAGTGTGTGTGATTTTATTTGTATCATCCCTTCCCTCTGGAAGAAAATATTTTAGTCTACGGAAACTGAGTGGTTTTGAAAGGTCAGTTGAGAAGACCATTTACGAAGGTATTCTTTTATGATGAAATGTATAATGTGTAAGTCTGGCCTTCCTAGCACTTCATAAAATAAAGAAATGAAATTCTTTACACTGATACCCAAATCTTGCCAACATGTCACTGTGTACTCCAGCAGAAAATATTATAGGTCATGACCGACTTTGTGATCTACTCATAAAGACGCACCATCTGTGCAAGTTTTGCCTTCCTTGTACATAACATAAAGAAATAAAACTTCTTAACATACTAGTGCAGACGCCAATGCATACAAAGATGCTGAAGACAGGGTGATAGCATAAGCTCCTTCTCACTTCAGGAGGTGAGCTAAAAAGCATTGACGGTCTATTGACCAGAAATGCTTTGCAATCTAGAAAAAAGTTCGTGATAGCAAGTTGGAATAAAGACAAGTATTCTATTTATGCCCATTTGACCTTTTGAACTACTAGTTTACATGTATACATGTATATATAAAATCTGTGAGAGAAAGTTAGAAAACTTAGTTTGCGAGGGTTATAATAAAGTCAAGTACTCTATTTACCGGTAGACGTGTTATGCATTTACATTCTTAAACTTCTTATTTTCCCACTCAGAGTTTACTACCAGACTACATGTATTAAAATGACATGAGTTAAAACATTCACTTTCTGAAGTAATATTTAAAAATGCCCAGATTAAAGAAAGAGACAGTAAATCTGACATTATTCATGCAAGAAGTTTATTCTTTGACATCACACACAGTTTCCAAAATACATTTTACCTACATTTACCGGTATCTAATCATAAAATTTTCCCTTTTCAGCATAATCATTAAGTTTCATATAAATGACACTGACTTGTTTTTCCATTGTGGTCTTTGACACTTTTGATACTAAGACCTATAGGGCAGGTCAGACGAGCTCTGGAGGGAATAGCGGTATCAAAAACCTGAAGGAACCCATCATCCTTGCCAATCAAGTCTTGCTGCCCTGAAGTTCAAAATGAAAAATAAGTAATACTAGTATAAGTTAACAAACATTGATATAAATACATGTAATATATTTTTTTTCATATCGTGATACAGAGTTCTTACAAACTTCCATGAAGTATTGGACATTTGAGGAATTTTGTCGGTCCAAAGTTGAAACAATAGTTACCTGTACAATGTGACCAAACAAATTTTAATCAGCATTGCTGCAAGTGTGAGTAAACTGACACTTTCAGGAACTTTGGTAAAATACTTTACCTTTATTCACGGGCTGATATTTTCATCTTTTCTGTCTTACCACTGAGATATTAGTATATATTTCAAGATAACAAATTTAAGCAAAACATGAAGTTTTATTTATGGCAGCTCAAAATGTTATTTGATCAATTTTAACAGTGTGATAGATAGCAAAGACAGTGATCCACAGTACTAAACATTCTTAGCAGCTATAAAACTTACATTGATCATTCTTTGCCATAGTTTCCACAAACTGTTAGAAATTGTCTTGCAGTTCATCCTGAAATGACAAATAAAAAGAATATTCATCATGTTCATAAGATCCTTTTTGTCATGAATTACTGAAATATGAATTAAATATTAATTAAGTGTGTCAACTCAAGTTTATGATTTATCATGGCTCTCACACCCACTTGTGGGACTGGGGCTGGGGCCTTTGAAATTGGAAAAAAACTGTGACAATTTCTCAAATGCTAAAATATTGATAGAGTTGGAGACCTTTTTACTTGAAATTAAGCATTTTTTAATCCATATTTTTCAAATATTCCATGAGGTTTCAAACTGGGGAAAATTGGTGAATAAATTGGTGAAAAAGATACTATTTTGCAATGGGAATGGGGCGGAATATAGGCCCCAGATCAGGTAGATCAAGAGCCTGTTTATTGAAAGCTTTTATGATGGAAGTGTACAAATGTAATTAACGTCATATATTTATTAGAGAGGGCACTGAGTCTGCATGACTATCCAGGCCTTACCTCTTTTGATCTGCACATGTGTATACATTTTATTTACATCTACCCATACCATAAGTAACTGTTCATACATCAAATCTGGGACTGTTTCTGAATTGTAAGACCTCATAAAATTGGTATGGCAACGTCAATTTCTGTAAAATTTTCTAGAATTTAAAGGTTTCCTAAAAATTTCATGACATCACATTTAGTCTATATCAGATACTGTCCCATGTCACTCTATTTTCCATATAACACGTACTGCATAGCAGAAATTAAATGTTGTTGATTATAGTTTTTAATCTCCCAATATTTTTTGGACAAGATAGATCTAACTGGAGAGAACAGCATAGGATCAGTGAGTGAGAGTCAACAGACTTTTTCTTTTATATGGATTGACATCTCTTCCCTGCCTATTTGTGCTAATACTGCCATGCTGATCCATCACATTTTTCATAAATTCAACATATTGACACAATGATCAAGGGGTAGAGAATGGTTTACACTTGAATTTTATTTGTAAAAAGTTTGATATTTCAGCAAAATCATCATTTAACATTAAAACATCAATGAATGAAAGCATGATCACTTCAGAACGCGGTTATTTTTACTGAAATGGAGCCAGTCAACTCTTGAGGTACCAGGGAGGGGTCACCCCTGATCAAGGAGACGCCGATGGGATTGAGTGCATTTTACAATCTATGAAAAGTGCAAATTCATGAAATAACATTTAGATATACTTATTCTTTGATTATTTTCGTGTTCTTACCAATTCTAGTGATAAACATGAACGAGTTTAAAAGTGTTTTAGACAAAGAGGTAATTTAGTCCCACGGGTCGCCATTACCGCAATGCATCATGGTACGGGGAACCCCATGTGACGTCACACCAAGATGTCTGCGCCCATTAATTTGGTTACGTATAAACTGTTGATTTAAAATATTGATACAGAGATTCTTGATTGATTAAGATTGTTCACTGGTTATGGCAGAGGAAGAGAACTGGAATTTCAAAAGAAATAGGCATGACAACCATCCAGAAAAATCATCAGAGGAATTTCAGGCTAAGAAAGCCCTATACAAAGAGTTGAGAGAAAAATCGAAAGCACGAGAAAACTATTTAAGAGAATTGGATCCTTGTGCAGAAGTAATTTATGTTTAGTAACTCAATTTGCTATGCTACAAAATGTAGGTCTTTGGTTTTCCACCTTGTCTCTGAGGAGTAATGCTTCATTCTCAACTTTAAAAGATGCTACTTAAGTATTTCAATTTAGTTCTGTAAACATTTTCTTCATGCAGGGCTGCTAGTGCTAATATTATATTGGTTATGCATTATAGCTGTTTTTTTTTAAATTCAACTAAGTTGATCATGATCTACATTCATATGTATTTCCATTTTTCCTTAATTTAGTTCTTTCGGTCATTTCACTGCTCCATCATCCCATCTTTTAGCAATTACTATTATGGTGTTATGTCAAAGTATGCATAAATAAAAAACTGTTTTCGAAACACGAATGCACTGATAGTCAGCGTCTTTGTCAGTAAAACAGCTGTAATAAAGGTCATACTCAAAGATCAAGGTCACAAGATTTTTGTTGTTATTGTACAAATGGATAGGAAAGAAATATGGATGTAAAAATATGAAAGCCCTATAAGTTATGACCAAGGTAAAAGTTTGTCAAAAGTAGGTCAGACTTCAAGGTCAAATTCAAAAGGTTAAAAATTTTGGTATCAATGGAAAGGCCTTGTGAAATATGAATGCCTTGTCACTTAACAATCAAATGGTTATGGCCAAGGTTAAAGATTTTCAAAAGTTGGTTGAACTCCAAAGTCAAGGTCACAAGTTAAGAAATTTTGGTATTCATGGAAAGGTCTTGTCACAAGAAAAACACATGCCCTATCACTTGCTATTCAAAAATTATGGTCAAGAGGTGAAAAAAAATGGTATCCATGAGAAGGTCTTGTCAAGGAATATGTTTTTATGAAATATGGAAGCCCTTCACTTGCCAATTTGAAAGTTACCGGTATTGCCAAGGTTAAAGTTTTTATGGACAAACAGACAAACAAATAGAAAGACAAATAGACAGGACAACAACTACCGGTAAATGCCCTGAATTTCCTATTAAAGGGGCATAATAAAACTAACACCAACTTGTGAACACTCTACATTTTCTCGATAGAGCCATCAATGTTATTACATCAATTTACATGTACCTTTATCTTATAATTTACTTTCATTCTTGCGGTTTATTTGGTCGGTTATTGTTACTGTTCCTTGTAATTCCCTTCTTTGGTGAGGCAGCACCCAGTTTTTAGCTTGGTGATCTAAAAGTCAGTGACTCATGAATTCTTGGATCCTGTATGCAGTTAAATATATATCCTAGAATCTCTGACTCAGCTTTTAAAATTACCCCCCCCCCCCCCTCTGAATTTAGTTTTGTTTAATTGCATAAGTGCCTGATAATATTACAATGTACGGTACCCTATATTTCTAGTTTGAACAGTGACAAGGGCTATTCTAGACAGTATCAAATCAAGCATACAGTACATTTGCACCTGGCAGTCAGGTTAGAATGGGATCTTAAAATGCTTTCATGTACATGCATTTTATAATGCATACATGCATAACGTGAGTTACATATTTCCAGTGTGTTATTTTTTCTTATATATACTCATCAACAAAAGATTCTGAACAAAGTATGACAATAATAGTACATTTATGAAAGTTCACAAGAGTACACATTCTAGTGGTCATCGATCGTTTATTTTCGGACAGGTACTGGCATTAGATTACAGTGAAATTTCAGACCTGACCAATGGGAAGTAAACACAGTGCCATTGAACATTGGCATCTGACAATAACTGCTGCAGTGGAAGCATGTTTTACAAACATTTGACTTTTCAAGATTGTACAAGCGTCATGTTATTTTTAAACATTTAATGTTTAAATTGAATGCTTTAACTTTGAAAATGAAAGAAGAAATAAGTTCTACAGTGTATATCTGATAGGTAATCATGTATCTGTAATGAAGTAGGATTAGGAGAGAAGGCATCATTCACTTTTACTGATGTATTTGTTTTCACATTACATTGTATTTGCTGCTATTATAGTATTTGATTTTTTTTCACAGGAGGGAGATGTTTCTAAAAAATGCCTTGTTGATAATTTGTATGACAAATCTAGATGTGAAGAAGAATTTGAAAATGTCAGGAATTGCCGAAAGTTTTGGGTAAGTATTACCTACTGATAATAAACTGTAACTTACTGTGTATGAAATTTACTAAATCTACATGTGAATGATAGTGATGTAGAACCTGACAAAGGTAACCACTTACCAGAATATTAAGATAAGCACATGAATTGTAATCTTGTTGACATATATTAGTACATCCATGTAGAGAAATGAAGAAAAACTTATATGTTACATCCAATTTTTCTTACAACTAAAAACATGAGGGCAAATTTCCCAGAACCAAGGAAGGTAAAATGAAGAAACGAGAATCTGTTACTTACTTCAGCATTGGAACGTAGAAAGTTTAGGGTTTCAACATGAATCTGTGTAAAGAAAAGAAAACACATCGTTAGAAAAATGAAGTTGAAAAAAAAATACATCCCTGGATGATCATTGAAACTAAAAATATATCTCTGGATGATCTAGTCCATGTGTATTGACACTAACAACATATCCTTGGATGATCTAGTCCATGTGTATTGGTACTAACAACATATCTCTGGATGATCTAGTCCATGTGTATTGGCACTAAAAATATATCTCTGGATGATCTAGTCCATGTGTATTGACACTAAAAATATATCTCTGGATGATCTAGTCCATGTGTATTGACACTAAAAATATATCTCTGGATGATCTAGTCCATGTGTATTGACACTAACAACATATCTCTGGATGATCTAGTCCATGTGTATTGGCACTAAAAATATATCTCTGGATGATCTAGTCCATGTGTATTGACACTAAAAAATATATCTCTGGATGATCTAGTCCATGTGTATTGACACTAAAAATATATCTCTGGATGATCTAGTCCATGTGTATTGGCACTAAAAATATATCTCTGGATGATCTAGTCCATGTGTATTGGCACTAAAAATATATCTCTGGATGATATTGGCACTAAAAATATATCTCTGGATGATCTAGTCCATGTGTATTGGCACTAAAAAATATATCTCTGGATGATCTAGTCCATGTGTATTGGCACTAAAAATATATCTCTGGATGATCTAGTCCATGTGTATTGGCACTAAAAATATATCTCTGAATGATCTGGTCCATGTGTATTGACACTAAAATATATCTCTGGATGATCTAGTCCATGTGTATTGACACTAAAAATATATCTCTGGATGATCTGGTCCATGTGTATTGACACTAACAACATATCTCTGGATGATCTAGTCCATGTGTATTGGCACTAAAAAATATATCTCTGGATGATCTAGTCCATGTGTATTGGCACTAAAAATATATCTCTGGATGATCTAGTCCATGTGTATTGACTCTAAAAAATTTATCTCTGGATGATCTAGTTCATGTGTATTGGCACTAAAAAATAAATCTCTATATGATCTAGTCCATGTGTATTGGCACTAAAAAATATATCTCTGGATGTCCAGTCCATGTGTATTGACACTAAAAATATATCTCTGAATGATCTAGTCCATGTGTATTGGCACTAAAAAATATATCTCTGGATCTCTGGATGATCTAGTCCATGTATATTGGCACTAAAAATATATCTCTGGATGATCTAGTCCATGTGTATTGACTCTAAAAATATATCTCTGGATGATCTAGTCCATGTGTATTGACTCTAAAAAATTTATCTCTGGAGATCTAGTCCATGTGTATTGGCACTAAAAAATATATCTCTGGATGATCTAGTCCATGTGTATTGGCACTAAAAATATATCTCTGAATGATCTGGTCCATGTGTATTGACACTAACAACATATCTCTGGATGATCTAGTCCATGTGTATTGACTCTAAAAAATATATCTCTGGATGATCTGGTCCATGTGTATTGACTCTAAAAAATATATCTCTGGATGATCTGGTCCATGTGTATTGGCATTAAAAAATTAATCTCTGGATGATCTAGTCCATGTGTATTGACATCAAGAAGATGTATTCCTAGACGATATTAACATTAAAAAGATATATCCCTAGACTATCCGGATCCTGTCTATTGACATTAAAAAGATACATCCCTAGACAATCCGGCCCCCTGTGTGTTGACATGGAAAAGATATGTCCCTAGACGATCCGCTCCCTGTGTATTGACATTAAAAAGATATATCCCTAGACAATCCGGCCCCCTGTGTATTTACATTGAAAAGATATATCCCTAGACAATCCGGCCCCCTGTGTATTGACATTAAAAAGATATATCTTTAGACGATCCAGGCCCCGTGTATTGACATTAAAAAGATATATCCCTAGACAATCCGCCCCCCTGTGTATTGACATTGAAAAGATATATCCCTAGACGATCCGGCCCCAATGTATTGACATAAAAAAGATACATTCCTAGACGATCTGGCCCCAACGTAATGATATTGAAAAGATATATTCCTAAACGATCCGCTTCCTGTGTATTGACATTGAAAAGATATATCCCTAGACGATCTGGGCCCCAGGTATTTACATTAAAAATATATATCCCTAGACAATCCGGCCCCCTGTGTATTGCATTGAAAAGGTATATCCGTAGGCGATCTAGCCCCTGTGTATTGACATTGAAAAGATATATCCATAGACGATCCGGCCCCTGTGTATTGACATTAAAAAATATATTCCTAGACGATCAGGTCCCTGTGTATTGACATTAAAAATATATCCCTAGACGATCCGGCCCTTGTGTAATGACATTAAAAAGATATATCCCTAGACGATCTGTCCCCAAGGTAATGACATTGCAAAGATATATCCCTAGACGATCTAGCCCCAGTGTAATGACATTAAAATATATATTCCTAGACGATCCGGCCCCAACGTAATAATATTGAAAAGATGTATTCCTAGACGATCCGCTCCCTGTGTATTGACATTGAAAAAGATATATCCCTAGACGATCTGGGCCCCATGTATTTACATTAAAAATATATATCCCTAGACAATCCGGCCCCCTGGGTTTTGACATTGAAAAGATATATCCCTAGACATTCGGCCCCCTTTGTATTAACATTGAAAAGATATATCCCTAGACGATCCGGCCCCAATGTATTGACATAAAAAAGATATATTCCTAGACGATCCGGCCCCAACGTAATGATATTGAAAAGATATATTCCTAGACGATCCGCTCCCTGTGTATTGACATTGAAAAGATATATCCCTAGACGATCTGGGCCCCATGTATTGACATTAAAAATATATATCCCTAGACAATCCGGCCCCCTGTGTATTGGCATTGAAAAGATATATCCCTAGACATCCGGCCCCCTGTGAATTGACATTGAAAAGATATATCCCTAGACGATCCGCTCCATGTGTATTGACTTTAAAAAGATATATCCCTAGACGATCCGCCCCCGATATATTGACATTAAAAAGGTATATTCCTAGACGATCCGGCCCCAACATAATGGTATTGAATAGTTATATCCCAGTGTAATGACATTGAAAAGATGTATCCCTAGACGATAAGGCCCCAGTGTAATGACATTGAAAAGATATGTCCCTAGACGATCCGGCCCCTGTGTATTGACATTGAAAAGGTATATCCCTAGACGATCTAGCCCCTGTGTATTGACATTGAAAAGAAATATCCCTAGACGATCCGGCCCCAGTGTAAAGACATTGAAAAGATATACCTAGATCTGGCCACAGTGTATTGACATAAAGAATATATCCCTAGACGATAAGGCCCCTAGTGTAATGAGATTGAAAAGATATATCCCTAGACGATCCGCTCCCTGTGTATTGACATTGAAAAGGTATATCCCTAGACAATCCGGCCCCAGTGTAAAGACATTGAAAAGATATATCCCTAAACGGTCTGGCCCCAGTGTATTGACATAAAAAATATATCCCTAGACGATAAGGCCCCAGTGTAATGACATTGAAAAGATATGTCCCTAGACGATCCGGCCCCTGTGTATTGACATTGATAAGGTATATCCCTAGACGATCTAGCCCCTGTGTATTGACATTGAAAAGATATATCCCTAGACGATCCGGCCCCAGTGTAATGACATTGAAAAGATATATCCCTAGCCGATCCGGCCCCAGTGTATTGACATTGGAAAGATATATCCCTAGCCGATCCGGCCCCAGTGTATTGACAATGAAAAGATATATCCCTAGACGATCCGGCCCCAGTGTACTGACATTGAAAAGATACATCCCTTGACGATCCGGCCCCATTGTAATGATATTGAACAGTTATACTAGGATCACTAGACGATCCGGCCCCTATGTATTGACACCAAATATATATCCCTAGACGATCCGACCCCAGTGTATTGTCATTAAAAAGATATATCCCTAGACGATCCTGGCCCCGTGTATTGACATTGAAAAGATATATCCCTAGACTATCCGGTCCCTATGTATTGACATTAAAAAGTTATACTAGTATCTCTGGACGATGTGGCCCCTTTGTATTGATATTAAAAAGGTGTATCCACAGATGTTGTGACCCCAGTGTATTGTCATTAAAAAGGTGTATCCACAGATGATGTGACCCCAGTGTATTGTCATTAAAAAGGTGTATCCACAGATGATGTGACCCCAGTGTATTGTCATTAAAAAGATACAACCTCAGTCGATGTTACCCTTGTGTATTGACATTGAAAAGAAATATCCCAAGACCATCCTGCCCCTGTATATTGACATTGAAAAGATATATCCCTATACTATAAGGCCCCAGTGTATTGACACCAAAAAGATATATCCCTGGACTAACCGGCTCCTGTGTATTGACAACAAAGAGATATCCTTAGACGATCCTGTCCCAGTGTATTGACATTAAAAAGGTATATCCCTAGACGATTTGTCTCCTGAGTATTGACTCCAAAAAAGAAATCCCTAGACGATATGGTTCCTAGTCTTGAAACCAAAAAGATATATCCCTGGACGATCTGGCCCCTTTGTATTGACACCAAAAAGATACATCCCTAGACGATCATGCCTAAGTATGGTATATCCCTAGACGATCCGACCCCAGTGTATTAACATTAAAAAGATATATCCCTAGACGATCAGGCCCCTGTGTATTGACATTAAAAAATATATCCCTAGACGATCAGGCCCCTGTGTATTGACATTAAAAAGATATATCCCTAGACGATCCGGCCCCAGTGTATTGACATTAAAAAGATATATCCCTAGACGATCAGGCCCCAGTGTATTGACATTAAAAAATATATCCCTAGACGATACATCACTCAAGATGATTTGGCCCCTGTGTATTGACATTATAAAGATATATCCCTATAGACGATCATTGACATTGAAAAGATGTATCCCTAGACGATCCGGTCCATGTGTATTGAGTTTGAAAAAAATTATCTCGAGACGATTCATTTCCTGTAAATTGACATTATATAAGATAAATATCCATATATCTTTCTCTTGAAATTAACTCAAGTTTTTTTTCTCTTAATTGATAAAGTTTTCAGAGCACTTTCCACTGACTTGTTTTATTAATGTCTTGGACTAAGCCATTAGCGTTCTCGCCATTACGCGGACTTGCTTGATGTCTGAGCGAGGCCTCAGATCCCCTGCACTATGAAAAGCATACCTTTAATTTTAGCTATGCCACTGTAAAACTACCCTTTCCTGTTGATTTTCCATATACATAGTGTATATGGAAAATCAACTTTACCTACTGACGGCCATCTTTAATTGCTTTTGCAGAAGAAGGTGGAGTGGGCTAGATACTTCAAAAGAGAAAGACCTTATTTACCTGAGAAAGAAGATAGAGATAGAGTGTTTCAAGAGTACAAGCATCTATTGTGATTGTTTTTATGAGAAATTACATGTTTATTTTGAGTATCAGACCTATTGACTTAATTTGCATAACATCAAAGAAAATTTCAGATACACATATTTAGTATATATATATATGCGTCTCTCGATCGTCTCTGATATTATATACCGGTCGTGAAATGCTATTTATGATGTGCAGATTGCAAGATGATTTTACTGTATTTGTAATTTTATGATATGTGTAATATTTATATAAAACTTAAAACTTGAAATTGCATGTGCACTTTCATAGGTTTATCATGCACACGATTCCCACGCTTTTCAGAAGACTTTACTGGTGTCAAACTAACGGAAGTAGTCACCGAACGATTACTGTGTAGGGGGTATTTAAATTAACGAAATTGCATAAAATTAAGGAAACTTATAAAGTTTCACTAGAAATCAACATAAGTGTCAGTATTTTGATAATAGGGTGACTTGATGAATAGATTTTGTTCATTTATTAAGGAATGATAGTTTCAGATAAGATATTACGGTTGGGAAAGGGGCCCTCCTTAAACTTTCAGTAAGAACATTATTTGATGGAATTTTCCTTAATTTTCTGCAATTCGGAATACTTCAGATTTATCATCATAGAATTAAAAATCGATCAAAAAAAAAAAAAAAAAAAAAAAAAAAAAAAACACATCTGAATTCTCGATCGTTCGGTTACTGTGAAATTGAGGAAATCTTGTGGTAAAAATATCGACATAAAAGATGATGAAAGTCCTGAGACATATGCCAACCATTAGTTGTGTCAAGTTTCATTTCTCAATTTATCAAAACAACGAAGTTATCGTGAATAAACCCTTCAAAATCGTTCGGTTACTTCTTCAACACCAGTATGTGATACGAAATAAAAGTTATATAAAAAAGGTTGTGGTGTAATTATAAGTTAAACTTAATAAAACGAATCAGCTGACATTCGTATATATATATAATCAGTTCATATAGTTCGATTCATGAGGTGACGGGGAAATATGGTACCCCCCTCCCCTGTAAGAATTTTACATAATGCATTATAAAGTAACGGTTTGATGCGTAAAAAATACATGTTGTGATAAATTCATGATGCGCCATTGTTTTGATTGCAATTTGAAAAAAAATTGATTTTTTTTTTTTGCTTCGATCTGTGCATAAAATAAAATACGCATTATAGGTATTTTGATACATTCCTTCGCGGAAGTAAGATGGAGATCGTTTGATTAGAAGGTCATGAGGTTTTACTTTCTAGGTACAGAAAACATTCTCACGTTACAATTAATACCAGGGTAATCGAGATTCGGTCATAATTCACCCAAGTTTTACATAAAGAATACAAGATCCAACATCAGCTGATCAGACGTAAACAAAACCATGTGCATTATAATATTGTCCCTATTTTAACCAATCACATTCCACTTGCGCATCTCGTATCCAATCAATGCAGAGCGATTCATTCGCCGTGGAGCAAAATATTAATTTCCTGCAAAACGTAAACATTGAGCCAAGATCAAAACAAAGAGGACTTTCTGAGTGTAAAGTAGGAAATTTTACTTGACTTGAGAGGGAAATGCCGTTTCTGAGCAAAGATTGGCGTTCTCCAGGCGACCAATGGGTCAGGACTAAACAAGGATGGGAGAAACTGAGATTATGGAGAGTCAAAGTTTTCGAGCGATTGAATGAAAACATTTTTGCGAGGTAAGAAAGTACATTATATTGATTGATTTGAGGCTACCTGATCGATGACAGTATAATTGATTATTTTATCTAGTCCAATTTGAAGATCTAGCCTCCTCATATAGCCACGATACTAGTAGCTGTCTAGACGTATACGTCATACTTGATAAGCCAATTTCCATATGGACTGCACAGGACCTATATTTGATCATTACGCCATTTCTTACGTGCTTTCAACCCGAAAGGAAATTTACTGTAGCTATATTGTAAACATGTCACGGGAATGGATAAGTTAGACTTGATGAGATATGATCATAAACCTTTTATGATAAGATTCGATTATGTATTTTAAGAAAAGGGGAAAAATCGTTTAACTTTTACGCCAGCGTGCATTGAGTAAGGATGCATTTTCAAAACGTAGTATCTTATGGTATAGAGCCAGGTATCTTCTGGCAAATTTTCAAGTCACCAGATCCAAGAATGAAGTCAGCTGCTGCATCCAACAATGTCAAAGTGCAATGAGCACATGAAAGTGCAGGTTTAAAAAACACCTGGCATGTAGAACTGAAGTGGCTAATGTGTACAATTAAGAGAGAGAGAAAAAAATTTACCCTAGTATAGTATAATGCGTCTTACAGGAGCTTGACGCCAACAACCCTCTATGGACGCTTCCCATCTCGTTCTTTCAAATAAAGAGAAAGTAAAACAGGATGATACGAATCACGATGGACCCGTGGCGTAGCTCCTATAGTCAGACTATTTTAGACTGCATCACCATGCATGTCTTTAAAATATGGATGATGTTATTGTATCTCTTTATTAAATGTTCTCTTTTTCATATACATGTATCATCAAATTCAGGAGGTTTTCCAAGTGAAATTAATATATGTAAAACAAAAATTTCAAGGGTATTTTTCTTATTAAAATGAATCCTACATCAATGATGGTTATGATAATGGTGTTACTTATGGTACTGCTGCGGCTGCTGCTGTTGTTGATGATGATGATGATGATGATGACGACGACGACGACGATGACGACGATGGTGATGATGATGATGATGATGATGATGGCGACGACTACGACGACGACGATGATGATTTTTTCAAGCATCTTATAAACCAATGATTAATCTTACAATTTTGTTTCAAGATCAAATATTTTATCAATTTTAGACTGTTACGCCTCGCTACCTCAGAGTTAAGCTGCCATGAGGGAATATGGAAGAAACACCAGCCTTGTATTCACTACATCAAAGGAATTTCCAGAGAGGTATGTTTTACTTAAAGTACATTGTGCTATACTTGAAAAAAATTTAAATGAATATTATTATGAAACTCGAAATTTCTTGAATGTACATTTGTAACACAAAAATGTCTCTACTGTAACAGAATAACTTGCATAATTATGATTGATATGATTTGTATAAAAGTATACACTGTATCTTATTTTGACTTGTTCTTACAGAGGAAGGTACTGACTAGTTTGACAGAGGCCTTCATCCATCTGGACATGACAGGAGCAGCAAGGGACTTGAGGAGGTTCAACTATGTCAAAAAGGTACGTTCTGTGGCACAGGAGATTCGACTATGTCATGAAGGTAAAACGGCCTTTGACATATAGCATTCATTAATGTCATGAAGGTAATAAGGCATGTGATGTTCAGGATTAATTTATGTCATGAAGTTAATAAGCCTGGGACATACAGGGTTAATTTATTTCATGAAGGTAAAACGGCCTGTGACATACAGTGTTAATTTATGTCCTGCTTGTAATAAGACCTATGTCATACAGGGTTCATTTATGGCATGAAGGTAACAAGGCCTGTGGCATACAGGGTTCATTTATGTCATGATTATGATAAGGCCTGTGTCATACCAGTTCATTTATGGCATGAAGGTAACAAGGCCTGTGGCATACAGGGTTCATTTATGTCATGATTATGATAAGGCCTGTGTCATACCAGTTCATTTATGGCATGAAGGTAACAAGGCCTGTGGCATACAGGGTTCATTTATGGCATGAATGTAATAAGGCATGTGGCATACAGGGTTCAATTATGGCATGAAGGTAATAAGACCTGTGGCATACAGGGTTCATTTATGGCATGAAGGTAATAAGGCCTGTGACATACAGGGTTCATTTATGGCATGAAGGTAACAAGGCCTGTGACATACAGGGTTCATTTATGTCATGAAAGTGACATTAGGAGATTCATGAACAATCTGAGGGTAAATTCTTTGGCATTAGAATTTTAAATATGTCAAGAAGGGGAGACTGGTGACAAAGGAGATTTATTTATGTCATGAAGGTAAGATCTTCAACATAGGAGGGTAATTTTTGTCTTAAAGAACTTTGCCATGGGATATTCAAATTTGTTTTGAAAGTAAAATCTGTGACACTGACACCAAGAAGTTTAGTTATGTAAAGAAGGTTACATTGTTGACAAATGACGATGAAAATATGTCAAGAAGGTAAGACAGCTGACATAGGAAATTCAACTATGTCAAGAAGGTAAGACAGCTGACATAGGGCAATACTTAAGCCAAGAAGGTAATACTAGTGACATTGGAGATTCAGTTATGTCAAGAAGGTAATACTAGTGACATAGGAGGTTCAATTGGGTCAAGAAAGTAAGACTAGTGACAATTAGGTCAAGAAGTTACTACTAGTGACACAGGAGGTTCAGTTATGTCAAGAAGGAAAGACTGGTGACATTAGGAGGTTTTTATGCCGAGAAGGTAAAACTGGTGACATATGTTATGTAAGGCAAAAATAGTGACATTAGGAGGTTCAGTTAAGACAAGAAGGTAATGCTGCTGACAAAGGAGGTTCAGTTATGTTAAGAAGGTTAGACTGTTGACATAGTAGGTTCAGTTATTTCAAGAAGGTAAGACTTGTGACATAAGGGTTTCAATTAGGTTAAGAAGGTAAAACTGATGACATAGGAAGTTAAATTATGTCAAGAAGGTAAAACTGGTGAGATATGAGGTTCAATTATTTCAAGAAGGTAAGACTGGTTACACAGGAGGTTCAATTAGGTCAAGAAGGTAAAACTGGTGGCATAAGAAGTTAAATTAAATCAAGAAGGTAAGACTGATGACATAGGATGTTCAATTATTTCAAGAAGGTAAGACTGATGATGATGACATATGAGGTTCAATTTATTGGTCAAGAAGGTAAAACTGGTGATATAGGAGGTTAAAGTATGTCAAGAAGGTAAAACTGGTGAAATAGGAGGTTCAATTAAGTTAAGAAGGTAAGACTGGTGACATGGGAAGTTAAATTATGTCAAGAGGGTAAAACTGGAAGATATGTGGTTCAATTATTTCAAGAAGGTAAGACTGGTTACACAGGATTTTCAATTAGGTCAAGAAGGTAAAACTGGTGACATAAGAAGTTAAATTACGTCAAGAAGGTAAGACTGATGACATAGGAGGTTCAATTATGTTAAGAAGGTAAGACTGATGATGATGACATAGGAGGTCCAATTTATAGGTAAAAAATGTAAGACTGTCGATATAGGATATTCAAATATTTCAAGAAGGTGAGACTGGTAACATACAAGTAATAGCATCTACTAACTTCAAAATTTTTAGCTTTCAGATCCTTATTTTGTCCAAGACAAGATGAAGATACTAATGTATTTTCAAGGTCAATTTCAATGTCACAGCCAAGTGCATAAGCCAAACTTTGTTAAGGATTAAGACAAAATTTTAACACAAGGATTATGGACTTGCAGTCCAGAATCAATATGTCAAGAGGAAGAAATCAATTCCCAGTTATTGCCAATTTGTCATAGCAAAATTTTGCAGTAGTACTAATATCTTATAGGCAAGAAAAAGACAAAACTTTGAAAGGTGAAAGGTCATGATCACATCAAATGCCCCTTGTAAAGCCTTGAATGTGAGATAAAAATCAAAGTATTGAATGCAGATCTTCAATGTTGATTTAGAGAAGATAATTTCAAAGTCACAATATGAGGTATTGTATTACTAGTATCCCAACTTGATATAGAGGATTTTTCCTAGTATTTAGATACAAGGGAAACTTATTGATATGTTCTGTTAACAAAAGACTTAGTATACGTAATTGTTATTAAGTATGTAAATTGAGATGCTTTTCTTTGTACTATTCTGTATTTGTAGATGTTGGAGTTATTACTTGACCACAAGCTTATCAATATGAGTGGTTCATCTCAGAAACAAATCATAGCTATTCTTGAGGAAATGATCGATCAAGGTATATATATGATCTTTATAATGGGTTATTTTCCAGTAATACCCTAAGTTGTACGAACTAATGAAATTTTCACTTCGTGAGTAGTTTGGTAAAGACCCTAAGTTTCATTCATGTACTAGTACCAGTATGTTATTCTCAGTGAACCAAAGAAAATTTATATATGACGAAGTAATAAATGGTTTCAGTCCTGTATGGCATTGATCATGACATGCAGGTAATTTCATTCATCTCACTTTATTGGGCTTTATTGAAAACTTCATGAAGAGATAAAAAACATGGCTGAATAAAGATAAAAATCTATCATTTCAGTATTGAAGACTGAGAACAATGTGGCAAGTATGAGGGTCCTGTTAAACAGTGCTAACAACACACTGAATGAGGGGAAATACCATCATATTGGGAGCACCTGTCTGTGGGAACGCCATCAAGAAAATGTCGGCAATATGTTAGCCAGGCTAAATAACTTTACCATTACTCCTGTAAGCAAAAGATACTATTAATCTAATGGAATCGGTAATAATATGTTGTAGTTCAGGATAGGAAACATGAGTACCTTCTGATTAAAAAGAGTAGTTTTAAAATTAACATTTGGGTATAAACACAGAGAATTATTAGCTGGAAATTATATACATCTATTAAGGTATGATTTGAATTGAATTGAATTTTCTTGCACTTCTTCAGAACTCTACATTACTGGAATACTAATAAAATGAAGATTTTTATTACATATGTTACAGAGAAAGGATGATGGGAAGGCAAAATTTGAGGATTTGCCAGAGGACTGTGTACGGCAGATTTTTGAGAGACTTTCAGATCACTGTGACATCATACATACTGGCTGCACCAATAAAATGAACCATCGAATCAGCAGTGAGATGTTGCTATGGAAACGGCTTTGTTTTCACCATTTTACTGACAAACAAATCCTTACTTTCTTGCCACAGGAAGTGGATGGAGATGTTGATTTTATCAACTGGCAGTACATCTACCACAGGTGCTTTAAGTAAGTTAAGAATACGGAATGAAATTCTTACAGAATTCATTACTTACACATGTACTAGATTTGTAGATTACAATGTGATCCCAATTATTACGGCTATCCCACAGAGTTTGATCATTTTTGCGATTGTAATTTGCTTCAAATATTTAAAACTTCATATACTACGGGTAGTGATTTCTGAATTAAGTGAAGTTGTATGTACATTTGTATTTGAAATTCTTTGAAGTGATACAACAATAAGATACATATGATAGCTTATTTGCTGGTATTCAGTCAGGCAATCAGACACCTGACGTCATCACATAATTTGGCGTTATTTTTGTTGTGACACAACAGAAAACATGAGAAAGCATTTGGATGTATCAAGATGGTGTGATCAAATATGAAGTCGCAATGAAAAATTTTGCCAATAATGTATTGTCCGGTGTCTATGTGATAAAATCTAGGTTTACAGCGGTCACAAGTCTTAACTGGCAAATGGATTACTTGATAAACCTTTCAGTAGTGCATTCTATGTGCAATCTGAATAAATTCACTCTTTAATTGTTCTAACTTAAAGCATTTTGAAAATCTTTTGATTCAATGGATTATCATAATTTCAGACGTTTTGGGCAGAGAGAAACATATGCCGATTCCCTTGCCATCTGTTGCAACTGTGATACCATATTTTGGAAGGTGAGTTACAAATACATGTATGTTGTAGGTATTCATCATTCATGTCTTTAAGCAAGCATTTTATTATGGAGGATAAGTGTTGTCAAAAATCCTGTCTTGTAAACATGTAAATTAACATTGAAATATTTTTGCAAATGTACTTTTCACATTTGTATCGTTTAGGAATGTACTTTTTGTCAGTGTTCTTAAGAAAATGTGCATTTTACATTTCTAAATTTCCAACATCTCTCTTTTCAAACTATACAAGTTACAAATCTTCAAGCTTCAAATCTACTAGTGACAAATCTACATGTTTGAAACATTGAAGGGTTATCCTTCTTTGTATTATAAAGAAAAAGTATGAGTGATAGGTACATGTAGGAGAGTTTGGGGTTTAGATAGTAGGAATCCATGCATTTTTTTTGGCCATATTGCAAAGCAACATCCAGTCTATGAAATGGCGTAGTCTGTCTGTTCTTCCATCATTCTGTCCTTCCATATGTCAAAATCTGGTCTATGAAATGGTGAAACCCGTCTGTCCTTCAGTCCAACAGTCTGTACGTGAACATTTTGGTTAAAGTGTTGCATTTAAGTCTTTTTTGAGAGAACTGTTTGTAGCAGCAAGTTAAAACTTTACATGATTATAGAGAATAATGAGACGATTCAAATGCAGCCACAAAATTTGACCTTGACCATTGACTTTCACATAGAAATTTCTGAAAAATGGTTTGTGCTTTCTTGAATTTTATATTATCTCATAAGAATGAATTTTGTTGTTAATTATTTCAGATGGAAATCATAGTAGACACCTTCAATGTCATTAAAGAGATTTATATTACCTATTGAAAACAGATCCAATATCTTCTCAATAGAGACCCAACATTGATAACATTTTTGGTGTTTGGAGGAAAGGTCGTCTGTCTGTCATCGTCAGTAAATTTTTCACATTTTCGACTTCTTCTCCTTAATTCACTGGAGGGATTTTGATGAAATATGGTGTGAATGAAGTTCTTATGGTCCCTTATGGAAAATGGGTCTGGTCATTATAACTCTATGTTATCTTGTGAACATCAATTCTCTGAAAGTATTATTGATAGAGAGTGAATTCATTTTGCATTGTAATGGGTCTGTGTTCTAGTTGTGCACCTGATATTTTGTATGAGCCCCTGATCCGAAGGGCCTTGGAAAATGGGTGTGGTCATTTTCTCCTACATAACTCTATGTTTAAGAAAGACTGTCTTACTTTGGGTGTTCATGGAAGTGATTCATGGAATTTGCACGTGACCAACCAGAATTATACTACCATGAACACCCAAAGTAAGACAGTCATTACTTATATTTCCATTTGTACTTAATATCAGACACCCTGTTTAGCAATAATAATGAGTGTATTCAATGTTACTATGTCAAAAGTATCTGAACGTTGGTAAATTCTCCGTACTTTCAAAACTAAAGTTTGACGTCATAGTAGGCAACCAGAATTATAGTTTATAAATGCATAACTCTCCCCCTGTGGATGGATGTCAATGATATTTCACAGATATGTTCCATTGAACCTAAGGTTGTGTCATGACCTTGAACAAAGGCCAAGGTCACAATAGACACTATTTGTAAAACATTGTCCAGAGCATAACTCCTCCCCTTGTGGATGGATTTCGATAATATTTCACGGAAATGTTAACTTAAAAGACCTAAGGATGTGTCATGACCTTGAACATAGGTCATAGGTCAAGGTCACAGTAGACACCATTAGTAAACCTTGTCCAGAGCATAACTTTTCCCCCTGTGGATGGATTTCAATAATATTTTACAAAAAAATTCTTTAGGACCTAAGGTAGTGTCATGACCTTGAACCAGGGCCATAGATCAAAGGTCGAGATCATAATAGACACCATTAGTTAAACATTGTCCGGGGCATAACTCCTCCCCCTATTGATGGATTTCATTAATTTTCTTAGGACCTAAGTGTGTGTCGTGACCTTAAACATAGGTCAAAGATCAAAGGTCAAGGTAACAACAAACTTCGTGTTCAAAACCTTGTACGGGATATAACTCCTATCCTGTTTATGGATTTCAAGAATATTTCAAATAAATGTTCTTTAGGACCTTAGGGTATGTGATAATCTTGAACCAAGGTCTAAGGCCAATGTCACAATAGACGCTTGACCTTCATCCAGGGTAACGTTTCAAAGAATATTGCTGCAGGGGGTATTTCGTCTTGTCAGGGCAGTTTTCATTCTTTTTGCATTATAATTGGTATAGAGTCTTGTTGTGCGCCTGATATTTTGTTTGAGGTCCTGATGCCCAGGGTCTTGGAAAATGGGTGTGATAAATTTCTCCTACATAATTTCAGTAATCTTGTGAACACCAATTCCTAGAAAGTATAATTGATAGAGATGCTCATGATGCAGTTTTCCCTCAATTTTTTGTGTTGGATACCTTGATCAACCAAAAAAATATTGCAATGTTTCCTTAATTCAACGTATTCGAAAATTTCTGTCATCAAAATTTCTTGAAATTTCACAAAACGTGGGTCCTGCAACATCATATCCCACCCATCCTGTTACGTCTTTCTGTACATTATTTGACATCATAACTTTCACACTCTTTGGCCAAATTACATTGTTTAGAATACCTGAAACGAGCATGTCTGATCCATGCTGCAAATTTATCTTTTAATGAAATATGATAGTAATTCCGCATATGGTTCAAGAGATACAGTCATGTAAATTATGTTTAAAGTTTTGAAAAGTTTACCAAATTATGGTCAAGGTCACTCGGTCAAAAGGCAGGGTTTCATTAAAATTTAGTAGTGATGTAAAGAATCTATGAGTGAAATATGGAAGCTCTTTCCGTTAAAAAGAAAACAGCTATGGTTATGTTTTTGAAAAATAGGTCAAACATCAAGATCAAGGTCACTGGGTCAAAAGTCAAGGTCTCAAATGAAAGATCTTACCAAGGTTAATCATTATGTAATGTAACTTGCTCATTCTCGTCATGGTTTAATCTCTAATGGCTAAAACATAAATTCAGAAATCTCTATCTCAAAGGTCAAAGATCAAGGTCAAATTATTTGGCTCCATTTGATTCATCTCGTCATGGTCTATCATGATGTAAAGTTTTAAGTTGCTGCTCCAAACAGTCTCTAAAAAAGACTGACGGATGGACGGACGACAATCCGACCAAAAAAATATATGCTTGATTCCTACCATCAAGACAACCCACACTGTCGCTCATATTTTTTATATATATATATATATTTTTTTTTTCAATATTAAAGAAGGATAACTAGCCAATGTTTCAAACATGTAGATGACTAGTAATTTGCAAAGGCAGACGTTGAAAATTTAGAAATGTAAAGTGTTCATGTTTTCATGCGAATTGTAAACGATGCAATTGAGAAAAGTACATATGTAAACGATGCATCTGCAAAGAATACATGTGAGAATGATACAATTAAATGTAAATTTACATCTTTACAAGTCTTGATTTTTGACGATTATCCTCCATATTTTATGGGAGTTGGTTTGTAGGAAACAAAAACCTTTTTAGGGCCCCGCCACTAGGCGGGTGCCCTATAGTAATCACTCTGTCCGTCAGTCTGTCCGTCTGTCCGTCAGCAAAAACTTTAATATTGGCCATAACTTCTGCACTGTAAGAGGCAGAGCTTTTTTATTTTACATGAGTGTGCCTTGTGACAAGACCTTTCCGTTGGTACCAACATTTTTCATCATGTGACCTTGACCGTGACCTTTGACCTACATTTGAAAAACTTTAACGTTGGCCATAACTATTGTACCGTAAGAGATGGGGCTTTGATATTTGACATATCACTCTGTCCGTCTGTCCGTCTGTCCGTCAGCAAAAACTTTAACATTGGCCATAACTTTGTAAAAAATCGATGACATTGGAATACTGCATTGTATGTTTGCCTCTATTCCTCTGGCAGCAATTCTTTTGTTGCCAACCATGTTGACCTTGTTGCCTTCACATTCAACGTCTTAAAGAAGTGGCCGGCGGGGCCCTTTCTGACTTTGTCAGTGCTCTAGTTTTTCCAAGTTTTAGAATCATTGTGAATAGAGATGAATGTATTTATGGAAGAAATAATCTTTTAAGTAATTATGAAATGTGGTATGTTAACAAGATAGAACTTTTTAAAAGTATCATTTAGTGATTTTAAAATTTCCCCTCTTATTTACTTTTTGATAAGGACCATCTATATGTAATAATTTTCTGTCAATCTTGAAAAATGGCATCTCTGTCAAAAATGACATTAAAACATAATTTCACTTCAAAACAAATGACCCTGTACACATTTCTCAACAACTCCTCTGACACTATAAATGATGGAGACTTAATTCTTTTTGCAATAATTTTGAACCAAGTGACCTTGACTGACATATTTGATCCACTTTTTGTGTCGCCTGCGAAGCATAGCAACACTTAGGGATCACTCTGGCCGTTTGTCTGTCACACTTGGATGTCATACCCTATATAAAAATGATTCCCAAGTGTTGCAGTCTTTCGCAGATGACACATGCATTCCTTGGAATGATTTTTAAAAATAAGCCGTTTCGCAGGCGACGCAAGCATTCTTTTGATTGCTATTTTAATATATTTACAGTCAATAGGCCACCCGTGTGTCAGTGAGGAGGACCCTGTATCACAAATCCTGTCTCCTGAGGCGTTCATCAAGCTGTTTAATCTGTAGACAATGGTGTTTGTGTTAAAAAAGAACGGAGGGAGAGATCTCATTGACATTGCTATATTAGTACAATCAGTCAAAGATTCATCATTTGTATCAATTGTATTTGGATTATCAGTATTTTTCCAAAAGCAAAACATTTCAAGTATCATCTGAGAGAAATTCACAGAATGGGTCTTTGGAGAACGTGTCTGTATATATATTCGTTATCTGCATCTATTGCAAGTGTGTATGGAAGGTCTGTGATCACATCTCTTCCTGAACAGTCTAGTGAACGTCCTTAGTTAGATTTGTTATATCCATCATTAGTATCCACAGTAATTTCTATTTTGGTAGTTATGATTTCTTTTGCAAAAGTGGTGGAAAATGTTTTTTATTTTAGTGTCAGAAAAAAAAGAAGTCGAAAATGCACAGACAAAATTTATATTCAAGCAGAATCATGTGAGAATATTTTAATAAAAGAAAATCCTGAGTGGGTCTTGGAAATGTATTGACGTCACTTTGTTCACCCTTTGCTCCGGATCAAAAATAAGAAGAAATAGAAGTATTTAGTCTGACTTTTTGGCTTTACAGCTGAAGCTTAGATACTAGACACTGTATGTATATGCTATAAGATTATATCCTGTTGGTATATATAATATACATGTAGCATTGTTGTATGATTTAAGTGCTTGTTTTTTCGAGGTTACTGTTAAAACCATGTCAAATTTCCTGTATATTTTCCATGACAAGTTTAGAAATGTTTAGATCTGATATCATAACAGTTGATTGGTATTATATATGTGTACATATTTAATTTTTCATCATATATAATTTATTATGAAAGCACTACACCTTTGTATATTTAAGGATTCCGACTTCCGTCGGAATCCTTTCTGTTATTGTATTGTCTTTTCTTTATTAAGGATTCCGACTTCCGTCGGAATCCTTTCTGTTATTGTATTGTCTTTTCTTTATTCTTATTATTCTTATTATTATTCTTACCCCCAAACGTTCCAGACACTTTACAAAAAGATACCGCAATATATGATAAAGTGGAAAATACCATGTGAAAGAGCATATCAAGATCTCAATTCAAATTTTTTTTCTTGTCCAAAAGTTTACATATGCCCCCGCTAGAGGTCATCAAAGGTCAAATCTTTAAACTCTCATAACTCCTAAAGTAATCGTACGATTTGAATGAAATTTGTTTTATATTGTTCTTTGGAAAATTTGCAAACTTTTATACGCTTACATGCTCGTAGAAATATTTACGGTTTTCGCTCTATTACGAGTTGAAAATGGAATTTTAAATTGGCACAGTGCCAATTTCCTCAGTTTTTGAGATTTTGAGTTGAAACTAGGATGGTAGGTAACTTATAGGTAGTCATTTAATGTTGACCTTGTTTCAAGGTCAAATTTTGCTTCTCAAGGTCACAACAAATTTTTGCCTATAGAACAAAGACGGTTTGACCTTGAGAGTTCAAACTTCATACATATAATCGTTGAGCCAAGCCCTTTCACCTTGACCTTGACCCAAGGTCAAATTCTCTTTCTCAAGGTCACAACAAACGTTTGACTGTAAAACAAAGACTGTTTGACGTTGAGAGTTCAAACTTTACACAAATATTCCTTGCATCAAGCCCTTTCACCTTGACCTTGACCCAAGGTCATTTGCTTGATTTCAAGGTCACAGCATACTTTGGTTGATAAAATAGTGAACTTTGATCAGTTTAAGATCAATTTTGATGAGAATAAACTCCAATACGTATCTTTTATCTGTGACATTGGTTCAAGGTCAAAGAGTCATTCTCAAGGTCATAACAAATATTTCCTCCAGTAGAATTCACATTTCTGGTCCTATACTATTTAGTCTTCACACAAGTAGTCCTTCTTATTTGAACTTAACATAGTATAGGAAAGATAACTCTTTTCTTCTTGTTTTCTGTTTCTTTTTTTTTTCTTATTAGCATTACATATCTGCACTTTCATGTTGTTGTCATTTTCTATTAATAGAAATTATCTCATTGCAAAATCATTGTGCAATTCTGTTTTGAGAGTGTAATTGTAAAGGATTTGATATAGAGCATGGAGTTTAAAGCTTTCGTAAAAATGAAAGGTATTTATTATTTTTTTCTTCTATTTTGTTGATAAATAAATAAGAGTCCCAAATTAGACATCAGCTCTTTTGACTCATCTGCTGAAGTGAATAAGGTACGGAAGCAACTATACTTTTTACCATCTTCTTTTTTCGGATTTTAACACTTCAGTTCCGAGGAAGGTCTAATAAAGGAGGAATCCGTCTGTTGCTTGCAAAAGTAGCCATCTAGTTCTTATTATTCTTATTATTATTCTTACCCCCAAACGTTCCAGACACTTTACAAAAAAGTACCGCAATATATGATAAAGTGGAAAATACCATGTGAAAGAGCATATAAAGATCTCAATTCAAATTTTTTTTCTTGTCCAAAAGTTCACATATGCCCCCGCTAGAGGTAATCAAAGGTCAAATCTTTAAACTCTCATTACTCCTAAAGTAACCGTACGATTTGAACAAAATTAGTTTTATATTGTTCTTTGGAAAATTTGCAAACTTTTATACGCTTACATGCTTGATGAAATATTTACAGTTTTCGTGCTATTTAGAGTTGAAAATGGAATTTTAAATTGGCACAGTGCCAATTTCCTTAGTTTTTGAGATTTTGAGTTGAAACTTGGATGGTTGGTTACTTATAGGTAGTCATTTAATGTTGACCTTGTTTCAAGGTCAAATTTTGATTCTCAAGGTCACAACAAACATTTGCCTATAGAACAAAGACGGTTTGACCTTGAGAGTTCAAACTTCATACATACAATTGTTGAGTCGAGCTCTTTCACCTTGACCTTGACCCAAGGTCAAATTCTCCTTCTCAAGGTCACAACAAACTTTTGCCTGTAAAACAAAGACTGTTTGACGCTGAGAGTTCAAACTTTACACAAATATTCCTTGCATCAAGCCCTCTCACCTTGACCTTGACCCAAGGTCATTTGTTCGATTTCAAGGTCACAACATACTTTGGTTGATAAAATACTAAACTTTGATCAGTTTAAGATCAATTTTGATGAGAATAACCTCCGACACTTATCTTTTATCTGTGACATTGGTTCAAGGTCAAATAATCATTCTCAGGTCATGACAAACATTTATTCCTGTAGAATTCAAATTTCTGGTCCTATACTATTTATTCTTCACACAAGTAGTCCTTCTTATTTGAACTTCACATAGTCCAAGAAAGATAACTCTTTCATTCTTTTAGTTGCATTACATGCTGTTGTCATTTTTTATTTATAGAAATTTTCTCATTGCCAAATCATTGTGCAATTCTGTTTTGAGATAGTAATTCTAAAGGATTTAAAATTGATAAATCATGGAGTCTAAAGCTTTCGTAAACATGGAAGGTATTTATTACCTTTTTCTTCTATTTTGTTGATAAATAAATAAGAGTCCCAAGTTAGACATAAATTTGCTGAAGTGAATAAGGTACTAAAGCAACTATTCTTTTTTTTCCATCTTCTTTATTCGGATTTTAACACTTCAGTTCCGAGGATTGTCTAATAAAGGAGGAATCCGTCTGTTGCTTGCAACAGTAGCCATCTAGTTGTTTCATATTTTTGTATACTTTTGTAAAATAGATTATACATGTAATCATTTGTAATATTGTGAACATATTTACAAGTTTATCAAGGTTCAGATCTACAATTTATATTATTTCACTTTTTGTATATAAATATACATATTCATAGTTTTTACTTGTATGATTTGATATTTTCATCATTATTTTGTTATGCAAGCCACTTCAATGCAATCTTGAGTTTGCTTTTTTGTATCGTTTGTTCAGCTTATTTCCCTTGTGCAGTGATCAGATTAGTGAAGTAAGCAATCACTTATTTCCAGTTTGTTCAGCTAAGTAAACAAACAAAAAAAAAAAAAAAGAAAGAAATACTGGACTTCACAAAAGTTAGCAATATTTTCATTGTGACATCGTAATAGAAAACGTCACAAAGCATCAAGACAGTACCATCAAATTTGACATAAAAATACAACAAATTGCCAAATGTCAAGATTTCTGAATTTTATGCATATTCAAACATGCAGGTTTAAAATTGTCACTACAGTTATATAGAGATGGACTATTCCAGAAGGATTTAAAAAATTCTGCAACCTGCCACATTAATTGATGTTAAATTGGTTGAAATATTCTTTAATTAAGTTATTACAATTATTAAGTTTGACAATTAGCAAAATTCAGGCATGGATTACTAAAAAGATTGGATCAAAAATTTATTGGAAGAGTTATGATCAAATCATTAAAAAGAAAAACCCGACTAGTACTAATAGTGTATTAGATTGTTCAGTGCACTAAAATATTTTATTATTTGTGATCAACTTGATACACACTCCTTTAAAAACTCAATATTTTCTGTTCATAGATAATTGCAAATTGAAAGCATACTATTACACCAAATTGTGTTCTTCTTGCCTACATCTGATGTATATAAGCTCAATCTCGTTTCCAGAATATCCACCTGCCTACTGATGTAAAATTCCACATCCTATTTTAATTCCTAATTATTGATATTCTTATCTCTTTTACACCGTGCTGTGTCTTTTCATTAAGCACGGATTTCATTCTTTTCACATTGTCACAATTTACTGCATTTCACCAGTTTATTATTTTATATCAGTTTTGAATTGTCTCAGTCTGTATCTGATCATTTTGCCACAGTGCTTTCAGGTAATCTCATTTGAGCATCTTGCCACACTTAAGTCACACTGCAAAAACATGTATGCTTTTGTTTTGTTTTGTTGTTTTTGATTTTGTATATATTTGATATATAGGGATTTCTTTGTCAGATCTCTGTACATATTTTGAACTGAAAGTAAAACTATTAAGTATGAAAATGAAATTACTTTGAAATTTGATATGAAAATTTTCTGAAAAGTTAAAACTATTTTGAAATTTGAAATTGAAAATGATATGAAAAATGAGACTACTCGACAAACATGAAATAGGAATTGGAAATTAATTTGATGATATATCATACTTGAGTAAAACATCTTCCTATTAAAAAAATTCTGAACACGCATACATAATATAATATTTCATGTATACAGTATGAGAATTGTCTGCAGTGCACAAATAAGGCAGAAATTATTAGTTTTTGGCAACAAAAAGTTTGCCTGAGGAAGTACAGTACAATCTCTCATATTAGGTTAATTTTCATAGAAGAATCTGTATTTTAAAAGTATGTACAAGTTTGTTGATCTAATATCAAGTGACAGAGATGATGGGTTATCACGACAAATCAGTGTCTGTTACGAGTGTTACAGTTGTAACAAATGATTATTATTTTTCAATACAATGATTACATTTCACTGAAAATGTCATAAATGTTGTTATTGTTTCATCTGCATATTCATTTGAACAAGATATATATTATATATCTACATAATTATATTGTACAAACATTGTTATGTGTGTTAATTTATATTCGAATAAATCTGTTGTCAAACTGACTACTTGTTATGTCAGACCAGGTACATGATGAACAATATTCATTCCTTTACGTGACAGCCATCTATGCAGTGAACGCCAATAGGGAGAGTGAGATGAGGTACCCAGGGAGAGTGAGATAAGATGCCCAGGGAGAATGAGATAAGGTGCCCAGGGAGAGTGAGATAAGGTGCCCAGGGAGAGTGTGATGATGTGCCCAGGAAGAGTGAGATGAGGTGCCCTGGGAGAGAGATGAGGTGCCCATAGAGAGTATGATGATGTGTCCAGGGAGAGTGAGATAAGGTGCCCAGGGAGAGTGAGATAAGATGCCCAGGGAGAGTGAGATGAGGTGCCCTGGGAGAGAGATGAGGTGCCCATAGAGAGTATGATGATGTGCCCAGGGAGAGTGAGATGAGGTGCCCAGGGAGAGTGAGATGAGGTGCCCAGGGAAAAAGAGATGATGTGTCCAGGGAGAGTAAGATGAGGTGCCCAGGGAGAGTGAGATGAAGTGCCCAGGGAGAGTGAGATGAGGTGCCATTACAGAGTAAGATGAGGTGTCCAGGGAGAGTGAGATGAGGTGTCTAGGGAGGATGAGATGAGGTGCCCAGGGAGAGTAAGATGATGTGCCCAGGGAGTGAGATGAGGTACCTAGGGAGAGTGATATGAGAAGGTCAGGTAGAGTTAGATGAGGTGCCTAGGGAGAGTGAAATAAGGTGCCCAGAGAGAGTGAGATGAGGTGGAGAGTGAGATGAGGTGCCAAGGGAGATTGAGATGAGGTACCCAGGGAGAGTGAGATGATGTGCCTAAGGAGAGTGAGATGAAGTACCCAGGGAGATAGATGAGGTTGCCCAGAGATAGCGAAATGATGTGCCAAGAGAGAGTGAGATGAGGTACCCAGGGAAAGTGAAATGAGGTGCCAAGGGAAAGTGAGATGAGGTGCCCAGGGAGAGTCAGATGATGTACCCAAGGAGAGTAAGATGAGGTTCCAGGGATAGTGAAATGATGTGCCCTGGCAGAGTAAGATAAGGTACCCAGGGAGAGTGAGATGATGTGCCCAGAGAGATTAAAATATGGTGCCCAGGGAGAGTGAGATGAGGTACCCAGGTAGAATGAGATGATGTGCTCAGGGAGAGTGAGATGAGGTGCCAAGAGAGAATGAAATGATGTACCCAGGTAGAGTAAGTATCTCCTGCTTGCTAGCAACACAACATCATGCTCACAGTGGATTATATCAATTTAGGATCTTCCAAATATCCCAGGGAGAGTGAGATGAGGTACCCAGGGAGAGTGAGATGAGGTGACCAGGGAGAGTGAGATGAAGTACCCAGGGAGTGAGATGAGGTACACAGGTAGAGTGAGATGAGGTGCCAAGGGAGATTGAGATGAAGTGCCCTGGGAGAGAGATGAGGTGCCCATAGAGAGTATGATGATGTGTCCAGGGAGAGTGAGATAAGGTGCCCAGGGAGAGTGAGATAAGATGCCCAGGGATAGTGAGATGAGGTGCCCTGGGAGAGAGATGAGGTGCCCATAGAGAGTATGATGATGTGCCCAGGGAGAGTGAGATGAGGTGCCCAGGGAGAGTGAGATGAGGTGCCCAGGGAAAAAGAGATGATGTGTCCAGGGAGAGTAAGATGAGGTGCCCAGGGAGAGTGAGATGAAGTGCCCAGGGAGAGTGAGATGAGGTGCCATTACAGAGTAAGATGAGGTGTCCAGGGAGAGTGAGATGAGGTGTCTAGGGAGGATGAGATGAGGTGCCCAGGGAGAGTAAGATGATGTGCCCAGGGAGTGAGATGAGGTACCTAGGGAGAGTGATATGAGAAGGTCAGGTAGAGTTAGATGAGGTGCCTAGGGAGAGTGAAATAAGGTGCCCAGAGAGAGTGAGATGAGGTGGAGAGTGAGATGAGGTGCCAAGGGAGATTGAGATGAGGTACCCAGGGAGAGTGAGATGATGTGCCTAAGGAGAGTGAGATGAAGTACCCAGGGAGATAGATGAGGTTGCCCAGAGATAGCGAAATGATGTGCCAAGAGAGAGTGAGATGAGGTACCCAGGGAAAGTGAAATGAGGTGCCAAGGGAAAGTGAGATGAGGTGCCCAGGGAGAGTCAGATGATGTACCCAAGGAGAGTAAGATGAGGTTCCAGGGATAGTGAAATGATGTGCCCTGGCAGAGTAAGATAAGGTACCCAGGGAGAGTGAGATGATGTGCCCAGAGAGATTAAAATATGGTGCCCAGGGAGAGTGAGATGAGGTACCCAGGTAGAATGAGATGATGTGCTCAGGGAGAGTGAGATGAGGTGCCAAGAGAGAATGAAATGATGTACCCAGGTAGAGTAAGTATCTCCTGCTTGCTAGCAACACAACATCATTATGCTCACAGTGGATTATATCAATTTAGGATCTTCCAAATATCCCAGGGAGAGTGAGATGAGGTACCCAGGGAGAGTGAGATGAGGTGACCAGGGAGAGTGAGATGAAGTACCCAGGGAGTGAGATGAGGTACACAGGTAGAGTGAGATGAGGTGCCAAGGGAGATTGAGATGAAGTGCTCAGGGAGAGTGAGATGATGTGCCCAGGGATAGTGAGATGCTGTGGCCAGAGAGGGTGAGATGAGGTGCCCAGGGAGAGTGAGATGAGGTACCTAGGGAAAGTGAGATGAGGTACACAGAAAGAGTGAGAAGATGTGCCCAAGGAGAGTAAGATGATGTGCCCAGGGAGAGTGAGATGATGTGCCCAGGGAGAGTAAGATGAGGTTCTCGGGGACAGTGAGATGATGTGCCCAGGCAGAGTAAGATAAGGTACCCAGGGTGAGTGAGATGTTGTTCCCAGGGAGAGTGAGATGAGGTACCCAGGGAGAATGAGATGATGTGCTCAGGGAGAGTGAGGTGAGGTACCTAGGGAAAGTGAGATGAGGTCCCCAGGGAGAATGAGATGATGTGCCCAGGGAGAGTGAGATGAGGTACCCAGGGAGAATGAGATGATGTGCTCAGGGAGAGTGAGATGAGGTACCCAGGGAGAATGAGATGATGTGCTCAGGGAGAGTGAGATGAGGTACCCAGAGAGAATGAGATGATGTGCCCGTTGAGAGTAAGTATCTCCTGCTTGTTAGCAACATAACATCATTATACTCACAGTGGATTATGTCAATTTAGAATCTTCCAAATAAAGGACATTTCATATTCGTTATTTCACAGTTCACGATGAATTGTCAAAAGAAATGATAGCGTCCCATTTCTGTCGCAAGAAAGAAAACTTCTAGAAAAAATACCTAATACAGTGTGCTAGACATGCATGTTTCAGATATTCAATCCTCAATACTGGTACTTGGTCAAAATAATAATATTAGTATAGACAAGATATTTCAATGACATCCACAGTTCATTTTTCGAATGTTAAGCAGTACTGGTGCTTTTCTTAGAGTAGGAATTTCCACTTTTATCTATGGTCTATTCAAAACGCATAATTAAATAAAATGCATATTCTCTTGTACCTAGACTCTGGTGAACAAGGCCAATTATTTACTTTTAGTCTCGTATACCTAGAATCGAATGAACAAGGCCATTGATTTACTCTTAATCTCTTATACTTAGAATCGGGCGAACAAGGTCAATGATTTACTCTTTGTCTCTGATACCTAGAATCGGATGAACAAGGCTAATTATTTTAGTCTCGAGTACCTAGAAACGGATGAGAAAGACGAATGTTTCACTTTTAGTTTCTTGTACATAGAATCGGATGAACAAGTCCAATGATTTACTCTTAGTCTCTTATAACTAGAGTAGGATGAGCAAGGTCAATGCTTTACTTTTAGTCTCTTGTACCTAGAAGATGAACAAGGCTAATGATTTCTTTTAGTCTCTTGTACCTAGAAATGGATGAACAAGGCCAATGATTTACTTTTAGTCTCTTATATCTAGAGTCGGATATACAGGGCCATTGCTTTTCTTTTAGTCTCTTATACATAGAATCGGATGAACAAGGCCAATAATTTTACTTTAAGTCTCTTGTACCTAGAATCGGATAAACAAGGCCAATGATTTAATTTTAGTCTCTTGTACCTAAAATCGGATGAACAAGGCCAATCATTTACTCTTAGTCTTTTATACATAGACTCGGTTGAACAAGGCCAAGGTACTTTAAGTCTCTTGTACCTAGAATCGGATAAACAAGGCCAATGATTTACTTTTAGTCTCTTATACCTAGAATCGAATGAACAAGGCTATTGATTTACTCTTAGTCTCTTATACGTAGAATCGGGCGAACAAGGTCAAAGATTCACTCAAGTCTCTTATGCCTAGAATCGGATGAACAGGGCCAATGATTTCCTTTTAGTCTCTTGTATATAGAATCGGATGGACAAGGCCATTGATTTACTCGTAGTCTCTTATACCTAGAACAGGATGAACAAGGTTAATAATTTATTCTTTAGTCTCTTGTACCTAAATCGGATGAACAAGGCCATTGAGATACTTTTATTCTCTAGCACCTAGAATCGGATGAACAAGGCCAATGATTTACTCTTAGTCTCTTGTACCTAGAATCGGATAAACAAGACCAATGATTTACTTTTAGTCTTTTATACCTAGAGTCGGATATACGAGGCCATCGCTTTACTTTTAGTCTCTTATACCTAGAATCGGATGAACAAGGCCATTGATTTACTTTTAGTCTCTTAACTTAGAATCGGATGAACAAGGCCAATGATTTACTTTTATCTCCTATACCTAGACTCTGTTGGACAAGGCCAATGATATACTCTAAGCCTCTCATGCCTTGAATCGAATGAACAAGGCCAATGATTTACTTTTAGTCTCTTATATCTAGAATCGGATGAACAGTACCAATGATTTACTCCTAGTCTCTTATACCTAAAGTCGGATGAATAAGGCCAATGATTTACTTTTAGTCTCTTGTACCTAGAATCGGATGGACAAGGCCAATGATTTACTCATAGTCTTTTATACCTAGAATAGGATGACAGGTTTAATGATTTACTCTTTAGTCTCTTGTACCTAGAATCGGACGAACAAGGCCATTGAGATACTTTTATTCTCTAGCACCTAGAATCGGATGAACAGGGCCAATGATTTACTCTTAGTCTCTTATATCTAGAATCGGATGAACAGTACCAATGATTTACTCCTAGTCTCTTATACCTAAAGTCGGATGAATAAGGCCAATGATTTACTTTTAGTCTCTTGTACCTAGAATCGGATGGACAAGGCCAATGATTTACTCATAGTCTCTTATACCTAGAATAGGATGAACAAGGTTAATGATTTACTCTTTAGTCTCTTGTACCTAGAATCGGATCAACAAGACCATTGAGATACTTTTATTCTCTAGCACCTAGAATCGGATGAACAGGGCCAATGATTTACTCTTAGTCTTTTATATCTAGAATCGGATGAACAGTACCAATGATTTACTCCTAGTCTCTTATACCTAGAGTCGGATGAATAAGGCCAATGATTTACTTTTAGTCTCTTGTACCTAGAATCGGATGGACAAGGCCAATGATTTACTCGTAGTCTCTTATACCTAGAATCGGATGAACAAGGCCAATGATTTACTCTTAGTCTCTTGTACCTAGAATCGGATGAACAAGGCCAATGTTTTGCTTTTAGTCTCTCATACATAGACTTCGTTGAACAAGGCAATGATTTAATCTTGTCTCTTGGTACTTAGACTCGAATGAAGAAAGCCAATGATTTACTGTATTCTCTTGGTGAACAAGACCAATATTTCACTCTTAATATATTTTACCAATACTCATGTGAACATGGCCAATGAAATTATCCCAGTATTTTGACCTAGGCTCGGATGAACAAGGTCAATGATTTACGCTTTTCTCTTGTACTTATAATCGGTTGAACAAGGCCAATGATTTACACTTGATCTTTTGTACCAAAACTAAGGTGAACAAGGTCAATGATTTATTCCTAGTCTCTTGTATCCAAACTCGGGTGAACAATGACAATGGCTAACTATAGACTCTTGATGCTCGAATGAACAGGCAAATGACTTACTCTACTTGAATGAACAGGCAAATGACTTAGTCTCGTGTTGAACAAGAAGGGAGGGAATATCCAACCAGACCCGACTGCAGGACCAACAGCAAAACCCCCGATGCGAAAACACAAAGGCGAGCACAAAAAAGTGACACTCGACATAGAAACATCAAACACAAAATACTACACATAAATCAACGACACCAACTGGTAAACGGTGCCGACTTAGGACGGCCATTTGCTACACAAACAGCAAATGGTGTTGTTATCCGGATTACCTGCGCATACCTCCCCCACCTTTTATGGTTACCAAAAGGTCTCGAAGAACGCACTATTGTAGTGTAAAACAACCACCTTAATGTAAAATGACCACACAAACAAGACAGCAAAACGCAGGGGCCCAAGCAACACAGATGAATTTGTAAATGGATATAAAAAAGCCTTGGACGTACGTAATACACTCCGTGCTCTACCGGCTGTAGCGAGCTCGTGCATGTTATCACCCGAGGATTCCGACTGACATTCAGAGAGAACAGGTGGTCGGGGCCGTGCATGTCCTCTCAAAAGTGGTTTGGACAGGGCCGTCATGGAGTTCTTTAGAGTCAGTCACAGTGCAAGTCGTAAGAATGCGCTGTTACAAGACTGTAGATTGGTCAAGTACAAAGCCTAGTGTCCGTCTGGTGGTATTTGGATCCTATCCTCGGTATAAAAGGCGCTAGATGATTCTGACGCATTTTCGATGGTTATGCTGTCCTACGACACTAATGGTCACATGAACACCTCACTCTATGACAAACGTGACAACTTCAATTTCAACATCACAAACTTTCCTTTTCTGAGTAACAACATCCCTTCATCGGCTGCTTATGACGTGTTCATATCTCAGTTGATACACTATGCCAGAGCAAGTACAAAATATACAGATTTTGTTCTGAGAGCTAGGCGTCTTTCAGATAAGGTTCTCAGTGACCGACTGACATCGTCACTGAAGTTCTACGGTCGATATTGGGAATTCGTCATACACTATGGTGTCCCACCCTCCAGAATGGTGGCTGATATTCTTAGACCACTTATACCATCCAACCACCGAATATACTTGTATCTTCCGAAATGGAAGTAACCGGGTGTGACAATTCTACCGAATTGAAGCGACGGGTGTTGAATACAAGCAAGAGATGCTGACTCTTCCTGGGCACCTCGTCTCACTCCCATATTGGGAGTTCGCTTCTTTTCATATGATGGAGGTTTTTCTTTGTTTGCTCTGGTCCCTGTTTTATCCTGATTTTGTATGCCTTTTCTGAATTATTGATTTTGTACTGTGTATTGGGATATGGTCATTATCCATTTTTGTCATGCTGTCTACCTTTGATAACAAGGCGAACGATTAACTCTAGTCTCTTGGTAGCTAGCCTCGGAGGAATAAAGCCAATTATTTAGGATCACTGATGAGGGTTAAGTACCCGAAACGTGCATGTCTGGTCCACGTTGCCAATTTATCTGTTCTTAAATTATGCTATTCAATTTGAAGACGTTTACATTTATACCACTTGGTGAGTGTCACTGCTGGTGGACCAGGAGTCCCCGAGGGCAAATGTAGCCAGAGTTCGATCAATTTCGGTTGATCGTTTCTTTAACGCATTCTAAACTTCTGTTATCAAAATTTCTTGAAATTTCTAAAAAGTGGGTCCTGTAGCATCATATCCCACCCATCCTGCTACGTCTTTAGGTACACTTTTTCGACATAGTAACTTTCATACTTTTTTTTGGCATATTACATTGTTTAGATTTGGGATCACTGATGAGGGTTAAGTACCCGAAACGTGCATGTCTGGTCCACGTTGCCAATTTATCTATTCTTAAATGATGCTATTCAATTTTCTTATAAATAACTTATGTGAACCTGTTTATTTGCAAGACATATCATTGTTTCTGTTCATGTATGCGGATGATACAGTTTTATTATCTGAGAGCCGTGATGGTCTGCAAAAAATACTAAATCAACTGAAAATTTATTCTGGTAATTGGGATATTTCTGTAAATATTGAAAAAACTAAGATTGTTGTTTTTAGAAATGCAGGTAGATTGAGTAGAGATGACAAGTGGTTTTATGAAGGTTCTGAAATTGAAGTTGTTTCATCTTTTAATTATTTAGGTGTAACTTTAAATTTTAATGGTAAATTCAATAAAACTCAAAATGTTATTGCTATGCAGGGTAGAAAATGTATTTTTAGTATTTTGAGAACTTGTAATGAAAATTGTTTAAATATTGAAAGCAAACTTAACGTTTTTGATTCATATGTAGCATGTGTTCTTAATTATGGTCGTGAAATATGGGGGTTTAATCAGGGTAAAGATGTTGAAAAGGTACATGTTAATTTTTGTAAAAGAATTTTAAAGGTAAAAAATAGTACACCAAACTACATGGTTTACTCTGAACTTGGTAGACTACCATTACATATCATTCGTAAAGTAAGAATTGTTAAATATTGGTTGAAGATTTTGGCAAGTGAAAATTGTATTTTGAATTCCCTACTTCATGAAATGTCTTTGAATCCATTTTCTAATAGTTGGTTGGCAAGTGTTCAAAATATTTTATGTTCAACTGGTTTTGGTGATGTTTGGGTAGACAAATATGTCCAGAATGTAAACTCTTTTTAGCCTCTTTAAAACAGAGACTTATTGATATTTTTCTACAAGAAGAGATGCATTTTTCCTAGTTTCTCCAAAATGCTTCTTATTCAGATATTTGACTGACACATTCACATTGCAGTATTACCTTCGAAAATCTATTCCTGAAAATTTGATATGTTTCCTGTCTAAATTTAGATTATCATCTCATACATTATCTATTGAGCAGGGTCGTTATAGAAGAATTGAAAGACAGAACCGTGTTTGTTCACTTTGTAATTTAGTTGAGGATGAGTATAATTTTATTTTAGTTTGTCCTTTGTATAATGATTTAAGAAGACAATATATTAAGCCTTACTATTCAATTCGCCCCTCTATGTTCGAACTAGTTCAATTATTTTCCATACAAAACAGAAAACAATTATGTAATTTAGCTAAATATTTGAAATGTGCTTGTGAGCTCAGATCCACCGTGTTGTAATTTCTTTGTTTTTTCCATCTACATACATGTCTTTCCTCCTATTGTTCGATCACTCTATATTATTATTACTATTGTGAATTTATATATATGTCTCATGCATATAAACTTAGTGGTTTTTTGCTAATAAACTATACTATACAATTTGAAGACATTTACAATTAACTCTTAGTCTTTTGTACCTAGACTCGGGTGAACAAGGTCAATGATTACTTAAGTCTCTTGATTCCAGACTCAGGTGAACAAGGCCGATGATTTAGTCTCTTGTACCTAGACTCGGATGAACAAAGCTAATGATATACTCCTAGTCTCTTGGTACTTTAAAAACTCGGATGAACAAAGCCAATTGTTTAATCTAGTCTCAAGAACCTATATTCGGGTGAACAATGTCAATAATTTACTCTATTCTCATGTTACTTAGACTCGGATGAATCATTAGTCTTTCTAGTCTGTTGAGTGTTACCCTAGCTTAGTCAAGTCCCGATTGCATCTCCTCATTACTTGCTATCGTTTAATGCTACAAAAAGTACATATACTGTCGATGCTTAAAAGATGACCTCTGGAACTAGAAGTGGGAAGGTCACTTTTCTCATTTTGCCATATAAAAGCTTGATATACACTGCCATCCATAAATAACTATACAAACAAGGATATCATTCTAAATTCTTTATACATGTAAATGTATCCTACTTTTTCCATTCTGAACTTGAAAGAGTAATAATAATTGGCTTCACATAAATTTATATTATGAATTGTCATAACATAAATGTAAAAAAAATATTTTTTCATCAGCACAATTTTTTTTCAAAAATTGTCATTTCTATATAAAAAAGAATAAAAATTCAAAAAATGCAAATATTTTGGTCAAGTTTGTTACAAATGATTTCTATAAGGTTCATCTTCAGAGTTATACAGCAATAGATTCGAAATTGTTCAGTTTCTGACAGCAACATGAACAGAAATGGTGTATACTAATTTATGGATGGCAGTGTATGGTAAGGCGAGATACATTGGTACACGTTAGCCTTTGTTTTGATCATTTTGTTAAGATCATTTATCCAACAACAAAAAATAATAATAACAATTGTGCCTGTTATGAAATGGTACTGATAAAGCTCTTCATCAAGACGTCACTGTAAAGTTCGCATTTCGTAAAACAACGAAGAATAGACCTGCCATGTTATGTGACAGTGACTTACAGTGTGTTTATCACAGATTCGAGAGTAAGCATAGTAAATGAAATGTACAATTTTTGTTATACATATAATGATGCGAACATCAGTTAGATTGTTTTGTTGAACATCTTTTCCGGTAAATAGACAAACTATCTATTGATTATATGAATGAAGATGTTCTATTTAAGAGAATATTTATAGAGTTTAGGTGAAAACTCAGCATCTCGCAAAGTGGCCGTCCGGGTATGTAAACTTGTATCATCTTTTAAATAATATATTAGCCTAAGCCTCAAGCGAGCTTATTGGCATAACTAATGTTTCCGTCGTCATTCGTCCGTCCGTCCGTCGTTACTCTGTAAACTTTGTATTTTCATCTTCTCCGAAAAAAAAAAAGAACACTTAAGTGAAAGAATTTGCTGAAAAATATTTTTGGACTCTATTTTTTTAAGAATGCAAAAAAGGAAGGGGGATGTCATTTTAAATGTTTTTAACGTCTTCCTTGAAATTGCTCATTTACTTCTCATCATATTCATTGTAAGAAATGAAACTATGAAAAAAATTGTTTCAAAATCTCATCTTTTGGATTTTTAATACTATTTTTCTAAAGAATTGTAAATAGGTATGTTTTCTGTGCACAAGGACCCAAGGGTTGTGGGTTCAAATCCCGGCGGGACCAAATGTTTTTCTTTCTTTTGTTTTTCATTGTTTTTCAATTTTCTAAGCTTTTCTTATTCGTTTTAAATTATCTGAATAATTCAATTTCCTATCTGATAAATTTACCTGTGTTTTCCAATTTCGGATTTTTATTCAAGTAAGCCAAAATGGGGGTGGGGGTGGGGGTTAAATATTCTGCATCATTTCTAGAAGTGATACTCCGATTTTTTTATTTTATCAAGGGCCTCTTGTTCAAAATGTACAAATTCAAATAATAGATTATATAATGTTTCTCTCATGATCTCTTTCAAAGGACACTTATTGTTTGTTGCATAAGGCTTAGCTTATACCGGCAAGGTAAGATTTTAAAAAGTGTTCTCAGGTGAGCGATGTGGCCCCTTGGCCTCTTGTTTTGGTTTCATTTAATCGTAAGATATTTAATATGTTTTAACGCTCAAAATGAACAAGAACATATCATGACAATCATCAATACGTTGGACAAAAGTGAACACCCGAAGAATCAGGTGCCCGGGGAAAGTAAGTACCTCCTTCTTGCTAGTACCGGTATCACCCGTCAGTATATGCTCAATGGAAGATGTCAGTCAAGGAACTTCAAAATATGGGATATGTCAAATTCGGTATTTTTCTCACTGTTCTCGAGGAAAAAATAAGAAAACCTACCTCTTCTGACAAAGATGGAGGATATTTTCAACAACGCCCTGTCGCAGCATTCAGGACAAATATTGCTACATACTGTGACCAGACATGCATGTCCTGATCAGTGCTACGCCAAGTGAAAATAATACAGTTACTTTTATCTTGACTCAGTTGATGATGGGTTTACTGTAAGTCACTTCTATTTAGGCTCAACTGAACATAGATCACTTGTATCTTGACTACGCTTAACAATGGTTTACTAACATGTACTTGCGCTAGCAGAATGGATCACTTGTAAATCTATGTTTTTCCCCTTTGTCCATCTTATGAAGAGCTTAGTTTAATCTGCTGTACCTAAACTAGAGTGAAAACGGTCAATGGTGACGCCAAGTCTATTATACCTAGACTCGGGTAAAAAGTATTTAACACGGCCAATAATTTATTCTTAATCTCTATCATTTACTCTTAGTCTGTGTACCTGGACTCGAGTGAACAAAACTAATTCTGCTGTACCCGGACTCCGGTGAACAAAGCCAATTATTTACTATCAGTATTTTAAATCAAGACTCTGGTAAACAAGACCAAGACCAATATTATTAAGTCTAAGTCTGATGTACATGGACTTTGGTGATATCATCATGACAAATGATTAACGCTTTGTCTGTCCTACATGGACTTCGATGAACATTAAGCCTAAGATTTCTTACAAGTCTTTTGTATGTATACTCTGATCAATAAGACCAATGGCCTCGATGAATAAAGCCCAAGATTCACTCTCACTCAAGTTTCTTGTTCATTGGTTCAGCTGATTATTTATCATATGTCGAATGTACCGTAGCTCTTTCAAGTCCGCATTGCAGTTTACTAACTATCGTTTAATGCTACACAAGAGTACTTTAGACGCTTAATTAACGATGCTTAAAGATGTAGATCATGATAATTTACAATAAACCAGTAATTTTCGACATTTTTTCACCAACTGAACGAGCTATGATTTACGACGATTATGAAAAAAACATGGACGAAATTAGAATATAGTTTAAGATGTTACACGTCATGAATTAAAATCTGCGACAAGCAAAAACAAAAATCAAAGTGAGCAGGGTTAAATGTCAAACCAAAAACAGTTCAAAGTAATACAGAGCCCATTTTTCGTTCATAAGGCGTATATATAATCACTGAACTTCCCAAAACTGAAAAAAGAAATTTAAACACATCTAAGTAATTCTTAATGGGCCTTAATGATGCGCAGATCGTGATCAAAGGTACATTGAAATTCACCATGGCAAATGTTAAAGCAGATAAAATCGGAATTTGTTTATCACTGATTCCTTTAAGTGATGTTTTTCGTAATTCTAAATGTATCCAATCATTTTTGATAGTCCTTTTCGTTCCAACTACTTTAATTTCAATTAAATGAAGTTGGGACAATTGTAATGCATGTTTACATCCTTATTCACACAAATGCTACTTACTATCATTTCCATATACTTTAGGAAAAATGGTGAAAGACAGCAAGAGTGCGCCAATTAATTTTTTTGTTAATGTTCTTTCTTTTTCAGTGCTGTGCGTCTGTCTATCGTAAATAAAATACTGCAGAATTTCATCGGACCATTTAAGGAGCAGGTACTCAAGGTCCTCCGACAAGTCTATATTTTTCTATCCATCTGTCCTATGACATAATTGAAATATTTAAACATTAAATCTGCATTATGAGCAGATTTAAATGTTTTAATATTTCAAATATGTCATAAACGCATGTCATATACTGACTTTTCCACAAACGCGAGAACCTGAAACACTGAACCTTATTTTTACCGAGGATTAATCTGTGAATGAAAGTCAAACACAAAACCCGAAATCAAAATCTAAAAATCACCATCAAAAAGCTTACAAATTCTTGAAAAAAATATAAAACATAACTTTCTCACGAGAAAAGAAAAATAGGACTAACAGACGGAGACATTAACACAGATCCATAGAAACATGAAATACAACTTGATCTAATAAACTATCTCCAGGATCCAGTGCAAGAACGGAAAGTAATGTAGGTGGCGCTGTTAAAATGTGCCATGCTAATTTTCGGTAGTAAAGTTTAAACATACTCAACCATCACAGGAATCATGTTTCATATGTGATCCAAGTTTAAGTATCTAAGTTAGTAGAAACAAAAAGGAAGTTTATACAAAGCTTATTTTAATTTCTCTCGCTGCAATTTTAAAACAAGGGGGGGGGGAGGGGTCGCACAGAATTTAGAATATGAAAAACACCAAAAAACATTGTAAGTCGCGCAACCTTGATAAAAATCAATGAAGAAATTAGATGAACAAAATTATTTAAAAAGAAATGCCTTTTCATTTATCCAAAAGCCTACAAAACATTCAAATTCCTTGTGGAATCTGCTATTAAAAATAGAACCATGAAGACCATCACACCGGCAACGAGTAAGAAACATAGAAAATATATTTTACAATCAACTGACAACTGAAACATTATGTAACGAAGCAAATGTAAATCCCCAATGGCCTTTCTACCAAATTTGCTTATTCGAGCCAGTTATTGAACACAAACATGGCGAAAGTATCTTGATAACTGCGTAGAATTTCAGCAAACATTACATGAAGCAATTACTAAAGGTATCCTACAAATTGTGTTATTGGGTAGGACGGCTGCCAGATTTCTGGTTGTCACCTTTCGACTTCTTTGTAAAATGTTACAAATTCAAAATGCTCTTCTTAATATACCATTTGATCTGTCCGTAAAAGAGAACGGGATTTTAGTGATCTTGTGGCTTCAAATTTAGAAGAAATCAAGATCTTCTAAAACGATCATATACACATCACCTGTATTTGCACAAGTCTAAATGGACTTTTTGTGAAATATGAAAGCATTTTTCATTTTGTCTGAAATCTTTAAAAAGTAATTTACACACTTTTACAAGATCAAGAAATGCGATAAACAGAAAAGTTGCCGGTGGCCTATAATTTGAAGATTTTAGCGAAAAATTTAGATAATCAAGAAGTGTTATTCAAATGTTATCATTTCGCTCTACCTTGTACCCAGACCGACCACCAAATCTTCATTTGCCGCTGAGAACAATCCCCTGCTAAAATTTTGTAAAATGATTCATAATTTTGATATAGTTTTTATCATTGAAATTGACTCATCTGATAAATGAATGTCCGAGAAATAAAATAGGGCAATTACAGTCCCAAATTCGGTGACTCAAAATAAATCATGGACCCTGAATCGTCCCCCACCATCTATCACCAGACCTCTGTGGTTACCCGTGTGTCATTACTATGACTACAGATGATGGGAATGGTCCACGGTCGGTGGTCCAGAGCGCCAAACAGTACATGGGGATCCCCACTTCTTATAATAGTATGTCCGAATAAGGCAATGAATAGACTTTAACAAGATGAAAGGTTGGCTTGACGGCTAACTAATGACCTCTTTAGGTCTGCCATGTATAAAAGGTCCCGAGTTGTCACCTGCCTCCCAGCTTTTTGTTTTATTTTATTTATCGAGAAAAACAACGTATGATTTCATAAGGTAAGGCCTAATATGTTTTTTTCTCATAGAATTTGAAAACAAAATGATAGAAAATACACATACTCGAACCAAGTAATTTTCTTGTCGTTTCTGACAGAATTTTCTAAGGAGATATAGATATGTGTATAAACTGGCCTTTTGTAAAATGTAATTTGATTCTTATTTTACTATATCTATTCATGTTCTTTTATTATAATTATTTTCATTTTCATAAGATTTATTCTATATTTTTTTCATGATAATATTGTATTTGTGAAGAAGATTCATACATGTATGCATTGATTGGAATTTACTGTTCTATTTTAAGCATTTTATAGTAATGATGTAAATACTTTTGATTAAATTTTGAATTTCTAGATAAGCGCCTCAGGGAAATGGAGAAAAATCTATCAAATTGCTTAATTTCCTTTCTTTGGATTGAAAGTAGCGATGTGTCGAGGAAATGAATAAATGATGTAAAAGTAAATGTAAAAAATATATAAAATATGAAAAAGATGAAAACAGAGAAAAACTATAAAAAGTGAAATTAAAAAAAAAAAAGATAAATAAAAAGAATGAACGAAAAATTAAATACGAAATGTGCGATATTCTTATGTAATATGTTTTGTTTGATCATTTCGAGGCAGACACTTCTTAGATTAGTGCGTCTTCATTTGATGTGACTGGTGTTTTATGCATAAATGACCCCAACATACTGTTTAATGCTGTAAATGTAAACAACCTCAGCCTCAAGAAATATATAGCTGACCTTCTGTCATTGACAAGCATCACCTATGTTTATCAGTCACACAGGATGATCAAGTGCAACGTGAAGAATATGTTTGTTTGTTTTTTACGCATTTTAAAATGTAACATATATAAAGTGATGAACACTATAAAAAGCTTAGTATATATTTTTCAGATTCGTAGAAGTTTCTACATAAACAACTACATTTAATATGATGACCGTGATTCAGATGGTTCCATTTTTGTTGGGAGTGTTCGTATGGCCTGCGATGGCTGGTTTCCCCTTCCTGTCTACAAAAGAGGAGTGTTCGTCCATGAAACCTTCTTCCTTGGAAACACGACCTAATTACGACAGTATCTACAACAGACCCTTCCACATTGAAGTCAGTGATACTATCTATGGTCTAATGCATCATGTCAAAGGTACGGCCATTTGCAACAAAATCTTTGATAATTGACATTGTTCGCAATCGAAGATATTCTTATACTCATTCCTGTTCAATGTGTGACTTTTTATATCAACAGTAACTGTATCTAAAAGAGGAAACAAACCTATCATGGGAATATTCATACAGGCCAGACTTACTGAATGCGCAGACTCAACCGGAAGTAGGCCATATGGGGAATTCAGATTCCTTGACGGCGATCAAAAACTAGAATTTGTCAACTGTGACGGAGGATTAAAAGTAAGAATTGACATTGCTTTAAACGAATGCCTCTGTAATATATCCCTTATTTTGGCGAATTCGCTTTTTGCATATAGAAAATAAGAGTACCCCGTTTCTATAGAATATTTTGAAAAGAAACAAATTTTTATATATCTGTATAGCTTAAATTTGCAGTATGCAATGTTAACGAAAAAAAAAAAAAAACAAAAACAAAAACAAAAACAAAACAAAAAAAAAAAAAAAAAACAAAAAAAAAAACAAAAAAAAAAAAAAACAAAAAAAAAAAAAAACGTAGAAATCTAAAATATGTACAAAACTGTAGCTTTGTCTAATACCATCAACTTTCTTATTTGAATTTTTCGAATACTATGCCGGATTAAGCATGTTGTTTTCGGTTTCTTTTTTAAGACTGCAGACTAATGCTGGATAAGTTATTTGTCCAGTTACGACCAATTTCTATGTTTATATCTTAGTTCAATTTCACACAGAACTGAAAATCTACCTGAAATTTAAGGAACATAGTCACAAATTCCGTATATTGGATCATGTTTCCAACAAAAATATGTTTATATTCTAATTCTCGAGGAGAAAGGGAATTTGGTCTTGTCTTCATATCCCTAATACTAACTAGTATTCTGTAGAAAAATTGTGTCCAACATCACATCGATATAAACGAAGGAAACAGGTGAATACCTAACAATTCATGATGAAAAATAAATATTTATATTATAAAAATCAAAGTGTATGTTCTAAAGTAATAATAGTCAATTATATGCGCATTTGAACAAATAATGTCTCATCAATGATGTCAGAGGCCAAAATAGACCTAAACTATACGTCAGAGAGCCAGGACAGAGCTGTGCCTTTAGGGAGATACCCCTTAGTTTAAGAATAACTCAAAGACGATCGAAGCCTTGTACTTAAAAGCTATAAGGCACGGTCCATTTGATATTCGGGGGGGGGGGGGGGGCCTTGGGTTTTTTGTCGGAGCAAGATTATTTTTTTCGCCCCAGACCGGAGCAAAATTATTTTTTTCTTGCAAAGTTGGAGCAAGAAATTTTTTTCAAACATTAGTGATTGATGCAAAATATACTAAGAAGGTTTATGTTTTATCAATAGAAATTCTTCATGTTTACTAAAAACTCTAAAATATTACTTTATTCTTATGCAAAAATTTAATTCGCTTATAAACAGAGAGATAAAAGAATTTTATATACAATTTTATAATATAATCCTAAGTAAACAAAATCTATATAAGGTACAATTAAGAGGGCTGAGGGGAGGGTCTTCTAGAGAAATTTTCAAGTCAAGAACTGTAAATTGGTGAAAAACTTGAGATCTTCTTCAAAGCTCATATATAAAATTAGACTCAGTGGTGATATGCATCTATAAATACATTATTTTGATGATATTTATTAATAAGCCTTTAAGGTAGCTTTTTTTTTTATAATACTTTCATTCATATATATTTTCAAAAATATAGTATTCCATTAAAGGAATCATGTTTTGATAAAAAAGCAATGGTGAGCGAAGCGAGCCAAAATTTGTTTGGAATATAAATTGAAAACTGCGGCGAGCGAAGCGAGCTGGAAAATTTTCAGGAATTTTAAGCAAAATTTTCTGCTAATTCATCAAATTCAGATTACATGTAAGAGCAAGATTTTTTTTTCTGACTAATCATAAGCAAAATTTTTTTTTCATCAAAATTAAAATTTCATATAAATACATTATTTTGATGATATTTATTAATAAGCCTTTAAGGTAGCTTTTTTTTTTTTTATAATACTTTCATTCATATATATTTTCAAAAATATAGTATTCCATTAAAGGAATCATGTTTTGATAAAAAAGCAATGGTGAGCGAAGCGAGCCAAAATTTGTTTGGAATATAAATTGAAAACTGCGGCGAGCGAAGCGAGCTGGAAAATTTTCAGGAATTTTAAGCAAAATTTTCTGCTAATTCATCAAATTCAGATTACATGTAAGAGCAAGATTTTTTTTTCTGACTAATCATAAGCAAATTTTTTTTTTCATCAAAATTCAGCAAAAAATATTTTTTCGAAAAAAAAAAAACCCCAAGCGCCCCCCCCCCCCCCCCCCAGAATATCAAATGGACCGTGCCTAATTGCAAGTTGTCTGACGTTTGCTTTGGAAGGATATTTTTTTTCAGACCCTATAATAGACAACCCCCATGAAAAAACCCTCCATACTTTCAGTTTCATTTTCAAATAATTTAATTTCCATTATCATTTTCAAGAAACGAAGATTCTGATTGGCTGAGAAATTTTGTTGATTTAAGAAATGAATCTTATATTTTTTCTGTTGATGCAGGTATCACCCGAAAAATTGGACAGAACACAGCATCAATGCGCGTAGCGCGTTGATGCAAAAGTTTTCTGTCCAATTTTTCGGGTGATGCATGCATCAACAGAATAAATATAAGATTCATTTCTTATCATTTAATTATGGATAACAGACGGTTTTCTTGGATCTAAAAACAATCAATCACTGCACTATATTTCGTAAGTCGAAAGGTTTCGCAGTGATACGTCTGCCAAAACAAGTTATGACATTGACAGCCGCCATGATTCAAACAGCGAACGATCGTCTCTCTATATCTTTGGAATGAGGACTAGTTTGAGCAAATTCTACATGCACTGTTAATTTTTGAGTAAGTAGAAAAGAAATGGTACCCTTTAAATGATAAGCAAACATCTACAAATTGTATTTTCAGCAACGAGTTCATTCGTTCCCCAGTTCTAAAAATAGTGCTATAAATAGACTTCCGTGAAAAGTTGTGTTGATCGATGTATCAACAAAATTTCTCAGCCAATCAGAATCTTCGTTTCTTGAAAATGACAATGGAAATTAAATGATAACAAATTCACCTTTTGGGAAGTTTTGCTTATTTCAATTAGAGGCTGATTTTGTGGAATTAGATTTTGACACCAAATGTCTATACAATGTATCACGATACTATGCCTTATCCATTAGTCTGAATCGTTCAGCTCTTGACAAAATGAATATGCATGCACTGGTGATAGGTGATGTATGGTATATAAGGAATACATGACATTCTTTGTCATATAAAAGAGATAAAGAAGATCAACAGCACTGACAATAGAGCACCAATCCGAGCATCGACGGACCCCCTAGCAAGCTAGAGGTGGGACCACGTGCCCAGGAGGAGTAAGAATCCCCTGTTTGGCTATCTGGTAGGCTGTTCAAAATTTGGTAGGCTGTTCAAAATTAAAACAAATATAATACAGTGTTGGTATTTTATTCTTTTCCTTCATGAAACACTAGTGTGCATGCAACTTATTCTGTCAAACGACGGCCAATTTCGCCCCCAGAATCAAACAAAGTGCCATGATAATGACACTAGGATTGTCAATATTGCAATATATGTTCTATAGTACCAATTCAGTTGTACTAGACACGTGTTTCGGATATTTTAATCCTCGTCAGTAGTACTTCATGCCAAAAAGTTTAAATGAAGCCAAAGTGAATTTTCCTGGCGCCATCTACAATACAGAGATTTAATTTCCTCTTGCCAAAATAAGCGGCTCCAAATTTTGTGTAGGGTTTATTCAGAAGCGTATTTTAGTGTAAAATATGGCAAAAAACCGAAGGAGGGTAGGCGTAAGGAGCTTAATTCTAAACATGACCGAAAAAATTATGCCGAAACCCAGCTAAGGACAGAGCTATGCAATGAGGGAGATACCCCTTAGTTTTAGAAATTTAGGTATAATTTGCCGACAGGAAATTTAGAATATATTTCAATGCAGTGCGTAAACACTAAAACTAGGTGAGCGATATCCTCGGGGACTTACAGTCCATCAGCATCGATATCAGCCTAGTGGTTGAAATTGTCAATATTGAAATATATGTTCTATAGTACATGTACCAATTTAATTGTACTGGACACGTGTTTCGGATATTTTAATCCTCGTCAGTAGTACTTCATGCCAAAAAGTTTAAATGAAGCCAAAGTGAATTTTCCTGGCGCCATCTACAATGCAGAGCTTTAATTTCCTCTTGCCAAAATTTTCTAATTTGATGACAGGTAATTTAGAATATATTTCAATGCAGTGCGTAAACACTAAAACTAGGTGAACGATATCCTCGGGGACTTACAGTCCACCAGCAGCGATCTCACATGAAATGACTTTTAGAATTCAGTGTTAAACGTCTTCAAATTCAAGCATCATTTAAGAACAGATAAATTTGAAGCATGGACCTTTTAGAGTCCACTTTTAGAGAACTTTAAAGAAGCTGCAAAGATCAACCAAATTTATCGAACGGGAAATATTAGCTTTTGAAGAGATATTCCCTGAACATATTCAGATTACATTAGTAGATTACATATTGCCATTGCTTTAATCTTGCGAAGCTAGTATCCGCTCTACTGAAAGAATATTGATAGTCCACCTAATTTCACTGTGTCTCTGCACATGTGAAATTTAATTCTCTATATCTAAATTTGGTTGGCTGTTCAAAAGCTAAGGAATATAAGTTCCGTCTGTTTGTCCAATTTTTCTTTTTGAATGAGAAAGTTCTGTTTATTATTTTTTCCAGAATTCCTCAGCCTTTCGATCGTTGTATTTGAATCTGATTTCGTCTTTTGTGTGTGACTTCCATTCACTTATTTCCCTCTTGAATGACTCTGTCTATCGCTGGTTCTTTTGAATGTTAAACGTCTTCAAATTCAATAACATCATTTAAAAACATAAATTTGCTGCATAATCTAGACATTCTGAAAAGCTTTTCACATATTCACTTTTGGCTTTCCTCTTTTTAGGATAGAGCTTCACTGATCAATGAGACATTACTTGTCGAAGTGCGCGTATGGTGCAATAAAATATGAAAATAGAACATATACTTCAATTTTCTACGGTGTTTTGTTTCTGTAGTATTCGATGTGATGTTGGACACAATTCTGCTACACATCGGTTGTCATGATAAACGACAACTTTTCTTTGTTAATCAGAATGGAAAAATAACGATATCTGTTTTACGCTTAAAAGTCAATTAATTCAGCAAAATTTGTCGAGAAGTGTCGGGCAAAATTTTCACTGCACATAGTCGAAACTGTACGAGCATATGCTAAGTTTACGGCCATGCAACAGAAATTGAATAAAACATGCTTTATTCAGCATTATCTAATTGATATTTCACGAAAAATAATCGATCTGTGATTTATCCACATTTATCCGTTGTTGCATTGTTGAGTTGGCAGAAAAAAAAAATTTCCCTTCCACTTAGTGTTTTTAAAAAGCGTGTTGTTCCATTACTTAACAACACTGGTGTCAGAGAGCAGGATTTTCTTTGGCGATGAATTAATTCAATGTACGAGGGTTGTCCCAGAAAATCGTAGACATCGGCAATAAGAAAGTTATAGAGTGCTGCATTTTTATAAACTTTGCATTGACAAATTTGACATACAAATCGGCTTCTGTATATGTAAAATCAATACTTTATCTTTCATAGTATAGAAAATAAAGACATACTAGGGTGACGTCCACCGGCGCATGATATTTAACGTCATGGATTCCGGCGACTGCGGTTTAGAATACCGGGGTATGCCTAAAGTTAGCAACTCATTTATTCATCTCATATATTTAAAAAGACTTGGTACTCATCGAGCAGAGACGCGACTCATATTTTTAATCCACTTGACAAGATTCTCTGCTCATCTGGACCCTCTCAACTATTTCTTTTACAGTTCGACGCAGGATTTCATCAATGACGTTTCTGGCCAAATTTACTGTCTGAATATCGCCCCTCTTCTTTGCCCTTAGTTTTTCTGTCAATTCGTCGCAAATCTCTTTTAAATACACTAATACTCTGCGAACATTTCCATAGACTTTTCTGATGTTTTTATTTCTTTCTTTGTCCAAAAAGGGGTCAGTCGAAAATTAACAAAATATCTTAGTACCATTTTCTGCTCCGCTCATAGTATTGACGTCGCCGTCTTTTGAAGGATTGATGAGGGGATTGCTTTATAAATTGCTTCATAATTAAATTGTTTATTACGTCATTGATGAAAATATAGCATGTTTGTACTCGCAAAATTCAGTGCTTCCTGTTGATTACACTTTTATACTATTTATACATGCATTGATAAGTATCCAACTGGTTTTAATGTAAATTCCTTTTTTGGCATATGAAAATTTCGGACTGCTCCAGTACTGTCAAACCGCTCTTCTGATAATTTAATTAGTTTTAATATAAACAGCAGATTTGAACACCATTAACAATTGATGCTTCCTAGATATCTTGGAAAATCTTGTTTAGATTTAATGCTAAATAAACGAATTGTGAGCAATGTCTACGTTTTTCTGGGACAACCCTTGTATTTTTGAAAATCTATCAATTCATTCTAATAATATCATCTCAATAGAGGATTTTAACACCCTTGTACCATCCCCCCAATGTTGTTTGGTATTTTTTAACTACACTTCTGAATACAACCTACAAAAAATTTGCGCTTACAATGAAAACCTGAAATTCTATATAATTATCTATAAATTATGCGTTATGGCGTAACACTTAACTTTTTTTCATTTTGGCTTAATGTTCCACTCACTTATCGATCTCGTTGGTTTATGTATTGTCTGTTTACTGTTCCTTGTCCCTTTTGTGTCTCTTGCTGTGTATGTCTTCTCTGTGTTTTACTTGGGGTGTTTTGACGTTTTGCTGTTGATGCTACAAACGGGTCTTGTTGGAGATCCCCTCCTAAGTTTTATAAGGATTCATTACCCGAAACATGTATGTTTGATGTACAGCATTTATATAGGATCTCAAATGAATTTGTCAAACGATGTATCATGAAACGAGTTGTGGGTTTTATATCCCTGAGCCTTGGCGAGGGGATATAAAACGCACACCGAGTTTCATAATACATCGTATGAAATGAAAATTCATTTGAGATTCTTTTTATCACATGATATTGCCTAAATATATGGATTTCTAACGTGAAATCAACGTTTCTGAGAATAGGAGGCGAACCACGCTGTGACCTACAGGTCGTCTGCTACGCCTTGAGAAGTAGTACCCAATATTATAGATATATTCTGTGCGTAAGAGAATAATAATTTTGTGAAAATGTACAATGATCGCTTACTAAAAAACTATTCTGTTGTCCATGGTTTATTTGCATTTTAGTGAAACATTTTTCTATATTATGCTTTAATAATTTTCATATTTTCTCTTTCAGAATGGAGTTGTGAATAAGGATTTTGGTCGTCCATATGACAGAATCGAGGTGAATTTCAGCATCGATAAGAAAGAGAAAAGAAGAATACATTTTATGTAAGTATTTATTTTGATATCTTGAGCAGCACTAACCAGTAATTTTTTTTAGTCCCCAACCGGCAACGCCGAAGGGGACTCTTAGTCTTTATCATTGAAATGATCAAATTGTTAGTGAAATGGTTAGCCTTATTAAGGTGGCTCCCTACTCGTGAATTTAACAGATGAATTTTGTATTTTAAGGTTATTTTCTATACATAATAGTCAAAATGACATAATGAACACAGACATAGATAGGTAATTTCGTTTTCATTAAAGATACAGTACATTAAAGAAAGGTACCCTAACACTTAAAAATTGAGAAATATCAAATATCAATCATATGCTTTTGAACCCTCCAAATTCAGTGATGATACGAAGATGTTTATTTGTTTTGTTTTATTTTATGATAACAAGTCATATAGAAGAAATACAACACATAAAATAATATTGTAACAAAAATCTAAGTATGATATATCTCCAGACATCAGGGTACCCTCTTATAATTTCATAACATTTTTGACCAAGTATATGTACTAAATCCAACTTTTTGCATAAAAAAACAGATGATTTTTTTTCATTTTGTAATATTTCATAAAATTATGTATGTAGATGAAGAAAAAATCACATACAGGTACACAGTTTTTGAAATGATCAAGGTATGGCTCCAAACATAGGGGTACCCCCTTATAATGTTATCATATTTTCGACAAATAATATATAGTATATCACATTTTTGTGCAAAAACAACAGATGGAATTTCTTTAAATTGGATCATTTTATACGATAATGTATATAGATGATGAAAAAATCGCATACAGGTATACAATTTTATAAATGATCAAGATATGGCTACAAACATAAGGGTACCCCCTTATAATTTCATCACATTTTCAACTAAGAAATTATACTATATGGTTGGTGTGGACATTGATAGATTGCACCATCTTTTGCTTCTTTTGGCATTTAAGATCTTCTGTCTGTGTTTTTCAATGCACTGGCTCGTCCCTCACCAGCCATTGTGAAACGTTATACGCAGACTGCTGCATATAAGGAAAAACCTATAACGGTTCGAGTAGGGAGCCACCTTAAATGTAATTGATAAAAATATATAGCAGCTTTGTCATATGGTTTAACTAAATACTTTCTGCAGCCATCTCATGTAGCCAAGTTCGATCAACTTCGGTTGATCGTTTCTACAATGGATTAAAAAATTTCTCTTATCAAAATTTCTTGAACTTTCTAAAACGTGGGTCCTGTAGCATCATATCCCACCCATCCTGCTACGTCTTTCGGTACATTTTTTAATTGTAATAACTTTCAGACCTTTTGGCCATATTACATTTAGATTTAGATTTGAGGATCACTGTCGAGGGTTAAGTACCCGAAACGTGCATGTCTGGTCCATGCTGAAAAATTTCTGTTCTTAAATGATGCTATTGAATTTGAAGACGAGTGTTCCTTAATAAAAATGGACCGAACACTATAGTAGATTGGAATCTTATAATATTGACTCCTTTTCTTTACTTGGTCTTTCAGTGCCACGGTTGTTACTCTAGGGGATGAAGTGTGGATGGGTTTGACGAGTAAAACAATACGTCACGTGAGTGGCCCAACTGGAAGGACAAAGTGTTCGGTTATTTCGAAGCTAAGTGGTCAAAACAATGGTAGCGAAAAAATACGATTATCTATCATAAAAGTGGTTTTACTGACGATGTATGTTCTCATGAATTCCTTTCGTTGATCGATTCTATTTAAAATAATCTGTTCCTCAGTTTTCATAAAAACCCAAAACGTCAAGGAAGGAGAAAAATATACTACAGTAGAAATGCCTTTGTGTAACCCCTGCGTGTACAGGATACCTTTTTCTTCGTGTTTGGTAATGCTTATATGTGAGCAAAAACATTGTCTAGTTAAACCACTGTGTGAAGAAACTTATCTCATGCGAATAACATGCGAAATTAAGTTATTGTAAAATAACAATTAAGAATTTTGAAACATTCATGGAGTTTCAAAGGTATCTGTTATGAACCATGCGTGTTTTCGATATTATTCATTTCTGTATTATAACAATGTTGGAAATTTCACGAGAAGAACTCACAATTACTTATCGGTGCAAATGTTTATAGAAGATAATGGACTGAGCGATGGCTACCTTAGCTGACTTCGAGATCAACCTGTTTAAAAATCATACATCATCACATTTCGAAAATAAATTAATTTGTGCTAACGTTTGTCTCATTGTCTCATTTGTCATTTTGATTTCATGCAATGATTTTGAAATGTTTTCATTTTCTAAAAAAAATAAATGGAATATAATACTTTACTCGTTATTTTTTGCTTTTATTTCTCTCCGCAATTTCTTCTGTATTAAAAAATCAATCCACACCGTAAAGAAATATCGATTAATTTTATTTTGCAGTGAGGTAAAGGAAAATGGTCTTGAAGGGATAAAAGATAAAAAAAAAAAAATCCAATTTCAATCCGCACTCCTTGACTTCAGCGTATCATCAACAAAATCGTTTGGCTATTTAAAAAAATGACAATAAAATTAAGCATAATTCAGTTGTTGCATATTCTCCTATGACTGGGTGTGAATGTAGTTTTATTGCCATGAATCCAGACATTAAGGCAATAAATTAAATATTTATTATATAACCGCTTTATGTAGATGTATTATATTAAAATAACATCTTTAAAAATCTCCATGATTTATGTGTCTTAGTGTCTGAACGCGAGCTACGTAAAGCAAAGTATTTATGATAATTTATGTAAAACCTGTAGAATATACAACTGCATGTGTGTGCAGGATTCGCAGAATCAAAATATGTTAACAAAAAATGGAAGAATAATCAATTGAAATATTTATCATTTTTAAAAGAATCTATATTTCTGTAAATGTTTGGTGAAACTTTAAGGCGACATGAAAGCTGAATCTAATTGCGGCAAGTATTATGACTATTTTATCGTTTAATTTAGGCACGGTCCATTTGATATTCTGGGGGGGGCTTGGGTTTTTTTCGAAAAAAATAATTTTGCTCTGAATTTTGATGAAAAAAATAAATTTGCTTATGGTGTGACAGAAAAAAATAATCTTGCTCTTAAAAGTAATCTGAATTTGAAGAATAACCACAAAATTCGCTTAAAATTCCTGAAAAATTTTCGGCTCGCTTCGCTCGCCGCAGTCTTTACTTTCAATAAAAAAATTTTGGCTCGCTTCGCTCGCCATAGTTATCTTCTGTAATGGCAAGTACATATATATTTGAAAATATCAAATAATGCATGTGACTGATACAATTAAAATGCTTAAATACATTAATAATTTAATAATCAGTATAATTTATTACTATTAATAGATACAGGTATCACCATTGGTGTCTAATTTTATATAGATTCTCTTGGAAGGAGAATTTAAATAAGTTTTTCACTATAGTTTTCATTTCTACATGTAAAAACTTGCATCAAGCCCTCTTACATTTTACATGACCTTATATACATTTTGTTTACTAAAAATTATATATCGCATATTGTAAAAATCTTTCATCTCTCTCAGTTTAGAAGTGAATACAATATTAGTTTTACATAAAAATAATGTTTGTAGTAATTTAAGTAAAAATAAAGAATTTCTATTGAGAAAAACACAAACATTCTTAATATTCACATCAATTGTTATAAAAAAATTTCCTTGCTCCAACTTTGCAAGAAAAAAATAATTTTGCCCTGGTCCGGGGCGAAAAAAATAATCTTGCTCCGACAAAAAACCCAAGCCCCCCCTGAATATCAAATGCACCGTGCCTTATACAATCACTTTATTTAAAAAAAACTGCATTGCATTATTATTTACTCGCTCGAAAGTGAAAAAAATACATGGGTACATTGTATAAAAACACATGTGCACACATACCATTTCTATGTGTATCGATATATCAAGATTAAACAAGGCGTATTTTAAAATCAAGAGTTTGTTCCCAATTTTTAAGTATTTATTAGAACGTAGTAAAATATGTTTCTATCCATTCCTTATTTGAGAAATGATAAAATTTAAAATAGTATGGTATGTTATATTATTCATTAAGATGTTGCCAATATCAAAATGAGTGTGCTATTGTAATAATAGTGCATTTCAACGATAAGTGTCGAGGCCTAAATAGTGGAAATCCAAAACGTGGAAATGTGAAGAACGAAATTCTAAATATAATCTGGAATGAATGCCAAAGAGCCAACTAAGGTCAGATCTATGTCTTTAGGGAGATACCACTGAGTTTGAAAATATAAATTCATCAAATTTAGTGACAGATGATTACACAAATACATTTCAAGTTAGTGTAGAAAATATTGCGCCACTAGAAGAACGATATCCTCGGGAATTAAACAGTCCACCAGCAGTGTCACCAACCTAGTAGCTGAAATGATCAATATTGAAATTAAATTTGCACCATATGCGCATCATAAAGTGATAAGAGAAAATCTACATATTAAATGAATATATTCTAAAACGCTAGCTAAGGAAATAGATGTTAAAATATTACTTTACTTACTTCACTCAGCTAATTTTGCAACAAAGAAATTAATTTTACATTAAAAATTGATTGAAAGAAAGTTAAAATAATTAACATATAACTATCTCTCTCAGTCATTTAGATAATAAATGATAAAAATCGTTAAATGCTGAAAAAATTAGTATATTGAAATATTTTATCTTTTTATACACTTATATTTTCTTTAGTATAAGACATAATCGTAAATATTTCATTTCTATAAATGGTATCGAAGATGTTTTGATTTCATATTTGTATGTGATTGGTTAAACCCGGGTAATTATCATAAAGTGAAAGCTTTTTGCATTGAAAAAGAAAATAAAGACGCGACTCGTGAGGCGTTCACATTTATTCGCCGACTTTTCTGAAGAATAATTTAACTTACAATGTCACAGTAACAGTGAACTGTATAAACGCTTCCTATCTGATTTTCTCGCTTCCTGGGGCACATTTTTACATCTTTTTTGACAAGGTAAGAAAAACGAATCATTTTCATGACAATGAATAAGTCTTATATCAATTAAATTCTATTTTACAGATTAAAATATTTTCAAGTTATTCTGTATAAAGCCTAGAACGTTTTTTTTTTCATTTTCATGGATTGGTAAACTTTTAAGAAAAATTCAAGACTTTCCCGAGCTTCTTTTTATGAAAAATGGAGCACCCTTGCTTGATATATATTGTGTCTAGTAGTCAAAGAATTTTCAAAGAGTTAGAATGAATAAGTTTCTGACGATTAATTCTTCAAGTTCATGTAACATTTTAATGTACTTAAATAACGATTTTAGGGTCTTTATTTTATGAATTAAGAAAATGATAAAAAGAGAAAAGCAAATACTGGACACTGGAGAAAGTTGGTTAAAGTTATCCGTGTTTCCACTGAGCTATGTCATAGTCTTCGTCTGTTTGTCAAATTTTTCTTTTCGCGTGAGAAAGTTCTTTTATATATTTTTTTCAAGAATTTGTAAGTCATTTGATTGTGATATTTTTTTGGAATTTTATTTCGGCATTTGCGTTTGACTTTCACTCACTGACTGTCATTCTGATCTGTCTTTAAGTTGAACAAAGTATTTATTTCACTGTAATGGATTTAACTCAAACTTTCCCTTTAATCAAGAAAATAAAATCTACTCTCAGATGTTTAACGTCTTCAAATTCAATAACATCATTTAAGAACTGTTACAAATAATGAATTTGCAGCATGGACCAGGCATGCACTTTTCTGGTACTTAACCCTCATCAGTGATCCTCAATCTAAACAATGTAATACGACCAAAGAGTGTGAAAGTTATTTTGTCAAAAAATGTACCGAAAGACGTACGTAGCAGGATGTGTGGGATGTGATGCTACAGGACCCACGTTTTTAGAAATTTCAAGAAATTTTGACAACAGAAATTTAAGAATGCGTTGAAAAGACGAACTTATTGGAGTTTATGAAGAACCATATAAATCGATTGCTAAGAGAGCAATAACCCCTGTTTTGTTTGAATTTGGACAAATGGATACCCAAATTGTGAAACATTTTACAATAAACAATCGGATTTGACACGTTTCTTTGCGGATGTTGCATGCAGTTAGAGGTCGCTCACTCCTCCCGGACACCTCGGCCTGCCTCTATACGGGGTTCGCGATTTCCTTTTTAATGGAGACTTACACAATTATGTCAATATCTCATAGATATTTGACTATGATTGACACTTCTTCTCTGTTATATTTATAATGAAAAAAAGATATTAAATTTACTCAGACCTATACCAGGCTTACTAAAAATAATGTCTACGACCAAATTAGTTAAGATGAAATTATACCAGGTTTCACACAAGAAAAAAAAATGTTTAGACGATGAAAGTACTTAAATATCATGAAAATATAAGAGGCAAACACCCTTGCACCGTACCTCCAATAGTTTTTTGCCATTTTTTCCATTAAATTGTTTTTAATGACGATTCTTCAGACCTTACGCCCGGATTATTATTTTTTTATTTCATGAGTTATTTTGGCTTGGGAGTTACATTATCCGACACTTGCATGTCAGGTGCATAATAATTCTGCTATCTGGCAGCAGAGTTCAGACACTAGGTTTTTTTTTACCTAAAGGGGAAAAGGTCACATTGTTTATTTTAATCAAACTAATAATTATGTCCGAACGAAAGTGTCCACAATACCTGTCGGCTGATTTATTGAGTTTAAACTCTTGGAAAACGTATTCCCGTTTCCATCAGTTTATGAGCAAAATGTATTAGATTGGAAGAAAATGGAAGTTAATTTATGGGCAAGTTTTCACATGTGTCGTTCTACTACACGATGAGAGTAAAGTTAATTGAGCAAACCCTTTGTTGATTTTATAAGATAATATAATATAGCCATGTTTTGTTAAAATTTATGAACTACAGAATGAAAAGAGACATAAAATACGATGTATTTATCATGAATTTTCATCTGTATTAAATCATGACTTTGCCATAAAACTTAAACGTCCGTTCATAATGTCCCATGCGCCATTTAATAAATAATGTATAGAACTTGCTACTACAAAAAACTACAATCGCATTCAATTAATGGTTAGAATTCTTGATATCCTTCATTGACATCTGGAAATATTTCATCATATAAGGAATTTATCATTGAAGGGAGGCACCCACCCAATATTGTGACTGCAATTGGTGATAAAAATCAATATGAAAAAAGGCTATGGGAACACAATATTCACTATTATAACATATCTGTGATTAGATAAATGATTTATATCCTGCTTTTTGATGTCCACTCCCACTATATATCAAACATTTAAGGATGTATGAAAACCCAATAAAAGAGAAATTTGCATGTATGAAACGAATGCTCATTATACACAAATGATAATTTATTCTTTGAACTTGTGCTGTAATCTACTGTATTTTCTAAAAAGAAGGATTCAAATTTACAAAAAAGAAGCTTAAATTCAGATGCATTAGTATTTGACTCCCTTGGTCATTATCAAGAACAAGAAATGGGTTTGCAATAACACGGAAGTGTTATTTCAAAACCAATTTTAATGCACCAGATACGTGTTGCGGATAGTTAATCCTCATCAGTGCTTCTTTTAAAAGGTATTAGGGGTATATTAGCAATATGGTCGAAAAGCTAGAAATTGCATTCTTCCATAACTTGCATTTTTTCCATATTTAATACTTTTTTTCATTCAACTCAACATGAAAATGTATGGTCCCGAACATAGCCGAAGTTGTGCATCTTTGGTCAACTTCGTGGTATTTAACTTTTCTGTTATCAAACCAACTGGAAGCTGAGTGCCTTAATTATTTTCAAACACAACCAAATGTATTCTAATAGCGCCCTCTAGCTATTCTTTAAAAATTTCAATTAATGCATTTTACAAGGAGTGCGCGGCTGCTAGTTCCCACTAAGTAAAATCAATTCTTTGTATACTTCAGTAATAGTCATGATATCACCTTTGAATATCTTTCAAGAAGTTGGAATAGGTCATCAGGCATTCTTATCTTTAATGCAATATGATTTGCAATGCATTTCTCTATTGGTTGGAGCATAAATACTTGTTTCTTGTGCTTGATTCAGACCATTTATGGGGCCAAAGCATTTTGTATCTGACTGATTGCGTATCTAAATGCATTTAAACAAAGAAAAATGAATTAGTTAATATCACAGAGACTGAATAAGGAAAAGTTGACGATCATAATTTTTCTTCGGTTTTTGATTATCTGAAGATGTTCCCTATTTTGTTTGTTGGTTCGATGAATCGGACAATGCATATTTAGGACATTTAATGCTCAAAAGCTTAAAAAGGATAAACTTTAAAAGGTTTTGTACGCCCATTGATTAATTTTTATAATCTGATTTTATGTTTAATGTCACTGTTTGCTGTACAATTAGATCTGGATTAAGATTAATATTTATTTCTTTATTTATTTATACATATAATCAATATAGTAATTTTATTTTGAAACGGAAAGATGTGGCTTGGATCACTGACGAGGGTTAAGTACCCTAAAGTGCATGTCTGGTCCATGCCGCAAATTTATCTGTTTATATATGATGCTATTGAATTTGAAGACGTTTACCATTTGTAATACTTGGTGAGTGTCACTGCTCAAATTGGTGCTCTATTGTGAGTGCTGTTCAGATTATCGTCAGAATCTTCTTTAACTCATTGCTGGTGGACCAGGAGTCCCCGAGGGCACATGTAGCCAAGTTCGATCAACTGCTGTTGATCGTCTGTCTCTCATTCAAAATTTTCTGCTACCAAAATTCTTGAAATTTCTAAAACATGGGTCCTATAGCATCACATCCCATCTATCCTGCTACGTCTTTCGGTACATTTTTGGACATAATAATTTTCACCCTCTTTAGCCGCATTACATTGTTTAGATTGAGGATCACTGACGAGGGTTAAGTACCCGAAACGTGTTCGTCTGGTCCATGCTGCAAATTTATCTGTTTTTAAATGATGCTATTGAATTTGAAGACGTTTAACATTGTGTATTCTATATATACTGATTATGATTTTCTCAGAAAAATATTTTTCTTGATATTTTTCTTCATCATGAAAAAAAAATCAGTGGACATAATGGCAAATTCTTTATAAAAAATGAACAAATGTACTTAGTTTCTACTGATTTGGAATCTACGGTATATCATATAAGGAAGAAAGAGTTATATTCAGATTCATTGGTCTTTATTAAGTACAAGTAAAGACAATGCATGTTCCAACTAAGTGAAATTAATATTTTGCAAAAGTTTAAATTGTATTACCTGTCACAATACCGGAGGGATGCTCCTTTTGATAGATCAATACTTTTAAAGAAGGAGAAATAATTCCAGACATTAAAAGTAAGGTGTACTGAGTACGATTTGCAATGAACGATGAATTTCTCTAGCTTGGATAATTCACTGTTATTTCTTACACTTTATTTAGACTAGTAAAGAGTCCGATTTTGTTTTTGCGTTTTATTTTGTTGTTGTTTTATGTTTGTTTTCATGTGTATTTGATCATTGAATAAGATAATTTGAAATGAAAAGATGAATAGACACAGAAACCGAATAAAGGAACAATAATGAAAGTAACAATTCTATATCATCTAGGTAATTACAGCATTGTCTTCTGATCTAAGTATTTCTGTTTTAGATACTAGTATAGTTTGGTTTATTTGGGTTATCTTGGTATTAAAAAGGGACAATGGAAAATATACCAGAAGCTAAGATTTACAATCAGACCTGAAGTAAAAACTTTGTGTCATGAGCTGGTTCTTTGACATAAGTTTATGTCATGTTTAGAATTAGCTCTTCATATGTAATTATTTGTGTTTCCTCTATTTCGGCTTCGAGCATCACTGATGATACATCACTTGTTGAAATGGGCATATGTTGTACTGAAAATTATTACAAAAGAACATATATTTTAAAATTGATAATTTCAGGGCGATTTGCTTTCATTATTCTATCATGACATATTATTATAATAAGCAAAACTACTAGTATCCAGAAAGAAATATGATTTTAGAGAACAATTTGCTTCATAATCCTTATATTACCATAATATATGGGTCTATGAAAAAAAAAATCAAAGTGAAAAATTTCACTCAACTTCGGTTGATCGCTTCTTCAACTGCATTCGAAATTTTCCTGTCATCAAAAGTTCTTGAAATTTCTAAAACAGTGGGTACTGTAGCATCATATCCCACCCATCCTGCTACTTCTTTCGGTACATTTTGGACATAATGAACTTTCACACTCCTTGACCACATTATACATTGTTAAGATTGCGGATCACTGACGAAGGTTTAGTACCCGAAACATGCAAATTTATCTGTTGAATTTGAAGAAATTAAACATTCAAATATTGAATTTTCTTCTACATTATATAAGGTTGCTTTAAATGCAAATTCATAAGCAATTTGTTTGCCTATTCATTATGAAGTGAGATGCATCCTTTTTCTCATTCGGTTCATAAAAATATGAATGGTGTAATATTTAATTTACTGAGGTTAATAACGTACATGCAGTATAGGTTATTTAAATTTTCGATCACTAAATCTTTAAAAAGATGAGTTCTGCTGAATGTTTTCAGAACAATGAGTATGCTAAAACATCAAGAAAAACATTGCTAAAAACGACAGAAAAAATAAGAACAGATGAAAACGCAATACATATGAATGATAATTTAGCAGCCTTGCATTTTTATGAGTCTATTTTGTTATTTTTTTGTTCAAAGTTAAATTGTTTTAGCTTTCGTACCACTTATAAGAATTTATTGTTTGGAGCACCGAATTTAGGAATTCGCGGAGTTGAACACTTTGTTTTTCTTATTATTCACGCTTTTTTCTTTGTTGAAGTGGGAGCTGGTGAAAAAAGTTATTACTTACAAACGCATGTACCAGAGAAAAGCTTTTCTTCTTCTACACATTATTTCAACGTTATATATTTTAAAATTAAATCTGCCATTCAATTCTAAATCATCATGAAAATATATAAGTTTTTAAAACACCCTTGTGTCATCCAATGATATTCAATTTCATGACAAACCTTTTGGAAACTTTTGAAGTATTACAAAATATACTTGATATCTGTAATATTTCACTCAGCACCTATTCTTGGATATTGAATGAAGAAGATATCGTCAAAATGTCATCACTAGAACATTATGGACGACATTGAACCGAGTTAGCAGTCCTCTCTATACTGTATTTGTATATTTTTTTGTTTTGTTGGATTGAGCTGTGGAGTCGTAAAGTACGATATTGATTCAGATGTCTCTTTTTAGAAAATATCAATTTTGATGACACATAGCTATATCGCGACTCGATAAACAGGAAGCGTCCTAACTATATTATCACAAAGCCGAATAAAGGGCAAAAATGTCAGATACTGTGCAACAGACACAAATGTATGTTTCGAATGATATATTTCATCATCGTTAGTTCTTCAAGCAAAAACTATTCAGGGAATCTTATTTTACAGGCTCCTAGCTGTTTTAATTTTTGAATATGGTCTTCTTGAAAGCGTATTTGAATGAAATGCTTGACCAAAAATCTTTGGAAGGAGGGTGCAGTTGTGTATACATCAAATAACTTAGCTGATAATTAGAATTTAATGACACGATTTCTATCTATAAGTAGGAAGAGGTAATTTAAGAGGTACTTCTAACATGAATACTATTTTCTTTTACTCCTTCTTTATTTTTTTCCAAAATTCAATAATAAATGTCTAGGACGAGATCTTTATCCTCATAAATAAATCTATTTACAAACACCTTATATTCCAAATTAGATGTTCACATTAGAAAGTCTTTTAGGTTGTCAAAGCTGTCCTTGTCAACATTTTTCGCAACATCACGTTAAATATAAGGAGTTGATGCTTTAATATTATATATCAAAACAAGCAATTAGTACGCAAAGTAAATCAAGTGTAAAGAAGGGTTATATGTACACAGGAAAGTGGTAGAGATACTAATCTCAGAGGCACAGAAATTTGCATGAATTCTAAACGAGATGAAATGGCTGATAGATTGATGTGGTATGTGAGACGTTCCTATCTGATAGAAAACAGCAACTTACAATGACGGGTCACGATGTGCGACGCGGATGAATACATCAAGCTCCGCAGTGAATAAAATGCCATGAGACACCAAGGCAGACGATCGTCACATCTTGCTGGATAATTTTATAAGATCCTCTTTACACTGAGTAGTGTCCCCTAACCTTTGTATGAAACTTTACGTAATTACTTTTAAATCATATAGTTATGGGGGATTTACATTGTATGAAAATTTAATGCCATCATTAATAATCTATAATTCTAACCAGAATGTCGTCGCTGAAAATTTATTGCTTTGTATGAAATACATCTTGTTAACAGCATGATAAATTTAAAATGACATCGAAATGCATTGATAATATCTACATGGTAATTAATGTAAAATAACGCGTAGCCCTGTCTTTTTGCAGTACCCAGGATGTGACCCTTAGACTATATACAATCGAGATGGATACAGGGTAAAAAGATACTCAAATTGTCAGGTGATGCCGGCCAAAATGGAGTTAAACATTCTCTGAGTACCATAACTAGGGGACAAAATGTACAGATCTCCGGTGCATAATTTGGTAAAGTAGCTACCAGATTCTAAGAGAGTTATATTGCATTCAGTTGTCATTTCTTTACAACGTCCTTACAGAAATTCACTTGAATAAGTCTGCATTGTTTTGGCTTTGGGAACTTTTGCCTAACTGAACTTTATTTTTTCGTCGATTTTGATTTGCAAGGCAATTCTTTTTTCTATTTTCTATTTCAGACGTACCTGATATTTTTGGGAGTCTTATCTTCCTTCATGGTAAGAATTTGAAGTAATTTTTTCCTCGACATATTTCTGCGTCAGTCTTTGGACAACTAATGAATTTGATTCTGCTTGTTGTTTGTTATAAATTGAATTAATAAGAATGGATCATATCTTTTGAATAATGTTTTTTATCTCAAAAATGTTTAACTTGCTTAAAGTATTAATAACAATATTGGTAGGAATCTCCTTGATGGTATAGCTCTGTCCATTACTGGTTTTATTTTAGAAGTTATTTACTCTTTGGGTTTCCTCTCATTCGGCATCGATATCACTAATGAGACATATGATGCACTAACTTATTACGATATAAAATATATTTCAAAATTTATGCAACTAGATTGTTATTTGTGCTGGATGATTGCTAGTCTCCGAGGATATCGCCCTCCTAGTTTTACTGTGCTTCTGCTCTGACTTTGAAACCTATTGAACATTTTTTTTTGAAAATTATTCTGAAACTAAGGAGCATCCTTCCTGGTGACATAGGTCTGCCTTTAGCTGGTTCTTTAGTATACATTTAAAGACTTGTTAAGAATTTTGCTCTTCATATTTACTGTTTGGATTTCCTCTATCGGCCTTGAGCCTCACTGAATTATGATATATTATTTGCGCGTATGATGCATTGATTTTTTAACGATAGAATGATATGATGGACGGTTCTTCAATTAAGATGATCTTATAAAATAAAAGTTTGAAAGCAAATGTAAGAACAAAAAGAATCAGTCACTTCCTTTATAATTAGGGCTTTTGTGTTGATAAAGTGAGTATTTGATTTGTTAAACAATGGGTACAAGAAATAGATAGATAAATAGTTAAGTAATAGATAAACTAATAAAATATCATCAATAAGTAAAAATAATACGGAAGTGTCCCAACTCTTTACCTACTTCAAACACATTTTGAATGCCAAAATTAATTTCAGAAGCGCCCTCTGGTTTTATTCTTTTGAATTTTAATTTGTACAAGTTCTTTGCAGAGAGTGTGCGGCTCCAATTTACTTGTAGGTCGATTCAGTAGCATGAATAAATAAAATCGATGACCAATGACAAATATGGATAATGACCAAAATATCATTGGAGGGATGGTGCTCAGTAGTTAACCTCCTTTAATTTCGATATTGGTTTTGGATGAAATGACAAGTCTTCGAAATAGCAAAATAATATATATGATGTCAAATCCATAAAGGGCCAAAAGAAAGCTTCTTTCATGCGACACAGCCGGAAAAAAAGTCATAATTTCACTTCATACATCTTTGAAGGAAAAAGATACTTAAGACGTGTCTGGTGCATGAAAATTAGTTCGAAATTTTTTTCAAGAAGGTATAGAGTTTGAACACTTCCGTATTATTGATACAAACATTTATTTCTTGTTGCAGTGTGGAGCAGTTCCCCGTGACTTGATGTTTGTTAAGTCTGTTACTTCTTTCCAGCTCTGTCGCCTGAGAGAAGCTTTGTTTTGGCCCTCTAATCAATTGTACATCATATATATTTGTTTTGCTATTTCGGAAACTTGCCATTTCATCGAAAAATATCATCGAAATTAAAGGAGGTTAACATCTTAGCACCATCCATCCAATGCTATTTAGAACATAGAATTTATTTGGATATGCTACTGAATCGACCCTAAAGGAAATTGGAGCCGCGCACTCTCTATAAAGTAAATGTACAAATTTCAATTCTTAAAATAAAACCAGAGGGCACTAGTGAAATTAATTTGGTGGCTCATGAAAAACATTTTGGCTGGAAGCATCACTGATGAGAATTTAATATTCGAAATACGTGTCTGGTGCATAAAAATTGGTTTGAAATTTTCTTCAAGAGGGTATAGAGTTGGAACGCTTCCGTATTATTAGCTTCTGACTTTAACTTCACTAGATATATAGACGATGTGCTGTCCATCAATAAGCCAAAATTCGCGGATTACCTTCGCAGAATCTATCCGTCGGAGCTTAAAGTCAAAGAAACCACAAAGACAAATAATTCAGTATCTTATTTGGACATACTGTCCTGTGACACTGATGGTCCCATAAACACCTTACTCTATGGCAATCGTGACGATATCATTTTCAGCATCACAAACCTCCCTTTTCTGAGTAGCACCTGCTTATGGCGTGTTCATATCCCAGTTGATACGTTATGCCAAAGCAATAATGTCGAAGGGTAGCAAATATACAGATTTTGTTCTGAGAGCTAGGCGTTTTTCAGATAAAACATCGTCACTGAGGAAGTTTTACGGTCGATGGGGAACTCGTCATACACTATGATTGTTCAGAATGGTGAATGATGAATGATATTCTGTCTTAGACCATCCAACCACATACTATACTTATATCTTCCAAAATGGAAGTAACCGAATGTGATATTTCTGCCGAATTGAAGAGATTGGTGTTGCATGCAAGCAGGAGATGCTGACTCTTCATGGGCGCCTGGTCTCACTCCTAATTGGGAGTTTGCTTCTTTTCGTGTGGTGGAGGCTTTTGTTTGTTTGTTTGCTTTTGATCCTGTTTTATCCTGATTTCGTATGCCTTCGGTTTGTGATTTCCTAAATCATCGATTTTGTACTGTGTATTGGGATATGGTCATTGTCCATATTTGTCATCAATTCACAGGGAACGAGTTTAACTGTTCCACACTGCAAAAAGAAATGAGTGTTTCTAAAAAGACAATTGTCGTCCGTCTTTTCTTTTCTCGTATATATATTTTCCAGAAATTCTATGTCTATAGATTGTGATTTTTGAATTGTTATCTTTTCATTGTGTTAGAATTTCATTCACTGATTCGTAATCTTGCTCTCACAAGTAATCTGAATTTGAAGAATTACCGTAAAACTTCGCTTAAAATTCCTGAAAACTTTCCGGCTTTTTTTTTGGGGGGGGGGGGGGGGGGGGTCGCTTCGCTCGCAATTCTTTTCTATCAAAACATTAATTTATAATGGAAAAGTTCATATTTGAAAATATCAAATGAATGCACGTTAATGGAAAACAGGCTTCCTTAGAGCTTAAATATATTATTAATATCAATGCATTACTATTAATACGTAGATACATGTATCACCATATAGTCTAATTTCATATAAAAGCATTGGAGGAGAACTTCAGTTTTTCACCAATTTACAATTCTAAATTCGAAAATTTGTCCAACCCTCTTACTTATACCTTATATTTACATTTTGTTTACTGAGGATGATATTGTAAAATACTTTTATCTCTCTGTTTAGAAGTGAATAAAATTTTTCATAAAAATAAAATAATATTTTAGAGTTTTGAGTAAAATCAAAAATTTATTGATAAAACACAAACATTCTTAATATACTGCACATCACTTGTTACAAAAAAAAATTTTTTTCTAGCTCCAACTTTGCAAGATAAAATAATTTTGCTCCGGTCCGGGGCGAAAAAAAAATATTGCTCCGACTAAAAAAAACCCCAAGCCCCCCCCCCTCAGAATATCAAATGGACCGTGTCCTAAAGTAGATAAACATAAGACGAAAAGCTGTGTCTTACGGAAATATTGCAGAAATATGAAAAAAAAACCCCAGGGAACTGAGGGGCCGGAACAAGGAGGTGTGTGAGGGTTTGGAGTTTGGAAGTTTTAACAGGGTTTATTTCGGATAGAGAAGACTTGTTTGTATTCTATGTTTTTTAAGGTAATGATAGAAAAATATACGGACGTTTTCAGCAAGGAACAAAGGAATATTTACTAGACTTTTTATTCAATATTTTCGTTTTAGGTACTGCTCCTTTCAGAGAGAACACAGAGAGGTAAGAGCACTTTACGACTTATATGAATTATTCTCCTTTTTGTTTCATTTGAAATGTTTTTCGATTCTTATAATTTTGCCACAAGGCCACGGTAAATAATATTTTGTTTTACGTCCCCTGGAGGGTACCTTTTATGAGAATTCTTGAGAAAAAAAAAACCGTACACACAAACATCCTATTTGTTATCCAAGAAAACTTCAAAATTCATTTCAAATCAAACCAATCATTTTAAATTATCTTAAAGACCAGAAAGTTCTTCATCTGCCTCAATATATGGAGTTACAATAATTTCTTCTTTCCAGCTTTGTTGCCTGAAAGAAGCTTTGTTTTGGCACTTTATTAATTTTACACCATAGATATTATTTGGCTATTTCGGTAACTTGTCACTCCATTCAAAAATATCATCGAAATTAGAGGAGGTTGTTGCACGGTCTACATTGTAGACGGTAATTTACACCTTTCCAGACAGTGCATTAATTTTCATTGTGTAGCAATGACTCGATTAATGATTGAAGTAATGATTGAATGATTGACTGTGTCGTTGACTGGCTACCACCAGAAGTTTTCTTTAACTAGCAATGAAGAATTATCTAATTTTTGGTTATGATTATTTGAATAAATTGCCGTGCAACAAGTCGGTTAATCAACTGCTCCTCGGGCTACGCCCTCGGAAACAATAGAATAACCCATCTTAGTACCATCCCTGCAATGCTATATTGATTGTAGATTTTGTTTGGATGTGCTGGTGGGTCGACCCTTCGGGAAACCTTGGGCCGCGCGCTCTCTGTTGGGTAGATGCACGGATTTTGATTAAAAAGTATTAAACCAGAGGGCGCTTCTGAAATGGGTTTTGGCGGCTTATGAAAAGGACTTTGGCTTCGGAAAATTTACATTTGTTCATCTGAATCAAAGGGTTTCTTTTCCTCAACAGACTACAAATCGTACAAATCATGAACATGTGTTGACCTGTGTTATGCCTTGTTCTTCCTCTTGGACCATATTCATGGTAGATTTGGTAAGGATTTATACAAGCAAGTTATAGGGATTACTATGGGTACTAACTGTGCGCCTCTTGTTGCAGATTTATTTCAATACGCTTACGAAAAAGAATTAATCAATATTTTCAAAATAAAGAAAATTTGATGATTTTGAATGTTTCAATAATACTTCTAGGTATCTGGATGATATTCTAGCTATTGACAATCCTGCTTTTGAATTTTATAAGAATGAAATTTATCCATAAGAATTAACACTTAACAAGGTAAACGTTTCAAACACAGCAACACCCTAAATACCCCTAAATATCAAAATAGTAAACGGAAAGATTCATACAAGTGTATATGACAAAAGAGATGATTTTGGATTCAATATAGTCAATTTCCCTTGGCTTGACGGTGATGTTCCAAGACTACCGTCATACAGCATTTACATATCACAGCTAATATCTTGGATTTTCACAGTAGAAATTTACAAAGTACCAAGAAACTTTTAGGTCAAGGTTTCCGATTTCATAAACTAGTTAAGACTTTCTTGAAATTTTACAAAAATTACAGTCAACTCCTTTTAAAATTCGGAATTATCCGTTACTTTGGGTATTACACAACATGCCTTTTATGGTGATATAATAAACAAAATCAGAAGGATCAAAGATAGACAGCTTGTCCATCAAAAATGCGTCAGAATCATCAAACGCCTTTTATACCGTGGATATGATCCTAATGTCACCAGACGGACACTTGGCTTGGTACTTGACTAATCTGCAGTCTTGTACCAGCGCATTCTTACAACTTGCACTCTGACTGACTGTGACGACGGGTACTCCATGACGGGCCCTGTCCAAACCTCTTTAGAGAAGACAGGTCCCCGACCACCTGTCCTCTCTTTTACGTCAGTCGGACTCCCCGGGCGATTACATTCATGAGCTCGCTTCAGCCGACAGAGCACGGACTGTATTACGTACGCCCTCTTTTTATATCCATTTACATATTCATTATTGTTTCTTGGCCCCCTGCGTTTTGCGGTCTTGCTTGTGTGTGGTCATCTAACAGTGAAGAGGTTGTTTTACACCACAATGGTACGTTCGTCGAGACCTCTTGGTAATTGGAAAAGTGAGAGGGTAGTGTGCACGTAATCCAGGATAATCACACCATTTGCCACTTGTGTCCAAAGTCGGCACCGGTTACCCATTGGTCTCGTTGGTTTATGTGTTGTTATTTGTGATTGATGTTTATATGTTGTATGTCTTTTTCGTCCATTGGTATGCTCGTCTTTGTGTTTTCGCATCTGGTGTTTTGGTGTTTTGCTGTTGGTGCTGCAACAGGGTCTGGTTGGAGATCCCATCCCTTCTCTTAATTATATTAATTATTTTTATAGCTACCAAGTTATGTATAGCTGTGGAGGGGACCACGCTCATGACAATGATATTCAGACTGTATAAGGAACAAGACCGAGTAGAGAGTGTCCATGTCTATACCGGAAGTCAAGACATCGCTCAACAAAGCACAAAAATAGCTGATAGCGCATGCGTGGTATCGGGATCCGGTTTACCCGATGATCCTTATGAATTCATGTTGAATGTTAGTGTAATTGACTCTAATATGGGTTCCGATGTGCGGGGCATACAGATTATCGGTAAGGCTTTTCGAGGTTAATTCCGCATGGGAAATAAATTTTCACTTTTTATCAGCATATTATTGGTGACAATTGTTATTTGTGAATATTTCAGCATTGATTAATTTCAGCCCAATGTGATTTGGCGCATGCGCTTGAAAAGCATTGAGTACGAGGGATTCGAAAGTGGGAACGACGCATTCTATGACGTCATTTGTTCATTTTCAGAAAGACTACGCCTTCAGAGAACTCAGATTAACACTCTGGAAACAACGTAAGTGTTCAAAAACGAAAATTTCAGACAAATATTTCCTTAAAATATAAAAATTAACGTAAAATAAAGAGAATATTATCATGTTATTACAGTACTGCAACCCACTTGTTACAATTCCATCTATCCAATCCACCATACTACGCCCTACATCCACCTCCTATCCACTCTATCCTATCCTTTCCTTTCCCATCCTATCCTATCCTATCCTATCCCATCCTGTCCTATCCTATCCTATCCAATCCTGTCCTATCATATCCTATTCCATCCTGTCCTATCCTATCTAATCCACCTAATTCCAATCTAATTCTATCCCGTCATATCCTACATCCTATTCAACATCCTATCCTATCCTAGATCCTATCCTATCCGCCATTATATACCTCCTATAACCTTAAGCGATGATATGATTAAACTAAATGACTTGACGAAGTTCATGCATAAGTAGTAAATGATATTATTGTAATTATTGCTGATGTGGGATTTTATTAAAATGAAAATTATTTGGATGTTAAACGTCTTCAAATTGAATAGCATCATTTAAGAACAGATAAATTGGCAGCATGGACCAGGACATGCACGTTTCGGGTACTTAACCCTCGTCAGTGATTCTCAAATCTAAACAATGTAATATTCCAAAAAAGTATGAAAGTAACTATTCGAAAAAGCGTACCGAAAGACGTAGCAGGATGGGTGGGGTATGATGCTACAGAACCCACGTTTTAGAAATTTCAAGAAATTCTGATAACAGAAATTTTAGAATGCGTTGAAGAAACGATCAACGGAAATTGATCGAACTACATGTGCCCTTGGGGACTCGATTGAATACCATATTCGCACTTGCAGTGAACGAAACAAAAATATCATAACACACCTCCAAGTTTGCTTTGAATTGAATTAAAATTTATATAACCCATTACGTCAAGTTTAGAAGTTAAATGGACCGAATTTAAACAAATAATCATGTTTTTTTCTACTCATACATGAAACTCTAAAATTAAGAAAAAGATTGGATTCTAGAATGAGGTGGATAGGATGTAGGATAGGATGTAGGATAGGATGTCGGATAAAAGAGGATATGTTGTAGGATAGGATAGGATTGGATATAACTGGATTTTACTGAGGTTGTTAAGATATGATAGGATAGGATATAATGGGATAGGATAAGATTCTATCCACTTTCTATCCTACATCCTGCATCATACATCCTATCCTATCCACTTTTTTGTCAAAATAGTGGGTTACATGACTGTAAGAATTTGTATGAGTAACAATGAACATTTAATCATATCGAAACACAGCGAAACCATAAAAAACATTAATGAAATATGCATTTGGACTTCTCAATTCTTTTCAAACATTTCTCTGTAATGAACAGAGCAACTAAAGTTGTAACTCTACAGCCAGAAAAAGTTATTACAACAATGGAAGGTAAGGGACGAGAATCATAATCCTCTGACGTCAGCCACACTAGGCGACAAGATTTATTTGCATCTTCGATTCTACTCGGGAGTCATACCAAATAGTACGTAAATTTATCCATTCTTTGCTCCATTGTAAATTTTAACTTCTAATAACAGTTTGATAGCTGTAAACATCCTCAGTACATGACAAGAATTCTAGAATATTATAATTTCAGTTTCATGTAAATGAAGTTTCAAGTATGTTTGGCTGTTATCATTTGAGTCTTTCATAGTTGCCTCGTTTTGGTGCATGACAAATATGGATCATGGCCATATCCCCATACACAGTACAAAATCGATAATTCAGAAAATCATAAATCGAAGACATACAAAATCAGGATAAAACAGAAACCAAAGCAAACAAACAAAACATACATGAAAAGAAGCGAAGTACAAATATGGCAAGTGAGTCCAGGTGCCAAGGAAGAGTCAGCATGTCCTGCTTGCATGCAACACCCGTCGCTTCAATTCGGTCGAATTGTCACATCATTTCATGATTGAAGATTTATTAGTGATTATTCCACTCTATTACCTATTTCAGGCAATGATGTCTATGGAACAGAATTTTTAATAGTATTTCCTTGTGGCCCAAATGTGTCAACAAACTCCATTCATTGGTTATATATCGGGAATCCGTCCGATGTTGACGCACTGGTGACTGTAAAGAACATAACGGGGTCTTCAACAATCCTGGTGTCAAGTGGCGACTTCCAGTTTGTCCAGTTGTATGTCGACGAGCTGAGGGAGAATGTTAAAACCAAGGATAAAACAGTTATTGTGACATCTTCTGAAGAGATTTATGTAATAGCAGAGGCTGATAACAGTGACTCACAAACAAAGACTTGGTTCACGGTATATCCTGTCGACACCTTAGGCACAAGTTACACTCTTGTCGTCCCAACGGGAAACCTTCAAGTTGATTCCCTGTTCACTGTTTTAGCTACAGAAGATGACACAAACATCTCACTAACATTCCCTGCATGGAATAGCAATCCTTTGTCCGTTCCCGAGGATTTATTGATACTCAATCAACACGAAGCTTTCCAAGCAGTAGCATCCAGCCCAAACAACGTCAATGGGATTAAAGTAGCTGCCGACAAGCCGATATCCGTGCTGGTGGGCATGCACGGAGTCAGTGGCACTGCCACAATATTTAGCGTTGAGGAAACACCGAAAGAAGAAACTCTCGGTAAAAACTTTATTTTGATAAAGCATGTGGCAGACTGTATCTCGACAGAAACAGGTGGAACTATTTCCGTGCAAAACACAGTAACAATGACGGTCACCAACACGCTCTACCACTTTGAACAGAATGGAGAAGCACCTTTCGGAATCTCATCAACAACACCTCTGTTGTGTGGAGTTCTGGTCGGCGATTCAAACACGGACTCCAAACTCACCTTTTTACCGGCCATAGAAAACTGGTCAAGTTCGTATATGTTCTCATCATTTCTAAATTTTCAGTACAAGATAACTTTAGTTATTCCACAAGGATCCGAAGATGGCGTCAAGATAAAAGGGAGGGTGACTGAGACCGAAGGAAGCTCACTCACTTGGACGGCTGTACAAACGCCCAACAGTAAGCCCAATTTTATCAAATTATTCATGTAAATGCTAAAGCCTTGTATACATTGAAACAACATATAGATTTTGCAAAAAGTGTATCAATTTCATAGTCGATCCAATATCTTTTCACCAGTATCTAATACATATTACCCCCTACGTTGAATATGGTTCCTCCTTCGACTTTCTCCGTTTCTCCATGGTTGGATATGATTTTTCCTTTGGTTTTCTCCATAGACGTTATGTATCTCTGCGGTCGGTTTGAATATAATTTATTCTAAGGTATTCTCCATAGTGTTGTAACGATAGTCGCCGACATCGGCACTAACGTCGCTAAGACATCCAAGTCGCCGACTATTGGTCGATATTTTAGAAAACAGATATATCGGATTAGATACACTTCTTTGCAAAATGTTCTCTCTTCACGCAAAATGATACTAGAAATATATCAGAATGGGACACTAGCACATACACATATAAAAAGAGTAACACGTATATTTCTGACCAGGCAAATCCAGATATGTCAATGTTTATTTTTGAATTATGTCGAAAGTGGTAATGTCCGTCTGAATTAAGGTTAAAAAGGTTAAAGTTTGAAAAATTTTAATTCTTCGAAAGTACTCCTCCGAATGTCCGATAATCGAAATTAATTTTATCCATTTTTACAACACTAAGTCTCCATAAAAGCGGTATGTTTCTGTGGGATTGATATTTCTTTCTTGACTTTCTACATAGTCGTCTCTAACTTCTTTCTAATTAGGTTGGACAGTCAGTTATTCTGTAGCCACATACATAACACAAGTCTTCGAGGGGCCAACGTTTAGGATTCAGCATCCCACAGCCACCTTCTTAGCCGTAGTGGAGACTGAGACCGGAGAAGCCATGACAGTTGTTCCTGGATTTAGGCTTGCTGTTCTTAATCCGGAGGATGTAAGTACTTGAAGATTATTATGAGGCCGAGATGATCATAAAACACACTAGAAAGATAAAAAGGAAATAGATACATGTACTATATTTTTTACATAAAATTTACAAATGAATCTACAGAAGGATCTTAAAATCAAATCGTCTGCAACTTGAAAAAAAATCTTGCAAAATACTAGTAGTCTCAATAAAAAGTAATTTTACACTTCTTGGGTTCTCTGTATATTCAGTTCAATTCAATTTATTTATCTATTTATCCCATGTTAGATGTTAGAGCTGCAACGATTCGTCGCGGTGCACCGAATCTCGCGATTCTTAGCTCTGACTCGAATCGCGAGTCGTTGTGGTCAGAAACGATTCGAGTCGAATAGTCTAAATAATGCAGAAAAACGTTCTAATTTCAACTTTAAAGATTCACTAATCGCAGGATTCCCAATAAGAATGATTTGAGGTGCTGATTTAGAATAAAAAGTGAACCTTTCAAGTGATTTTTACCAAGTAATTCGTACAGAAAATACAGGATTAGAGGAAATTCGAACCGGCGACTTTTGCCGCATTTCGACGAGTGCTACCTCAAATTGAAATGCCTCTTTTAAATTATTTGACTAGTATGCACTTCTTTGTATGATCTGGTTAATTATCATGTGTTTTTTGTGTACAGCATGGATTTTATATCCCCAGAACTTCTGTTGAAGGGGGGTGTCTTTGAATAATATTTCCACGTAATGCATAAACATATACAAATGGTGTATATCATACAGTACCTTCACTTGAACATTATTTTTTTTGATTGAGATGAGCTTTTCAATTGAATTTTCAAATAAATGGAAAAAATAAAATATCCAGGGAAAATTATAGCGTAAATAACTCGAATCGAAAAGAATCGAATCGAGACATAAAAATCGAAATCGAACCGAATCGAGAAGTTCCCGACTCGTTGCAGCTCTATTAGATGTAATACAGAGTTTTCTGTCTTGATTCTTTAGGGTTGTGAGCAGACCCTGGGTTATGCTGGGGATCTGGTGGACAATGATTGTGACGGACAGGTGGACGAGGATCTAGACGTAAACCAAGGTAAATCACATTCAGAAAGAAAAGAAAACATATTATCTTCTCTTTTGAACTTGATATAGTTACTCTTTGGTCTCCTTACTTTTCGGTGTTGTCATTCAGGTTCATCTGCTAGTTGGCTGTCTTGGAGAAGTGAAAGGGTTGTGCGCACGTAATCCAGGATAACCACACCATTTGCTACTTGCGTGACAAATGGCCGTCCAAAGTCGGCACCGGTTGCCCATTGGTCTCGTCGGTTTATATGTAGTTTTGTGTTTGATGTTTACATGTCGTGTGTCTCTTTTCCGTCTCGTGCTGTACTCGTCTTTTGTGTTTTTGCATCGGGTGTTTTGGTGTTTTGCTGTTGATGCTGCAACGGGGTCTTGTTGGAGATCTCCTCCCTTCTTTGGTAATGGTGTTCTTTTTTTGTCTCTGGGTGTCTGTTGGAATGATTATTTCTGGTATTTGTTGCAATTTTGTTCGTGTGTTTCTTTGTTTTTCACAAAAACGTTTTCTTATTGGAGAACTTTTTCTTCTAAAAATATCATATTTATTCATATATTAATTTGTTACCTCTACTGGTAGGACAAAATTTCTTAGATGTAAACTGACTTAAAATAAATGAAAGACAGGAGGGGATCTCCAACAACACTCGGTTGCAGCACCCACAGCAAAACCACAAAAGACCCAATGTAAAAACACAGAGCAGACACTCACATAAAGAGACGCAAAAGGTACAATGAACGCCAACTCACACCATAAAAGCATGAAACACAAAATACCACACATAACCCATCGAGACCAATGGGCAACCGGTGAAGACTTAGGACTGCCATCTGCTACGCAGGTAGCAGACGGTGTAATTATCCGGATTACATGTGGAGATTCAAATTGTTGAATACTTGTATATTTTCATTCGAATGTATGTTTGTATTTCAGATATCGGTGATAATCCATTAGACCTTAGACAAGATCCCGATGGTAAGGTGCTATATACTTGTAGTCAAATAATGTTTATTGAAATTCTCTTAGAATTTTCAATTTTAACAGCTAAGAAAGATGGAAGTGACCTTTACAATACAATGCAAAACTGCACATACAATCACATAGATCTATGACCAGTTTTAAGAATTGAAAAACACAGCAATATGAATAATCCAAACAGAAAATACAGGATAGCACATAGAACCCGACGAGAACCCGACATAAAACGCAACGAGATGGTGTTACGGGTTACTTGAGCATCCTCTTCCGACTTTTAGATAACTACATCATAATTATGTTCTTCATGCTGTAGGATTTCAATAGTCAGTTGTTGCAAATTTCGCTACATGACCATTCTAAATTGTGCTTATTGTGGTTTGAACGTACTACATGTATTTTTTTTTCTGATTTGGAACTCGGCAAGTTTTTCAATCTTTTGAGATATCAATATGTTTAGTAAGAAATATGAATCTAATTTTCTACAAGATGAAAGGAAATATTACAACTTATGACAATATAAGCTTTAAAAAATGCAAGAAAACATAAGAAGAATAGACAAGTACTTGTACTTTTTTCTGTTTGCCAGGGACTGCTTTGGCCGTACGAGTTCGTCCTGTGTCTTGTTCTGCGAGATTCGATCAGAACTGGGACGACACGGCTTCGTCTGTTAATTTCATAGACGATAATGGGTATGTAACATATTTTACATATAATTATCATAAATTTTGTATTACTAGTATCTCCTTGGAAAGTGTCAATGCTGGTGGACTAGGAGTCCCCGAGGGCACATGTAGCAAAGTTACACGCATTCGAAAATTTCTGTTATCAAAATTTCTTGAAATTTCTAAAATGTGGGTCCTATAGCATCATATCCCACCCATCCTGCTACGTCTTTCGCTACATTTTTGGACATAATAACTTCCACACTTTTTAGCCATATTACAATGTTTAGATTGAGGATCACTGACGAGGATTAATTACCCGAAACGTGCATGTTTATCCATGCTGTAAATTTAACTGTTCTTAAATACGTTTAAAATCCTTATTGCAATACAATAATGCCTCGTTTACACGGAGAGTTTATTGCGCAATAAACGTAAATTTGTTGCGCAATAAATTTGTTTTGCGTTCACACGACATAATTTATTGCGCAATAAATTTTCTATTTGTTTCGCAATAACTTTATTGCGCAACAAATTCTGCCGTGTAAACGCTAAGCGAAACTGTTGCGCAATAAATCTGACGCATGTGCATCAACATGACAAGGGAAAGAGATTGTTATACTTACGAATATAACTACTCGACGTGTTTATTTTTACGATTCTTTTGGGAGATTCCGATTTTTCGTATATATAAGAACGCTTTTCTTTAAGTCTGGGCCCCTTGTAGAGAATGACGTCACAATTGAATGACGTCATGCTCTAGACTGAAATGACAAAGAAATGAATGAACTACCTCCCAAAATAGTCTTAAATTTGACTTTACGAAAATTATTCGAACAATTTTTCCCTAAGGTATTCGTTTTACACTTTTATTCCTGATTATTGTGCATGTTCATTGGCATTTTATTGCGCAATAGTTTCGGTCTCGTGTGAACGCAAAAAAAGCTTATTGCGAAACAAATTTGTTGCGCAATAAAGTTATTGCGAAATAAATTTATTGCGCAACCGTGTGAACGAGGCATAAGTAATAAGCGCCATCGACCTATACCTTGTAATTTTGTATTTTTTTCACACTGAACATGACAAGTGTTTTTGATGCTGTGAGTGCTGCAACCGTGTCTGATTGGAGATCCCCTCCTTTCTTTCATGACATCACGGAAATCTACATGTAATGTAATATTGAGCTTACTTAAGAATGCCATGATGGTGATAGAAGGGAGGGGATCTCCAACATCGAATGATATATGAGTCGAATGATATACCTTTCCGCTTACCACAAAGGGTAGCTCTGCTTTGAAGAAATCTTATTGTTACACATTCAGATATATAATTTATGATATATATGTGTTATCAGGTGCCTCAGTGGAACCATTGGAACGCCCCTCATTCCTAACTCCAGTTTTTCTTCCTTATCAAATGATGACATCTTCCCAAAGGAGTACTCGACCGGCATATTTGAGACAGTCAGATTTGTGGGTAGTCCCAATCTGTACTTTAGATGCAAACTGGAATTTTGTTACTCAAACAACGACACAAAATGTACAACAGTAGGTATATATACAATAGTTTTGCGTCAATTTATTCATTGTATTAGTTTCTAAAAATGTTCTATCGAGAGAAATTTCGATATGAAAAGAGGAAGTAAAATATGTCAAGGAATAGACGTAACATTACTCAGAAAGATGTGTAATAATTGACTTGCAATTCAATAATTTCGTTTGATGGATTCTTCATTTATATCGTTTGGGTTTCTTTTTCCTGTAGACTTGACATAATCTGAGAGTGTTTGGTGAATACAACTTTTTAAAATACTTTCCTCCATCCGATAAAATCAAAAGAGAAAATATCACGTGATGCATACATTCATTTTATTTCACAGGACATTTGTAATTCTGGTTCATCACGTAAGAAGCGATCCTCCATTAGTGATGGCGTTAGCATCCAGTCCTCCATTACTGTAAACGGTAACTCCGTCAGAGACAACAGTACGCACACAGGTAAATTCCGTGGTTTTGGTATAATTTCTCACAAAACCTAACTCTAAAATCTCGATAAAGAAGACAGGGACCTGAACACCTGTCCTCTCCGAAAGTTTGCCGGACTCCTAGGATGATTGCATGCAATAGCTCACTCCAGCAAGCACAGCAGAGACTGTTTTTGTACATCCGTGTGCTTTTGATATCCATTTCACTATCAATCTGCCTTGTTACTTGGGCCACAGCGTTCAGCTGTGTTGTTTGTGTCGTCATCCTACAGTGAGGATACTATTATACACAACAATAGTGCTTTCTTCAAGATCGCTGGGTAAATGTGATGTGCGCACATAATCCGGATAATCACACCATTTGCTACTAACATATTATACGGCCGTCCTAAGTCGGCACCTGTTGCCCATTAGTCTCATTGTTTTATGTGATGTAGTTCTATTGTGCTCAATGTCTTGACGTAGTCTTTTGCGTATTGGTTTCCTTGTACTTATCGTTTATCATGTCTTTTTAAAATTATATTTAGATCTTATTTATGTGCCCTGATGTTATCCAAGAGATCATTTCATGAATGTAGCTTTATGTTGTAAGCTTTGTTGTTATGTTTTCTCTTATTCGTTGGGTTGTTTTCTTTTCTCTTCCGGTTTTTTTTTTTTTGTACGTTTCATCGTTGTGAGACATTTTGATGTTTCCATCTCTTGCTGTTTTAAGTACTACGTCTAATTTCTTGGGTTTTTTTTTCAGGATACTTGTCTGTAGGACCAGTCCTGTTTTGATGTGATGAGCTACGTGTTAACAGTGATTGTTTTGTTGTTACCGCTCGTGGTGACACTACTAGTGACATTCGTACTTTTTCGTAAATTATGGAGAGAACTGGATAAAGATGTTTCCAACAGATAATCGTTGATTTCATGTACAGAATAATTTATTTTCATTTGTTGCTGAGTAATATAATAAAAAAAATACAATGGTAAACAAACAGCATTTTATTCTCTCTCTCTCTGCTAACAGTAAAATAAATATAAAAGATTTATTCCGTATAGTTACTTGAACAATCGCGTTGGTAGGAAGCAATTTTAAATTGTTTCCAAATTGTTAGCGCTATAAAAACATAAAGTGTATGACTTTAAATTAAGTTTATCCTACCTCCAATAGAAGATAATTAATTTTGTGATAATATAGTAATTGACTCCTATAGACGGTATTGTCGGGAGTTTAATTCCATTGTCAACACTGGCCATAACTGACCTCACGTGGTGCAGGGATCACCGGGGATTTTTCTGATGGGAGTAACACCACAGGCAAAGGCCTCAGTCAACAAACGGTGACAATGATTCGGTCATGGAGATCGCAAAATACATCATAGTGTTACCCTTTACAGAGCACAAGACAATACATCTGGTGCATATGTATACACTTGACAAATTCATCAAGCATATCTATATTAAAGGTCTTTTATTTATAACAATGCATGAACCACGTCTTAAAATAATAAGTTAAAGAATTTTAAACACTTGGAGCATATTTCTGTCTTTGCCTAGGTCGTTGTGCGCTATAAGAAGTCTGTTGGCCTTAGGCTGGATGCAGATACTATAAGGATACTGACCAATGTCCTTTATGAAGACCCCTGCAGTCCTGACCTTCTCTTGTGACCTTGTGAATACGAGAGTAGCCGATACTGACCACTAGTATGTGGTCTCTATACTCCAAAATCCCTCCCACGGATGCCGGTATGGCACAGCTCCATAACACTTGACCAGAGAAAGATATGCATAATAACTTGGTACCACTGTCGTAGTCACGATCTGATATATAAAAACGATTTTCCTGAGAGTCCAATGTAATTGCGTATCCTGGTTTTCCGTTACAAATGGATGCCAAATCCACCGAGTTTTTCAATTTCAAATCCAGATCGAAAAATTCAACAAAACTATCTGCACTTTCCAATACGGCGATATCTTGGCCGTTTGTGTTCACGGCATATCCCACATGTTTTAATTTCACATCGCGTATTTTCAGACATTCGTAAGGTTCTAGTCGCCAGTACACTAAGGTCTCTTGCCACACCGACAACACAGTTTCGTCGTCTATACAGGCGATGCAGCAGAATTCTGTTGGGAACGGCGTTGAAACGCGTAGCCTTAGGTCCTTTTCAAAGACTTTCAGTTGCATATTGGCGCTGTCGGCGACTAGAAACTTGTCTTGGGACATCAAATTGACGGTCCTGATTTGGCACTCCGTACAATCCTTGACCATTTTCAATGAAATCGTCCTGAATTCCTCTGTATAAACTTCCTCGTGAAAATCATTTTCGTAATTGTCGTCCTCCTCATCAGACGAGGACTCCGGTTCTGTGATGAAACTCTCCTTAAATTCGTCTACATCGTGTTCCTTGGAGCTCTCCTCGGACAGATGGTCGTCCTTACACTCCTCACAGAATCGGATGCGACAGTTAAGACACATCACCTCTGCCTTCTTGTTCTCTCCCCGTCGATAACATGTCTCACAGTTTGTCTTTTTGGGTTCCTCCATACTGTACAAAGGAAGATCAGACAGAATGGGCACCATAATTTCATTGAAAGAACAGATGTTTTCCAAATGTTTATTTTACTTGTAAGATTTTAAATCAAAGAACATACCGCAAATCTGAATCATAAGTTAGCGAACAATGCCTCAAAGTCATATAAATAGTCAAAGTTCGAACTCGAAGTCCTTGATTTAATGCTTTAATCCTTAACAATAATCATTTGTTTGTGAATACGTAATCAAAGTAGGATTAATAAGTAATAAGATGTAATACCTGCTATAGAAGTTATAAGTGTTCCTTCCTTCGCGCCTTCATTGTTTGCCCGGCGGCATTGCCATGGGTGAGGGGGACTCGAGCATATAATACCTAGTCAGATAGGACTATTGATCTACACCTTTAAATTCTGGATTTCAGTATGACAGACCTGATAGCGTTGTTAAACCGTTTGTAATACCCTTAACTTTCCCTTTCTGCCACTTCATACGCTTCAACGCTGTTATAATTGAAATTCACATGAATGAAAGAACTCTTGAGATTTTATTTCAATATTCTTATCGAAACTTATTTTCGGAAATACTGAGTTTGAATTATTTGCTCGCATATTATTGATTAAGAAAACTATTTCATATATATTTTTATCTGAATTCAATAATATTGGGATTAAAAAGTTTGAAGAACTCAGCTGACAAAGTTCAATTCAAAACAAAATAACTTTTTGCATGAATATTGAACTTTTTAAATAGCTGAGAGCACCAAAGATAAACTTTGTCATGAATGCATTCATAAAAGCCTTGCTACTAGGGATTTTAATAAAGTCATTTACGGAATAACATGCTTAAGACGAGAAGTATATTTATTCAAGTATATTCAAATATCTGCCGTCTCAACAAACATTGATTTCAAATGCACAAATTATAATTTTGCGGGGTATTATAAAACAAGGAGGGCGTCTGAAATCCGACTACCATAAAAATATCGTGGATCCAGTACGTTTTAGCAGAAGAGTATGACACTTAATCGTAACTGTCTCACCGATCGCGATAATAATTGCAAATCGCGTCTTGAGAATACGCACTTACTGAATCATACCAAAGCATGGTCCACACACCATTAGATTGCGACAAGAGGACCTTAAGTACTTGCTTCCTGTAAGGTTTCATAAAATTCTGTGCAGCAGTTGCAGAGGAGATGTGGAAAATGCGTCAGCCAATCAGAGTCCTCGGTGGCCATATTTGTTGACCGATCGGCACAAAAAAACACAAACTTAGTAGAGGACCTTGAGTACTTGCTTCCTGTAAGGTTTCGTGAAATTCTGAGCAGCGATTGCAGAGTAGAAGTCGAAAATATAAAAAGTTTACGCCGGACGGACGACGGACGGCTCGCTATGACAATAGCTCACTTGAGCTTCGCTCATGTGAGCTGAAAAAAAGAATGTTCTTGGTGAAGTCGAAGGGGAATTGAATATTTTTATATTTTATTTGTAAGAAGAAATCCTTGATCAACGGAAGGCTTATCAGATTATCAGAGTAATAAGATGTATGCATCAACCAACTATGCTCTACTGGAAGAGACGAGCTATTATTTTAGATAGGATACGCTGTCTCGACCCTGCTATATCTGGCTAGGATTGAGTTCGTCTTGGAGCCCTGTTTTCACAGTTTCTTATTATACAATGCTTGAAAAGGGGTACCTGTAAAGTGCGAAACGAAACAAAAACGAAACGAAACGAAACGAAACGAAACAAATCGAAACGAAACGAAACAAATCGAAACGAAACGAAACAAATCGAAACGAAACGAAACAGATCGAAACGAAACGAAACGAAACAGATCGAAACGAAACGAAACAGATCGAAACGAAACGAAACAGATCGAAACGAAACGAAACAAAACATAAAACTTAAAGAAAATGAGAAAAAGAGGAAAAATCGCCGAAAACGAATATTTCAAGACAAGATCAGCATGTAATATTGCCTTAATCCTAGAGTTCTACATTTGTAACTAATGCCGAGAGGATTTCTTGAAAGAGTCAAAGTTGACAATTAAAAAAATGTTATGATCACTGAGCGATATAAGTCCCCTACCGGCGGCATATATTTATGTCCTGCAACTCTGCCTATGAATTACTCTTCAATTAAACATGAGTTTTAATTAAACTTACTGTCTATGCAGGTCAGTTCTGAGGTTTTATCTGCTTTATCAATTCGAAAAAAGGTCAAGCGTGACGAAAGTTTAACTTGCTCTGTAACTATCCAAGAGTAAGCTAAGTATCAAATTTCACCTGAATATCTCTCTTTGTTGCAGGAAAAAGTCCGGAAAACTGACAAAAATTGAATTTTCCAAGTCATCAAGGGGCATAACTCCTCGAAAAATAGGTCAAGCGTGACAGAAGTCAAACTTGTTCTGTAACTATCCAAGACCAAGCTGTGTATCAAATTTCATCTGAATATCTCCATCCGTTGCAGAAAAAAGTCCGGAAAACTGACAAAAACTGAATTTTCAAAGTCACCAAGGGGCATAACTCCTCGAAAAATAGGTCAAGCGTGACGAAAGTCGGACTTGCTCTGTAACTATCCAAGATCAAGCTGTGTATCAAATTTCATCTCAATATTTCCATCCGTTGCAGAAAAAAAGTCTGGAAAACTGATATTCGGACAGACGGACAGACAGACAGACGGACAGACTGACCGAGAGGAAACTAAGAGTCCCCTTCGGCGTTGCCGGTAGGGGACTAAAAAGTAAATGTCATATGCCATTCATGTATTTGAATAAGAGGAATAAAAGGGAGGGGATAGAAAACCACGCTATGACACCGTAATGAGATCATAAAACGGGGTGGGGGCACATTTCAGGAGACAAATCTTATCCTTTTTCAAACGCAATGTGCCCCCCAGTTTTTAATTGTTCTCATTTTTCTGATAAAATTTTCAAATACACATAACGGAACAGTTCCGTTTCCTCTGCGCTAGACTCCTCCCTGCTTAATAATATTTTTCCGTCTGTGACGAGGTTATTCACCCCAATCACTCTCCTTTAAAATGCAATTGTGCCATATACCGTATATATTATGTTTTAATCGTCAACTTTGATTCTTTAAAAAACCCTCCAGCCACAAGAACTAACGGTTGAAGACAATAATGAGGGGTGGACAGGGACAAAGGGAGGGGAGAGAAAGGGGGCGGGAGGAGGGAAGAAGGGGGCGAGAGGAGAGGAAAGGGGGCGAGAGGAGGGACAGATGATCGGGAGGGTAACAAAAAAATTAGGAAATTACTTTAAATATAAATAATCTTGCTCTTAGGCGTTCATGTACATAATCTCAATTTTAAAAATTACCACGAAATTCATCTATACATACCTTAAAAAAATTTTCCCGATCGCTTCGCTCGCCGCAATTTTCAATTCATTTTTCAAATACTTCAGGCTTCGCTTCGCTCACCTTAGTTTTTCATCTAAACAGGTCTATTTCTTTTTTCAAGGTTTTAAAAAGGAAATAACCCAAATAACTTCACTATTGCACCAATTTACATTTTAAAGTTTAAACATTTGTATTGACCGCCCAAGACCCCCCCCACGGGAGGGGGGAGGCGGCAGGAGGAGAGTGGTACCCCCTGACCCTTCAATAAGATCTTGTCTTGAAATATTCGTTTTCGGCGATTTTTCCTCTTTTTCTCATTTTCTTTAAGTGTTATGTTTTGTTTCGTTTCGTTTCGATCTGTTTCGTTTCGTTTCGATTTGTTTCGTTTCGTTTCGATTTGTTTCGTTTCGTTTCGATTTGTTTCGTTTCGTTTCGTTTCGTTTTTGTTTCGTTTCGCACTTTACAGGTACCCCTTGAAAAGATGTTAGTACACGGTTGTAGAAAGGTCTAGAATCATATAGATACTAGTATAGCATGAAATGGTGAGACAACTATTTTTGCCAGTCAAACTTTTGTGTATGCTTGAGCATATAAGCAGGTAGCTACGCCCCTGTCTATAGATCGAAGCATGGCATGAATGATACCTTATTGAAAAGATGACAATGTTGAACCTCTTTGTTTATTGTAATCAAAGTCATACACTTTTTGTAGTAATCTTAGCAATATTGGGATTCTCAAATCACAAGTAAACACAAGATCAGCACGTTTACTTACTCGCCAGTAAATACTTTCTTTAGTATACAATCTACGTTTATATATAGCAACTATCTTACCAAGATAGCAACCAAAAATTCTGCCAGTCCTTGAGAGCGTAGAAACTGTATTGCTGAATCAAAATGATACTGGGAAAAAAGTTTACGATATTGATGCTACATTTATTTCAATGGAGTACTGCCATTAGTTATACGTTGACGTCATTGACATCTGTGGATTACCTCTGGTCTAAAGCAGACAGAACCGAGGCCATCAGGAATAAAACATTTATATCCGAAAACAACATCATCACCGGTATCAAAGTGTACAAAGGACGAACGTTTGTCACTGTTCCGCGGTGGAAACCCGGTGTGCCTTCCACCCTGAATGAAATAGTAAAAACCGATGACAACAGATATGTCCTTAAACCATTTTATGACTGGACTTGGCAGACGATAGGTGACTGTAATGCATTACAATATGTACAAAGTATGGAAGTGGATCCCAATACTGGATATATGTGGATCATAGACACAGGTAGGGTCAACACCATCGTATCAGGCCATGTTCTCAATATTTGCCCTCCTAAACTAAGAGTCGTTGAAATAGATACGGGGAACATAAAACTTGAGTATGACTTTCTGAATTCAGTGGTTTCGAGAACATCGAATTTTATGAACGACATTGTCCTTGACTACCAAAATGGCGAGGTCACACATACCTACATCACCGACACAAGTGACGCTAAAATCATCGTATATGATGTACTACGAAATTCATCTTACTATTTCTCCCATACTTCCATGAAACCAGAAATCGGACCTACAAACTACGTCACATTAAACGGACAGTCCCGTCAGTTCTTGACCCCCATTGACGGTATTGCAATCACTCCTGATTTTGACTATGTATACTACTGTCCTCTTGGTGGCGTTGGATTGTACAGAGTGCCTACGTCAGCTCTACGTTTCGATGCAACCAACTTTTCCGAAGCTGTCCAGTTCGTTGGGAACAAGTCAAGTCAGTCTGATGGAATGATATTCAGTCAAAAGCACTTATACTATGGCGGACTTAGTACAAACACACTGTACAGAGTATCCCTGGAAAACCTGAAGCGATCCGACGGGCACCTGCTTGGCGAGGAGACACTTGTCCAAAATAACCAAACAATGTTGTGGATAGATACTCTGGTTATAGATGAAGACGGAAACCTGTGGTTTGTCGCCAATAGTTTGCTATATTTCGTTAAAATGACCATGGACTTTACCGGAAGTGATCCGAATATTAATATCTGGAAGGTGGGCGTGGCAGAAAACTCTTACCTGTGGCGTGCAAATTCCAGAACATTAAATTCAGATATTTCAAATGTGTCAGATAGAAGCTACGCTGTATATGTCATTGTGATGTTAGCTCTTTTCATGTCTACATTAATGAAAACGAAGTAATTGATTAAAGTAAATGTTATTGTATTGTGTAAAAAATATCTAACATGTTTAAAGAGTGTTGTCTTTAAATTTCTTCAATTGCATCTTATAGATGCTAGTTGAATCTAGAACAAAAAATGATTTCTCATGAAAAATTATGCTCGTGTTCAAATATTCATTGTAAATATAGGTTGTTAGCGCTATTGGATAACCTCTGTGATTACTTGAAATGGGACTACATGTATAGCATCGCAAATCTAATACGTCCCTGTTGCAAAAATATATTCAAATGTCATTTACTGTCAAGATCCAATATTTGCGAGACAGACAACAGAGACCATTAATAACAAACATGATAAATGGATTACACTGATTTCAAGGTATACAGCTATCCGGATTAATTTTGCACAAGTTAGTAAGAGGACTATACAAACTCCTCGTACAGTCACCTACCGTATTGTTCCAAAACGATCGTTGGTAAAATTTTGGGGAATAATTTACTTATAATACCATTAATACAATAAGACAAAGTGTTCCATAACAAAGTAAATATATAAATCGATATCAAAATGCATTATAGGTATACGAGAAGCAGTCTGTACATTGTTCGTTGATGCGATGTCTGATTTACGCCTATTTTGATTTTATAAATTATGCAATAAAGAAACAAGCATACAAAGTATTGCTGAAGCAATGCCCCACATTTCCCATCCATCAAGTTTTATTCAAATATATTGAACAGTGGCAGAGATCAGTCCGGAAAACCTGTTTTATTCAACTCTTATAAAAGTAGGTCAACAACAACCATATATCGACTTGATCTGCAACTCTTCACTTTGAAGCCCCGTACCAATATATTCAAATATCTGTAATTTCCGGAAAAAAAACTTACTGTCACTATATATCCTTTAGCTCCGGTTTTGCAAGTTAGGGCTAATAAAAATGTGTCTTTTCCCATTAAAAGTGAGCACATGACTATAGTAATGTACTCACTTTTAATGATTCAGAATTAAAAGTTAGAAAAAGACAAAATTAAAGGTAGAACTGAAATATTGCAGAAGAAAAAGAACCTTAAACACCTACAGAAAGGAGTATTGCTAGATTATAACATTTCTATTTCAGTCTCAAAATAATCATGTCAAAAGCACGACGCCATAATGCATTCGAGAATGGGTTGTACAAAAGCAACACGATCGGACTCATAAACTTGACCTTTTACCTCCCTTAACCTTAGTTTGTACCTCCAGGCTCACGGGCTCACAGCACAAATAAACACACCGCAGCTTCAAAGAAAATGTAAAATATTACGTAGTTCTACACCTTATAAGGTTGAACTGAAATCCATCATCAACTTCCTACTCACCTGCTGTTATACCTTTGTCGGACCAAGCTAACTTGAAATCAAGAGAAAGGTATGTAATTGGTAATGATATTACTTTTCTTTTCTTAAAACCTTTTTTATTGAAAAAAATACATTGATTCATGTATTACGTGTATAAGAATCAGGTGCAACACAGAAACCCTGTATCTGATTGTATAAATATCTTCTATCGTTTAGTCTAAAATTGTCATCAGAAATATCATTAGTTACAAGAGTCTGCAATCCTCGCAATGTCCATCCTGTCACGCGTTTCTTTTTGGATAGGCATAGAATATATCAATATTCAGACCATAGATACTTGATTTTGTAACAGGCTTCAAGCATCATGGAGGCAGAGTCGGAACTGTTCTTTTATTCCTCTTCTGCTCTTAAAAAGTTATAATATAAAATACCATAAACTATCGTTTTCCACAATTTAAGATATATAATATATATATTAAGTTAGACCTATCAAAAAGCAACGAATATGACACATTCACCAGTTTTGACCTTTTCTGTACGGCTTACGTGTCGGGTGTTGCTAGAAAGCACAAACAGGGCAATTTGTTTCATCTCAATTGGGGATTTACTTTTGCTTTATTGCAAAATGCTGCACTTGTTTGTTTAGAATGGTATTTTTTTAAGGTTTTGCATTCAAATTGATTGTGATTTTTTGCGTTTTGTCTTACGTTTATTTACTAATTCATGAAACATGACATAAGAAGACTCTTTCTTGTTAAATAGGCTTGCATTTCTTTTGATTTATTCTTTTCCATCGACAGCTCATCTCTGAAACACCACGGATGAATCTTTGGACAGCAGACATGAACTCACTTTTACTATTGTTGCTACATGTTTGCGCCGCACACAATCATCTCAGCCATGCAGCCTATCCGAACACTCTGTCAGAGCGGGAATGCCGTACCATGATGCCAGAGTCCATTCATGTGGAACCTCAAACAACCGCTCCCCCATACCTGCTGGGATTTAAATCGACTGTAAAAGATGGAAAATATGATGACAAACCCATCAAAGGTTTCTTATCTACAAAAAGAAATAAAATCTATAGAAATTGACAACATTTTTGCCCGATACTGGTATTGTTTCTTTCAATTATTCTATTTCTGCTATTTAGTATTTACATTTTTGTACTGTTATTTTAACAAAAGAAATGTATCCATTCACATAGTAACCCTGCAGGCCAAGAGAAAGGAGTCCCCTTTACGTGTGGTACTTATACAGGCCCATATCGCTGACTGTGACGACCCGGAGTACTACAAAGCACAAGGAGCTTTCCAGCATATAGACGACTTCCTTCACACAACCAACTGTGGGAAACGAGCAAATGTGAGTGACAACTTCAAGATTGTAAGGACCCTTCCCTATCTTGAAAACAAAAGAACAAAATGTGATCGAGTTTGAGCGTATATATAACTTTTTTCTCTCTATTCAGAGTATTGCAGTTAATAAAGTATTTAACGATACTGGAATGGTTACTAGAACAAGCATAGACTGGTATCCCTCAAAGGGCTTCAAGAAAGACATCTACTTCAGGTACAACATGTCCACACAATATCTATAGAATATTGCATCGCATCAATCGTATGATATCATTAATGGTACACTTGTGAATAAGAATTAACCTCAGTTCATAAATGTGATTAATTGATAGCAATTCATATATCATGACTTAAATGTGGTATGCATGAGAGAAAGAACAAAGGCTGAATGTATTTAGAAAGGGTGAAAATAAATATATCTCATCGAGGAAAGGGGTATAATTGGTACACATGGGAATTCGTGCAATTTGTTAAAAAAAACCTTTCCATGAGGTTCTTGTATATCAATCATTCTGAAGTATGCGAATATCAAAAGTCATTAATCGCCTCATCGGCATGGTATAGTTACTGATACTTTAATTTTTTCATCCAGAAAGATAGCAAATATTCTTATTAATGTGTGTTTGCAAGTAGATGTTTGTTTTAAATTTAAAATAAAAAAGTGAGTGGTATAAAAATGAATTGTGGATTAACTAACGTCTTTTCAACATTATGTATATTTTCAGGGCCACTGTTGGTCTGGACGATAATAAAGTCTGGACAAATATCCTAAGCAAAGTCGCTCGTCACGTGACTTCCAAAAGGAATTCCACTCAGGCACCAAATTGCAAGATAGGAAATAGTGCACAGCAAAGCGTGAAGACTTCTGAAATGGCTTTATTACTGTTTTGTATACTTGTGCTACCAAAACTAATATCAGATATCTCATAAACGTTCACATTGATATAATATTTATCATTTTATTATTCTGACCGTTTTGCTTTAATAGATAGTGCTTTATTTATCTTTTTTGTTTGTCATGATGTGGACATGATTTTTTTTTTTTCATGACATGAAAGACATGGACAACAGAAAATTTTCAGGAAGATGGAATAAAATGCATATTGTTACCAGCATTTTAATTTTCTGTTGCATTTATCATTTTGTATCATTACTTAGCATGATCGATTAAAACATAAAAGAAACAGTCTGTTTTTCATAAATCAAGTGATGCTATACTGTTGACATAGGAAAACATGAACACTCCTAACCGTTAACGGACCGGGATGTAGTTGACGGATTATAATCGATGTCTAAGATGCATGCATACTCCCGTCTCCATACTATACATATACCTACCTGCTACAAATTTCGAGGGACATTCACAGTTTCTGGCGAAATTTGGAAACGTTCCGTCACGGAGTCAATCTTAACAGCCAATTAGATTGCAACTTGCAATGATGTACCGGTAAATATTTTTTTGTGCGAAATATTATTAACAACGCTGCAGACACAATGATCTACCTGTGACGACAGGTACCTGAAACACCGTCGACGACAGAAATTGCGTAGAATTTATTTAGGCGTAATAAATACATGTACAAATTCCAGCAACTAGTTGAAATAATTACTAGAAGTGTAAGGATTCGCTAAGTCACCATCAAATTTTGCGAATTATGATAATTTCTTATTTTAATCATTTTTTAGTTCATACTAAACCTTAATAAAGTTTCATTTCGATCTGCTTAAATATTAATATGTCAGCTTAAAGTTTAATATGAATTCAAAAATCTGGGTGTTTTTTCTAATAATGCTTCTATTTCGTCATTATTTCGATAATGTTTCTATTTCGATAATTATATATATAATGCTTCTATTTCGTCATAGAACTAGAAGTAAAAATGCAATGATCGCTGTGCGATATAAGTCCCCTACCGGCGGCATGAATTTATAACTTGCATCTCTGTTCAACAGTTCATCTTCTTCAACAACAGCCAAGGAAGGTCTGGAAGACTGAATTCTCGAAATTTGCTAAGTAAAAGGGCCATAACTCTTGTGAAAATTTGTCAATCTAAATTAAACTCAAATCTGCATCACACTATAATGTATTCATATACAAAAAATCAGCTCATTATCTGCAATAACAGGCATGAAAATTTCCGGAAAAATGAAAATTTCATGAAATTTGCTAAGTCCAAGGGCCATAACTCTTGTAAACATAGGCCAATGGAAAGCAAACTCAAACTTGGTCTGTATCAGACTGAGATGTATTCATTTACCAAAAATCAGTGCATTATTTGCAATAAAACCAAAGAAAAGTCCGGTAAACTGAAATTTTCATAAAATTTGCTAAGTCCAAGGGCCATAACTCTTGTAGAAATAGGTGAATCTAAAGCAAGCTCAAACTTGATCTGTATCCCATTGAGATATATCCACATACCAAAAAATGAGTTCAATTTATCCAACAACGAAGGAAAAAAGTCCGGAAAACTGAAATTTTCATAAATGTGCTAAGTCCAAGGGCCATAACTCTTGTAAAATTAGGTCAATCGAAAGCAAACTCAAACTTGATCTGTATCACATTGAGATATATCCACATACCAAAAATGAGTTCAATTTATCCAACAACAAAAGAAAAAAGTCCGGAAAACCGAAATTTTCATAAAATGTGCTCAGTCCAAGGGCCATAACTCTTGTAAAATTAGGTCAATCGAAAGCAAACTCAAACTTGATATGTATCATATTGAGATATATCCACATACCAAAAATTAGTTCAATATATGCAACGACAGCGGAAAAAAGTCCGGAAAACCGAAATTTTCATAAAATTTGCTAAGTCCAAGGGCCATAACTCTTGTAAAATTAGGTCGATCGAAAGCAAACTCAAACATGATCTGTATCACATTGAGATATATCCACATACCAAAAATGAGTTCAATATATGCAACAACAGCGGAAAAAAGTCCGGAAAACTGAACTTTCATAAAATTTGCTAAGTCCAAGGGCCATAACTCTTGTAAAATTAGGTCAATCGTAAGCAAACTCAAACTTGATCTGTATCACATTGAGATATATCCACATACCAAAAATGAGTTCAATATATGCAACAACAGCGAAAAAAAGTCCGGAAAACTGAAAATGGGACAGACGGACAGACGGACAGACAGACGGACAGACAGACAGACGGACAGACAGACCGAGAGGAAACTAAGAGTCCCCTTCGGCGTTGCCGGTAGGGGACTAAAAAGAGGTCTAGGTTGTTGAATTCTTACAAACATAACTATTTTGTGATACACAATGTACCATCGTTGGAAACCCACGGCATCTCCTCCGTTATAAATACTTCGTTAGATATCTATAATCGTAGGGCAATAGGCTGTGGGTTTCCGACGATGACAATGTACATGCTTGCACAAACCTACAAGAACAACTACACCATTCCTACATAATGAGGAGTTCGTTCTATATGCCTTTAACTGGGTCAAAATGTAAAAAATATCTATATATCTTGTATATGTGTTTGGAACATATGTTTCTCCTGAGAGACAAATCACAGTCTTGAGCTCAACGACAACGCCCCTCAATAAAATTAGTATAGAATATATAGGAAAGTAGAGGAAGATACTGTCCTATGACAAATTTGAAATATTAAAATATTTAAATTTCCTTAATGACTATCTTTTATTTAGAAATTTGAATATTTTTAATATTTCAAATTTGTCATAGGACAATACTATTGTGAGTTCGTGGCGTCCAGCTCCTCTGACGAATTATTATATTCTGTCTCCGTCGGAACAAGAATTACAAGATAACTTATACCGGTATATATTCGACTCACAACCTAAAACCAAAACAAAACAAAACAAAAAAAAACAAACAAACAAACAAAAAACCCCAACAACAACAAAAAACAACAACTACAAACAGTGGTGGATTCAGGTGGAGGGGGGGGTGCACCCTCCCCGGCACTGACCCAAAATTTTCCAAAAACAGGTATATTTTGGCCCATTTTCAGACAAAATAGGCAAAATTCGCCCCTTGAACCCCCCCCCCCCGGGCAAAGGGGGCGCTGGATCCGCCACTGACAAAAACAAAACTGTATTTCTTATTACTGCCATTATCACGATTTTGTGATTGTCTTTTTCAGTTTGAAATTGACTTTCACTAATCATGCAAATCACTAGTCTAGATCATTATGTACAAATATAACAATAAACGAAAATCAGACCAGGAACAGACTTGTCAATGATTTAAATAACTTTAAGGAAATCTTATTTATGTCTGAAATATATTACATAATACTGGAAGCTTATTGTCATTAGCGATATTGATAATATGTTTTCACACAATGTCTATACGATATGATAAAGAACATGCCTTTCAGGTACTCGACTAGTACTTTGAAAATCTTACGATAAGATTAAACTTTAGGTCTTCATATTTCCATTATTACTTTTTAGACTTAACGGAATCTTAAGACCGAGTCCATGTGGGCTTCATTCTTCATAAAAAAATGTTATAATATGAATATATAGACATCTATGAGGCGCCGTTTTACTATTTATTCCCTATTTTATGATATCACAAATTCGAATTTGTGATATAACAAATTCGATTTTTGTGTCGCCTGCGAAGCAAAGCGACACTTAGGGATCACTTTGTCCGTTGTCCGTCTGTCCGTCTGTCCGTCCGTCCGTCTGTCCGTCTGTCTGTCTGTCACACTTTGGGTGTCACAGCCCATAACTTTTGATTGGTAAGTGATAGGGCTTTGATATTTCACATGTGTATTCCTTGTGACAAGACCTTGCTACACATACCATAATTTTTGACCTAGTGACCTTGACCTACATATTTGACCTACTTTTCAAAAAAATTAAGAATGGATATATCTTTTGATTGGTAGGTGATAGGGCTTTGATATTTCACATGTGCAATCCTTGTGGCAAGACCTTTCTACACATACCATTATTTTTGACCTTGTGACCTTGACCTAGATATTTGACCTACTTTTGAAAAAAAGATAAGATTCGCTATATCTTTTGATTAGTAAGTGATAGAGCTTTGATATTTCACATATGTATTCCTTGTGACAAGACCTTCCTACACATACAATAATTTTTGACCTAGTGACCTTGACCTACATATTTGACCTACTTTTAAAAAAAATTAAGAATGGATATATCTTTTTATTGGTAAGTGTTAGGACTTTGATATTTCACATGTGCAATCCTTGTGGCAAGACCTTTCTACACATACCATAATTTTTGACCTTGTGACCTTGACCTAGATATTTGACCTACTTTTGAAAAAAGATAAGATTCGCAATATCTTTTGATTGGTAAGTGATAGGGCTTCGATATTTCACATGTGTATTCCTTCTGAAAAGACCTTTCTACACAGACCATTAAATTTGGCCTTTTGACCTTGATCTAGATATTTGACCTACTTTTCAAGAAAAGTAATATTGGCTATATCTTTTGATTGGTAGCTGATAGGGCTTTGATATTTCACATGTATTTTCCTTGTATCAATGCCATTCTACACATACCATTATTTTTTTACGTTTTGACCTTGACCTACATATTTGACCTACTTTTCAAAAAAATTATGAATGGATATATCTTTTGATTGGTAAGTGATAGGGCTTTGGTATTTCACATGTGTATTCCTTGTGACAAGACCTTTCTACACAGACCATAAAATTTGACCTTTTGACCTTGATCTAGATATTTGACCTAGACCTACTTTTCAAGAATTTTGATCCACTTTCTAGAATAATAATCAAACCGCTTCGCAGGCGACACAAGCATTCCTTGGATTGCTATTTTTTGATATCAGAAATTCCGTCATATTTTGTGATATCAAAAAATCGATTGTTTGATATCACAAATTCCATTTTGTGATATCAAATAATTGAATTTTTGATATCACTAATTCGAATTTGTGATATCACAAATTCAATTTTGTGATATCACAAAATGGAATTTGTGATATCAAAAAATCGATTTTTTGATATCACAAAATATGACGGAATTTGTGATATCAAAAATTCGAATTTGTGATATCAAAAAATCGAATTTGTGATATCACAAATTCAATTTTTTGATATCACAAATTCGAATTTGTGATATCAAAAAATCGAATTTTTTGATATCACAAATTCAATTTTTTGATATCAAAAAATAGGGAATTAATAGTAAAACGGCTAATACAAATAGATTTTTTGATATAAAAAAATCCATTATTTGATATCAAAAAATAGAATTTGTGATATCACAAAATCGATTTTTTGATATAACAAATTCCGTCATATTTTTTGATATCACAAAATCTATTTTGTGATATCACATAATCGATTTTTTGATATCACAAATTCGAATTTGTGATATCACAAATTCGATTATTTGATATCAAAAAATCAATTTTGTGATATCAAAAATTGTAATTTTTGATATCACAAAATTTTATCAAATTTTTGATATCACAAATTCGATTTTTTTATATCAAATAATCGATTTTGTGATATCAAAAAATGAATTTTTGATATCACAAATTATTTTTTGATATCAAAAAATGAATTTGTGATATCAGAAAATAAATTTGTGATATCAAAAAATAGGGAATAAATAGTAAAACGGCGCCCCATAGACATCGGTTTGTTCAACATAACTATGAGGCGCCGTTTTACTATTTATTCCCTATTTTTTGATATCACAAATTCGAATTTGTGATACAGAGAAAATTTGTGATATCAAAAATGATTTTCTGATATCACAAATTAATTTTTGATATCAAAAAATAAATTCGTGATATTAGAAAATAAATTTGTGATATCGAAAAATGAATTTGTGATATCAAAAAATAGAGAATAAATAGTAAAACGGCGTCTCATACATAACCAGTCATATTTTGACAAATAATCGAATTTTTGATATCACAAATTCGAATTTGTGATATCACAAATTCTATATTGTGATATCACAAAATGGAATTTGTGATATCAAAAAATCGATTTTTTGATATCACAAAATATGACGGAATTTGTGAAATCAAATTTTCGAATTTGTGATATCAAAAAATCGAATTTGTGATATCACAAATTCAATTTTTTGATATCAAAAAATAGGGAATAAATAGTAAAACGGCTAATACAAATTAATTTTTTGATATCAAAAATCCATTATTTGATATCAAAAAATAGAATTTGTGATATCACAATATCGATTTCTTGACATCACAAATTCCGTCAAATTTTGTGATATCACAAAATCGATTTTTTGATATCACAAATTCGAATTTGTGATATCACAAATTCGATTATTTGATATCAAAAAATCAATTTTGTGATATCAAAAATTATAATTTTTGATATCACAAAATCTTATCGAATTTTTGATATCACAAATTCGATTTTTTGATATCAAATTATCGATTTTGTGATATCAAAAAATGAATTTCTGATATCACAAATTATTTTTTGATATCAAAAAATAAATTCGTGATATTAGAAAATAAATTTGTGATATCAAAAAATGAATTTGTGATATCAAAAAATAGGGAATAAATAGTAAAACGGCGCCTCATACATAACCAGTCATATTTTGACTTCAGATTGGAGCGTAAATGATACCACATTTCTTGTAAATATAGGATTTGCTCTGTAAAGATGGTGTTCAAACCATTTCTCGTCAACTCCATATTACACATTTATTTGCTATTTTCCAGTCATTGCATTAAAAAAAAATATTTGATCATATTGACCTTTACGAGTCCGGTTTCAATGATTTTACTGAGCATTTTGCAGATTTTCATCTCCTCCGATTTTAGTTTTATGTGGGAAGAAAAGAAACATGAAAAAGCTTTTGTTCTGTATTTCAGAAACGTTTCCACAAACTGGATAGACTGGGTCACTTACACACGAGTTACTTCTGAGTAAAATGTATACAGTAATAACGGTAATTTCAATTAATTGCATAGATTCATGAACGTCTTAAACTCTGGCGCAAGGTTCCCCTCCTGAGTCCATGTACGTCACTGCCGGCTGCCTCTACATCTGAATTAAAAACAAAATAGCATTTTAAACAAATTAGAATTAACAATTTATCTTTACCTTCCGTTCGCTTAGCTCGCAGGTCTATCTGAAGTGCATAAAGAAAAAATATATATATATCGGACTCTTGAGACAGAAAATTTCCGCCAATCGGATCCCGCGAAACGTTTTGCTGTCAAACCGCGCTAATCTGTAATTTGGGAAGAAAAGAGTCTGTAAGCAAGAACTTGTGCTTCAATAGTATTCAAGACATTAAGATTTTAGATATGTTATTCAGCCAACTTTGGTAGCTTGTTGTTCTATTTAGATCCCTAACTTGGGCCTGCCTTACAGACTTTACCTACAGCCACCCCCGGCACGGCACTTTCTTGCAGTCGCAGTCCTGTCACTCACTGCATATGGTTTCTTTCATAATGCTCAATGAAACACAGTTATTGATTTATTCTGTGTCGCCTTACATGGTGCGTTATAGTTACAATGCAACGGAGAAGTCATATTTTGCTGTGTGAAGTAGTTTGCAGGTGCCCTGGCTGTCCGGGTGATAGTCAGACTCGTTGCCGCGAAACGATTTTATGGCTTCTACAGCATTAATATGTTGTATTTTGATCTTTAAAGACACCATGTTCGTTTGAAATAATACTTGCAAGTTTGATGGCACGTGTTGTCGCCATAATATATATCTATCAAGTGACCAACAAAAGACGACCACTCTTAACGCAAGTCCTGAATACGTTAACATGTAATTATTTCTTCACATTACAACCGCTAGATATCGCGTACACCTGCACATGTCATTAGTTTACAACATGACGGTAAATTGCAATCTGAAAAATGCTGTATTAGATTTCATTGAATTTGTTTTAATCCATCTCATTATTCTTTGTCGGAAAATAGTTTTCGTTTGTACTAGATAAGAGTTTTTAAGAGAATATTGAATAAATCAGGATTCGGAACGTTCTTTTTTTTTTTAACAGCTTCATACGTTAGAAAAAAATTGACACTGCACAGATGGATCATTATTAAATTATTACATGCATATTGTAAGGACTATTTTTATTGCTTTAATCGTTTTATTGGTGAGACTGAGCGCAATAACGACTGAGATGAAAAAAATCTGGATTTCTTGGTGTAGGCTAAAATTGTCAGCTTTCTTTTACAGAACAATACGTACTGCATTGGTAGACTGGGGAGATGGAGGGGGAGGGGGGGGGGAGTAAAAGTTTCCACTTCTGGACATAGTTTTCGTGTAGGAATCTGACCATCTTAAAATGATTTTTAATCTGTTTTCAATGGTGAAACTTGCCTTTTGGAACCAAAAATTCAGAACTCAAGATTAGACCCCCCTTCCATGAGAACTATTTTTGTGTCGCCTGCGAAGCATAGCGACACTTAGGGATCACTTTGTCCGTTGTCCGTCTGTCCGTCCGTCCATCTGTCTGTCTGTCCGTCTGTCTGTCACACTTGGATGTCACACCCAGAAATCTTAGAAATGGGTGTGGTCATTTTCTCCTATATAACTCTATGTAATCTTGAGCTCGCAACTTCTCTGACACTATAAATGATAGAGACTTCATTCTTTTTGCAATATGATGGGTCTGTGGTCTAGCTTTGCACCTGATATTTTGTTTGAGCCCCTGACCCCCAGGGTCTTAGAAAATGGGTGTGGTCATTTTCTCCTATATAAGTCTATGTAATCCCGTGCTCGCAACTCCTCTAACACTATAAATAATGGAAACTTCATTCTTTTTGCAATATGATTGGTCTGTTACTGGTCTTGTTGTGCACTAATATTTTGTTTGAGCCCCAGGGTCTTAGGAAATGGATGTGGTCATTTTCTCATAGTATATAACTCTATGTAATCTTGCGCTCGCAACTCCTCTGACACTATAAATGTTTGAGGCTTCATTCTTTTTGCAATATGATTGGTTTGTGTTCTTGTTGTGCATCTGATATTTTGTTTGAGCCTCTGATCCCCAGGGTCTTAGAAAAAAAGTGTGGTCATTTTTCCTATATAATTGTGCTTTCAACCTTTCAAAGCTATTAATGAATGGGAGTTGTTGTAATTCTTAATGCAATAAGATGGATCTGTCAGTTTTGTTATGTCATTAATATTTCATTTGAGCTAGCAGTCCCTGCCCCTCTGGGATCTTGGGAAATTGGTGTGGCATTCTTTTTTTAAATACTTTATCTTGGATATAATGAATTATATGAGTGATATTCTAGTTGCAGTGTTTTGTTGTGCTACTTTTAATTTGTTAGAATGATTGCTCCCTATGGTCTTAAAAAATGGAAATTGATTTTTATGTGTATGTATCTTATTCACTTGTCAATGAGTAAATGAAAAACAAATAAAAAAACCAATAAAAAACAAAACAACCAGGAGAGCTACAGTCTCGTCAGAGACTTCTGGTTTTATACTAGATTTACTCTTTTTATTCGGTCTGGTAAATTTTTGTCCGGTCTGGTAAAGAACATTTGTTTACCAGACCAAATGTCTGGTAAAAATCTGAACACCTTCACGAACACTGGGGTGTACCCCACTGTGTGGCGGCTCTCCAACCCCTGGCAGGGTTCTGCCTCCATTCCTGCAGATCGAGCTGGCCCGCACACACCAATTGTTCACCTCGTGCCTGGTCTGGGACTCGAACCCCAGCCGTCTGAGTGATAGTCAGACTCGTTGTTGAGTGAGCTAAAGGGACATCCCGATAGCTCAGTCATTGGAACTTGTACTGAACTATCGGTACCTGCACTACATGTGCCTTCTCCGTTGCAGTTGATTCATGCATATTTGTTGTCTTAGATTCAACTCTTTTTCAAGTAACTTTCCACCCATAGGCATAGTTTTGGTATAAATTCTGTATGAATTATGAAATTTTTGCTATGAATTACTATCTTTATAAAACCTGCATTCATCGTGGATTTAGCTGTAACTACTTGAGATGGTGATTAAAGCTACATGTACGTATTCCAGAAAATGTTTGAACGAATTAGCTAGAATCACCAGATAGCCAGGAACATATTAAATTTATGGTATCTAATAAGATTTTCACAGTTGATACAGAATGTACACCAAAACTATTGGTGGAAAGTTACCTGGAAAATTGTTGATTCGCAGACAAGAAATATGCATGAATCAACTACAACGGAAAAGGCACAGCAAAATACCACTCGGGGATTTTTTTAGGGTCTGTAGGGGGCCGAAATTCCGCCCCGTTCCCAAGGCCAGAAAGTGGTACATTTTCCCAATTTTAGACCTAAAAATTCCCAATTCAATCTTTTCTCCAAAAGGAGATATTCATTTCCAATTTACGTATCATTAACTGAAAGGAAAGCGAAAGTAGAACAAGCATGTTGTGTTAGTTAACTCTAGGAGGGATTCAAAATATAGACAATTGATATGATAAGGGATAATTTGCATGAATATATCTTGTAGTTGTTTGAAATTTATTTCCCAATTTAGGTTGAAATGTTGCAAAATTCCCAATTTCATCGGCCCAGGCCCCTGAGATCAGAGGCTAGAAAAAACCCTGCCACTTCTCTGTTGCACTGTACAGAGTAACTAGGTGTTTTACTAATTACAAGCTACAGCACAACAGAGAAGTGATAATTTTATTCTCCTAGTGCCATGCAAATAGTAATACTGGTACCATGTATTGTAAAATGTTAACCAAACAAACCAATTAAATACCGTACATGAAGACCTTTTATGTGTAAAACACTTTCAATTGATTTACATGTATGAAGTTTGCAATTACGGAAGAATTTTTTAGTTTATTGTATACATGTACATGTATCTGATTCTGAATAATAAGAAGTTATACTCGCTTTGGACATAAACATATAGCTTTTTATGGAATCAAAACTTCGGTTTCTTATTTTGCTCCGTTAAGATTTCCCATACTATACCACAGACATGATCAACGTTTCTCATATCTAGAAATATGATTAAAAGAGAGGTCAAAATACAGAATGGCTAATGCACTTAGATTTGTATGCATGAACTATACAGTAGCAAACGCATTGTACGAAAGTGAAAATGCGTACTGTTGGATGCAGCGGTCAAAGTCAATGGGTCATAGGTGATTTTTATGCGTCAGAGATACAGGACGCAGATGTAGATTAATCCCTGCTAGGTATTAAATTGCTGCTTTTACATTTGTAGAATTTTTCGTCTAAATCTTGTTCCTTGATGATGAACATTTGAAAAGCGTGTAAATCTTTTTTCTAGCAAGATTTTCAAAAAATAACATGGCTTAGACTAGGAATTTTACCGTTATTGTAGCATACATGTAAATATTTGCAATAAGGTTGGGTAACAAGGGTTTGACACTGGAGTACAGAATTTTTTGTGGTCTTCATTGTAACACATCTATGTGCTATTATCATGTCTTCACCTGATAACATGCCATCTACAGGAAGGTATTGAAGCCTCGTGCTCACTAGATACTAGTAATAACAGAATAAAATAATGGTAAAATATTAAAGCTACATGTAGTGCTATACCAGTAGCTGGTTTTGACCAATTGCCTTCTAACACATTTAACAGTATTCTAAATGATAGTATGTATATGTTCTGCTTCTCGAATAAGGGTTGGTGATCTACAGTAACTTGATTCCTGTTTACTGTTTTGGGAAATGTTTATGACACCTATTCAAAACATTGTTTTTTAACGTGTACACATGTTAACATTTCACCCATAGTCATGACTCCTCTGAGTGCCTTAAGATTTCACCCATAGTCGTGACCCTCTGTGAGTGCCTCTCTACTCACCAAGATCTAACTGTATGATATTGACCTTTTTTCCCTCGAGTAGGAAATGCATTTCGGAATAGTTACAGTAGATTCAATATTTTGCCTGTTCCACACATTGTTTCTTTTTGGTTATTTATCACGTACATGTAGAATTATGTCTGAATTATGTCTGTGGGAAGGCTTTGATTCCTTCCCTTATACTGATGATGTAGCACAAACCCCAATTGTACTATCACAATCATATGTTACATGTACATGTTATTGTACCCCATACATTCTTACATGTGCATGTAAGTTCACACAAAGACATTTTCGGATTCTGTGCAACTTCACCTGTAAAATATTAATTAATTTCTTATTGAATATTTCAGACTTTTCTTTTAAGTGATGATGGAGATGAGGTCAACAGGGAAAAGAAACAAATCACCTGTGAAAAAAGCAAGGTATACATATGTAGATTTACATTTATAACCGCCTTCTACAAGAGTTAACACCTCTTTCTCACCAATGTACATGTTTCAATCACCATTATATTAGCAGCATTTATTTTGAGGCCTGGAAGTATTCTAAGCATATGCAAGAGTACATATGATATGGAAGTAAATGTTTTCTAAGCATGTATGTATTCATGGACTGATCTTTAATACCTCATATCTTATTTTACATAATTTTGTCGTATTACAGAACCAGCTTGGATTTCGAGCACATTGAAAACACTCCACCCCGTAAACGGCGCACCATAAGTTTATCAGATTCGGACACTGACTCAAATAATGAACCAAGTCCAGTTTCCATGGTAACCTCTACAGAGCCAGAGGAAGAAGAAAACCCTATTGCAGTCAAATCTTTCTATGGTAAACGAGAGAAAAAACATTTCCCACATTCACCTAAACGCAGGAAGGCGGCAGAGCAAGTGTTAGCAAAGCTGTCAGACGAGGGTAATTCTACAGTAGATGAGGAAATGCGGTTAGCTACTACTAAAAGTAAAAAGAAAAGATCAAGTAGCGCTGGTGAGGAGAACAGAAAACCGTCTAAACAGAGGTGAGATTCCATAAATTTATTGAAACGTGTTTAAAATATCTATATATCCTAGACGTCTGTTCCTGTTTGACTATGAGCATGTAGTAAATACATGTAGTTGCAAAGACATTTCTTATCTGTTAATACCAGGGATTTTTTTACTCTTTGATTCCAGGGGACTGGGCCTTCAAAATTGGGAAATATAGCGGCATTTGGTTGAAATTGGGGAAAAAAATTATACAAATAAATTGAGAAAATAAGCGAAAAGATCTTCTGACCTTTGCTACTAATGAAGATGGACACATGTAGTACCAAGATTATTAGTCCCCTACCGGCAAAGCCGAAGGAGACTCTTAGTTTCCTCTCGGTCTGTCTGTCAGTCTGTCCGTCTGTCCGAATATCAGTTTTCCGGACTTTTTTCTGCAACGGATGGAGATATTCAGATGAAATTTGATACACAGCTAGGTCTTGGATAGTTACAGAGCAAGTTCAACTTTCGTCATGCTTGACCTATTTTTAGAGGAGTAATGCCCCTTGATGACTTGAAATTCAGTCTTTGTCAGTTTTCCGGACTTATTTCTACAACGGATGGAGATATTTAGATGAAATTTGATACACAGCTTGGTCTTGGATAGTTACAGAGCAAGTTCAACTTTCGTCATGCTTGATCTATTTTTAGAGGAGTTATGCCCCTTGATGACTTTGAAATTAAGTCTTTGTCAGTTTTCCGGACTTATTTTTGCAACTGATGGAGATATTTAGATGAAATTTGATACACAGCTTGGTCTTGGATAGTTACAGAGTAAGTTCGACTTTCATCAAGCTTGACCTATCTTTAGAGGAGTAATGCCCCTTGATGACTCTGAAAATTCAGTTTTTGTTAGTTTTCTGGACTTTTTTCTGCAATGGATGAAGATATTCAGATGAAATTTGATACACAGCTTGGTCTTGGATAGTTACAGAGCAAGATCGACTTTCGTCAAGCTTGACCTATTTTTAGAGGAGTTATGCCCCTTGATGACTTTGAAAATTCAGTTTTTGTCAGTTTTTGTCAGTTTTCTGGACTTTTTTCTGCAATGGATGAAGATATTCAGATGAAATTTGATACACAGCTTGGTCTTGGATAGTTACAGAGCAAGATCGACTTTCGTCAAGCTTGACCTATTTTTAGAGGAGTTATGCCCCTTGATGACTTTGAAAATTCAGTTTTTGTCAGTTTTCCGGACTTATTTCTGCAAAGGATGGAGATATTCAGATGAAATTTGATACACAGCTTGGTCTTTGATAGTTACAGAGCAAGTTTAACTTTCGTCACGCTTGACCTCTTTTTCGAGGAGTTATGTCCCTTGATGACTTGGAAAATTCAGTTTTTGTCAGTTTTCCCGACTTTTTCCTGCAACAAATAGAGATATTCAGGTGAAATTTGATACACAGCTTACTCTTGGATAGTTACAGAGCAAGTTCAACTTTCGTCACGCTTGATCTATTTTTCAAGGAATTATGCCGCTTGATGACTTGGAAAATTCAGTTTTCCGGACTTTTTTCTGCAACAAATAGAATTATTCAGGTGAAATATGTTCTCAGCTTAGTCTTGCATAGTTACAGAGAAAGTGACTTTTTTCACGCTTGACCTCATTTTTGAGGAGTTATGCATCTTGATGATTTGCACAATTCAGTTTTTGTCAGTTTTCCAGACTTTTTTTTTTTGCAACAAAATAGAGATATTCAGGTAAAATTTGATACTCAGCTTAGTCTTGGATAGTTACAGAGCAAGTTCAACTTTCATCACGCCTGACCTCTTTTTCGAATTGATAAAGCAGATAAAACCTCAGAACTGAGCTGCTCGGTTTAATTAAAACTCATGTTTAATTGAAGAGTAATTCATAGGCAGAGTTGCAGGACATAGATATATGCCGCCGGTAGGGGACTAATATCGCTCAGCGATCATAACTTTTTTTATATTTCAGATAGTGTACATCACATCGCAAAACAGATATAATTATAAATACATTTTCAGTAATTTCAAAGGGTATTTATACTTTGTTTATTGGAATTTTATTTTTTTTTTCAAATTGGGAATTTTAAGCTCAGAAATTGGGGAAAATGCCTGCTTTTCAGCATTGGGAATGGGGCCGACTTTCGGTCCTGGAGAACCCCTAAAAAATCCCTGAATGCACAAGTTGAATCTCTCGCAGCAGTATTGTAAACTAAGGAGTTAATTTAATTTGTCAGATTTGATTTTAAAACAAATAGCAAATAGGATTTGTTAAAAATAAATTCTACTGAAGCAGTATTATTTAAAATATTTTATAATCAAACAATACATAGTTTGAAAAAAAAGTTTTAGACTTAATATTGAAAAAAGGTAGTTCTTTATGTATTATGTTTTCCTAAGATTATTTTTGTATCCATGCAGAAAGATTTCCAAGAAAGATAATGCACATGAAAAAACATCTTGTCCCCTGTCTGTGCAATCTCAGAATGTCAACTGTACCACTCCAGTGTCAAAGACAAAGGATGCCACATCTACTCCGAGGGGACATTCTATTACACAGGGCGAGGCACAGACCCCTACCAACCAACCCACATCACAAGACACAAGTGAGACTCCTTCCAATCAGGGAACCTCGGGGAAAAAGTTCTTCAAGAGTAAAAGTCCAGGTAGCAAGTTAGCAGGGAGTGTTATGGTACGAAAAGGCTTTAATCTGTCATTTACAACCAGAAGAAGTGTTAGTAGTGACAAGAAGGGTAAGAGCTCAGCAAAAAAATTGGGACAGAAGAAAGGTTCTGGTATCATTCCTAAGAAAAATAAGAACAGTATAAAGAGTGTACAAAAAGTAAACAAAAACAGTGCAGGTGAACCAAGCAGGGACTCTGATTCAGCCATAGGGAGCTGCAACTCTATAGAATTATCTCCATCTGCCGTAAGACCTGAGAAAAGTGCACTTCAACTAACACCAAGTAAGGATGTGCACAGGAAGGCACCTACGACAAGCAGTCTTGTAGATTCCCCGAGCAAAAACTTGAGGAGTCAATCACGGGCAAAACCTGATGTAGATGTGGAAGTCAGAAGTCTTACAGGCTCTGACGATCTATTCAGCTCGTATCCTAGCAGCGAGAATATTGCCGTCAGTGGAAAGAATTCCCCAGCTTCAGATTTACCATCTGAGTCAGCATCTGATATCACAGATAAGACATCTAGTACGGCATCATCTCCTGCCAAAAAATACTTCCCGATCTTTAATTCAAAAGACACTGCACAGGGAACACCCAAACAGCAAAGTCTGCTAAAGGGAATCAGTGGGTTAGTATCCATAGATATAAAGACTGAATGATCTCCGAACGTTTTACATTTCTGTTATGAAGTTTACTAGAGAGCAATATCTAGAGTGGTAGTTAAACATGTTTAGGCAATCTGTAAAAGCATACAAAATTATCAAATGGGGAGCGTAAATGTATTTCATTATTTACCTGGTAGTATAGTGTTTTTTATTTTAAAAATGTCATATTAATAAATTAACATGTACATGTACCTATTCTTGTTTTAACTTGAAAAAAAATTGCATGCCAATACACTGTTTTCAATTTGACATCATTCATAGAAGATTGGAAAATGAATTGTGATACAATATTACTTTTATTCCATATTTCAGACTAAAAAGAAATAGTCCAAGAAGCTCACCAAGGATGAGGTTTATAGAGAACAAAAGTGACCAGCTAACATTGGTTTGTACATACAAGCTTGTGGTTTCTCATCTCTATTGAAGTATAACAAAGGTAGAGTATCCCTCAGGTCAGAATTGCTGGTAATTTTTTGCCTGGATACCCTATTTTTTCTCTTCTGAAGAATATTGTTCAGATGATCAAACTAATATGTTTTGGGGAAAGAAACTTTTATAGTTACATATTTTCACCCCTAAAAGGGGATTTTTCTTTCTTTTCCCATAGGGTCCAACGGCATAAGTTATCAGTGTAATCATGAAACCACGAATTATATTTTGTTTGTTTATCAGGTTTAACATAAGCTTTGAATGTATGGAAATGAAAATATTGTAAAAGTTGTTATTTAAGAAATATGAGCATCTGAGACCTGAGGGATGCCCTACCTTTATAACTTTTTTGTGATATCCAACATATAATGGGATAGTTTATTAGTTATTCTATACAGAGACTTTCTGATGTCAAAACTTGCGATTATAAACTATAAAAGAGCTGTTTGAAAATGATCTATCTGTCATGTAGGATGCTGGTCAGAAGAAGTTTGGAGCCACACAGTGTGAGGTTTGTGGGATGGTGTACACACAGGCTGATCCTGCTGACGAGACCACACACAACATGTTCCATCGAAGTCTGCTTAACGCTCTCAAATTTCCTGTACGTTTATCATATTGTTTCTTTCGGTTTAATATTTGAGTCTTCAATGTAATTAAAAATCGAAATGCATCAAACAAATTAAACAGACAGCATTTGTAAAAGATATTTAGACACATATTCATATATTAACATTGTAATTAGTGTTTTTTATAATTTGGTAATCATTGTTATTCAGATTGAAGATTGTTATGATAACAAGATAATAATTGTAGGGATGGAAGAAGGAGAGAGTTGTACAGGAGTATCCTGAAGATGGAAGCAGGGTACTTATGGTCCTTCATGATGATCCTAAATATACGGTAAAAAAGGTATACATACCTCCATTTATTACTTAAACTAACATGTGTTTATGTTCATCAGCTTTAACAGCAAGGAGAAATTTTCTTATTTGAATAAGAGAGTTTATGTACATGCATATGCAAATACATGTATAATGGCAAGCAAATTTTTCTGATCTACATTTATGATTGGAATGCAACATGTAGAAGATTTTGTTATTGCAAAGTATTTCTTTCTTTTAAAGATAGAAGAGATAAACAAAGTGATGGGTAAAGAGTTAGGGTTTCCTGAGCCTCTTCTGGCTTTTCGACCAGAGTACAAGGTAAGCTTAGAAAGAAAAGTTTCATTTTGTCTGTATGTCTGTCTGTCTGTCTGATTACATGTATATCCATGGACATAATTTTAGTTTTTGTCTTATGAGGGCACTGTATGATCATGCTTAAGGCCTATAGGATAGTAATAACATGTTCCTTTACCTTATGACCAGACTTGTCAAACCCTAGCTTATCACAACAATGACAAGACTTTTCATTTGAGACTGTGACCTTCACCTTGAACTTTGCCATATATTGCATAAAAATTAAAGTTTGCTATATTTCATGAACACTTAGGGAGTAAGGCTTTGATTTTTAGCCGAGTTGCAAAACTCGGCTCTTAATTTGATGTGAGACGGGCGGGCGGGCGGGCGGCTGGGCGGGCGGTTGGGCGGGCGTCTGGGCGTCAACAATTGGTTTCCGGACTATAAGTCAACTACGAAAGAGGCTATAACAATGAAACTTCATACACTTACTCACCATTAGTCAAGGATGAGCCCTATTGATTTTGGGGTCAAAAGGTCAAAGGTCAAGGTCACAGGACTCAGATGATTGAAAATGGTTTCCGGACCATATTTCAGCCTGTATTGCACCTATAATCATGAAACTTGCCAGAAATGTTTCCCTTGAATCAAGGATGAGGCCTTATTGATTTTGGGGTCAAAAGGTCAAAGGTCAAGGTCACAGGACTCAGATGATTGAAAATGGTTTCCGGACCATATTTCAGCCTGTATTGCACCTATAATCATGAAACTTGCCAGAAATGTTTCCCTTGAATCAAGGATGAGGCCTATTGATTTTGGGGTCAAAAGGTCAAAGGTCAAGGTCGCAGGACTCTGTTGATTGAAATTGGTTTTCGGACCATATTTCAGCCTGTATTGCACCTATAATCATGTAACTTGCCAGAAATGTTTCCTGTGAATAGAAAATGAACACTTTTGATTTTGGGGTCAAAAGGTCAAAGGTCAAGGTCACAGGACTCTGATGATTGAAAATGGTTTCCTGGCCATATTTTAGCCTGTATTGCACCTAAAGTCATGAAACTTGCCAATAATGATTCCCATGAATCAAGAATGACCCCTATTGATTTTGGGGTCAAAAGGTCAAAGGTCAAGGTCACAGGACTCCGATGATTGAAAGTGGTTTCCGTACCATATTTCAGCCTGTATTGCAATTATAATCATGAAGGTTGCCAGAAATGTTTCCCATGGATCAAGGATGACCACTATCAATTTTGGGGTTAAAAGGTCAAAGGTCAAGGTCACAGGACTAAGATGATTAAAAATGGTTCCCGACTGAATTTGAGCCTGTATTGCACCTATAATCATGTAACTTGCCAGAAATGTTTCCAGTGAATAGAAAATGACCCCTTTTGATTTAGGGGTCAAAAGGTCAAAGATCAAGGTCACAGGACTTAGGTAATTGAAAATGGTTTCCAGACCATTTTTGAGCCTGTATTGCACCTATAATCATGAAACTTGCCATTTATCATCGCAAATGTTCGTACATAATAGCATGAGTTTACAAATGGTACCATGTAAACAAGAAAAATTAGGACATAAAGTATTCTGTATGATGAGATTGAAAATCTGTATCCTTGAAAATATATTACACGCTGATATAGAATAAAGAGAAGACCATTTCTTGATCCAGAAATTTTCATTTAAGACCACAAAATGTTGTTACAAACCATACACATTTCATGTTAGTCTGCATATTCATACTTACATTCCAGTTTTGCAACTCGGCATTTTGCATCTTCGATGCATTTTGAGCTTATTCACAGATAGATTCCATTTCACGATACCTTAGATGAATAAAGTATACATTAACTAAAACTGAATCTTCACAATCTGACCGTACGGTCTTAGTAGTTTAGTGTTTATTTTTTAAACAAAATTAAAATTTCTATATACCATGGTATTCAGAAACAGCATAATGGTAGTCTGCATCTGCATACCGGTACATTGACTTTTACTAAATTCTTTGTAGGCATTTCTTATGATTTCTGATGAGAAGACAGTAATGGGCTGCTGTATTGCTGAATCAATTAGCGAGGTATGCTTTAAGATTTCAATGTTTCTATTATATTTTGCCTTAATCAGGTTTTATACAAACTTACGACATCCATATCAAACCTTATAATAAAGGATGTATGTCTTAAAATATAGGTGTACAACTGAATCTGAATTTAATTCTCATATTGAATGATACAGAGTAGAGGTACATCAGAGAGGTTGTTTAATTCTAGGGTTACCGAGTGATACCAGACAGTCAGCCAAGCCAGGAACCAGGTCATCGACCATGGTGCTGCAAGTCTGAACCAGAACCGGCATCGGTTGGTGTCGGTCGTATATGGGTTAATAGTCAAGACCGCAGGAAGAGAGTGGCCACTAGGCTGCTAGACTGTGTCAGGTAAAATAACTTAATGTTGAGATCTCAAAAGATTAATTTGTCTATACTCTGCACAGTGTACTGTATGTGTACTTATTGTAGTGTGATTCATATTTCAAAGACGTGAAGAGTGAGCTAATTCAAGAATATGCTAAATACTGTATCTGCTATACATCATAATGGAGAATGAATCAAGTAGGCTAACTCATTATTAGGCTATTATGACTATTTTCTTGAATTTTCCCCGTTTCTGCTCAAATTTGGTTGCGCTAAAATAAGTACACATATTCATTTTCTTGCAGATTTATGATGATTAATGATAGGCCTTTAATATCAAGTTTCTCAAACTTGAATGGAGATTTCCATCCCATCTGATCTTTCAATGAGAAGTAGTAACATACGTATTTGATTTTCTTTGTTATATACCCAGCCACTTGTGCCTCATATGAAATTCATGTGAAATTTACCTTAACTTTATATAAATGTTCACATGAAATTTATGTGAAACGAGCAGAAACTTCTATGTGAAGCTTAAGACAATTTTCCTGTATATTCAATTTTGCATGAAGGTTACATGGAAAAATTCATGTGAAGTAAAATTAAGTGAAATTTGTGTGAAATATTTTCATATAAATCTTATGTGAATTTTTTCACATTAACTTTCATGTGAAATTTCATGATGCTCATTTCATATGAATTTCTGAATTTCATGTTAGGCACTGTTGGCTGTGTATAAGTTTATTTCATGGTGGCATAACATTGATTGTTCATAAACTGCAGGCTTATTTGATATTGAAGACAAGTATGTACCTGTCTACTTAAACAATGAAGATATTTTGTGAATCATCTGTCTTGTCTTTCTAGGAAATGGTTTCAGTATGGCTCATTTATCCATCGTAGTAGAGTGGCCTTCTCAGATCCGACACCAGATGGAAAACTTTTGGCAACAAGCTATACTAAATCACAGTCATTCTTGGTCTACAAGTATGGGTGAATCAACTTCTCAACAATTTTAAAGAGGGTCAATCAGCCCTCAATACAGAATATGAGTTGTGAATTTCTCTGATGTACGGGCCTTTAGATGACTAGTCATTATAGCATCGTGATAAATTCTGTTCATTTATTTTGCTGTATGCAACTTTTGTATTCTACATCACATGCAGACACTTCTGTAATGTATTAAAGTAAGTGCTGCATTCTTTGAAACAAATAGTTTCTTTTTGCATATTCTGCGACCAGCATTTAAGTTGCTATGCATGTGAAAAATAACGTATGATTTGATATAATCATGAAAGGATACTTCATATGGATTTTGTTATGTTGGACCTTTGAGGAAATTCCATACTTGATTGCCTCTTGCTAAATAGATTGACAACAGATTGTATCTTTGTATAAATTTGTTATCGTTGAACTGTTTTGTAATTTATGTCTGTAGCTTGAACAAATATAATGAGATAATTTGTTTCTGATGGAATTTAGAAATAAACTTAATGTAAGAGTCATGCATACATTAATACCTTTGATTCTTACTCTGATTGAAATTATTTATTTATTTTTTTTGGTGATATTAAATAACTATATTTTTGTGAAAGTTTGAATTCAGTTTTGTGTACAAAACAAGGGTGTGAAATTACCATAGGTCTGACTGCTACATAAATTGAACATCATAATTTAGGACTGTACTTTATTGATGGCGAGAATGTTTTTTTATTTAAATTATATAAAAATTTTCAGGGGAATAGATTTATAGATATGAAAAAGTACACAAAGTTTATAGATGAAGTATGAATGAACTGTAAATCACTAGAACTCATAAAATACAAGTTATGTAGAAATACATATATCCTGTTCAGAAGAATAACATATTCTTAAAATACAATTATTCATTGAATACAATCCTTTAAAAGAAAATTTGACAAAATGAAGAACTTAGAAGACAACAAAGAATGAGAAAGATGGTAGAATTAGTGTTAATTGATATCATCTGTCATTATGTCTGAATTTGTATTTTATTAGGACCACACCTTTTGAAATGTACCATATAGGGATCTTTGTATCCACCTGTATTTACATGTATGTCTAAAACTTCTCCACTATCAATGGTAGGGCTCTCATGTTCCTTATGATAAACCCTATCTGTTGGTACAAATATTTTGTATCATGTGACCTTTACCATGGCATTTGACCTACCATACTTTTGAAAAATTAAATACATTGTCTGTAGCATCTTTCCTTAAAAGTTTGGACTCTCATATATGATTATATGTAACAGAATGTATTCAAAACTTTTCCTGTTCCTAGATTTAAAAAAACTAACAATGGTAGTGACCACTTCAACTGTTACCAAAGAATGCATTTGGCACACATATGTTCTGTTTTAAAATCTATGAAATTGTTAGACTTACATAAATGAGTTTCCTTGCAGTGTTTGAGGTTTCTTTAATCTATTTGCTGTCCAAAACACCTTGTTTATTATAAATAATGTTGCATATTTTAGATTGTTGTTTTATTGTGTTGAACTTTTCAGTCAGTTACAGTGTGAACATCTGTTTTGTTTTAACATACAGATCTTAGTACATTGATTGTTTTAAGTTGTAAGTTTGTAACAGACCTGCCTACTTTTATGATTTGGGCGTAATTTTTACAATTTTTGATCTTCAAATATGCTCTACACTTTTGCTTCTATATTTTCAATCAGAATTACCTTTTAAGATATTTAAAACAAACAGATAGACTTAACGATATAAATTCATTGTAAAATTCATTGTAAATTGAGTGTTCGATATTGTATCATTATGTGAACCAATGGGGTAGATCATACCTCACACAACATGTGAGGTACGAGTTTCCCTGTGGGTTATACATGATGATATCATATAAGCAATTGTGTAAATGATTTACCGGTATACAATGTCTTAGTAGGGAAAGGATGATGCTTTTTTTCTCAAAATTACAATCAATTGTTTATATTAATACGCTTAACATCCAAAAATTACACTTTCTTTAGCAACATTTGACACTTTTCGTAAGAAACAGGTAGACATGTCTGTTGTTATCAAAGATCATGTTGTGTCCAGATTTTACCTTGTGGTCCCTTAGCTTTCAGACAAGCTGATGTTTGTTGGGTTTTTTTTTCTTTGCAAAATCAAGGAAAGAAAAAAAAATTTTGACATGTACATGTGTGAAATAATATGGTTGAATGATTTTGGAATGTTGTTTCTGCTGATAAAATAATAATGCATGTGTATTGTTAATAAAGTACTTTAATAAATGAAAAACATGTGTTTGTAAAACACAAATGCCCCAGTTGGCATCTTTGTCATCAAAACAGCTGTAATTAAAAAATTAGGTGTTACTACGAGGTCAAGGTCACAAGCTTCCATATTCATGAAAAGGTCTTGTTACAAGGAATACACATGAAATATTAAAATCCCCATCACTTACTATTCAAAACTTATAGCCAAGGTTAAATATGGTTTTTCAAAAGTAGGTCAAAAGTTTTTCAAAAGTAGGTCAAATTACAAGGTCAAGATCAAAAGGGAAAAAAAGGTATCAGTGGAAATGTCTTGTCACAAAAGAATATACATGTGAAATATGAAAGACCTATCACTCACCATTCAAAAGTTATAGCCAAAAGTAGGTCAAGGTCAAAAGGTAAAAAAATGGTATCCATGGAAAGGTCTTGTCACAAGAAATATACAATGTACATGTGATATATGAATGCCCTATCACTCACCAATTGAAAGCTATAGCCAAGGTTAAAGTTTTTCAAAAGTAACAAACTCCCAGGTCAAGTTAAAAAAAAATACGGTATCCTTGGAAAGGTCTTGTCACAAGGAAAATGCATGTGAAATATAAAAGCTCTATAACTTGCCATTCAAAAGTTAAGGTCAAGGTAAAAATTTTGTGGACAAACAGACGAAAAAGGTTATACCCTCGAATATTTCATTGCTAGCTATAACGATCTCCTGATGAGTATTTATAATCAAAGGGTCATATTGAAGGTCAAGGTCACGAGATATACTATGCAGACTTTGTGGCTGCTCGTTTAGGGATGCTTTTGTAAGGTCACAACTTTGAGCATCGACTGTTTAATCATAGTATTGAGGTAGTTTTGGTTATTTGAAATTTCCAAGTAAGATAATTGAAACTAAAATGTTGGTCAGAGACAGTATCTGGCATACGGGTACATCATGGTTTTCCCTGACAAAAATACTTATCCTTATCAGTTAGATCTGGAATGTAATTCAGGGAGAGGTCTGTGTCTGGATTAGGCTTTGTTGCCAATACATGTATATGAAAAGCATTCGTGAGTAGCAACATTCCGTCTTCTCCTGCTTATGGCGTTTTGTTTCTCAGCTGATACGGTACGCCAGGGCATGTTCCACATAAGAAGATTCATCATTAGAGCCAGACGGCTTGCAAGTAAGCTATATGTTCAGGGGTATATCACAACGGCTGAAATCATCATTGAGGAAGTTCTTCGGTCGCTACGGAGATTTAAAAGCATATCCGATCCCCCTTTCCAGAATGATCAGTGACATTCTACATTGTGATTGAATGGCTGTAGTCATACCAAACAATACATACTTATTTGATTCGAACATCAAAATGTACATGGAGACAATCACCGAATTTGACAGGTTTCCATGGAGCTGTTGCGACGGGTGTTGCATGCACCGGGCACCTGGTCCCACCTCTAGCTTGATAGGGGTCCGTCGATGCTCAATTTAGTGCTCTATTGTGAAACAAAGGCGGGGATCTCCAACAACACAAGGCTGCAGCACCCGCAGCAAAACACCCAATGCAAAAACACAGAGCAGACAAGCACAGGAAGAGACGCAAAGGACTACACATAAACCAACGAGACCAATGTGAGTGCTGTTGAGATTATCGTCAGGATCTTCTTTAACTCATGCAACCAGGAGACGCTGACTCTCCCCGGGCACCTGGTCTCACTTCGTAATGTTGTTCATTCCGGGGTTCGCAACCGTTCCGTTGGGAATTCTCACGATTTGGCCTTGCCTTCTCGACTTTGAGATTGAATAACTGTAAGGTACTTCTTTGATGTTTATTTAGATCACCTACGCAAGGCTGAAGTGAGCTGTTGTCGGAAGGGGTCGAATCGCATGCTCTGAATGACTGGAAACACCTCATTTTGAATAATACTGATATTCGAATGAATAACTTGACAAAAATCCTAATCTTTTTGAAAATCCAAATCTGAAAGATATTTCAAATCCAAGTTACGTAATTTGCATCAAAGATATGTCTTCGCGCCTGCAGATAAAGTAGCCAACAACACCGTAATCATTTGAAAACGTTACTACATATCAACTTTAGTTTCGGAACTTTAGTCTACAATTCTTATATCAAATGTCCCTAACATTTTGAGCAAACATAACAGTGAAATTTCTTCATTCAACATCCCTATTTCTAAATTGGATCTTTCTACAATTTACCGGTACTGCATACCAAAACTGAACAAGTCTCCTTACAAATTGCGATACATTGCTCATTCTAGCAACTGCTCAACTACAATTTTGTCTAAAAATCTGACGTCAGCATTCACGGCGATAAAGGAACACATGGCAAATATTGTGAAACTGTTCTAAACAGGAATGATGTAAACTTATTTTGGTCTAATAAAAATTCAGTAGATGTGATTGACAAATGAAATTTAGAAATTTTCAAGCCAATACGGTTGCTTCATACAACTTTTCTAATATGTTTACCACGCTTCCTCCAGACAAAATTAATGATCGATTGTCCAAACTCATAAAATGGTGTTTTGATCGAGAGGGGAAATCTTACATTTTACACCTGAATCAAAGGGTTTCTTTTCCGCTGCAGAATACAAATCATGGACATGTAGTGACCTGTGTATTGCCTTGTCCTTCCTCTTGGACAACATTTATGTAATATTTGGTGAGAATTTCTACAAGCACGTTGAAGGGATCCTTCACATTGAGTACTAAGCGCCTCTTTCTGAAGATTTATTTTTATACGCGCATGAAAAAGAATTTATTCGAAATCTTCAAAAGCAAAGAAAACATGATGATTTGAAATGTTTCATGGGTACTTTTAGGTACCTGCATATTCTTACTATCGACAATTCTGTTTTTGAAAAGTGGTTATTTTCGCTGGGGAAAATTTCGCGACTATAACATAATGACATTACGCGTGGGGGAAAAGTTCGCGATAAAATGTCTTTCGCATTGTAGGAATACAGCGGTGATATTTTCGAGTGGGGAAAATTTTCGCGAAGTTCATCGATTCGCGAAAAACGCGAATATTACCCCCAAACGAAAATTTCCACGTTTACAGTATTAATCCACAAGAGTTGACTCTAAACAAGGCAAACGTTACAAACTGAGATACACCATTTTTGGACCTAAATAATTGAGAGATTGATACAAGTGTGTATGACAAAAGATATGATTTTGGATTCAACATAGTGAATTTCCCCTGGCTTGACGGTGATGTTTCTTGATTACCGTCATACGGTATCTACATTCACAGTTCATCCGGTATGCTAGAACATGTTCTGATGTTTTGGATTTTCATTGTAGAAATTAAAATTTACAAAGAAACTTTTAGGTCAAGGGTTTCGCTTTCACAAACTAGTAAAAACTTTCTGGAAATTTTACAAAAAATATTGTCAACTTCTTCTGAAATTCGGATCCATAAAAGGAACAGAGTATATTTCTTTTGGTATTTCACAACCTGCATTTTATGGTGACATAATTAACAAAATGAGAAGGATCAAAGGTAGACATAAATACCATCGAAATTGTGTTAGAATCATCAAACACCTTTATACCGTGGATATGATCCTTCTATTACCAGACGGCTTGGTACTGGACCAATCTACAGCATTGTACCTGCATATTCTTAAGAATTGCACTCTGACTGACTATGACGACGGGACTCCATGACGGGATCCGTCCAAACATCTTAAGAGAAGACAGGACCCCGATCACCTGTCCTCTCTGAATGTCAGTCGGAGTCCTCGGATTATCACATGCATGAGCTTGCTACCGCCATCAGAAGACGAACTGTATTTCGTATGCCTTCTGTTTTCATATCCATTTACATATCCAATATGTTTCTTGGCCCCTGCGTCATGTTGTCTGTTTGTATGTTCATCTTACAGTGAGGAGGTTATTTTTACACCACAATTGTGCGTTCTTCGAGACCTCTTGGTAATAGGAAAAGTGGAAGGGTTGTGCACACGTAATCCAGATAACCACACAGTCCTGCGTGGCAGATGGACGTCCTAAGTCGACACCGGTTGCCCATTAGTCTCGTTGGTTTATGTTTATATGGTGTGAGTTGGTGTTCCTTGTCCCTTTTGCGCCTCTTTTTGTGAGTGTCTGATCTGTGTTGGGTATTTTTTTGGTTTTGCTGTGGGTGCTGCAACCCAGTGTTGTTGGAGATCCCCTCCTTTCTTTTGTCAGAACGTGTCCTACATCATAAATTCCTTGAAATTATGACTTTTACTCATGAACGATTTATAGGTTTTGAAAAATCTTGCTACGTATGAAGAACTAGTGTTGTTTTTCGTCTGGATTCGTCAACAAGTGTCGCAAGCAAAAGTATGTGGCGAAGAACTTCCTTAACTAAAAGCAATATAATCTGTAAGTGATATTTTATTTGTGGTTCCACTCAATAGTCAAATTACAATTGTGTCTTCTACGTCTTTTCAGATTGTATTGCAACATTAATATCATCGTAAAGAATGACTGATGATACGATAATTTGTATTAACAGCAAGAAGTTCTTATGTAGGCTTACAAGTAATGCTAGTATGTACAGTTTTCATTAGGGTACATCGCTTCCTCACTTCTTCGTCCAACTATATATCACCCGGCAAAGAATTGAAGTAATGATGCGAAGAATTGAAGTAATGATGCGAAGAATTGAAGTAATGATGCGAAGAATTGAAGTAATTATGCAAAAATTATGATGGTCGTTTATTCTGCTGCTGTGAGTTCACCGTGGGCAATCGTTCGCATACCTACAGGACAATCTGACCAATTTATAAATTCTAAAAACGAAATTTAATCTCCAAAATGACATTGTCTTGCTCATTTAATCTATATGCAGCTGTCTAACACGGAAGCATACCGAGTGATGCGCAAATGAAGTACCGTGTCGTTCCTCTACGAACGAGGTACGTAAGAAGTGCTTAAATCTAGTTTATAAGTGTTTATATGTATTTATTTTGAGCATATCATATGACTATAATTATCATCCATACTGTGGTATCAAGTTTGGTCGAGAAATGGTAATATTTTAGCTTCGGGGGGCGTGGAGGTATTGAAGCAATCAAATTTGTATAGCGACTTTGTTAATCATAGATACACAATTCAAAGAGAAAAGTGAATTTAGACACAAAAATTGTTTTGAAACATGCATGTATGGAAAAAAGGAAAAAAAAAACATATCTATATTTTAAAGAGTATATTTGTTAACCTATATGCCATACACACAATGCGTAATACTCTTGTAACTAGTTCTTGTAATCATGATGTAAACATACCCCTGTGTAGTTCATCTCTTAACAGGTACATGACAAATATGGATAATGACCATATCCCTGTATAAAGCACAAAATCGATAATTCAGAAAATCAGAAACCGAAGGCATACAAAATCAGGATAAAACAGGAACCAAAGCAAACAAACAAAAACCTCCACCATATGAAAAGAAGCGAACTCCCGATATGGGAGTGAGACCAGGTGCCCAGGAAAAATAAGCATCTCCTGCTTGCATGCAACACCCGTCGCTTCAATTCGGTAGAACTGTCACATCCGGTTACTTCCATTTCGGAAGACATAGAGTACAATCTTTGGTTGGATGGTTCAAATGGTCTATGACAGAATATCATCCACCATTCTGGGGCATCATAGTGTATGACGAGTTCCCCATATCGACCGTAGAACTTCCTCAGTGACGATGTTAGTCGGTAACAAACATATCCCTAACTGAGAAGCTTATCTGAAAGACGCCTAGCTCTCAGAACAAAATCCGTATATTTGGTACTAGCTCTGGTATAGCGTATCAACTGAGATATGAACACGCCATAAGCAGGCGATGAAGGGATGTTGCTACTCAGAGAAGGAAAGTTTGTAGTGCTGAAATTGAAGTCGTCACGTTTGTCATAGAGTGAGGTGTTCATGTGACCATCAGTGTCGTAGGACAACATTATGTCCAAATAGAATGCTGAATTATTTGTCTCTGTAGTTTCTTTGACTTCAAGCTCCGACGGATAGATACTGCTGAGGTAATCCGCGAATTTTGGATTATTGATGGACAACACATCGTCCATGTATCTGTAAAAGAAGACCCCGCTGCAGCATCAACAGCAAAACACCAAAAAAACCCGATGCAAAAACACAAAAGACGAGTACAGCACGAGACGGAAAAGAGATACACGACATGTAAACATGAAACACAAAAGACTACACATAAACCGACGAGACCAATGGGCAACCGGTGCCGACTTTGGACGGCCATTTGTCACGCAAGTAGCAAATGGTATGGTTATCATGGATTACGTGCGCACAACCCTCTCACTTCTCCAATTACCCAGAGGTCTCGAAGAACGTACAATTGTGGTGTAAAACAACCTCCTCACTGTAAGATGACATCACACAAACAAGACCACGAAACGCAGAGGCCCCAGAGACACAGATGAATATGTAAATGGATATAAAAAGAGGGCATGCGTAATGCAGTCCGTGCTCTGCCGGTTGTAGCGAGCTCATGTATGTAATCATCCGAGGAGTCCGACTGACATTCAGAGAGGACTGGTGGTCGGGGCCCTGTCTTCTCTAAAGAGGTTTGGACAGGGCCCGTCATGGAGTCCCGTCGTCACAGTCAGTCAGAGTGCAAGTCTCAAGGATGCGCTTGTACAAGACTGTAGATTGGTCAAGTACCAAGCCTAGTGTCCGTCTGGTGGCATTAGGATCATATCTACGGTATAAAAGTCGTTTGATGATTCTGACGCATTTTCGATGGTTATGCTGCCTACTTTTGATCCTTTTTATTTTGTTTATCATATCACCATAAAAGACAGGTTGTGTAATACCCATAGTAATGTACTCTGTTGCCTGTATAGATCCGAATTTTAAAAGAAGTTGACTGTAATTTTTGTAAAATTTCCAGAAAGTCTTAACTAGTTTATGAAAGCGGAAACCTTGACCTAAAAGTTTTTTGGTAATTTGTAAATTTGCTCTAGCGTACCGGATGAGCTGTGATATGTAAATGCCGTATGACGGTAATCTTGGAACATCACCGTCAAGCCAGGGGAAATTTACTATGTTGAATCCAAAATCATCCCTTTTGTCATATACACTTGTATGAATCTTTCCGTTTACAACTTTGATATTTAGGTCCAAAAACGGCGTTTCTGTATTTGAAAGGTTTGTCTGTAAGTGAAGTTGAAGTCAGAAGCTAAGTATCTTTTCCCTTCAGAGACCAAAGATTGAATGAATTCAGCTTCGTACGAGTAAAGGAAAATGTCGGCAAGGAGTGGGGCACAATTGGTCCCCATTGGAATTCCGACAATTTGCTGGAAGACCTTTCCTCCAAACACCACAAAAATGTAGTCGATCAGAAAGTTTAACATCTGAATAATATCTGTTTCAGTGTCCTTATTTTCAGAATCGGACTTTTCTTTTACACAGTAGGTTTTGTCATAGTTAACAACAATAAATTTATATTTGCGATTACCGTTCTTACTTGTAAACGCATTACTCATAATTTTTGCGAGTCTTTCTTTCAATTTAGATATATAATTCATATTCATAATATTTGCCGATTTTTCTCATAGATAGGAGATGGACTATTAGTCTATAAAATGAATGGTATCTTTAACCACGTACTTCTTCGTAAAACAAGATACATGTATATATGTATACGTACACTAAAATACATCGTAAAATCATTACAGGGGGATGCAACCTCAGCAGATAAAGTCAAAGTTATACACCATGAACAAGTTCCATGAAAACTGCAATTTCTGCTAAAGTGATTTATAGATATACTGCTACTTCTGACCAGAATGTATTACCATCATATGAATGATACTGATGGCCATATGGCACACCTAAACAAATATATATACAAATTTTAGGTAGAAAACACCGAATATGAGCGGATTCTCGTGGAATTTAATGTATGCGCTTAACGTGTTATGCTACCATGATATGAGGGCACTATTTCTTCTCTTTTATCAAAAACGATTTCAAATTTCGTTTTCAATGGTGAAGCAAACATGCCCTGACAGATGCTTCACATGGGAAACTTTGTGATATCAGTAAATAAAAATACAATACGCTATAAAACGCTACATTTTTTAAATCTCTACATAGATAAATTATATATTTGAATACCTATAATATCGATGAATAAACAAAAATTGGTTCAATCTCTTCATATTTTCTAATGTTTAAAAAGATCCGCAACATTATTGATACCATAATTCTGTGGTGCACGTGTCTCTGGTACGTCTTTTCCCGTTAATTTAGAGCCAATAATATATTCCTTTCCTATTTTCTCCTGTGCCCAGGTTAGAACCTCGTCAATGACGGGCGTCTTAACACCAGCCAGTTCCGCTATACCTTTCTGAACAGCCATACCAAACGGAACATCTTCGGACAAGTACCGGTATGCAAAATCTGGTACGAACTTCCCATCGCTGGTTTCTTTCATTGGATGAACGAGACCATCGTAAGCTTTGTTTGTCTGTAATGCTCTCATAAGGCTACTGTCGTCCACCAACTGGTCACTGTAATGGTTTTTATACCAATCTATCAGAGGCACTACGTCCTTCATGTCCACACCGCTCTGTTGGCGCTCTATCTCACGAGCTGTCGACATCATTTCTTCACTCGAAGAACTCAGGTACTGAGCTGCAGTATGGTCCACACCCTGATAGAATAATGGTTTCTCTGTCACTGCTTTCCCATCCCAATCCTTCCATTTAGCATATAATATAGCAGGATGGAGAAAAGCTGTGCTCATGAGAGGTATCGCCAAATAGTTCGACACTAACTCTATTTTTGGGCTCTCCCCAAAAACCGTTTGAATTTCATTCAAAATTGACAATCGGTCTTTTTTGCAGCCCGATCCTTTCAGAATAGATGCTACAACCATTTCTTTTGTTCCCATAATTCGAATGGAAACGCCAAATTTTTCAATGCGACATACCCAAGGAAGTGTCTCGAAGGAGGCAATAGCACACAAATCTGCCTTTTCTCCCATTATGCTTCGTATCTGAAACTCAAAGCCGCATCTTGCTGGTAAACCAACAATGACAGTTGACTCTTTGACAGTGAGGGGCGATGGACTCTTGATATTGTTGATGTGCAAAAGCAGGAACAACAATGAATATAATATCTGCAGAAGGCACTACAAGAGACGGGTCCTTTGTTATTATTTTAGGATGTGCCTCAAAAGTAACTGAACTTCCATCTTTATAGGAACGAGTGGCAAAGAAGGGAGTTTTCTTCAATGATTCTGACCATCTTTCTGCTTCGTCTGCATACAACGTGAGAATGTTGACGTCAGCTTCAGGTTGCGTGCTGGATGCGATGGCAGCGATACAGTGAGATCCATTACCTCCACCACAAATCAATATGTTCTTTTTACCTTTGGATGACATCCTACAAAAGACAATGTCGATTCATTACATCAATCGGTGCTAATGTCTTTTCAACCTATTTGAGTCTCGATAATTGATTCTTCGTATCAATATATTTGTAGTGACCTGATACGTCATGGTGAACAAGAGTCAAGAAAGAATCAAAATCTTGCAAGGGCATATATATATAATACCTACATGTATACGAGTTATAGCCTTTCGAGCTTCAGTATATTGCAGGTTCTGACTAGCATGAGAGTGCGTATGATATGTACGTGTGTCCCGCCGGAATAAGGGACGTATTGTTCCTTCCGCTGGATTTAAACATGTTTTTTAAGTATCGTGGTCACTTGTAACTTTTTTGTGCTGTTTACATATAAATTCATAAATATACTAGTATATAAATACACACAGTTTCCTTTAAAATGGTTTTTTTTTCTATTCATATACATATATAATTCAATGATATATTTTCATGCATTCTCTTTTTCAATAGTTTTAAAGTTTATCTTACTTTGTAGTATGAAATGTTGAGTTATAAATATGGATAACATGGTAAATACGGAAAACTCACCTTACTTGATCTTAATACCTTGACATAGTAGTGCATATTGCTGTAGTGAATAACGTGTTTTTAGATAAGGTATACGGTTTCAGCTCATACTTTTATGTATGACACCGCACATAATTTCACCTACGGACATGTTTACTCACTTCTTATGGGAAATACCTTGACGAGCAATGACAACATATATGGCATAAAGTCGGACCATTTTTAAAAGAGATATCCCCTCAGTGAAGCTAATCTGCAGCTTCAAATTGATTTATTCCTAAAAGCCGTTTATTTAATTCTAAATTTCCTTAAAAATGTTTATTCCTAAAAGCTGTCATTTGAAAACCTGACCTTTTAGTCTAAATTATCATCAAAATATAGGAGATGCCAGGTAAACACCAGGTAAACACCTTTACACCGACACTCGAATGATTTTTGGCCAAATTGTTACCTATTGAATAGACCCATCAAAAATCTGGAGCCGCTCACTTTTGACAAAAAAAAGTTATATGAAATTTAGAAATTAAACTATTTAGTCATCTTTGATATATTTTGACTGGAGAGGATTTAATATCCGAAACATGCTTGTTTGGTGCATCTAAATTGAATGTTTGATGTCCAGATGGCTGCTTTCTGATAGTTTTTTGTCACTTTCTTTGGTTTTGAACAAGGTACACACCGAGAATCTGTTTCAACAGCCGAGTTCAACTGTATGTTTTTGCTGTGTGCGTTTCGCTTGGTAAACGACTAGTAGAATAGACGGGTTTTGAGTTAAATACCTTTACATTTCAGTTAAGACATATGCAGGTAAACCAGATTACCACCATACACATTTTAAGATTCTATTCTGCATACTTGTATAATCTTGAAACTCACCTTAATAACGAGAATGTGGAGATAAAAGCCAATCATGTATCTTCACAGACAGACTGAAAAGTAATTTGTGTAATAGAATCAGGAAGTTTTCCTCTCACATGCGTCCCATGTATATTCTTACTAGCTATAAATAACTCTGAAATCAATGTATACTACAGACTACAGATCAATGATGTTCTTTAAATAACAAGTTCAAAGCCATTTAGGGAACGAGTGATCAGAACGGTAACATTCTGCATATTGACTAAAGCATGCGACATTAAATAAATATGAAAACTCAAGCTGTATCGCTAATTAAAAAGATTACTATTTAGAACATACTATATTTACCTTACGTCTAAGTTTCGTGCAAGGTCGAATCTTCATTTGTTCTTTCTATAGTTCTAAATGCGGGAATTTTGAATAACGTTATATCAATACATGTATGACATTTATAATATTTATTTGGTAAGTTCATTTTCTAATAACTAGTATGCATATTGCTAGAGCTAGTCCAGGATAGTCTTTTTATGCTTAAGGGTCATTAACCTGATTAACTCGTGTAGGTTTATGTTAGAAGCATGCTAACACAGAATTTAACAGATTTACCGGATATGACTTTTTCTGCACGACCTTAGTGAAAGGTGGTCCTAGCAAACAGGAGATACGCACTGCCACCGGGAACTTGATCTCATATCCATTAGGGATTCACTTTTTCTTCTTTGCGAAATTTTTAAGTAGATTGTATTCTCTGTTGTAGAAATATTTTCTATTTTTCTTTGTCGGTGTGGTGGTATTCAGTGTACACTGTGTATCTATTTTGTGATAGCAGAATCATTTAATTTCCATTGTCATTTTCAAGAAACGAAGATTCTGATTGGCTGAGAAATTTTGTTAATACATCGATCAACACAATTTTTCACGTAAGTCTATCTATAGCACTATTTTTAGAACCGGGGTTCTCTCAAACACGAATGAACTCGTTGCTGAAAATACAACTTGTTGATGTTTGCTTATCATTTCAAGGATACCATTTCTTTTCTACTTACTCAAAAATTAACAGTGCATGTAGAATTTGCTCAAACTGGTTCTCACTCCAAAGATATAGAGAGACGAGCGTTCGTTGTTTGAATCATCGCGGCTGCCATAACTAGTTTTGGCAGACGTATCACTGCGAAACCCTCCGACTTACGAAATATAGTGCGGTGATTGATTGTTTTTAGATCCAAGAAAACAGTCTGTTTTCCATAAATAGATGATAACTAAATGATAAGAAATGAATCTTACATTTTTTTCTGTTGATGCAGGTATCACCCGAAAAATTGGACAGAAAACTTTTGCATCAACGCGCTACGCGCATTGATGCAGTTTTCTTTCCATTTTTTTGGGGGGGGGGTGATACCTGTATCAACAGAAAAAATATAAGATTCATTTCTTTATTCCACTAGTAATTATTATGTTTCGCAGGATTTGGGATAAAGGAATTTGCATTATTGAATTATAGCGTACATCTTCATTGAATTTATTCAAGGTGGGGCAACGTACAATGATTTATGGAAATTTGTTTACTCCCAATTCCGATACCGTGGTTAACGAGTGAAACCCTCCTTGGTTTTAAATAATACTTAAATAAGTAATACAGTCAGAGAAATTAAAGAAGCTTTAAGCCCCTTTTTGGTCCATATTTGAGGGCACAAGTAGCAAAGTTCGATCAACTTCGGTTGATCGTTTCTTCAATTCTGTTATCAAAAATTATTGGTCCTATAGCATCATACCCCATCCATCCTGCTACGTCCTTCGGTACATTTGGACATACATGTAATAACTTTCACACTTACATTGTTTAGATTGAGGATCACTGACAAGGTTATGTACCCGAAACGTTCATGTCTGGTCCATGCTGTAAATTTATCTGTTCTTAAATGATGCTATTGAATTTGAGGACGTTTAACATTACTTAAATACCACAACTTGCATTCTATATGTAACATGATTCAAGCGATGTTTGATGTTTTAACTGTACTTATTAGCACCGCGCGCTTGTTAAGGTTACGCTAAATGTTGAAAACATAAAAATGTATACACTGAAATGTTACACCAAAAAAGTACCATAATATCTCATCAAACAAGTACCAACTTCCCACACTTATTAATGAAGGGGAAAGCTTTTAAATGGAAATGCAGAAGTCAGTACACATACCATTAATAATGAAATAATGCAGATTTTCATTTGGCAAATGAGATAAAAATCTGCCTTTTTTCAAAAAAATCCACTGCATATATAAATGATTCTTGGTATAAAAAGACTGAAGAAAACAGTTCTTATGATGTCAGTGGAGGGCAAGCTAGAAGTCAGCTTCCTGGGCTTTGCATAATAAGTGCACAAATGGACAATGAAATGTTGGACCATGCCTGACGGAGATCGCCATTTTGAAAAATTGTAAGTGGTATCAATTCACATCAAATTCTTGTAATTGAAACGTAGCTGCTGTTAATCTTGTATAAAATACTAATATTTCAACCTGTCTTTGTATCTTGGTAACACGTTTTACCTGCATCAGTGAGGAAAAACACTTGTTTACATCTATTGAAATTTGCAGGTGGTGTTGCTGTTGAAAACGAAAGTAGCTCTAGGAACAAATTCTTCATACGCTGAATTTACTATCGATAAAATCTACCTAAATATGTCATATAATTACATATTTATTTTTCATCTGAGCATTAAATCACAATAAGTGTAAGTATCTAATTTTATTCACTTTGAAATTGCATTATTAGGTTTGGATTACTTTGCACTTACATCAAGAGGAATCATTTCCACTCGGCATACTTTATTTAGCTGAGCGGAGCGTGGAGTGGAGGGTGAAGTGGAGCGTAGGGTACAAATGAACGTAAACTTGCCGTGTCCATATTTGTTTTATTGTATACATGAAAGTGTCACTCAATTTCCATTAACATGTTCAGTTTTTAAACCTGATCTTGGGTCAAAATTGGTCTTGCGTCATTTTCCAGACAGTTTACCACCATAATCAGGATAGTGAGGTGAATGATTCGTAGACTAGGGACAACGGCAGAAGTACATGTCAGTCCAATTATTACGCTCTCTAATTAAGAACATTTGAACTCTGTGTTCAACACATTTTGGGAATAAATTCCCACAAGCAGATTATCCTGTGATTTTTACGCACATATTTTACATCAAAAACTTAGATTATCAACGAATTAAAAAGGTGTTATCTTTTGTTTTGTAGGTGTTTCTTTTTTTTAATATAAGATTTTCGGGAAAAAATAAATTTAAAGTGTTTCTCAGATCACTGATTGGTTACTTCCCTGTGTGCACAGTATCTAGCTACACGATACACTTTCTCTATGATTTTAAACAATTATCATATTTTACCTGAAATTAATTAAGCTATCATTTTTGCCTTAGGAAGGGTATAATAGTAAGATACATGTACTTAAGATATTTTAATTCATATAAGTATAAAGTATTTGAAATTCCAAAAAGAAACAGCTGTTATATCTTATTCATTCAAGCTCACAGCTATAAAAAAAGGATTATATCAAAATCTTTTAAAATGTTATGTTTGGCATATTTGTTGATTCCTAGATTCTCGTGTGGTTTGAACAGGGAGGTGTCAAATTGAACCTTTCATCGCCTACAGTTGATATCGCAATAAGTGTCAATCACTTTAAGGAGATTTGATTTCTACACATTGGGGCATCCTTATTTATGGCCGATTCTTGTACACAATATGTTATTTATATAAGATCATTTTGTTCATGCATCGATATAAATTTACATTACATCAATTGCAATACTACATATGTAAATGTACGGATTACATACATATAAATGTAGATCTGAATTCTTCAAAGAGAGGCGGATTAAAAATAGGATTTCAAAAGGATTTTTAATTTTCAGTAGGGAGTATACATTTAAAGAGTGCTCTGCGTATTTACCAATATAATCATATTTCATTTGTCATTTGAAATGAAACAAAAATTAGCTGTCTCCTTCTCTTCTTAAGGCACGGTCCATTTGATATTCGGGGGGGGGGGGGGCTTCGGTTTAAGGGAGCAAGATTATTTTCTCGCCCTGGACCGAAGCAAGATGATTTTTTTCTTGCAAAGTTGTAGTAAAACATTTATTTCTAACAGGTGATGTGCAATATATTAAGGATGTTTGTGTTTTATGAATAGAAATGTTATGGTAATTTTTCAAATTCAGATTACTTGTAAGAGAAAGATTATTTTTTTCTGACACACCATAAACAGGTTTATTTTTTCACCAAGATTGAGAGCAAAATTTTTTTTTTCGAAAAAAAAACCAAGCCTCCCCCCTCGAATATCAAATGGACCGTGCCTTAATCAGCATTCTACATTCTAGTAGTCCGCCAACGTATGCCACAGAATAGGTAGAAGTTTGAGGAAGGGGGTAAATTTCTACTAAAATTGCAATAAAATAGAGCAAAACTATAATCTACAACCGTTACGATGAAACTATATTTTTTTAACTGAAATGAAAAACTGTTCAAATATTCAATTTACAGATGGGGGAGGGGGTGTTAAAACGAAAAACGACAAGATATTGTCTTTTTCATTTTTTGTATTTGAAATAGTTATGTAAAATTGATGCTTTCGTATACTGTCAACACATTAATGAATGGGTTTTCCCAGGTTGTTGATCGCCGTGTGATACTTTCTTTTCCTCTGATGTCAATTGTCTATTGCTCCCTTGGGCAAGTGCTCAGTACACGATGTTGGACGAAATGTCTTGTAAAGTCTGGTAAAGTCCGTTAAACCGAGTAGCATAAATCCCACAGAAGTACTTGTAGACTATTTCGATTTCACGAAGCATCAAAAATTAAATTATTCATATCCAAATCTTTGATATGACAAAAACGAGATTAAAAGATAGGATTTGTTTCCTTTTGATATAAAATTATCTGAAGAGTAATTAAAGGAATCGTGAACATTTATTTAAGCAATTCGACATTCCTTGAAATTAAAACATGTCTTGTCCTGTTGCTGATGCCATTAATGTCAAAAACGAGAAAGTTGCAGAAGTTAAGCGTTGTCCAGTCTTGGATATTCCATTTCATATTCGAAACTTAGTTGAAACAACAACCGCATCGTTTGTCCGTTTTAAAAGAGAAGATGTCAAAGAAAGTATTTTTGAAGAGGACCTATGCTGAAGTTTTGAAAGGTAATTTCATCTAAAACTAAGATGTACTTATTAATTAATATTATATGCGTAAGTGCTGGTAATTTGTAACGTCATTTATGATGAATTTCATTTTTGGACCTTAATCAATATCTAACCTTAATTCAGTTGTTGTTTCCGTTATAGGAATTGATGCTGTTCCTACAAATGAAGAAGGTGGAGTTCCTGAAACCTGGGAAGGCACAGAATGCACTTACGGCCAGGGAGAAAGCGTCTTAAAAGCGAAATACACTGGATTCAGCTACAACAGAACAAAGCAACCAGAGGATCTTCAAACTTCACCAAGACCAAATAAGACCAGAAAAATGTCACCAAAGAAAAAAAGCAGAGGCCAGTCGCCAATAATTATATGGGACTCCGATTCGGGTTTGTCTTTGAACAACAAAAGGGACGAAAGAGAAATAATCGACATTACTTCGAGTCCCCTGTCCGAAATTACCTGCACCAAGAGAGTTACTGTCACGTCTCCTAATCGGATCAGTAGGAGGTTGTCATTCCATGATGATGATGATGATCTACCATCTATATCACCAACATCAAGTCCAAATGCGCCACCTCTTAGTTGTGTTAATGTTGATTCGGATGATGAAATAGAATTTTATCAAAATGACAGCATGCTACCAGTTATTCATAGTCGTGATGAAGGCATTAAAACAATTGATGTTCTGAATATCTTACTAAGACCTATAGAGGACCGACAGATTGCCAAGAATATTCCGTTCCACATAGACAAAAATGTGTCTTTTGTATACAGTGTAAAACACATTGGTGGACATTGGAAAAATGCTTTATGCGATGGAATGGGTGTTTGGAAACAAAACGGAAAAGAGACAAGGTTTGCCGACGTGACGGAAAGTGGTTTTCCCCTATCCGAAGAAATAGTTTTTGTGAAGGAACGCAAAATAACCGAAACTTCTGTTAAGGTTGTACGCCACAAGTACCTGAACAAGTCCTGTGCAGGCCTTCACAGAATTGTCATCCATCTTGAGGACGCAAGAACGAACGAGGCACTTGATATGTTATACGTTCAATACTATTTCGACAAATTCTACCCCGGAGAAATAAACATTAAACCGCATGGAAACAGTAAAAAGCCCTTACAGTTTAAGAAAACTTCTCAAACAACAAAGGATAGAATAAAACAACTACGAAGTGAAAAACTTAAACCAAAAGAAATCAACTCAACAATTTTTGAAGAGTCAGGTGGTATTAAGGAGGTGAAAAGTGGAGCATTTCTACCGAGAAACAGGCAGCAGATATATAATCAAAAGACCAAAGTTAAGTGCTCGGACCCTATTGTAGAATGTTCAGATTTGGCAAAGGAACAAGAGAAATCGCGAAATAAGTTCATTCGAGACGTACGATCTGCGCCTGAATTCACTCTTTTTTTGGCGTCTGATACACAGCTGAATGATATTAAGAAATTCTGTACAGCGAATAAGAACTTTTCCGTTCTGGGAGTGGATACCACTTTCAATATTGGACAATATTACGTGACTCTGTTTACATATCGAAATCTTATGCTTCAAACTAATCGAGGAACTGAGCCTGTAATGATTGGTCCAACTTTAGTTCATCAAAGGAAGACGTTTGAAAGTTACTTTAAGTTACCTTCGACATTGCTTCAAGAATGTCCAGAACTTCGACACTTGAAATGTTTTGGTACTGATGGAGACGTAAATCTGTCGACGGCAATGGAATCAACGTTTCCTGACAGTAAACATCTTTTGTGTGACATACACATGGAAGATAACATTCAAAGAAAGCTGAAGCAATTAGGAATAACGGGGAAAGCAGGAAAACAAATTTTGATTGACATTTTTGGGGACATTGTAGAAAATAAGAAGTTTCCCGGATTAGTAGACTGCACGTCTGCATCTGAATTTGACCAAAAGGTGAATACATTTAGCAGTTCATGGAAAGAGTGTCATGAGAAGGGTAATGAATTTTGGTGCTATTTCATCGAATTCAAATCAGAACTGATTAAAAACTGTATGACATCTGAACTACAAGCTATGTGTGGATTCGGGTTTCCGCCAAAGCCTTACACGCAAAATGCAAACGAGTGCATGAATTCTGTGATTAAAAATTCGCTCAAATCTGATAATCAGTCAAAGGTTGATCCATTTGAGTTTGCCAAAAAACTAGAAAAGATAGTTCAGCAGCAAGAACGAGAAGTGAAAATGGCATTTGTCGGATTGGGGGAATATAAAGTAAAGGATGAATACAGACATTTACTGATACCAGAGGACCAGTTTTGGAGGAAAAATGCATCGCAAAGAGAGGCGACATTACAAAGGTAAGAATGATTTTCACAATTGCGTAGAATACAAAATTCTAACTGAATGTTTGAATCAGCTGGGGAATTCCTGTCAACCCCAACCATTCCTAAAACTGCGTAACTATACATAATATTCATTTAATTTTTATAACCTAAATTAAATTGGCATGCATTTTTCAAAGGATGGCATCGCACAGATTTCGAAAACGCCGAAAGAAAGGTCTGACAAAAATTCTTTCGGACTGACAAATTTTTGCAGTATTCCTTTTATTGTTCGGATCGACAAAACTACTAAAATGTCTGACAAGAGTGAAAACGATTCGACATCTCTGGCATCATATTTATGTCACTTTTGCTTTGTTCATATGCTATCAATGATAAAATATCATGCTCTGATTTTTCTTCAAATAATTAGTACTTAAAAATTGTATTCTACTTATATTTTTTTAATCCCGCAGATTGCAAGCACAGCCCCTTAGACCAAGACAACCTGAGGATGAATCCACCGAAAAAAGATTAAACAATCTGTCAATGTCACCTGAGGATTCACAGATCATCAGTATACCGTACAGAATACTGCTAGACATTTTTGATGAAGCAGATGGTATCCGCCAGAACGAGAGGAACATTGTTTCAGTGCCAGGGTCAGATCAGTCTATCTACTTCGTTAAAGACAGATGCAGTCTGGATAGTCCACGCAAGGTTACATGCAATCCCAATACGGGTCTTACAAAATGTGATAACAAGTGTGTAAGATGGAAAGGATACAAGTTTTGTGGCCATACTGTTGCGGTGGCAGACAAAGAACGATGTCTCACAAAATTCGTAGAAAAGTTCAAGAAGCAAGGAACAACAGCTAATTTATCGCAAATGTCATGTGCAAATTTACCAAAAAACCGAGGTAAAAAACCACAGAAGTCGACCCAAGTAAGGAAAGGACGATGTAACATCCCTCCGTCCGTTGTTACTGAATACCAAGAGGACCCGGAACAGCATCAGCCATGCCACCTGACATTCATGGCTGGTCTAATTAAGAAGTGTTATGGATGTCAACAAAACTTTTCTGACAAACAGAGACATCCGCCGCACGATCTTATCTTAAAAAGATACGACCATCGGGTATATAATTCACCAAAATCGAAAACTATGAGAAAAACTAAAACTTTGCAGAACACTTACTTTCATCTGAATGTCGACTGTGTCAGAAAAAGGCACCCACAGTTCGAATTTTCTACAGACGTGATTCTACACGAAGAAATAAAACATCAGTTATCGTCGCAACATGTACAACTGCTGGAATCATTGGGGTTAGACATAGACATTGAAGAAGTTTAAACCTTTCGTCTGTGATAAAACGAATATTAGAACTGGCGATAAGCTGCAAAAGGAAATATTTTGATTCTTTTTAACACATGATTTCTTCGGTCATTTTTAAAAATTGATTTTATTAATTTTATTAATTATCAATCTTACATGGACACATTCCTTACATTAAACTAATCAAACCGCTGAGATAGGGGATAATGTGGCCGCATAATTTATGGCCCCTTTTGCCGCCGTATACAAGATGATGGCGATCGACTCAGTGGTGTGATATTGGCCATGACTTTGACTGTATTACGTGCATTCGCTTTGGAGATGGTCAATTCCCACCGCTGGGTTTTTCATGGGTTTAACATCATTATTCATTTTTCGCGTTTCTTTAACTTTTTTTTAACTTGTCGCTTGCTATTAATTATATGTACATGTTCATTATATCTTTTATCTGCTCACAGTTACACGTATTTAGTTGAAATAATCTTGAAATTTTGTATTTTATTTTACATGTAGTTTTTTTTCCCCTCTCTTTCTCTTTTAAATATTTATCTTGCTATTCTTTTTACAATATTCTGTTCCTTATGTAAGATTTCGTTTCATCTTATATATGTAAATATGAAATATTCCACAAATTCTTATTGCCTGAATAGGGGGGGGGGCAGGAAGATTTCTGACAGCTGAAAAAAAAAATCAGCAATTTTCTATAGAGCCGGAATTTTTATTTTTATTTTCCATATTGAACATTACTCTTTAAAGACAGATGCAGTCTGGATAGTCCACGCAAGGTTACATGCAATCCCAATACGGGTCTCTTGAAGTTACATCGTTTCGCGTGATATTTCTGACATAAGATTTATCAAACATAAAGCACGGTATGAGGTCAGGTGCCAAAGAAAAGAGTATAAATTATCTTGCTAGCTAGCAGATCACTTCTTTGTAATTTCTGAAATTTGTTTTGTTTCATGTATATTTGTTTTATTTAATTGATTTTATTTATTCAATTCAACTAATTTAATTTTAAATTTCCAAATATTTCCATCCGGAAATTTATTTTCAAAGTCTTCTGCAACCCCCCCCCCCTACCCCAATCAAATGGTTGCTTCTTGATTTTCATATTGGCATAACTATCTTACTTACTTCAATATATCGAAATGATTGTCATAACTCACCATAACTTGTAGCAATATTTTATATCTTAATATCATTTTTATGAGTTGAAAATAAATTTTTCTTTATAACAATTACATCTATTTCTTTTCATCAATAGCTACTTACAAATTCTCGATCTTGTAGTAGGACCATTATGAATAGGATAAAAATCATATAATTGACATGTGTGTCGATTTTATACATGCAATGATAATTCCATACTTTTTTCAGATGGAATGGGCCCCCACTCGTATTTTGTTTATCAGAAAAACAGTACATAACATCTTTCCGACATACATGTAATCTTGAACAATCGAAATACTAGAGCAAGGAAATACCGGTCATATCACAGTTGTATAACACACAAACATACTCAAAGACAATTTCAATAGGTATACAAACATGTATAATGATATCGGTGATTTGTTCATTTAAATTTACTTCTTATAGAGATGTACGTTTATAAATCACAGGATAATCTGCCTGTGGGAATTACTATTCCCAAAATGTGTTGAACACAGAGTTCAAATGTTCTTAATTAGAGAGCGTAATAATTGGACTGACATGTACTTCTGCCGTTGTCCCTAGTCTACGAATCATTCACCTCACTATCCTGATTATGGGGGTCAACTGTCTGGAAAATGACGCAAGACCAATTTTGACCCAAGATCAGGTTTAAAAACTACAAAGGCTGATCTAGATTTTTCAAGACAGGGGGCTCAGACCAATAAGGAGGAGGATGGGGTTTCAGTCCACTTATAACACAACCTCTCAAATGGAAAAAGTAGGTCAAGGTCAATTTATTGAAATAAGCTGTTTGAGGCAAAATCACTCAAGTGAAAAAAGACGACCAAGGTCAATGAAAGTTTGATAAAAAATACACCCGCAAGTTTTGTACATGAAGCACTTATACTTTGCTCAATACTATTTATAGAAATAAAAATGCAAAATCACTCAAGAATGTCACAATTGCCTTTAAAAGGTGTTGATCAAAGATACATGCAAAATGCAAGTTTGGTGCATGCAGCACTTATTCTATGCGTGATATAAGCATTTAGAGGCAAAATTACTCAAGAGGAAAAAGTAGGTCAAGGTCAATGTTCGATCAAAGATAAACCAAATATATATGTTTGATACATATAGTGCTTATAGTTTATAGTGCTTTAGCTTATACTTTGCCTGAAATAAGCTTTTATCGGCAAAATCACTCTAGTGGAAAAAGTAGTGAAAGTTTGATCAAAGATACATCCACTTTTCAAGTTGCGTACATGTTGCACTTAAACTTTGCTTAATATGGGGATAAAAATGCAAAATCACTCAAGTCGAAAAGGAAGGTCATGGTCGTTTTTGAAAGTTTTTTTTTATCAAAGAAACATGCAAAATGTGCATGTAGCACTTATTCTTTAAGTGATATAAGCTTTTAGAGGCATATTCACTTAATGGGAAAAAGAAGGTCAATGTCAATTTATGAAAGTTTGATCAGAGATATGTTTGGTACATTACATGCTCTACTTATACTTTGCTTAATATGGGGTGAAAAAAGAAGGTCACGTTCGATTTTGAAATTTTTTGATCAAAGATAATGCAAAATGTAAGGTTGGTGCATGTAGCATTTAATGCAAAATGTAAGGTTGGTGCATGTAGCATTTAATGCAAAATGTAAGGTTGGTGCATGTGGCATTTATTCTATTAGTGATACATGTATATTTAGAGGCAAAAGCACTCAGGTTAAAAAGAAGGTCAAGGTCAGTTTATGAAAAATAAACCAAATATGCAAGTTTGGTACATGTAGCACTTAAACTTTGCTAGATATTGGCTTTTAAGAGAAAAATCACTCAAGTGGAAAATGTAGGTCAGATGCAACATCTAATGCATGGGTTCATTTAGCCTCAGAAGATAATCATCTTGTATAAGCTTTATGATTACGTTCAATAACTTCTTAACCGAGTCAGTAATTCCAGGGGATCCGCCCCCCCCCCCCAAAAAAATCCCCCTTCCATGTCCGCCATTTTAGCAGCCGCTTCTTGTGAAGAGAAAAACAAGTATTGGGTTATGTCAAGTTTTAAAAATGAGTGCCTCCAATTAATGTTCATTTCTACTTTCTACATATTTTCTTCTTTACACTCCACTCAAGACTCCACTTCACACTCCACTCCACGCTCCACTCCATGCTCCACTCCACACTCCGCTCAGCTAAATAAAGTATGCCTTTCCACTCGGCGGTAAAACGCCGACGAAGAGAAACTGAGAAGTACAAACATATTTAGCAGGGAATCGAATCATTTTAAAGGTATTGATCTGATGTATTCCTACTTAGCGTTGTAAATAGGTTCATCTTCAAATGTTTTATGAGAGATCGGATAGGTATTTTTAATAGAAAACCTCTAAAAATCGAGCACAGACCTTCTTCTTTGTGTGACGTCACACCGTAAAAAAATAAACAGAAATGCAAAATTATTTTTTATTTTCTTGGTATGATACAACTTATTTAGGAATAAAAGACCATATGATGTAAAGGTAAGATTAAAATTATTTAATTAAGCAGTAACTGTCAGACAGAAAAAAAAAGTGAAACTATGGAAGCATGAAAGTGTAACAACTAACTTACTAAGCCAGCTTGTTGCAGATCTACTTCGAAAAAGGTAGCAAGAGTTGAGATAAAGGTGTGTGTAACTGTATATGAAATTTGCTATATCTACGCTCAGAAATATAATGTTAATTGCCTCATTTCATTCGTTTGATTGAATTATGATTGGACCATGTAACTGTGGAACACGCGACAGCCTGTATATTGATATAGCTGGTCCACTCGCAAGGGCGGATTTAGGGGGGTTTGGGGGGGTTCGGGAAAACCCCCCGGTTTCCCCCAATTTTTTTTTTTTTTTTTTTTTTTTTGGTAACATTAGCTCTCGGAAAAAACCCCTGCAAACTGAGTAATGAAAAAAATTGCTTAATGTCCACCGGAACTCACTATTTTGAAACAAAATTTACAAAAATTTTCTGATACATTCTATCGCATATCGATTCGATACCAATTGGCGTATTTGTGGATTCGTACAGACAAAAAAAGTTTTTGTAATGTACGTCGCAGAGCAGAGGGGGTTTTCTGTTTATTTAATTCCCGAAAATTAACATTAACAAATACTATAATATGAACATGTTCAAATAATTTGCAAAACATGTACGTGTGTCAAACAATCAATGTAAATGGTGCGGGGATCGAAACCTACACGTTTCTGTCCTCAAATACCCGGTTTGAGTATTTTTGTCATCTACAAATTTGGTTAAAAACAAACTTTGAAGTAACCGGAAAAATGGGCAAATATTTAACATTGTATATAGCTCGAATATGCTCCGGGGGCCTATAATTAAGCATTCAATTTTTCAAAGCCAAAACCCAGTGATACTCAACATTTTTTACTCGATATCGTACCAATATTCTAAGTACATGTTATAGCAAGGACAAATCAACAAGCCAGGGGCGAAGCCAAGCGTACATTTGTACGCAAAAACGTCCACATCGTCTCGCGAAAAAAGAAAGGAGAGCGCCTCCCCCAGTTGCCAAAAAGAAGGGGGAAAGTCTTTTGAAATAGTATTTAAAGCAACCTACTGTTCAGAAATAGATCAAGACACTCCAGAATGCATTTTTCGTAATTTTCTCGTGTTTCATTAGAACTCAATACAACCATGCGCGGATCCAGAGGGGGGCCGGGGGTCTGGACCCCCTCCTGATATTTTCGCAGGTGGGGTCCAGCTTTGGCCCATTTCTAATTGAAATGGGTCTAAAATGCATGAAAGGGCTTTGAAACCTAAAATTTCGGCTTGCTTCGCTCGCCATTTACAAATACAAAACTATTTTTTTTGCAAAATTCCTTAATTATTATCAATTGTTCATACCAAGTAATTTTATATAATTGTCTTGGGTCTCATGAACTCATATTTTGAACAGTCCCTTACTTCACCTCCTTCATCTTTTTCAAGGTTTTGTCATTTTAAGATGTCTGATTATTTGGAAAATGACACATCTCTTATCTATTTATTCTCATGAAATTCGCGCCGCTCGCCGATATAAGGAGTGAAATATTCAATGTTATAAATAATCATCTCGATCGAATCAAGACAATTTAATATTTCATATCTCGCTACGCTCGCCAATTCTTCATGAAAATTAACGTGAAAGGAAAGCTAACAAAATTGCCACCTCCCCATCATGTGCACCGATATATATATGTACCTACATGATAGATAGACTTCCTTAAAGTTTGGACCCCCTCTGACCAAAAATGCTGTATCCGCGCATGATACAACGATCGCTAACAAAGTGCGAGCGGTCGATTGGAAAGACTTTATGTGGACGTACATATATAAGTATTTAGGGAATGTCATTTTCACATCTCAAGTTTTATTCATCTTAGATACGGTTCATCGTCTGCTGACATCGAGCATGTATATGCTGAAGGCAATAAAGATTAATAATAATAATAATCGAATCATATGCGTTATCCCATCTAAATTCAGCTCAAATACGCTCCAGAGGTCAGCATGCTTCATTTTTTTTTAAATTTTCACGGGGACCCCCTTCAAGGGGATGGGTAACATATTTCCATACTGTCCCCACTTGAACCTTCGGGCCTCGCAAGTCATCCCCCAAAAAGTGTCTGTGGTCCCGGACAGGCCCTTCTTTATAGACGTCCACATCGAAAACACCCTGGCTATGCCCCTGCCAGCAGTAAAGGAGAAATTATTTTATTTAGAAATCTTTATTAACCACATAAATCATGTAAATTGAGTGGAAAAAATAGTCTGAATATTCGAGAAGGTAAGGAGAAAATGTGCTCCAGAATGCACCATTTTATTCCATTTTTTCAAAATTTTCCGGGGGAGGCCCCCCGGACCCCCACCTACAGGAGGGGGCAACCCCCTCCCGTACCCTCCCCCGCTCGGCACTTCGTGCCTCGAATCGACCCTTTGGGTCGATACAAAACCCCCCCGCTTGCCACTCTGGATCCGCCACTGACTCGGTCTGTAAACATATGTACATAACTCGGACCTACGATATAGATTAGCATAATATAAGCGCACTATTTACAGAAAGCTAATATCTCTCATACTTGCTTCTAAAAGTTAAAAATATTTGCCAAAAATACATTTTTTTGAAATTGATGATCATGAAAGTCGGCAAGAAATTTATTTTTTTCATAAATAAATAATCCGGGTGGCTGTCCTTTGAAAAAAAAAAATCTGACCTTAAAAAAAAATGCCAATCCCCCCCCCCCCCCCTCAGAATCAAATGGTTGTCCCGTAAAACATAAAAAGTATGTGGTGATAATAAGTTTGTGTTTGGTTTTTGTTTCAATAAGTTTTGTTGCAACACTAGAAATTGACATAATCTGTCTCAAAATTCTATATCTTGCCCTTCTTCTGAAATAATGTTTATGAAGCATGAAGTATTCTTTGATTGATCGGACTTCAAAGACAAATTGATGATAAAAACATAAGCTTTATAATATTTTGAAATTCGATTTAAACGATCAATTAGCTCTTCCACTCTAACTTTTCGGGACATGATGGTTTTTTTTTTTTGGTGGGGTTACTATGGTAGTAAACAACATATTGAAAATATCCTCTCTAATAAGTCAAGAATTAGGTAATGTACAAAAACAAAAATATGTACCGAAACGACCTAAATCATGTACCGAAACGTCTTTGTACAATTTACCGAAACGACTTTTTTCTATGTACCGAAACGTCCTTGTACCGAAACGTCCTGCACCCATTGACATGTACCTAGTACTGTTATTATGTTTACAGACCAAAGTGAATCTAATATATAAGACCTACTTAAGTGATCCACGGGCCATAGTGTTCCGAATTGCCCATGATACGAATTATCTCTGCCTCAGGTCAGGTAACTTTTCTAGCGGTATATGTCATCAGGTCACATGCAAACTTGGTCAATATGTTGTACAAAATGTATAAGTTTAAGCCTGGCCCATCACACTTTCACAGATCGAGCAACATTGGCTACAACTTCAAAATAAAACAATTGGGATGCAAAATGTTTGATGAACAAATTTGAAATGCAGTGTCATAAATGATGAGATACATGATGAGGCATTTGAAAAGCAAAACAAAAGTCTTGAAACAAACATAGAGGACAATGATGAAACAAATTTGAAGTGTAGTGTCATAAATGATGAGATACATGATGAGACATATGAAAAACAAAACAAAAGTCCTGAAACAAACATAGAGAACAATACTCAGAATAAAAGAAATAGAACAAATAGCACGGGGGAATTGCAAGATCCATTAACTACGCCCGTAGCATGGTCTGATGGGGAGGACTCGCTTTTATGCCCCGTTTGTGATAAACAAGCTAGAGATGGTACGATTGAATGCTCTCTATGTGAGAGATGGGTACACTTTATGTGTGAAAACATGTCAGTAGGAGATCAAACTATCTATGAAAGTTCAGCCTCTGAAATTTATATATGTTCCTGTTGTTTTATAGATCAACTCTTTACGGAGGAACAACTTAAGACACAGAATACAACCAATATACAAAATGGACTAGATAAGAGTATCCAAAGGGAAGAAAGTAAGTTAAGTAGGGAGAAGAAAAAACAAAACAAACCCCCACAAAAAAGGCTCTCTGCTAAAGAAAAAGACGAATATGAAGAGAAACTTATTGAAATGAGAACAGAAATAATTAGATTAGAAAAAATAGTAACAGAGCAAAAAAATACCATCAGAAACCTTAAAATTAAGGTAGGGGCTCAAATACCTGGACATGACTCATTGGAGCATGGGACCTCGTGTGACAATAGGTTACAAAGACTGGAGGGAGATAGCATCAGGATGAGGCTTGATATCTTAGAAATGCAAATGAAAAACATCTTAGGGAGCCAATTACCCAGGGTACAACTTACATCACCCGAAAACAATGAGAACAACTTGCAAACGGCCCAGCATTTTTTATGCCCTGGCCGAGCCTCGACACAAACTTCGATAGAAGTCAAAATGGACCAACCAATAACGATAAAGGACTCTCCCCAAAACTCCCCACAAATTGGATCCCCCGAAACGAGCAGACAGATGCTGCAACAACCCCAGGCTTTGTGCCAATCACAAACAAAAATAGGACCCCCTCCTCACCCGGGACCCCTCCCCCACCCAGCTCCGATAAAGATGGGCCCCCTCCAACCCTGCAAACAGACAATACAGCAATCCCGGGCTTTGTGCCAACCACAAATAAAAATAGGACCCCCTTCCTGCCCAGTCCCCGTAGAGACGGGCTCCCTGCAACCTTGCAGGCAGAAACCGCAACAGTCCCAGGCTGTATGCCAAACACGCGCAAAGATGGGTCCCGTTCCCCGTCCGACTCAGACAGAAATAGGTACCCCCTTCCAACCACCCCAGACTACAATACGACCTCCCTCCCACTATCATCACATGGAATGCAGTCCGCCAATGACAATGAGCCACTCTCTCAACACCGGTCGGACTCCGTCTCCCATACAACACATGGCTCTGACGCAATCTATGACCATCAACCAAGCCCATATGCTGAAACTAGGTCAAAGCCCTCATACAGAAATGAAGCGAGAAATTGCAGGGCCCCCACTAAGGGTAATACCCCATCCCCTAATGATACCACCCTTGAAGCACCAGCCATTAGTAAGTCACAATATGACAAAAAATCTATACAACAAGAGGTCAACAGTTCACCCACAAATGAACACAGTAACACACCTTATAACTGTGCCGCAAATGCCGAAGCTACAGAGTGTACAACTCCGGCATGCGGAAAGTCTCCCACAAGGTCATTTACAAACCCTCTATCTGATAAACCAGAGAAATTGACCAAAATAAAAATTGCCTCATTAAACATACAAAGTGTCAAGGCAAATAAAGTTTATCTATACGAGGAATTGACAAGGAATGACATTTTATGTATACAGGAGCATTGGCTGTACATGTTTGAGGAAGACTGGCTCAATACTATTTCACCTGATCATTTTTACACAGCAAAATCAGTTGATATGAATGACCCTATTCCACCATCAGAAAGGAAGAGGGGGTATGGGGGGGTGGCTATTTTCTGGAAAAAAAGGGTTGACAATAGTATATCAGTACTCAAGGAGGGAGGTAACCGGATTGCGGTCATAGAGGTAAGATCTAGTACAAAACCAATAATTGTGATAAATGCATACATGCCATCAAGAAGTGGGAAAAATGACGGTGAGTATGAAGATGTATTGGCCGAGCTCAGTGAAATTATCTACAAGTATGAACCCACACATGACATAATTCTCATGGGTGATATGAATGCCTCTCTGCACAGATCGGAACCAAATAATCAAGATAAAAAATTCAAAGACTTTTGTGCTAAATTTGACATTAAACTTAGTGAAAACTACCCAAATGATCCAACTTTTTACCATCACAACGGTAAGGATAAATCAACTATAGATTATATCCTTGAAATAGGAGGAAAAAATAACATCAGAAATGTCAAGGTCAGTGAAACAGATGAGGCAAATGTCTCGGATCATAAAGCAATATACGCTGAACTTACTATTGATATTACATCAAATGAAAGGAAGGTAGCAAACAAAACATTAAGATCCACAAGGAGGAATTGGGAAAAATGTGACTATCTTGTATATCAGGTAGAATTAGAGAGAAAAATTAGAATCAATAAAACTAAACTAGAGTCAAATTTTGAAATATCTGAAGAAATTATAGAGCTAACAGAAAATATAAAAAGGCAGAAAATAAAGCGTTTGGCCAACCAAATAGGAAGAAAAAGAGAAAAAATAGAATAAAATGGTCTCCTGAAGTAGCAAAGGCAAGTAGAGACTCAAAGCTAGCGTATAAACAATGGAAGGCAGCGGGTAGGCCTAGAGAAAAATGTCACCCTCTCAACAAATCCATGAAAATCGCAAAACAAAAATTCAGGAAAATACAAAGGCAAGAATCTGCTCTGGAAAGAATAAAATTATACAATGAAATAACCTCTGCAAATATAGAAAAAGATCAAAGGCTCTTCTATAAATTAGTAAACAAACAAAGAAATAAACAGCACGATACAACTGATCATATCATTTTAGATGGGAGTGTTTATTCTGAATATGATAATATAATAGAAGGGTGGAAATTACACTTTGAAAATCTTGCAAAACCAAAAGAAAACAACGACTTTGACAGCAATAACAAAGCTGAAACAGAAAGCAATGTTCTCATAATAGAAAGTATATGTGTAGAAGAAAATACAAAGATAAAAAAGGCAGAAGAAGATGAAATTAGGAAAATAATTGTAAATCTGAAAAACAATAAAGCTGCAGACATAATGGGTCTAACTGCTGAACACCTAAAAATGGCCTTAGATCAGGTAACTCCTTCCATAACCAGAATTATCAATGCAATGCTAGAAAGAGGGGAGGTCCCACACATACTTAAAACTGGGGTCTTGACACCGGTTTTGAAAAAAGGAAAGGACAAGACCAGGCCGGGTAACTATAGAGGTATAACAGTGACCACGCTTCTAGGTAAAATATTAGAAACTTATATACGGGATAGACTGGAACCCATTCTTGACCACACCCAAAGTAAATTACAAAGAGGCTTTACTCAGGGCACATCACCTCTTATGGCCGGCCTACTAATCTCAGAGGCCTATTATGAAGCAAAAGATAAAAAAGAACCTTTGATATTGCAAACTTTCGATGCTGAGAAGGCATTTGATGTAGTATGGCATGACAGCCTCTTCAGCAAACTATACAAAGACGGGGTAGAGGGGGATCTGTGGAATATTGTAAAATCATTACATTCAGATGCACATACGATTGTTAAATGGAACACATACCTCTCAGATAAGATCAAACTAGAGCAAGGCATAAGGCAAGGAGCCAAATTGTCAACGCTAATGTACAAGCGGTTTAATAACGACCTTATTAACAACTTGCAAGAAGTCCCTGAGGGGGTCAAAATTGGAACCCTGGATGTAACTTCCCCTACCTGTGCGGACGACATTGCTCTCTTGTCCAAGGCCTTGAGAGAAGCTCAAATACTTACAAATATAGTAGAATTGACAGCAAATGGTGAAAGATTTACTATAAACCCCACTAAAAGCGAGATATTGGTCTTTAAAACTAACTCAAAGTCCAGTCAGGAAGTCGTAGTGAAATATGGAAATAACCAAATAAAACAAGTTACATCTCTGAAACACCTTGGAATTGAGAGAAATGAAACAAATACTCCAAATATTACACAGAGAATAGAGACAGCTAGAAAGACATTATATGCCCTACTTGGCAGCGGCCTTCATGGCAAAAATGGCATTTCGCCAGCCATTACTATTGGCATGTGGAACACATTTGTTATCCCTAGGATGCTTCATGGGATTGAAGGAGCTGTTAAGATAAGGCGTAAAATCAGCCCTGAAAAGTGGAATTTTAAAAATTGAAATTTCAAGAACCTTTTTTTGGTAAAATGTATACCTATACGGCATCCCATCAGAATATGAAGTTATTTTTTATCTGTTTTGCATAATATTGCTAATTTTGGGGTCAAAACTTATCTTTTTCTCATAGAAATCAATAGAAAACGGAAAAGTTTTATTGAACAGTGTTCCCCCCGGATATACAGAAAACCACTTTTACTGGAGATGTGTATCCATGATACAAATTTTTTGGCAAAGTGGGGTTCTGTATCTCCGGGGGGAACACTACCCCAGAGACGAAAAACTAAAAATGGAAAGGGGGGTGCTTTTTTAAGAATCAATCTTTTTGACCATTAAATATTGCACATTTGACTATTTTTCCTCTTTAATCCATCAAACATTGCGTACTCAATATATTTGAATGAAAGATACAAGAATTAGGAACGGAATAAGCAAGAGTGATGTTCATTTCTCCGTCAATGTGTATTTCGCGCTAAAAGGCTTACATTGTAGCCATTGAATGAAGAATAAGACCGTATTTTAAGTTCCGGATTTCATTATTTACCGATTAAAGGGGGTAGAACGTTCGAAATTTATTTCTGATACACAATGTAGACATATTTGATGTCTTTTAGCTTAGATTTATCCATTTTAGACAAAATATTCAAAAATGTATACATTTTTTGTCGATATTATCGGATTTTCTATCCGAGCACCCCTACCTCTTTCGACCTTAATTTTACAACCTTAAGAGTTCCTCGGCATAATGTAAAACATGTAGAAGTTCTGCAAATACATTATATTTCAATAATGAATAATGTTTTTCTGTATACGATTCGCCATGCGCAAGAAATAAGTCACAAGATTCAGGGCTAAATACGGCCCTTATCTTAACAGCTCCTTTCTGAATGTCAGGAGAAAAGATCTAGACCAACTTGAAATGTATCAGCGAAAGATACTAAAACAATTACAAACTCTCCTTGAGCGCACTGCCTCAGCAGCTGTGCTTGCTCTTGTAGGCGCCAAACCTATAGAGGCCCATATTGATACCAAAAAGATTATCTCCTTTTTAAATATCACAAAAGATCCCACTTCAATTGAACATAATCTTGCAACACGTCAGCTAATTGTAAAATCTCATGACAGCTCAAGCTGGTTCATAAATGTCAAAGCACTGTTGTCCAAATATGATCTACCGGACCCTTTGTACCTATTAAGACATGTCAGAGACGAAAAAGGTCTGAACCATTGGAAAAAACAAGCCAAAATTCAAATAAATGATTTCTGGCAACTACAGAGGAGGATTGAGTTTGGTCAAAGGGCAACATTAAGCCATCTATGTCTACAACCAGATTCCCAAACTAAACCCCATCTTATATGGACAAACAGTAAGCATTCTCCAAATGCCACATATAAAGCTATCATTAAAGCACAAATTGCAACTGATACATACAGATTACAAGCAAACAGGAGCAGGTACAACCAACATGACATTAAACCTGACTGTAAGCTCTGTGAACATGGTCCAGAAGATAGAAAACATTTTATACTAATCTGCCCCTCACTAAGGGATATTAGAACCTCATATCTGAAAAAACTTGAAAACACCCTAGAAAGAGAAATTGGGGCTGCAGGGGTGGCAAGATTACTGGGAGACAGGGATGAGTTGCTAGATCTCCTCATAGACTGTTCCAATTTAGAATTTGTTTCAAATTCAAAGAAAAATAGAAAAATCCAAGAAGAAGTCGAGAGCCTGGCTCGGAACTTGGTCTATGCTCTGCATTGTTTAAGAGCCAATATCCTGTCACAGGCATTTACATCTGATTCTTAATAACCTTTTAATCTAAATGCTACAAGTGCCCCATGGATATTTTAGCACATAAATAGTGGAAAACTCCTTTTTATCCAAGTTACTATTTTCATTTAAGTAACTTTTATCTAAGTCATATTTTAGATTACTGATAGAATTCAAGAATTAATTTAACTCAATTCCTCCATTTTTAATGAAATTAGAATGACCCACTTTTAACATAAAACACCTTTTATTATTATTTTATAATGAAATCATTTGATCTCTTATAAGCTGCTAAAAGACAAGCTGGATAAATTGTTATGGCCTAATGTAAATATGTAAAGCTAATGTAGATAATGGTTCAGTTTTTAATAGATTTTATTGCATTTTAAATACTGAGTTACACATGACCTGTACATGTACATCCTTACTTAGGTATAATACTAACCCTTCACTCCTTGTTAAACTAATGCTACTGTAAATAATAACTTTCTCAAATATATAGAATATTTCTCTAAAGTATAAATTTATATTAAGTGCCCCCTTAATTACTTAATCACAACTCTGTATTCACCGATTTTTCGGGTGCTCCTTATGCATAGGAGGAAACTACACTGAACTGAACTGAACTGAACTGAACTGATAGCTGTGACTCTGGTACTGAATAACTGATTGCTTCAGATTTGTACGGTTTGATACAAGTAGAGTACGTATAGCTACAGGTACATGTAAGGATTGCTAGCTACTAATAGCATCTCAACTTTAATACTCGACTTGTGTACTGATGGCTACCACCTACAGCTACGATTTCAGTACGTATTCGTTGTATTGGTATGACTGGCTTGACTTTCCTTTGTATTTTTACAACATAAGTATTTACTAAAACACTCAATATGCTTTCAAGATGAGGTTGTTTCACTTGTTTTGTAACAGTTTGAAAATTAATTCAAACGCCTTTATTTCATAATGTAAAAACTCATATATTGACCTCAGAATGCACAATTTGAAATAAATTACGTAACGACTCCATCCATTATGCTAACCGTGACCTTCCAATGTCAAATCCGTGGCTATCCGTAGTAACTCATATGTGAGTCCTAGCTATGAGTAGGGGAGTAACACTGATACTGATAGCAATCAGTAGAGCTATTTTTTCACACAAATGGCCCAGATTGCTACGCCTGTGGGCTGCTACAACTCCTCTATGCCAACTTCATCGATGGCTGATTTTTAGAAAAATTTAAACTTATTCAATAATTTTCTTGGCTCTTCCAGATTTACAAATAGATACAGATTGCTAGTCGACTGCCCACGTGGACTCTAAACATGTAGCTATGGATTGCTACGGATAGCCTAGAACTGAAGAATGTATTGATATGATATGATAGAATGAAGAATGCGTAATTTTACCTTGATCCATACATGTAGCTACATGTATTATATCCATGACCTGATCCGTGAAAGTATGATCAGGGGGGGCTTTATACTTTATACTTACATGTATTAGTTGATTAAAAGCAAAGATTTTATCTTATCTTTATTTATCTTTCAATAGCTGATGATGGTAATTATCTTTAAACTCGACACTAATTATATTAAGTAACTCAATTATTAGTAATTGCATAGAAACTTACAATGCATAAAATAAATCATATTTCTTTATTTTACAGGAACCTCAGTCAAAAAAATGCAAAATTTCATCGACAGGCAAATGTCTCACGAGTGCATTGTTAATGAGGTAGATAACAGAAAAGAATTGAACAAAGGCATGTTCTTCGGATGACATATGGTTCTGACGGTGAAATTAACACTGTATATGAGGTCCAATATGAAGGTGAGGAAGATCATCCATATGAGAAATATCATCACAAAATGTTCATATGTAAAACTCTGCGATGTTTAGATGTCAGTAGGAAACTTTTTTATTTTAATTTAAAATTTAAAGTTGGTAAGCTGTATAATTTCATTTATTTTAGGTTCTCACCTGTATGAATCATTATACTTATAAGATGAACATATACATGTAATATGATACATTTGTATGTAACCTAGAAATATCTATATGAAAAGTTTTGCAGAGATTTAAAGATTTAAATTCTAACAATTTAAGGGGTGTACATGTATTTATAAAGTTGGTTCATGTACTGTAGTGTATATTTTTTAAGAAGGAGGAGATAAATTTTCATAGCATATAACAAAAAAAAATGCAGACAATTGTACCTTTTTGCTGCATTTTTTCACCTTTTATAGAGTTGTAAAATACTGTAATAATGATTGCTTTTACAGATTATTCTGGTAACTCTAGCATTTTATCTTAAGTTCAAGACCTTGATGACCTTGACCGTTGAACTTGAAAATCAATCAGGTTCACACAATTCCTCCATGATAAAAATTTGTCAAAGACTTCATTATTCTCTGGAAGACTTTCCTTTTCAAAAAGCTTTAAGTTTAATCTGAGAGTGACCTTGACCTTGTCATTAATTGTTAAATGCTTTATTCTTTTCACAGACAACTTGTAAAGAGCATATGTATGGTCATTCCATTTTTAAGCTGAATTACAATGACGCCAAAGAGTATTGCTTTAGTTCATCATGAAGGTAAATAATGCATAATGTGAGATTGGAAACATCAGTTTAGTTTTAACTTTAAATTTAGCAATCAATCAATCAATTTAAAGATTCTTGTTTAAAGAAAGAAAAGCAAGGTGGAGATTTAATGAACAAGTCAATACATGTATTGTCATCTTAATGATGAGTTAACTGATTTTACATGTTTTATGTATACAAAGTCATTACTTGTTTTCCTGCTATCAGTATGTCTGTCAATCTGCACAAATCAAGATTAAATACATGATCCATACTGAAGTTCCATGACCAGAAAGATACAATTATTGTTTTACAAATATCAGGGATGTATATGCATGTACGTCCCTGCAAATACAATGTATTCATATTTTTAAGGCATTCATTTTAATTGTAAATTCAGAAATGAAAGCATATGTTATGTGACTACATCAGTTTTCATGCATGTCTATTTTTCATAAAATCTTCTACAATGTATTACATGTACATGTATTTGATTTTTTTTAAATTTAAAAATCACATCTATTTCAGCTGTTTCCATAAAATCTGCATCATACAGGTAGTAATACAGATCACACAGCATAGTGGTATAAGAAGAAGCAACCTGATGATTAATAGTACATGTACTCTCAATAAGTAAGTGTAGAATGTGTGTGTAAAGTTACGGAAAATAGAAACTGGTAGAAAGTTGAAAAATAACTCTAAACAATTTTCAGTCGAGCTTATGTGATTGCCCAGTGTCTGGTGTCTGTCCTTTTGTCTGTCCATCTGTTTAATTTTTCTCATGAAAGCGAGTCCTCTGATGGTAAAAATTAAAAAAATGTTTTGCATTATAATGGGCCTATGGTGTAGTTGTACACCTAATTTTTGGGCATTTTCTCCTATATAACTGTAATCTTGTGAATACAAAGTCTCTGAAAGTATAATTGACCAAGAATTAATTCTTTTAGCATTATAATGGATCAGTGGTCTAGTTGTACACCTGATATTTTGTTTGAGCCCCTGACCCTCAGGATAATTGAAAAAGGGTGTGATCACTTTCTCCTATATAACTTTAACTTATCTTTGGAAGACCGATTCTTAAAAAGTATAATTGAAAGATAATAAATCTTTTATGTCCCTATAATCTGAGATTCAGGGGCATATAGTTTTTTGCATGTCCGTTTGTCTGTATGCAATACCAAAATTTTGACCTTGTGACCTTGACCTACTTTTTAAAAACTTTATAACTTTGGCCATAACTTTTGAATGGTAAGTGATGAGGCTTTTATATTCCACATTTCTATTCCTTGTGACAAGACCTTTCAATGGATATACCAACATTTTTTAACTTGTGACCTTGACCGCGGAGTATTAAAGATGCCAACGGGGGTACTTGTGTTTCACAAACACATATTTTATTTTGCATGATAATGTTTGTATGGTCTTGTTGTGTGTCTGATATTTTGTTTGAGTCGCATGCCCCTTAAGTTATTAGAAAATTGGCGTGGTCAACTCTAATATTATGTTATTTTTATCTTTCGAACCCAAATTCTCAGAAAGTATATTTTATAGAGAGTTAATTCTTTTTGCATTATAGTATGTCTGTGGTCTAGGCTTTGTTTATCTGATATTTTATTTGTGCTCCTGACTCCCATGGTCTTGGAAAAAGTGTGTGCCACTTAGATGAATTTTACCAAACAACCAGGAGAGCTTCAGTCTTGTCAGAGACTTCTAGTCCACCATATTGAGACTATACATAACTTTTCATTCATATTTCAACATGTTCAACTGTAAGCTAAACATAATATCAATATGTGAAAATATACAATTTTTGAAGGTTTACTCCCACCCCCCTTTTTTCCATTTTCAGGTGACCTTAAATATAATGAGCCATCTATAAACAACCTTTTGTTTTGTTTTAAAATGTTCATTGCAGTTTTTTAAGATTTGATTAACCATAAAGTAAATTACATTGAATACATTTTACGTTCATTTAATTATTACCCTTTATGGGCTTCCATACTTTTGATAAAAATAGTCCCAGTACATTTCAATCCTCCATTTTCAGTTCTAAAATAAGATTTTTATTTTCTCATTTCTGAACTAGTTAAACATTAGAATAGTAATTTTAATCTAGGTTGCCCTTCATATGAGTGTTATAAATGTATTTTTGGCATTTTTTAGGAAATTGAAGAATAACAGTTGCTGGTGGATTTTTTGGAAGTGACAGTATACAAAGTCATTGGTTATTCATTTAGAGGAACTGTGACATGCTAGAAACTATATTAAATATATTCTGCAGTCTATTACGAACATTTTGATGTATGATATTGATAGCTAATATATAAAACAAGGGAAAAAATCTTATGTTGAACTTTATTCAAAATTAAGGTTAAGCGTAACCTTAAAGCGAGCGTAACGGACTCTGGAGAAAGATGACCTTCGTGTTTTTATGGAGCTTTATATGTTCTAGGCTATGAAGTTATGGACGCGCTACGTTTCAAAAGGCCGTTACGGCGTCTTTAGCACTGAAAGTGCCTGTTTACGTAAGATATGTGTGTTCGCTACGATAAAATTTACAAAATTTTTAATGACTTCAAGCGTTTTATCTTTACTGGAACAGTTTGTGATTGAATTTTAATAGGAAAGAAATTCTAAAAAGAGTCTCTTTATTGAAACATCTCCGTTCTTGAAAGTTATTGCAAGATTCTTGCAGAAAAGTAGTTCGGCTGACGGCAGAGATACTTTTCCAGATGAAGTCACGACGGTATCGGAAAATATCGCTGTTCGCAGAATGGCACTATGTATCACGATACATCCTTTGCACACCCAAGGCATCTGATCTCTCTCAACTTGTGGGAATTACTTCCGATCCATTTATTGATTGAATGATCACAATATACATGGTGAATAAAGCAATACAGAAACAAGTATTATAAGAAGACCCCAAACAACATAACATACGTTGCAGTGATCACAGTGGAACATTTTCACAGGAGACGAAAAAGGGGGGGGGGTGACTAGCACATTAAATACACAGACTGATATAACGTTGACACATCACAAACAAACAATATAAATACCATTGAAACAAAAAGGACAACAAATAAAATGAAAATAGACCAATCATTTTAATTAGAATTATTTCAGAAATCAATACCGGTTTTCAAAAATACTGTGAATTAATTTACTCTAAAATCGGTGAAATTAATACCTGAATGTCAATAATGTATACAAATGTATTTGATTAAATTATTTGATTTTTCGACCAAATTGAATTGAATTGATAAAAAAGATCTCAAATTATCAAAAATGTCCTCACCAATAAAAGCTTTAATCGCAAATACAAGCACAGACGTTCATTGTTGTAAGTTACTGTAAAACTTATTTTCTATTTCTGATAAAAATATTAAGAACCCAGAAGAAAATGAAATCAAAATGTTGATCTACCTGAATAAAAACATATGGTAGTGTTTGGAGGAATGGTATTTCAGCATATTGCGGGAATGGCAATGGGAACTAACTGTGCACCATCTCTTGCTGATATTTTTACATGAAGTTACATGAAGCTGAGGCTCTCTCATGGAAAAAAACCCCTAACACTCCAATTCAATTCTATATACAGATAAATTGATAACGTGCTCTCAATCGATAATCCAAATTTTGTTGAATTCCGTAGTTAGGGAGCAACCATTTGATTTTTATGGGAGGGAGGAAGACTTTGCCAAAAAAAATAAATTCAGGATTGGATTTAAGGCTGAAGGGCCAGCAAAAAAATTTCCGGACCATGAAACTGCCCCCCCCCCCCCCCTTTCTTCCGACCTTTCCACGTGCCTGGTTAACACTTATTCGTGTTTAATAAACTAAATACAAATAAAAACTAAACAAACTTTATTATTAGCCTGTCTGCGTTGAGTATCATTTAGGTATAAAAATTAAAGGTTTCATATGCCATTCCAGAAATTCAAAAGAAGTTATCTGCTAGCAAGAGATGTCTTAATATACTCTTCCTTGGCACCTGATCTCACTCTGTGTATGAATTATTTAATATGGCCGAAAAATCAAGCTGAATGATTTAGACTTTGAGAGTAATTTTCAACATTTGAAAATTAAAAAAAAAATCCTGCCCGTAAGGCCGACGAAACTTCTTTTTCCGGCTATTGAAATGGCTGAAAAATATTCCGCCCGGCAAAAGTCTTCCTGCCCTCCCCCTCCCCTTAAAATCAAATGGTTGCTCCCTAAAATATATCTATTTGAACTAGAGTTCAAAGAAACAACACTTACAGCAGTGTTTGTATTTCAGTAACAATGGGACATCGCGGGATTAAATAGTTTTTAATGTTTAAAAAGGTCACCAATATTAGCGATATCATAATTCTGTGGCACGAGTGTCTCTGGTACGTTTTTTCCCGTTAATTTAGAGCCAATAATATATTCCTTTCCTATTTTCTCCTGCGCCCAGGTTAGAACCTCATCCATGACGGGCGTCTTAACACCAGCCAGTTCCGCTATACCTTTCTGAACAGCCATACCGAACGGAACGTCTTCGGACAAGTATCGGTATGCAAAATCTGGTACGAACTTCCCATCGCTGGTTTCTTTCATTGGATGAACGAGACCATCGTAAGCTTTATTTGTCTGCAGTGCTCTCATAAGGCTACTGTCGTCCACCAACTGGTCACTGTAATGGTTTTTGTACCAATCTATGAGTGGTACCACGTCTTTCGTGTCAACGCCGCTTTGTTGGCGGGCAATCTCTCGAGCTGTAGAAATCATTTCTTCACTCAGATCATTTAGATATTGTGCTGCCTTGTGGTCAACACCCTGATAGAACAAAGGTTTCTCTGCCACTGCTTCCCCGTCCCAGTCCTTCCATTTCGCATACAATATTGCAGGATGGATAAAGTCTGGGCTCACAAGAGGTTTCGATAGATAGTTCGACAACAATTTGATTTTGGGACTCTCACCAAAAATTGTTTGAATTTCATTGAAAATGTTCAAAGAGTCTTTTTCATATCTCGATCCTTTCAGAATAGACGCTATAACCATGTCTTTAGTTCCCATGATTCGAATCGAAACACCGAATTCTTCAATGCGACAAACCCACGGAAGAGTCTCGAAAGAAGCAATAGCACAGCGTTCTGCATTTTGTCCCATTGACCTTTGTATCTGAAATTCAAATCCAAATCTTGCAGGAAGACCAACTATGATAGACGAATCTTTAACATGAGGGGCGATTGCCTCTATGTATTGTTGGTGCGTAAAAGCAGGGACGACAATGAATATGATATTTGCATGAGGCACAACGAGGGATGGGTCTTTTGTGATAATTTTAGGATGTGCCTCAAATGTGTATGCACTTCCGTCTTGATACGAACGAGTGGCAGTGAGTGGAGCTTTCTGTGATGATTCCCTCCATCTTTCTGCTTCGTCAGCAAACAATGTGAGGACGTTGACGTCAGCTTCCGGTTGTGTACTGGATGCGATGGCAGCGATACAATGAGCTCCATTACCTCCACCACAAATCAATATGTTTCTTCTGCTTTTAAATGACATCCTAAAGGAAGGAAGGGGGTAAGAATAAATATACATCCGCTCGATGCAAATATGTGTCTTGCATGTATGACGTCCTTTCCTTTTCTAGTTATTGCTTATGTTTACTTATCGAATATAAAATGACACACTCTCATAATTTCAAGACTTCAAAATCTAAATTTTATTCGTGATATCATCGAAATGCTCCAATAAATCTGTAAACTGGAGGTCATTTTGATTAAAATTTTTTCATGAATTAAGAAATCAAAATCGGTCTTCAAGCGTATATACTTTAGTGCATTATCAAATATCTATCATTCATCACGTAATTATTACGTTAAACATTTGGATGTCTGAGATTCAGTAGAATCTTTTCGGGGTACTTTCAGACAGTGCATGTTTTGTAAATATTGTTTTCATTTTCGTGCTTGAACATCGACATACGTGTTTAGCCAGACAGGGGATGCTTTCTCCTCCCGGGCACCTGGTCCCACCTATTGCTTGCTAGGGGTCCGTCGATGCTTGATTTGGTACTCTATTATGAGCGCTGTTGAGATTGTGGTCAGGATCTTCTTTATGTCATTTCAATTACTTTGGAACTGAATAATTAAAACCTTACCTTTCTTTTTCTGTCATTGTAGTACATACTATTGCAGCATAGACCTGTTTTGAGATAAGGATAAGACAACCTGTTCCAATTCATATCTTTATGTATTCCACCACACACCTCGAAGCATGTTTCCTCACTTCTTAATGAAATCATTTCAACACGCTACAGCAAAATCGAAACTATTTTCGAACAAATCTGTGCCCAAATTTGGACTACACAGGTGAGAAATACCCTTTGGTGTGCTTGATACCAAATGTTTCTTAATTTTCGAAATCAAGTTCACCGTCCATTGTTAAATAAAAGACTGGGAAAACAACGTACATATAAAGAAAAAAAAATTTCCCAGAAACTTAAATAAAGCATGTCATTGGTAGACTGTTTCGCTTTGTTTCCGGTATTGTCATCGTCGGAAACTTCATCTTCTCTTTTATGCTGTGCAAGATGCAATAGGCTGTTTGTTTCCGAAACAACTCATTTTGTCAGCGTTTGAAAGCGTTTCTGGTCGAACTCCTGGAGTTATTATACATGGGCTCGGTCCAATTGGCAAACCATGGCTGATTTATATATGCCTATAGACTTTTCTTTAAATACACTCACATATTTAACTGTTTGACTTTGAGATTTTTACATGTTTGAACACGTATCTTAGAATTATTCAGATATCACTGTATATCACATTAATTGTATCTTTGTTGTGAAAGGACGTTCTTTTGTTTTTCACTGTTTGTTGGTGCGGTAATCTTTGACGTTCATTGCTTTTTAATTTTGAAATAACAATTTCCATAAGAAAATCACCAAAATTGTATATTCAAATTATATTCATTTATTAAGTAGCGCCACCTACACCAAATTCACTTTTACAGTAGAGTTTATCAAAACTTTTATGTCTTAATACAATTGTATCTCTAACCGAATACATTCTCTGGATTAATTCCATACAGTCAGAATATATTTTGGCAGTTTTATTGATTACCTTTTCTGATTCACATCCTTTCAACTCAAGTTTTCATATTTCGAGCACGTACAGTGAGATAAAGAAGATCCTGATGACACACAACAGAGAACCAAATTGAGCATCGACGGACCCCTAGCAGCTACAGGTGGGACCAGGTGCCCAGGAGGAGTAAGTATCCGCTGTTTGGCTAGACGCACCCGCCGTCGATGTTCACGCACGAAACTAAACAACATTATCTACAAACTATGCTATGACTGGGTTATGCCTATGTAGAAAGTGCTATATGGCGACCATGTTATAGAAAGACACTTACCGTCAAACCCCTCGCGGGGAACTTTTTTACGAACTAAGCCACCTAAAATGAATTGCGTTCTCACACTGTTCATTATTAGTCCGTCTTTCTATAGTGCTGTGTTATTGTCTCCATCTGTTTATCCGCTTTCCACTGTTTGGGTAAGCCCCTACCTTTGTTTTGTTTCATATTTTTCAAGAATTTGTATGACTATAGTTATGTTTGGAGTCTGATTTTTTGGTATTGTGTTTGTGTGTGTGGTTTTTTTTTTTTGGCTTTCATTCATTGATTCAAAAAACATACGCCCTTCAAGACTTATGGTAGATGTGGAACTGGTATCATCTACTACATAAGCTAACAGCTTTCCTGACTATTGGACTCGGTTACTTATCTACTAGTATATCACCGGATTGAGTGCAAGGTGTAGGTCGTCGTAGATATTTGTGTTTATTTTACTTTATTCTGTTTATGATCAACCAGAAGGGATTCTATACTTATAACAAATGTAAATCCTAACTGAAATTCTTTGCTGTCATAGTGATGATAAATTAATACCTTTCTTTAGTGAAAGAAAGAAGTATATTTAAGGTATCCGTTGTACAATTGAGTCATTTTACATAGCGTTTTAATCATCTTCATTGTAAAGTTTGCTAAATTTTATGCCTGATAAGGTACTATAAACTGTATATTTTCTGAAAGGTAATGATGTCCTGAGTACAGATATAAGACTCCTAGTTCTTAAAAAATCTCTTGTACAACTTTGTTATTTTGCATATGTTATGGAGAAATAGACAATTTAAATTCTTCATCAATTATTCCCCTTTATTTTTCTGGTCCCATTTCTGAGCAGTGGGCATTGTAAGCTTTCAGAAAATATATAGTTTACAGTACCTTACCAGGCATGAAAAAATACCCTATTGTACATCGGATACCTTAACTTCTCTGTTTCGAACAACATTCTCCGAGACAATATTCTTTTTCTGTGGTGTCCTGGTAGTGGGATTTATGGATAATTTCAAACTGTCATATTACACCAAATGTTTTTCATTATCAGATAAACAAAATCCGATGTTATATCTGCGTTTATTCTTAAAACATCTTGATTACAAGAGGTTAATTTACAACATGTAAAGCAAAACAAACATACATGTATAAAAAAATGTAAAAAAAATAATTACATGAAAATTAAAACGGTCATTGAAGATTTGATATTCACATTTAATTAGTTTCACAAAGAATCTTCGATTCATATTGTAGCAAAACAGGTAGTGCTTATGAAGCATTGACTGGCTAAGCATGGGCGGTTGACGGTAACAAATCATTTAATACAACAAGTCTTTATACCATTCACGAAAAGATTTCCAAAAGTATACATTTATAAATAGTTTATGTCTTGAAAGTCATATCATGTTTCTCATGAGTTTATGGAAGAGGAAAGGTCCAAACAAGATATATCATCGACCAGTTTATAATAATATTAACATATCAGTATCACACCCTAAAATACAATTTCATTTAAAATACACCCTGAGGATTTGGTCACAGGCTAACAAATCTAAAATGTAGCATCCTTCTGAATCTGTCATTTCGTAGATGTAAAAAGAATATTCACAACAGACATGCTTAAAGCAATTGGAGGTACTTGTATATCATATTATGCCAACTATCCTAAACAGGATCATATGAGGTATTTGTTTAACAAATCAAGTCAACAACTATGAAAGGATTAAGGAACAGTATCAAAATTAATAACATAACGAACTCTAAAATTTGAACAGATCATCGACTGTCTTGAAGCCATAGTTTTGTGGTGCCCTGGACTGTGGTAGATCTTTTCCTTCCAGCTCTGAACCTACGATGAACTCTTTACCTAGTTTCCCCTGGGCCCAGGCTAAGACTTCATCCATAACGGGCGTGTCGACACCCGCTAGTAAAGCCAAACCTTTGAGGACTACCATGCCAAATGGAATATCTTCAGAGGTATATCGGTATGAAAAATCAGGTACAAATTTTCCGTCGCTGGTTTCTTTCATTGGGTGGATAAGACCGTCATAAGCTTTGTTTGTCTGTAATGCTCTCATAAGGCTACTGTCATCCACCAACTGGTCACTGTAATGGTTTTTGTACCAATCTATGAGTGGTACCACGTCCTTCATGTCCACACCACTCTGTTGGCGTGCTATCTCACGAGCTGTAGCGACCACCTCGTTGCTAACCTTGGTGAGATAATCTGCCGCCACTTCGTCGACTCCTTGATAGAAGAGTGGTTTCTCAGAAAGGGGTGTGCCGTCCCATTTACCCCATTTCCCGTACATTATCGGAGGATGAATGCATGCATCTGACATCAGGATGATTGCGAGGTAGTTCTGAACTGGAAGAATTTTAGGAAATTCGCCGAATACTCGTTGAATTTTGTCCAATATATCAGACTTTTCCAAAGTACACTCGCTGCCCTTGAGCACAGATGCTCCAATGGTGTCCTTTGTGCCTAGGATTTTGATGGATGTCCCAAATTCTAAAATACGACAGGCCCATGGGAGAGTCTCAAAAGAAACAATTGAACACGTTTTAGTTTTGTCTCCCAAGATACTGCGACATTGAAACTCAAATCCACACTTGGTAGGGAGGCCGACTAGAATGGTATTATCTTTGACGTATGGAGCCAGGGCTTTCAGATACTGCTCATGCGCAAAGGCTGGAACGACCATGAAGATCATGTCTGCTGAGGGCACAACAACTGATGGATCTTTGGTCACCAATTTGGGTTTAGTATCAAATTCATCTGTAGTGCCATCTTTGTGGACACGAATTCCTTTCAGTGGATTTTGTTCAAGCGACTTGGACCATCTTTCTGCTTCGTCTGCATAGAGAGTGAGGACACTGATGTCAGCTTCCGGTTGCGTTCTGGCTGCAATAGCGGCTATACAGTGAGCTCCATTGCCGCCACCACATACCAATATATTTCTTCTGGACATCCTATCAAAAGAAGTTCATTTTAAAAAGCATTGTCAAAATCCAATGACTTTTACTTTTTTATAAGTAAGCTTGACACTCGATCGGATACCTTTAAATTCTGAGACCTCTACTAAGTGAATTAATCCCTATTCCATGTTGTTTATACATCACGGACAAGAACACGTTATGTCGCCTTACAGTGCCGTTGTCAGAAGCATTTAAAGTTCTGCACTTAAAACGGTCCGTTGACATTATGCCACAAGTGAGGATATGAAGGAAACCATCCGTTGTCGTGACAATGAGCATGTGTGGAAAGTAAGATTTTCTTATAAACGTTGACATTTTAGAAGTAATACACTCGAAAATTCAATGGGGGGTAGTCATAACACTAGGCTTTTGGTTTATATGCTTTTCTGGTACTGATATAAAGTTTGAAAAGAGGAGATCGAGTTGGCGTCCTTCGATTATAGTTTAAGAACTGCTCATTTGAATGAAATCCATTGTAGGTAATCGATTCTGTTGCAGTTTCATTGATGGTATATTTGGCGTTACTGGACTAGACAATGACAAATATTTGTTCTCTTGGCCGCAAGCTTCTATGAATATTGGTACGTCACTATGCCGCTATTGAATTATATTTACATATTGATATGGTATCGACTTAGGCACGGTCCATTTGATATTCTGGGGGGGGGGGCTTGGGTTTTTTTCGAAAAAAATAATTTTGCTCTCAATTTTGATGAAAAAAATAAATTTGCTTATGGTGTGACAGAAAAAAAATAATCTTGCTCTTGCAAGTAATCTGAATTTTAAGAATTACCATAAAATTTCGCTAAAATTCATGAAAATTTTCCGGCTCGCTTCGTTCGCCGCAGTTTTCAAATTGTATCACAAATTTTTGGCTCGCTTCGCTCGCCATAGTATTATATCAAAACATTATTTATTTATGGCAATGTTAATATATTTGAAGATACCAAAAGTTATACATGTATGTGAACGAAAAAGGGCTTCCATAATAGCTTAAACATATCATCAATATTAATGTATTGCTATTAATACATGTTGCATGTATCCCATAAAGTCTAATTTTATGTTCTTGTAAGCTTGGAAGAAGAACTTCAGTTATTCACCAATTTACAAATATTAGTAACATTTAAAAAAAATTCTAGGAGACCTTCCCCTCAGACCCTCTTATACATGTTATATACATGTACCTTATATAAAATATTGAGAATAGTATCAAAGTCTTTTATCTCTCTGTTTAAAAGTGAATTGAATACAATGTACTGCATAAGAATAAACTAATACATTAATATTTAAAGTTGAGTAAAAATATAAATAATTTCTATTGATAAAACACAAACATTCTTTAAATATGCGCATCACTTAATTAAAAAAAATTTCCTTGCTCCAACTTTGCAAGAAAAAAATAATTTTGCCCCGGTCCGGGGAGAAAAAAATAATCTTTTTTTTTTTTTTTTTTTTTTTTTTTTATTCACATTAGCATTGTAGTACATCATGAGTTTATAAATGAATAATTAACACCTAGTGATATGATATAATTTGATATTTGAATAGTTGTGTTAATACATGAGAAAAGAAGAATTAATTATTTTGTTGTGACATGTATTTCAAATAAAGACTAATGTGCTTTTTATATATAGAAGGGGAAGGGGTCAAGTGGGATAGGAGAAGAAAGGAAGGGGTGTAGGGAGTGGTAAAGGGGGATAATGGGAAAGTGTGATCCAGTGAGTCTATCAGTTCATGTAAATAAATTTAAAAATTTCTTAAGAGAAAATTAGTGGAATAAAAGCTTAGGAAAAGGAGAAAAAGGCACTAATCATTAGGACATAGGAAGGACCAATCTTGCCACTGAGTATAAAAAGAAGAGAGTTTATTATTCTTAATAGCTACAAATTTGGCTACTTGGTAAAAATTCTTAAGGTCTAATAGTAAACCTTGAAAAGATGGTATATTGTCAAAACATTTAGATCTGTACAAGTAATATTTTATCACTGCAATAATATTATTATATGCTAATAGATTAAATGAGAATTTTCCAAAGAGAAAGGATTGTTTTTCAGGATTGAAATCTTTGTTGTTTCTTTGACAGTATTGAGCGAATTTTTGTATAATGCTTTTGGTTATAGGACATTCCCATAAAAGATGGATGATTGATTCTGTATCATTTTTGCAGAAAGTGCAGAGTGGTGAACTTTTTAAATTAACTTTGTGGAGAAAATCGTTTGTTGTTAGAATAAAGTAATTGATTCTATACTGGAACCATTGTAGCTTTGTGCCAATGAGCAATTTGAAGGGAATTTTGTAAGTGTTATGCCAAAAATTATGATCTAGAGAAAGGATTCTGTTCCATTTTGTTTGACCTGTGGGTACTGAATTATTTGATATAAGGACATTATACATTGGTTTTGCACCTTTATGAATTTTTAGGAAAATTTTCAATTGGAATGGGACATATGGGTTGGGCATTTTCTTATTTAAGGGCGTTATTTTTTTAAGATCAATGTCTTTTTTAATTGCTCTGATGATGCCATAATAAGTCAGGTAATTAATTTGAGTTTGGTACAAGTTTTGAAATTCTTGAAGGGACATAAATTCACCATTTTCTTGAAGAAGATCATTTATAGAAACTACACCCTTTTCGAATAATTCTTTTTGAAAAAGGGATATTTTACCAATCTTGATTTCACTATTATACCATAGAGGTTGGGATACATAGTCATTCCAGTTACTTATTGTCTCTTGTTTTCGGAGGTCATGCCAGGCTTGAAGGACATTTGACCAAAAGGGATTACAACAACTTTTAAGAAGGTCTTTTATAAATTCAACCCCACATAGTGATAGTTTTTGAAAAGGTATTGTATTAGAGGTCTCTAGTAAGCTTTTCCATTTTGTTTCATATTTTATTTAGTAATCGCCTTATCCATGTTACTTTCATACTTTTGATGTACTGCACTATGTTTATCATTTTAATTCCACCATCTTCAAAGTTTTGATATAGGGTCTCGCGTTTAATTTTTTCAGTCTTTGAATTCCATAAGAAAGTAAAAAGCATTTTATTGAGTTTTTTTATAATATTATCGGGTGGGTTTGGCAATGATATAAACAAATGATTCAATTGAGAAATGATAATTGTTTTTATTACACAAAGTTTACCTAGTAGAGTAAGTCTGCGCTTACTCCATTGATCTATTACTGATTTTATCTTAACTAATTTTTTGTCGTAGTTTAGAGTAATTATTTTTGAGAGGTCTACATCATATGTAAGGCCAAGTAGGTTGAAGCGGGTTGTCCATGTTAGATTAATGTTTTGACATATTTGATCAGTGGAAAATTTCATGCTTCCAATCCAAGTTATTTGGGTTTTTGATATGTTTATTTTAAGACCAGAGAAGGAATAAAAATTATTTAGTTCTTTTATAGTTTCTTTAAGGGATTGTTCTGAGCCATCTAAAATCATTGTAGTGTCGTCTGCAAATAATGTTATTTGAAAAAAATAATCTTGCTCCGACAAAAAACCCAAGCCCCCCCCCCCCCCCCCCCTGAATATCAAATGGACCGTGCCTTATTATTAGAGCTGCAACGAGGCAAGAACTGTACGATCGATTCTGCTCCATTTCAATTTTAATGACTCGATTAGATTTATCCAGCATATTTTTGATAGAATTTTTCAGGGTTGCCAGTAGTCTTGGTGAACAAAATTCCCTGACTTTTCTCTGACTTTTCACCAATTCATGTTTTTCACTGACCAAAACCATCAAATGGCCTCCTGACCTGAAGACTGTCATAGCCATAAAATTTAAATCTTAATAATATTTTTTTCAGCTCTGAAATAATTTTTGCCTGACTTTTCCTTGACTTTTATAGATTTTCATTTTTCACCGACTAAATTCTAAAATTCCCTGACATTTCCCTGACCTTGAAAAAAGGCAATTTCCCTGACTTTTCAAGACTGCTGGCAACCCTGTTTTTCAAATTTATTCGATGCAATTTTTGTTTCTTGTACTTGTTACCTTATATTAAAATCTTATCGTAATCTGAAGAAAATATTTATTATAGCTCTGCTAAAGCTGATCTAAGGGGGGATCCCCCTTGGACTTTACCAAAGATGCTTGATTTTTTCCAATTCTTACGTTTCTGTTTTTTCCAAATCATATGCTGCACCCCTCTCCCCGACGGCTTAGACCCCCTCTCCCGAGAAAAATTCAAGATCCGCTCAAGAATTTAAATAAATATTAAAGCTTATCATTCAGTTATTCAGTCTCAAAGTTGAGAAGGCAAGTCAAAACCTTTAGACTCCCCAAAGGAACGGTTGCAAACCTCGGAATGAATAACATTCCGAAGTGAGTCCAGGTGCCCGGAAAGAATCAGCGTCTCCTGATTGCATGCGACACCCGTCGTAACAGATTCATGGAAACTTGTCATATTCGGTGATTGTCTTTATGTACGTATTTGTAATGTTCAATATGACCAATATTAAGTTATCTTATGACTATTCGACTCGAAATTTTTATCTAAAGTTCTTCATGACTCGCAATTCGGTTCAGAGGTAAGAATCAAGTTTGTGAATCGTTCAAACTCTACTAGAGCCTTTACCCCACCTCTAGCAAATTTCTTGCAATCTAATTGGCCGAGAAGAACCAAATGTAAATGTTGTATTATGTTACTGACAGGATATTATTTTATTATTGTCATAACAAAAAAAATAGTGTTTATTCTTTTCAAAATTTACTTCCACAACTTCCTCAATATTTGAAGAAAGCGTAAGTCAATACCCTTCTTTATAAAAGTAAGGCGTGTCTTGCTGGGTGGAAAGTTGTGTTTAACCATCCCATCCTTCCCCTAGTTGCTTTGACAAAACATAAAATAAAATTAAAAAAAAAAACGGATACGGATACGGAAGAAAATATGAAAGACATAAAGAGCGAGCTTAAGCTTATCCGACGTGATTTCTTCACTGTTGATTGACATTTGAAAAGGTGGAGGGATGAAAGGCATTGAAAATAAAATAGCAATCCAAGGAATGCTTGTGTCGCCTGCGAAGCGGTTTGATTATTATTCTAGAAAGTGGATCAAAATTATTGGTATCAGTAGAAAAGTCTTGTCATGTGAAATTCATTTGAAATATCAGACCTCTTAATTACAAATTAAAAGATATGGTCATTCTCAAATTTTCAGAAAAGAGTGTCAATCATCTAGGTCAAGGTCACTACGTAAAAATTGGTAACAAAAAGGTCTCATCATAAGAAATATTAAAGACCTATCACCTACCAATTAAAAGATATATACAACCTTAGAAAAGAAGGTCAAATAGCTAGGTCAAGGTCAAAAGGTAAATCAAAGCACTGAAGGTACTGAGAGCGAATAGCTAAATATCAGAATATGTATCATTTATGCTGTATGTCAACAAACTTTCCTTCGTAGACATGTTTATGCAAGTATAGAATAATACTGAAATGCAAATCTATATCTCACCCTCTCTTAACTTCATATCAGGGACGTACGTATGTATATACATGCCTTATCAGATGTTCGATTTTTGGTCCAACAGAAAAAGGACAGGGAATTGGATCAGTACAGCTACTTAAAAATAGTTAGTATTAGCTAGGTACATCGTATACGACCCGTACTGCTTTGGCCCCTCCCAAACGCGTATCCACGAATGTACATTGTTCTACATGTTTATATTCCTGTCCATTTAAACAGTTAGTGTTCATCTCTCTACATACATGTAACCATGCGCTTGTACGTAGCAAAACAGCTTGATTCTAATTACACCGTTTATACATAGAAGCAGCACCGGCCCTTCACTTTGATTAGAAGATTTAATACGTCACGATGCTGAAAACCCTGTGATTTGATTGGTTCGTGCTTCAAATTATACATGTACGGAATCGGGGCTCTCTAGCGTGAAAAAAATCAAGTGATCACTTAGAGCTATTCGCTCAAAAATTATGGTATATTTAGAATGGCATTGTTACAAGGAAAATACATGTGAAATATCAAAGCCCTATCACCTACCAATCAAAAGATATAGCCAATATTACTTTTCATGAAAAGTAGGTCAAATATCTAGATCAAGGTCAAAAGGTCAAATTTTATGGTCTGTGTAGAAAGGTCTTGTCACAAGGAATACACATGTGAAAAACCAAAGCCCTATCACTTACCAATCAAAAGATATATCAATTCTTAATTTTTTTGAAAAGTAGGTCAAATATGTAGGTCAAGGTCAAAAGGTAAAAAAAATTATGGTATTTGTAGAATGGCATTGTTACAAGGAAAATACATGTGAAATATCAAAGTCCTATCACCTACCAATCAAAAGATATAGCCAATATTACTTTTCTTGAAAAGTAAGTCAAATATCTAGATCAAGGTCAAAAGGTCAAATTTAAAGGTCTGTGTAGAAAGGTCTTGTCACAAGGAATACACATGTGAAATATCAAAGCCCTATCACTTACCAATAAAAAAGATATATCTATTCTTATTTTTTTTGAAAAGTAGGTCAAATATGTAGGTCAAGGTCACTAGGTAAAAAAATTATTGTATGTGTAGGAAGGTCTTGTCACAAGGAATACACATGTGAAATATCAAAGCCCTATCACTTACCAATCAAAAGATACAGCGAATCTTATCTTTTTTTTCAAAAGTAGGTCAAATATCTAGGTCAAGGTCACAAGGTCAAAAATTATGGTATGTGTTGAAAGGTCTTGCCACAAAGATTGCACATGTGAAATATCAAAGCCCTATCACCTACAAATCAAAAGATATATCCATTCTTAATTTTTTTGAAAAGTAGGTCAAATATGTAGGTCAAGGTCACTAGGTCAAAAATTATGGTATGTGTAGGAAGGTCTTGTCACAAGGAATACACATGTGAAATATCAAAGCCCTATCACTTGCCAATCAAAAGTTATGGGCTGTGACACCCAAAGTGTGACAGACAGACAGACTGACAGACGGACGGACAGACGGACAACGTACAAAGTGAACCCTAAGTGTCGCTATGCTTCGCAGGCGACACAATAAAATGTTTTAATAAAATGTCCTGAAAGAGAAAAGTTCCTGGTGATTTAAATTTTATTCATATGGTCTCTTGTACATTTTATGCCGATTGTTTATTTTAAAATAAAAAGACTGTAAAACTATTATTGTTTGTGTTGGCCTGGTTCATTCGGAGGGCAGATAAGCTGGTTTCAGATGCCTATATGTCTATAAGCTAGGATGACATGACAATGAAACTGACCGTTGACATTCAAATAGATTTACTTTTGAATGAAAAGAATATATATCAAAATACAGATCTACGTACTTGCATAATTTTAGGATGCCGGGTACTAAAAGGTCAAATGCTGACTTCTCAGATTGCAGTATCGAGCTGCATTCACTGAATCAATGCATTATTCTAGTATGACATTTACAGAGTTTTCTGATATTTTTAATTCAAATACATTGCATGTATCATAAAATTATCATTGAAAAAATATAACATGAAATACGCACCTGCTTATTTTTCCGGGAGTACGTGACCAAATCGTGCAAGAAAGATAACTCTAATAGAATTTTGTCAATCTAAGGCGAAACAAACATTTTCTACGTTTACAACATACAGTGCGCTCTTTTCTCTCGGGTAAAGCACTGAATCATATGTATTTGTTAATGCATTATCATATTAAAATTCATCAGATTAACCGCATCGTTGATCCAGACTTAAATATTCAAGCTTAGGTAAAAAGGATGATCAGTGATAACATTGACAAAGAAAATCCAAGGCGGAAATGCCCCTTCCCCCCTAAAAAAAACCTTTTAAAACAAACAAAATTAAAAAAAAAAAAATAGTAAGAAAGTAAATTAAGACAAAAAAAAAAAATCAATATGTACACGTGCATTTGAATGTTTTAGAATTTGACAATTGCAATATATATACCTTATTTACGTTTTGCTATTTTAGGTTTTTGCTAGATTTCTAATGTGCGAAAATGCAGAACATCTAAGTAACTTTAATGTTAAACGAACCACAACTCAGTTTAAATAATATTATTATACCTCTACTGATTTTTTCCTATATAAAAAGAGACTCATTAAATTTAACTAAATCCCTGAAAATCGCCTGATAAGACTATTTCCCTGCAAAGGGATGCGTTAGTTGATAGGACTATTTCCCTAGGGAGTTAGTTTCAAAATGGGACGGAGCTTCTTTGGAGGTGTGTCAGTATCAGCCAATCAGCGCCGTTGAAGGTTGATCGGATGATGTGAAGGTTGATCGGATGACGCTATCAATACGCGAGCAGAGTAATCCGCCTCCTATCCGCTTAGCACATAAATTAATCCACAATGAAATAAAACAATCAAAAATTAAACATGTATGAGTATGATAAATAATGTTTCTGTTTATCTTATCATCAAAAATTAATGTTTTCCGTTACTCAGTCATTCAGTCGAGAAGGCAAGGCAAAATCATTAGAATTTCCATTTTCACGAACCCTGTGAACCTAAGAGATATGTTCGTTTCAATATAATGTTTGTTTCTGTATACCTAAGAGATATGTTTGTTTCAGTATAATGTTTGTTTCGGTATAATAAAACAGTTAAAGTATACCATTGAGGGAGTTAGCACGATTCTGGTTCCCCTCGACCAGACCTATTTCCCTCGGCTTCGCCTCGGGAAATAGGTCTGGTCTCGGGGAACCAGAATCGTGCTAACTCCCTCAATAGTATACTTTAACTGTATATTATTATACCTCTACTGATTTTTTCCTATATAAAAAGAGACTCATTAAATTTAACTAAATCCCTGAAAATCGCCTGATAAGACTATTTCCCTGCAAAGGGGTGCGTTAGTTGAGAAGACTATTTCCCTAGGGAGTTAGTTTCAAAATGGGGCGGAGCTTATTTGGGGGTGTGTCAGTATCAGCCAATCAGCGCCGTTGAAGGTTGATCGGATGATGTGAAGATTGATCGGATGACGCTATCAATACGCGAGCAGAGTAATCCGCCTCCTATCCGCTTAGCACATAAATTAATCCGCAATGAAATAAAACAATCAAAAATTAAACATGTATGAGTATGATAAATGATGTTTCTGTTTATCTTATCATCAAAAATTAATATTTTCCGTTACTCAGTCATTCAGTCGAGAAGGCAAGGCAAAATCATTAGAATTTCCATTTGAACCCTGTGAACCTAAGAGATATGTTCGTTACAGCATAATGTTTGTTTCTGTATACCTAAGACATATGTTTGTTTCAGTATAATGTTTGTTTCGGTATAATAAAACAGTTAAAGTATACCATTGAGGGAGTTAGCACGATTCTGGTTCCCCTCGACCAGGCCTATTTCCCTCGGCTTCGCCTCGGGAAATAGGTCTGGTCTCGGGGAACCAGAATCGTGCTAACTCCCTCAATGGTATACTTTAACTGTATATTAATTTCGTTCATAATGAATATATAAATTTCCAAAGGTCCAAATTATTGACAGCACCAATGATTTCATCTTCAAGGATGCATATATTTTTTAGTAAATACCATAAGCTTGAAAGGATTTTAGAACTATTTTATTTTTTCACCATTCAACTTCATCAAAATCTGAAATAATATTTAAATGTGCAAATGCCATGTACATAAAAAAATGGATTTTGTGCTTATTGAAATTTATTTAGGAACAGATAGATAGACGAATGTCAAATCATTGTTTTTATTCAGTTTTACGATACTTTTTAACGTAATATTGCATTGGAATTCATCACTTCTTGCAAATATAGAAAACAATATTAAGATACAGCTAATAACGTAGTGTGATAAACATAACCTGCATATCTTTATACATCATGCAAGTGTAGTAATTAATCACCAGTACACAATGTTGTCAGAGATGGTATGTACACTGTAACCTACGCAGGCTTGCTACGTGTCATATGTACATCAACTGTTCTTTATACAATATGACAAGAAATGCTAATAATGTGTCTGTTGATTCCTATAATCATAAATATGTAGAACATCATCATACATTGAACAAATCATCTAGGGTATGGAAGTTGTAGCTTTGCGGCGCCCGGGAGGAGGGCAGGTCTTTTCCCTTTAGTTCGGAGCCAACCAGGTATTCCTTACCCAGCTTGCCCTGTGCCCACGTGATCACTTCATCCATGACGGGCGTGGCCACCCCGGCAATCTGGGCGATGCCTTTCATTACCACTAGACCGAATGGTACGTCCTCTGCCGTGTAGCGGTATGAGAAATCGGGTACGTACTTCCCGTCCCCCGCGGGTTTCATAGGGTGGAGCAGGCCGTCATACGCCTTGTTTGTCTGCATGGCTTTCATCAGATTACTGCTATCTGTCACCTGGTACCGATAATACTCTTTGTACCAGTCCAGGATGTGTATAACATCCTTCATGTCTATGCCGCTCCGCTGCTGTTCGATCGCTTTGGCCGTGGCCACCACTTCATCACTGACCTTTGACAGTAGGGATGCCTGCAGGTCATCTACTCCTTGATAGAATAGAGGCTTCTCATCCAATGACTGACCGTTCCATTTACTCCACTGACCATACATGAGCGGAGGATGAATTATTGATTTTGCCATCAAGTTCACCGCGATATAGTTCTGTATGGGTTTGATTTTTGGTTTCTCCCCAAGGATCCATTGGATTGTATCGAATGCTGGAGCTGACAGAGTGCACTGACTACCTTGAAGGAGTGCTGCTCCAAGAGATTCCTTGAACCCTAGGATTTGAACATGACATCCAAATTCCAAAATACGACACGCCCAAGGCAGAGACTCAAATGAAGAGACAGCACATGTTTTGGCTTTGTTTCCCAGAATACTTAAACATTGGAATTCGAAACCCGCTTGTCCTGGTAATCCCACGATGACCGTGTTGTCTTTGATGTGTTTTGCAATTTCCGTAAGATATTGTTGGTGCGCAAAGGCAGGTACCACCATGAATATGATATCAGCATTGGGTACAACCGAAGCGGGATCCTTGGTGATGAGTTTGGGCCTGGATTCTAATTCACCATTAGTTCCGTCGTTATATGTGGCGCTAATTTTAAGTTTTTTGTCGACTAGGACCTTTGTCCATCGCTCTGCCTCGTCAGCGTATAGCGTTAGGACACTAACCTCTGCATTTGGCCGTAAGCTGGCCAACCCTGCTAGACAGTGGGCACCATTCCCTCCACCACAAACTAGTATCTGAACTTTCTTATCCAGGGTCATCTGAAAAAATGTAAAACAATTACTGTGCTGAAAATGCAATAATACTGCAAAAACAGAAATCTTTTTTGTCAAATTTCAGTTTCATGCATTGTGATAAATGTTTTTTTTATTTGCATATTCTTTGATGATGTTTATCCGAATAAGGCTAGGGGACCATTGTTTCATTCAACAAGCCAAGGGAAACTATTTGATATTGCTTTCACCTTTATGATTTAGGTTTTAACGCCATAATGGTTTAAGAGGCCTTTCTTTAATCATGATTCCTCTTTTGAATCGATCTATTTTTCTAGATTATCATTCCATGAAAAAGTATGTTAGTCTGAATCATCCAGACGCTTTACTTCGATGGCGGAAGCGGAGTAAAGTGTCTGGGTGATTCAGACTATACTATTCTGAGTTATATTTTATTGTACAGTAATTCGAAAATCATGCAATACCAAAATTTCAATAGCAAGGACAACATTTCATCATAGGACTAGAAGGCAAAAGCAACCGTCGAAACAGTCACTGACCATGCATCCTCGTGATTTTCGCTTAACTGTCGAATATATACACATATATAGTAGAAACCAATTCACGACTTCAGCAAGGTCAAAGTAGCGGAAATTTTCCATCATTTTATAAAGAGGCGATGTCCATTGTAGACGTGTATTTGTAATTCCGTACCGGTCACTTTTACCTGAGTTGCGGTCATTGTGCGACAGATGTACTAGATATTTACTAACCCATAGTTCTCGTTACATTACAAATGTGTATCAAAATTTATTGAAAGCGGCTTGGAGGATATTTCTTATATTTTGACCATAAAACCTATAATAAGGGTGGAATGAGTAGATTTAAAGCATTTCTCATGACTACAACAAATTCCGCTTTTATCCCAAAAATGTAGTCACTGGTCTCTATTGTTTTTATGTGTTGTCCTTTGTGTATTAACAGTGTTTTACTGTGTTTGTTTGTCGTTTTGGTGTGACTTTTTTGTTATATATTATGTCTGTTTGTTGACTTGATATTTAATTGTCCCCTCCACTCCCATCTCTTCACGTGCGTGTATGTTCCGCTGTGGTTATAACAACGTTGTCTTGTTAGGATTCTTCTTACCTTCCTTACATCGGCTTTTACATTTTGTATCTCTGGGTATCACAACCATCAATGCATTATTCCTTCAATAGGTTATGGCTTCGCATTTACCTTAAAACTTTCAACTTATATTCCACGCCGATTATTTTTCAAAAGTAAATATACAATGTATCTAAAAACTACATTTACGATTTTTCAAAAGCTAACACCATTTTTTTTTTCACTTAATTGCTTTATGTATAATTGAAATGGATTGAGCATTCGAATCAAACATGTCTGATTACAGTTAATTTGTCTATTTTTGTTCAGGAGGAAGCTCTCTGACGGCAGAGTCGGAACACTTTGTTTTTATTCAGCTTCTCCCCAGATTTACTAAATGTGTCACAAGTGATTACCAACTTCATTCTGCTATCACATTTACAGAAGCCTTGAGGACCCTGAAGAAAATCGATATCATCATTCCGACAAATATTTCCTACAGAGTGGTGAAAAATTGTTCCTGAGAAGTCACTATATATTACTGTTTAAGGTGTTTGTCTCTATATTTACTTGTCGATCACGACATGCGAAAAAAAAGGAGAATTTTGAGTTGAATATCGCTGTATGTCAATTAAACCACCTTGAATAAGCATCTAGAAACGGAGAAAAAAGTTCAAGCAATGTCGAGTTTTATTCGCGAGAAACACATTGCAGACGGTCAATGTTTCTGCTTGATGATACAAACTGTTTCGGTGAATTATTTTCGGGTTCTATCGGTTGTACTTGCAAGTGGAAGGGAGGCTAATTTTTTATATGGTTTGATTTAGGAAATTTTAAATAACTCATATAATGTATGGAGTATTTAATCAAACATTACCCTCGAATGAGTGTTTCATATTTTTTGCACGTATTGTACAAAGGTGCATACTACAGATTATTTTAATCATTAGTAAGCTTTGACTTCAACAGAAGCTTAATAGATGGGGGGAATCTATTCCATTGTATAAGATAAGCATGATCAGCAATTTCTGTTCACTTATATTTCATCGCACCCGACATTAGTTTAGCATGATAGACGGTACTGTTCTGACGTTGGCAGGATTCCACATAGGTTGTTCGGTGTTTAACACAACAGCATTGACCGACACCCTACTGTCTTCTTCTGTATAAATTGTTTATTTATAGATATATATTTTACGGTTTTATATGTTCTGTTCGTTGTATTTTTCATATCTTTTCATGATGTTTTAGTTCATTTTTTAACTCAAAACAAAATACTAGGAGACAAAATCCCTACAATTTTGACCACATCAAACATTCTGTTTATTCTCTTATTAACTGAAGTGCATATTGAATAACCGATTTTGGGGAATGTGTATTCGCAAAGAAGTTACAATAGAACAGAGAGCTGTGTTTAGAAAACACAAAAAGACATCATCAAATTTCATGTATGTTGCTTTTTTTTCAACTGATTCTGTTTTTGTTTTGTTCTGTTTGTTTGTTTCTTTCTTTTGTTTAACAAATCAAAATTACGAATGGCCATTGAATCTTTTTGGATAACTTCTCCTTTCTGCAAATACCATCTCAGAAGTAATCATTTCGTTTCCGAAACTACTGACTATACAGTTAATCGAAGTCTAAAATAATTTACAGCTAAAAGGAGAAAACGATCTCTTAAATGAAACCTTTTTTGCTATATAATACAATAGAAAATAGAAATAGCAATAGAAAATTTCAAAATAACTTACCTTCTTGTGTGTGACTTTCACCTCTAAGTGACCAGAGTTATTTGTGGTATAACGCCAGCTCAAGGTCGTCTATATAATGCTGCCGATGGCGGTGATTATTGGCTGTACGAGGAAACGGTGTTGGCGGCCGTGTATTTAGTATCTGACGGTCGATTATGACGGACTTCATTATTATAGACAATAGTATGTGATTTGTATAAATCTTCAAAATATTATCTTTCCAACATTTGTCTTACACACAATTTAAGAAAAATAATCTTAGAATTTATCACATTTATAATAGGATAGAATTTATCACATTTATAATAGGATAGAATTTATCACATTTATGATAGGATTATAATTTAGTAATATATATCCTATCGTAATAATTCAGTGCACCATTTGCGCATTCCAACAAACAATGCATCATCAGTGATGATCGAGGCCGAAAAGAGAGGAAATCCAAATAGTAAATCCAAAGACATATATGAAGGGCAAAACTCTAAACATGAACCTAAAATGTATGACAAGGAACTAAGGACTATAGCTATGCCAGTATGGAGATACTCCTTGTTTCAGAATAAGCCATCAAAAGTAGAAGAAAATTTACAAATATATTTCAAGTCATTGCAGAATCTCATGAAAATTAGGCGAACGATATAAATACGGTTTAATGATGCAAATATTTCATTCTTATAATGTTTTTAATTTCCCGATTATAATCGATTTGTCAAACCGTAACGGAAGGGCCTGGCGACGATGTCGCCGACGTAGGCGATAATCGGCACAACACTTTTCTGATACAAGTACAACACTTCAGCTATCGGAAGAAATAATATAGGGATCAAATGTCAATATAAATTTTTCAAAGCTATACAGTAGGCTACGTGGAAGAAATATTATATCCAAATTTTATATTATTTATCATGCAAGACACTCTTTTAAATCTTTTTTAATTTGATGAACTTGAAAAGGAGTAATTTTTCAATACATGTTACAGTAACATGGGAAGCTTACAGTGATAAATATTACATTTATAACAAAAATTACGTGGAATGTTTTTTTTTTTTTTTTTTTTTTTTTTTTGAAAATCTTTAATTTATGCGAATATTTTTTTTTTTATTATTTTGTATTTGTTATTTCTTATTCCGAATAAGTTCGTTAGAATATTTTTCCAGTGATATTTATTATGTACTTACTAATGTACATGAAATCCTTACTGGATTTTTTTTATATTTGATATTATTCCACAATTCCAAAGTTATCGGAAGTTTTATTATGATTATTGAGGAAAAAATCCCCGATGGAATTTCTGTTATGTAATATAGTTTTTTTTTATTATGATCATGGAAGAAACATTACAATATGAGATTTCCTTTAGGAATTTTTGATACATAATAAAAGTTCTCGAGAACAAATTATAATAAAAGTTCTCAGGGAGAAAATATTATGTGATGAAAGTTCCAAGGAATAAATATTACTAGTATGCTGGAATAAATATTTCTTCATAAAACCTCTATTTTACTATGTGACAAGCCATGCAAACAGAACAAGGTTTTTTTTTATATCTAGAAGCACACTTGTATCCCAACGACAAAATACAGTCTATATTGATTTCATGTCGTCAGAAATTTTTGGAAGTGGTTTTCGCAGTTTCAAACGAGTACCATAAACGGACAGCATTTATTTCTTAAATCTGTTTATTTAAACATTTGCTTGGTTGTACATTTGTATCTTCAATGAATTACGATTTTTATTTTTTATAAGTCCGTACAACACAGTTATTAGTCTCATTCTTTTTTATGCGTTGACCTTCGTGTTCCAGTGATGTTTGCTTTGTAAGTTCATCGGTGGTCTCGTTGTATCTGTCTGTTTATATGGGCGTGGTAGATTTTCTTGTCACATGCGTGTGTCTTCTGCCGTGATCACGTAAACGTATTATTTTGACGCACTTTTTTTTCAAATACTAGCATGAACACAAATATTCTAAATCAGTGAATTAGAGTCAAACACATAACCCGAAATCAGAATCCAAACATCACAAAGCTAAAAAATTCTTGAAAAAAAAAACTAAAACAGAACTTATCACGAAAAAAAAAAAAACCTTACAAATAACATATCTCGATTGAAACACGAAGAACAGCTTTACCTTATTAACAATCTCCAAAGTCCATTGCAAGTACGGATATTATTGTTGGCGGCGCTGTCCAAAACCCGCCGTGTCCTTTAGCAAAACACAAATAATACTTCATGTTATATGGAACGCCATCGCTGTCTTATGATGAGATATTTCAATATATTGGATGGTTTAATCAATATATGCAGTGGTAAGTACATTATATGCGGTGGTAAGTACATTATATGCGGTGCTAAGTACATTATATGGAGTGCTTAGTACATTATATGCGGTGTTAAGAACATTATATGTGGTGGTACGTACATTATATGCGGTGCTAAGAACATTATATGCGGTGATAAGTACATTATATGCGGTGCTAAGAACATTATATGCGGTGGTAAGTACATTATATGCTGTGCTAAGAACATTATATGCGGTGGTAAGTACATTATATGGAGTGCTAAGTTCATTATATGGAGTGCTTAGTACATTATATGCGGTGTTAAAAACATCATATGGGGTGGTACGTACATTATATGGGGTGCTAAGTACATTATATGCGGTGCTAAGTACTTCATATGGGGCGGTATGTTCATTACATGGGGTGCTTAGTACATTATATGCGGTGCTAAGAACATTATATGGGGTGGTGAGTACATTATATGCGGTGCTTAGTTCGTTATGTGGTGATTTCGTTATGATAAACATTCTGATGACCAAGATTAAACATTTTTGAGACTCGGTTTATCATTAACCCAAAAGGACACATAAACACAAAAGGATTCAACATTTTTCCCAGCTCTATCAGGGGGGGGGGGTGGAAGAAAAGACCGGTATTTGGGTCAAAATAAGCATTTTTACACAGAAAACAATGGAAAACGGAAACGCTTTTACACAACAGCGCCCCCCCCCCCCTCGCTTTACAATGCCACATTCACCAAAGGTGTATATCAATAAAACACATTTTCTGGACAAGTGGGGTTCTGAAGCGAGGGGGGAAACAATGTCCACAGGCAAAAACGAAAAAAAAAAAAAAAAGGGATGGATGACTATTTTAAAATTTATCTCTAGAGCGATATCAAAAGTAGGTTATGATTGCCATCTTTTTCTTTTTATATCATGGAACAATCTATTCATAGTGTGTTCCGATCAAATATTTAACCGTTTGGAAGGAAATAAATTTGTCTATATCTACACCGTGTGTATTTCGCGACAGAAAGCTACATAAGTGGCCGAGAAGAAAGGAATACAACCGTTTTTTTTTTTTCTTTTTTCAGTTTCTGGATTTCAGAGATTGCCGATTACATTGATATTCTTAAAACAGGGTGACGTGAAAATTCTATATCATTTTTTTAATTCTAATTATTAGAATAAAAAAAAAACCAATGATATAGAATTTTCACGTCACCCTGTTTTTTTTTTCTCTCTCTCTTAGACCACGTAAATTGAATATCACAAGCTAAAATAAAAATTATAATTTATATATTAGTAACGTAGTGTTACAGAATTAATCTACTCTTGACTAATATCACATAATTTATCTGTACTGTACAAAGCTCTTCTAATATGTAAAAGCATATACAATATACGGAACCAATGCCTATTGATATCATGGTGCCTCTCATTTTAAAAAAAGCAAGAACTTTGTAAAACTTTTGAAAAATTTACCCGTGGCCAGGATCGAGCTCGCGACCTTGGTAACAACAGTCCTGCGTCTTCACCACTACGCCACCGCACCATTGCGTGAAAGTGATGAAATTGTAGAATAGATTTCACTGATTGCCAAAGATTTAATCTTTTCACTTTTTAAAATAAAATACAATGAAATATACCTCAATTAAACAACATAGTATTCTCAGATAAATATTTGTGTTTAAAGGCCACAAAAACGTAAAAACGAGGAGTGCCTTAACGTAGCTGCGATCCGAGTCTCAGAAATGTTTAATCTTGGTCATCAGAATGTTTATCATAACGAAATCACCACATAACGAAATTAGCACCGCATATAATGTACTAACCACCCCATATAATGTTCTTAGCACCGCATATAATGTACTTAGCACTGCATATAATGTACTTAGCACCGCATATAATGTACTAACCACCCCATGTAATGAACATACCATCCCATATAAGGTACTTAGCACCGCATATAATGTACTAACCACCCCATGTAATGTACATACCACCCCATATAAAGTATCTAACACCGCATATAATGTACATACCACCCCATATAATGTATCTAACACCGCATATAATGTACTTAGCACCGCATATAATGTAATAACCACTCCATATAAGGTACTTACCACCGCATATAATGTTCTTAGCACCTCATATAATGTAATTAGCATCGCATATAATGTATTTAGCACTCCATATAATGTACTTACCACCGCATATAATGTTCTTAGCACCTCGTATAATGTACTTAGCACCGCATATAATGTACTAACCACCGCATATATTGTACTTACCACCGCATATAATGTACTTACCACGGCATATAATGTACTTACCACCGCATATAATGTACTTACCACCGCATATATTGATTAAACCATACCATATATTGAAATATCTCATCATAAGACAGCGATGGCGTTCCATACTTATGTAACATTATGGAACGCCATCGCTGTCTTATGATGAGATATTTCAATATATGGTATGGTTTAATCAATATATGCGGTGGTAAGTACATTATATGCGGTGGTAAGTACATTATATGCGGTGGTAAGTACATTATATGCGGTGGTAAGTACAATATATGCGGTGGTTAGTACATTATATGCGGTGCTAAGTACATTATACGAGGTGCTAAGAACATTATATGCGGTGGTAAGTACATTATATGGAGTGCTAAATACATTATATGCGATGCTAATTACATTATATGAGGTGCTAAGAACATTATATGCGGTGGTAAGTACCTTATATGGAGTGGTTATTACATTATATGCGGTGCTAAGTACATTATATGCGGTGTTAGATACATTATATGGGGTGGTATGTACATTATATGCGGTGTTAGATACTTTATATGGGGTGGTATGTACATTACATGGGGTGGTTAGTACATTATATGCGGTGCTAAGTACCTTATATGGGATGGTATGTTCATTACATGGGGTGGTTAGTACATTATATGCGGTGCTAAGTACATTATATGCAGTGCTAAGTACATTATATGCGGTGCTAAGAACATTATATGGGGTGGTTAGTACATTATATGCGGTGCTAATTTCGTTATGTGGTGATTTCGTTATGATAAACATTCTGATGACCAAGATTAAACATTTCTGAGACTCGGATCGCAGCTACGTTAAGGCACTCCTCGTTTTTACGTTTTTGTGGTCTTTAAACACAAATATTTATCTGAGAATACTATGTTGTTTAATTGAGGTATATTTCATTGTATTTTATTTTAAAAAGTGAAAAGATTAAATCTTTGGCAATCAGTGAAATCTATTCTACAATTTCATCACTTTCACGCAATGGTGCGGTGGCGTAGTGGTGAAGACGCAGGACTGTTGTTACCAAGGTCGCGAGCTCGATCCTGGCCACGGGTAAATTTTATTTTTCAAAAGTTTTACAAAGTTCTTGCTTTTTTTAAAATGAGAGGCACCATGATATCAATAGGCATTGGTTCCGTATATTGTATATGCTTTTACATATTAGAAGAGCTTTGTACAGTACAGATAAATTATGTGATATTAGTCAAGAGTAGATTAATTCTGTAACACTACGTTACTAATATATAAATTATAATTTTTATTTTAGCTTGTGATATTCAATTTACGTGGTCTAAGAGAGAGAGAAAAAAAAAACAGGGTGACGTGAAAATTCTATATCATTGGTTTTTTTTTTTATTCTAATAATTAGAATTAAAAAAATGATATAGAATTTTCACGTCACCCTGTTTTAAGAATATCAATGTAATCGGCAATCTCTGAAATCCAGAAACTGAAAAAAGAAAAAAAAAAAACGGTTGTATTCCTTTCTTCTCGGCCACTTATGTAGCTTTCTGTCGCGAAATACACACGGTGTAGATATAGACAAATTTATTTCCTTCCAAACGGTTAAATATTTGATCGGAACACACTATGAATAGATTGTTCCATGATATAAAAAGAAAAAGATGGCAATCATAACCTACTTTTGATATCGCTCTAGAGATAAATTTTAAAATAGTCATCCATCCCTTTTTTTTTTTTTTTTTTCGTTTTTGCCTGTGGACATTGTTTCCCCCCTCGCTTCAGAACCCCACTTGTCCAGAAAATGTGTTTTATTGATATACACCTTTGGTGAATGTGGCATTGTAAAGCGAGGGGGGGGGGGGCGCTGTTGTGTAAAAGCGTTTCCGTTTTCCATTGTTTTCTGTGTAAAAATGCTTATTTTGACCCAAATACCGGTCTTTTCTTCCACCCCCCCCCCCCCCCTGATAGAGCTGGGAAAAATGTTGAATCCTTTTGTGTTTATGTGTCCTTTTGGGTTAATGATAAACCGAGTCTCAAAAATGTTTAATCTTGGTCATCAGAATGTTTATCATAACGAAATCACCACATAACGAACTAAGCACCGCATATAATGTACTCACCACCCCATATAATGTTCTTAGCACCGCATATAATGTACTAAGCACCCCATGTAATGAACATACCGCCCCATATGAAGTACTTAGCACCGCATATAATGTACTTAGCACCCCATATAATGTACGTACCACCCCATATGATGTTTTTAACACCGCATATAATGTACTAAGCACTCCATATAATGAACTTAGCACTCCATATAATGTACTTACCACCGCATATAATGTTCTTAGCACAGCATATAATGTACTTACCACCGCATATAATGTTCTTAGCACCGCATATAATGTACTTATCACCGCATATAATGTTCTTAGCACCGCATATAATGTACGTACCACCACATATAATGTTCTTAACACCGCATATAATGTACTAAGCACTCCATATAATGTACTTAGCACCGCATATAATGTACTTACCACCGCATATAATGTACTTACCACTGCATATATTGATTAAACCATCCAATATATTGAAATATCTCATCATAAGACAGCGATGGCGTTCCATACATAAGAGTTAAAGAAGATCCTGAAGACAATCTAAACAGCACTCACAAAAGAGCACCAGAATTAGCATCGGCGGACCCCTAGCAAGCTAGAGGTAGAATCAGGTGCCAGGGAGGAGTAAACATCCCCTGTTGGCTAACCGCACCAGCCGTCGATGTTCATGCACGGAAATGAAAACAACATATATGGAATACATGCACTGTCTGTGGTTTCGTCTATATAGAAAGTGCTATGGTGACCATGTCGGGGAAAATAATCAAAACACTTTCTGTCAAGTAGGACAAAAAAGAAGCTTAAAGCTTATCTTAATATCTCTTCTTGTATTTTTGAAAACAAAGGGGGTCGCACACTGACCCCGGTATCAGAATTTAGAATAAGAAAATTACAAAAATCTTTGTGAGTGGCGCCATCTTTAATAAATTCAGTGAAGAAATTAGATGTACACTATAATTCAAGAATATATTTTAATTTATCGTAAAGCCTGCCAAACATAATAATAACCTGTGGAATCTGCTCTTATAAAATGGAAACACAGCTAACACTGATGACCGCCACACCGACAAAGAGTAAGACACATAGAACATACTTCCAAAACAAAGAATACAATCAACTTAAACATTCTGCTAAAGAAACAAAAGTGAACCCCCAAAGAAGATGAGATCAGGTGTTGAACAATACCATTTGACATTCCGTCCTAAATCTGTTCCGTTTATCAATAAGTCACTTTTATATAAGAGTTTTCTTTTACCATGATTTTCACATTATTATTTTGAAATAATGTTCTATCGGTAATAATTAAAACACCATATGCGCATTTCAACAAATAAAATATTATCAGTAATGCTCGTGGCAGAGAGAGTGGAAATCCATATACATTTAGTGAATATAAAAAAGCGAAATCTTAGAGTGACCTAATAATGTATGTCAAAGACTATATACCAGCTAAGGACATAGCTATGCCTTAATCAGAAAATTTACAGAAATATTTCAAGTTAGTGCACGTGTTTTGGCATTTAACTGTTGATCATTTTCCCCTTGTTTAATTAACTTTTTTCCTAGAGTATAATGTTAAACGTCTTCAATTTCGATAGCATCATTTAAGAACAGATAAATTGGCAGATAAATGGACCAGACATGCACGTTTCGGGTACTTAACCCTCGTCAGTGATCCTCAATTGCCAAAGAGTGTGAAAGTCATTATGTCCAAACAAGTACCGAAAAGACGTAGCAGGATGAGTGGGATATGATGCTACAGGACCCATATTTTTGAAATTTCAAGAAATTATGATAACAGAAATGTTCGAATGCGTTGAGGAACCGATAATCTTTTCCTTAATTTGAAAGTCATCATTTCGTTATTTAAATAATCTTATCATTTATTTTACTTTATTCTCTTTTTGTTCTTAGAAACGAAGGACTAATATGTAAATCAAAAGGCTCAAGACTATGTTTCTATGTTCTATGTAAAAAAAAAAAATAAAGTAAATGAAGCAGACTAACAATATGTTCTAAAAAGTGTTTTAGACATTTTATTTGACAGCTCTAGATATACAAAATGCAAACAGACCAATCTCGTCACTTTTATCATGTTTATCATAGAAATTCTGAAGTTCATTCGAATCTTTCAATTTTGTAACAAGAGAAATTATTTGTTCTACTTCATCTGGTGTTGCCTCGGCAAAGTATGAAACATTATTCCGGAAAGAGGGTCTCAACGGCCCCTCTAATTCTGTATAACTCTCAAATATTTCTCTTCCTGTCACGTTTAGAGTATTGAGGACTTTAAATCCACTTTCTGTCAAAATCTTCTTCAGTTGATTGACTGACATGAATCTCATTTTGTACCTTTTAAGAACGTCTTCATGAAGATTGAAAATCCAACAGCTTTCACAGAGAGTAGGTGTTCCGGTGGTTATAGCAAGAATCCCTCCAGGTTTTAGAATTCTGTATGCTTGTTCTAAAGTTTTTTGTGCTTGGTCATAATGTATACCATCAGGTGATTTCTCCAAATGGTGTAACACCTGAAAGAGGCATGATAAATAATCAATAATTCATTTATGATGTCACAGACAAACTGACGTATGTTATTTCACGTGCACATACATTTAGCATGATGTTCAGTTATTCTGATACGTAAACAAGAGGCATTTGAATGTTTCAATGTGCGAGAAAAATAATCAAGCACCATTTTGAGTTCCGGATAGAAAAATATCAGTCTCGGTGGGATGATCAACGTCCCAACATCGGCTAACGCATCGGTTGGCACTTGATCAATCCCATCGTCGACTGTTATTTTTCTATCCGGAACTCAAAGTGGCGCTGTATTTTATTAATCCTTTACCATATGTACACTTGGTTCGTGAGGTATTGTTCTTAAATGATGCTATTCAATTTGAAGACGTTTACATTTATACCACTTGGTGAGTGTCACTGCCGGTGGACCAGGAGTCCCCGAGGGCACATGTAGCGAAGTTCGATCAATTTCGGTTGATCGTTCCTTCAACGCATTCTAAATTTCTGTTATCAAAATTTCTTGAAATTTCTAAAACATGGGTCCTATAGCATCATATCCCATCCATCCTGCTACGTCTTTCGGTACACTTTTTCGACATAGTAACTTTCATACTTTTTGGCATATTAAATTGTTTAGATTTGAGGATCACTGACGAGGGTTGAGTACCCGAAACGTGCATGTCTGGTCCATGTTGCCAGTTTATCTGTTCTTAAATGATGCTATTCAATTTGAAGACGTTTACATTCACCTTGACTGAAAAACATTCTGCGGCTATATCACTTTTCTAGTAATTGATTTCGACCCCAAAAATATTGAATTCTAACAGAAAATTAAAGAAAAAAGAAAATATCTGCAATAAGATAGGTTGAAATGGCATCAGCAGATTACACACCCATAATATTGCAGAGCTTGGACTGTTTTGTATGCCAAATATAGAGGTTTTGTGTAACACAAGAACCTTATTTTATTGTCTTGAAGGACACTGTATATTTGGACGAGAGAGAGAGAGGTATTTGCACACATAATCCAACACCTTGGTACATGTATGAGCAAATCAGCTGACCGTCAACTTTCGGGCCTGGATGATGATTTGTCTTTTTCCTTTAATGTGTTGTGTTGAAGAGAGTGCGCATGCGTGAACATAGTACGCACGGAAAATTTTCACAGAGGAAAAATTTATTGAAAATGCCGAAAAAAGGTATGAAATTGAACTGTTTATTGCAAAGAACTGCTATTGAAGAAATTTAGAGAAGTAGTATCGCATCAAAAGTGAAGAAAGTGAATTTAAATCCTTGGTTATTTGTGTCACTAAAAGTCGAACACACCTGAGCTACCTGCATGATTTTACCTGTATACACGTATACGTGTACCTGTACCTGTACTTGTCAGTTGGCATAGGCATGGCCACGCATGGCTCTATTGACTTACTTAGCCAAAGTAGGGAAATTCTTTACGGAAATGAAAATGTAGAAAAACAAAAAGAAGAAATTACCCTAGAAAGCATTTTTCTACTTGTGAATTCCATGAACACTTCCCTTAATCAGGTCCGGGATTACTCCAGAAATGGCTATAATAGCTAAATATGGCTATAATAGCTATAAATGGCTATATTGGAGAAATAATTTTAAGTACTAAAAAATAAAATTTTTGAATTTTTCTTTCAAACTCAAAATCGCAACTCTTTATGACCATCTGATCAAAGTTTACAAAAGAAGCTGGTATGCAAAACTTACAATTTTCAAGTTTTGACCAGGATAAGTTATCAAAATTTGACTCATTCAATCTCAAAGATGGTACATTTTACATGTCAACTTTTTTAGTAAAAATTGTTCAGATGGTCATAAACATTTGCGATTTTGAGTATTAGCTCAAAATTCCAAAATTTACTTTTTTAGTATTTAAAATTATTTCTCCAATATAGCCATTTATAGCTATTATAGCCATATTTAGCTATTATAGCCATTTCTGGAGTAATCCCGGACCTGTTAATGACCGTATGAACATGGTTATGGACAAAATGAACAGCCTAGAAATAACTGTAAAGAAAATAAATGGAATGTGCGATCAAATAACGAAACTACATGCTAGAGTCTCAAAAAACGAGGCAGAAATATCGCAGCTGAATTTGCGGTGCAGTGATTTTGATGGAAATTTGCAAGGTTTGAGTAACATTTTTGATGGTTTTAAAACTAAATGCGACCAAACAGAAGAGAGGATGAAAACTCTAAATAATAGACTGACATGTTGTGAAACAGAAATGAAAAGAGGTATAGAAGAAAATATGACTTTCTTGAAAAAACTAAGGGAAGAAAAGGATGAATTAAGTGAGAAAGTTCTCGATTTGAAGTGCCGCTCGATGAAGAACAATCTTATCTTTAGCGGTGTTCAAGAGCTACCTGGAGAAAACATAGAAGATGTGGTCCGAGAATTTATAGAATCCGACCTAGGGATAAACGAGTACATAGAAATAGGCAATGTACACAGGTTCGGTAGGGGGGCCCGGCCGGGCCAGCGTGGAAGACCGAGAGATATCGTCGTACGCTTTCTCTATTATCAACAGCTATCACTGGTCCTGTCACACGCCAAACGTCTAAAGGGAAAACGAATCTGGATAAAACAGCAGTTTCCGTCCGAAGTCGAACAGGCCCGCAAAAGCCTATATCCGGTCATGAATGATATGCGATCAAAGGGTCACCGAGTGAAAATGGTGCGCGATGTGCTATATGTAGATGGCGAAGTGTACGAGCAACCTTTCCCAGAATCCCCGAGTGAGCAACGATATGCGTTACCAAGGTTTGTGTTAGAAACCCCAAATATGAATGAGATGAACACGCCGGAACGTAGGCCCGCAAAACGCTATCGCCCGCGAACAACCCCTGACAGTAGCTAGGGAGGCGAAGGGGAGCAACCTGACAGTAGCTCTGCGACTGAATTTGATGATTCTCTTTGTTTTGATTGCAGAAGAAATTTGCATGTATTGTCTTTAAATTGTTGTGGTCTTGTACACAAACTGAATTATCCTGAATTTAGAGATTTAATTTCTGATTATGATTTCATATGCTTACAAGAAACAAAAACAGATGATGTTGATGAAATAGAATTAGAGGGGTTCAAATTTGTGATGAAAAATAGAAGAAAATTTGGTAAAATTAAATCAGGGGGAATAGCATTTGCATACAGAGAGAAGTTTGATAGGTATATTTCGATGCATGAGTCGGAAAGTAAATTTATTCTATGGGTTGAAATTTCAAAAGAACTTACCAAACAAGAAGAAAATCTTTTTATAGGAATTATTTACATCCCACCGGAAAGCTCTCGTTACAGTAGCAGAGATGCTTTCACCGAAATAGAACATGAAATTTTAGAAATAATGGCAAGAAATAATTTTGTACTATTGGCAGGAGATTTCAATTCTAGAACAGGTGATGGTGCCGATTTTCATGATCCAAATGATTTTACAAACGAATTTTTTTCTGATATATTCGATGACTCACATATCGATCTTTTAAATCTGTCTAATGACGGAATATCTCAATATAGAAAGAACTCTGATAGTACTATAAATGCATTTGGAAAGTTAATGTTAGAAATGTGCAAATCAATGAATCTTTTTATTGTCAATGGTAGAGTCGGTGAAAATGTAGAGGGGTTACCGACCTGTAGAGAAAAAAGTGTGGTGGACTATTTTGTATGTACATATCATGTTTTACGTAGTATTGAAAATATGAGAGTGTTGACCGCAAGCTCACTTTATTCTGATGTTCATGCACCAATATGTATTAGTATAAAATATGAATTATCTGTACAAGAGAAGAGTAGTCCTCCTGTATATGAGGAAGTTGTAGGTAAATGGGAAAATGATAAAAAAGATGATTTCAAAAACTCTATAAGTACTGACAAAATAAATGAACTTAAATATTTTCTAGATGAAAAAGGCAATAATATTTCAGAAGATGATATAAATTTTGTGGTTAGATCTTTAAACGGAATTCATATTGAAGCTGCTACAAAAACGTTTGTCATAAAAAAAGTCCCCAAAAACGTAAAATCTATTGCACGTAATAAACAAGAAAAACTGTGGTTTAACACCGAGTGTAGGTCAGCGCGGAGAAAATATAGAAAAAGTAAGAGGAAATTTAAATTAGATAAATCTGAGGCAGCCAAAGGAGAACTAAGAGTATCAGAAAGGAGCTATAAAAAGATTTTAAATAAGGAAATAAAACTTTATAGAAAAAATCTCCAAAAGAAAATGAAAGAAATGAAAACCAAAAATCCTAAAGAGTATTGGAAATTGATAAACAAAAAAGGGAATAATAAGAGAACAAATATTTCGATGGATAATCTTTACAACTTTTTTAAGAATTTGAATGAGGCTCCTGACATATCAAATGAAGTAAATGAAATGCTTACAGCAGAAGTAGAAAGAAATGAATATAGAGAGTTAAACCATAATATTAATGATATCATTATTGAAGAGGAAATATGTAAATGTATAAAGAAATTAAAGAATGATAAAGCAAAAGGGGAAGATCATATTAAAAACGAATACATAAAATAAACCATGAGCGAGTTATCTCCACTTTATGCCAAACTTTTCAATGCTATTTTTGACACGGGCTTCATACCGGAGAGTTGGTTAAAGGGAATTATTAAGCCCATATATAAGAATAAAGGGGCTGAAAACGAGGCAAAGAACTACAGGCCTATAACAATCTTAAGTTGTTTTGGAAAACTTTTTCTTGTATACTTAATGACCGTTTGAATGCCTTCTCTGGAAATTTTGGAATAATAAATAAAAATCAGTCTGGATTCCGGCAAAATCATTCAACCGTCGATAATATCTTCATAATACACACCCTCTTTGAATTGTTAAAATATAAACAAAAGAAACTTTACTTAACTTTCATAGATTTCGAAAAGGCTTTCGATACAGTTTGGCGCGACGCACTATGGCATAAATTACTAATGAATCATATCCAGGGTAAAATGCATAACGTTATAGTAAACATGTACAGTCAAATTAAATCAAAAATTTCTTTTAATGGTGAAATGTCAAACAGCTTCAGATGTGAAAATGGAGTCAGACAAGGGGAGAACTTATCCCCCTTTTTATTTTCCGTATTCTTGAACGATTTAGACGAATTCTTACTTAACTCAAATATAGAAGGTCTAAAAACTGTAACAAAAATGTTGGACGAAAAGCTTGATTTGTTTCTAAAATTATTTGTAATCTTATACGCGGATGATACTGTCCTCTTGTCAGAAACTTCTACTGACCTCCAAAACCAATTAAATCAATTTTCATTATACTGTAAGAAATGGAATTTAAAAGTTAACGTTAGTAAATCTAATATAATGATCTTTGGAATTAGGAATTTAAACCCAAATATACAATTCACATTCGAAAACGAAATTCTTGAAATTGTCCCCGAATTTAACTATCTGGGTATTACTTTTCAAAAATCAGGGTCTTTTAAAAAAGCAAAGAAAATATTGGCTGAAAAGGCAAGTAAAGCAATGTTTGATGTTTTGAAAAAGGGGCGATCAAATAATCTGTCAATTAAATGTCAACTTGAGCTTTTTGATAAAATTGTGCAACCAATACTATTATACGGATGTGAGGTTTGGGGGTTTGGAAATAACAGTGTCTTAGAAAGGGTTCATTTGAAATTTTGTAAAATGTTATTACACATGAAAAGTAGCACACCAGACTTTATGGTTTATGGCGAATTAAGCAGACACCCAATTGAAATTCAAATAAAGACTCGTATAATAAATTTCTGGACAAAATTGATATCTGAGAAAGGAAATAAAATAGCTTCGATTTTATATAAACTTGGTAATCACCTAAATGAAGAATATTCACGAAAATTTCTTTGGATTGAAAACATAAAAAATATTTTTGATTCTTGTGGACTATCGAATATCTGGCTTTTTCAAAATTTTCCAAATGCTAAATGGTTAAAAGTAAAAGTTAGAACGACATTACGCGATCAATTCGTACAACATTGGTTATCAAATGTTCAAAATTCCCCTAAAGCGTTAAATTACAGAATATATAAAGATGAATTAGTTTTTGAAGAGTACCTTAATTTTCTATCAACTAAAGATGCTATAACTTTTTGTAAATTCAGGACTTGCAATCATCATTTGCCTATTGAAGTCGGACGCTGGAATAATGTTCCCAGAGATGAAAGAAAATGTATAAAATGTAATCAACATGAATTAGGCGATGAATTTCATTATATTTTAAATTGTCAATTTTTAAGAGACGAAAGACAACGATTAATTCCAAACAGATTAACAAGAACAACAAATATAATATCATTTAAAAATATAATGGCATCTAAGAAACAATCTGTACTTCGAAAATTATGTATTTTTATCCGTAACATAAATAAAGTTTGCCCCCCTCCCCCATAATTTTCCCCATATTGCAAAATCACGTGCTTATTATGAAATATTATTATTGTTATGTTATTATATGTCTACATAAAATCTTTTGTGGGTTGTTAATCAAAAATGTTAATAAATATTTTTGGTTTGCAGGTCACAAAATATTTTATGTTGACGCCACACTTCTTAATCATTTTATGTGATATGTTCACGCATGCATATAAAAATGTTTTGTATAACATCATTGTATTGTATATTTCTCTAATATACTTTTGTAAAAAAAAGTGATGAGAATAAAGTATTGATTGATTGATTGTTGTTATTATGTTTAATTGCTATCATTTTTCTTTGTTTTAACTATTGCTGTGCATTTATCTTTTGTCTTCGATTGTTACTTGACGTGGCTGTTCTGCATAGTGTTCGGTGTCGATTGGAATATTGTGGGTGAATGAGTAGCTTATTAGAATATCTATATGATGCATGATTGAGTGTCATCGTGTGAACCGGGGTAGATCGTACCTCATATAACCCCGCGGTACAGTAGAAACGAAAACCCTTGGATTCTTGAATATAGCCACGCCCCTTGTTGTTGAAATGAAGACATTCAAGCACTCAGTGACGAATATTCAAGTCTTTGAAGTGCCGAAAAACCGAAGTTAAAATTTCTGAATCTTTATTCCAATCTTTCATTGCGTTTTCTGTTAATATTCATTTTCAGCACTTAATTCTGAATAATTTAATACCAAACACGCCGCGGACCCCAAAGCCACTTCACTGCCACCAAATTGTAACGTGAAGCGATGGGGGAACGCGAACCCGAAGAAGGGTTCTGAAGTCAAGCGCACTTGACCGCATTTCCGATAAAGCTAGCCTGCCGGGGAGGCAGTTCAAGTGGCTTATATTCCTAAGCTCACTATTCGTTACAGTTTTTTGCGTTTGGTATTTATATGCCGTATGTCTCTTATTCGTCTCTTAGTGTGCGCGTCTTTGTGTTTTCACATCGGGTGTTTTGGTGTTTTGCTGTTGGTGCTGCAACAGGGTCTGGTCGGAGATCCCCTCCCTTCTTTTGTGTCCCACTGATTTTGTGGGGTACGAGCTTCCTCGTTGGTTACATACGATTGATAAATGCACCGTATGCGATTTTAACAAGTAATGCCTAATCAGTGATGCCAAATACCGAAATAGTGAATATATGAAGAGCTTAATTCTAAATATACCTTAACTTTATGCCAAAGAGCCAGAAAAGGACAAAGATATGCATTGATGTAGATATTCCTTAGGTTAAGGATAATCTTTCAACATTAATGACGGATAATTTACAAAAAGTACCGTTTTCAAGTCATTAGTGAGGAAACACTGTGGAACTAGGTGAACCATATCTTAGAGACTAAAAGTCCAACAGCAGCAATACCAACCTAGCGGTTGAAATGATCAGAATTCAAACATATGCTTTATGGTCAGAATTTAAGAGCACGATATGCGCACTTCAATAAGTTATGTCTCATCAGTGATCCAAAAAGCGAATGTTTAAAGAGCGAAATCCTAAAAATGATCATAAAATTAAAATAAAAAGCCAACTAAGAACATAGCTTCTAGCATGTTTTGAGGGAGATACCCCTCAGTTTTCAAATAATCTAAAAATATATCTCAAGTTGGGGAAAGCCAAATAAATAAGTACATGTACCCATAAGAATTCAAACAATTTGCCTGTAAGTATAGCGTAATCCAATGGTTTACAAATGTTCTCTAAAAGAAAAGACAAGGCCTTACACAATCATTCTCCAAACGTATTCTTAAATTTCTGTTCACAAAATGTTCTCGAAATTTCTGAAAAGTGGGTCCTGTAGCATCATATCCCACCAATTCTGCTACGTCATTCGGCATCTTTTGGACATAGATTTCACAGTCTTTGGTCATATTATATAATTTGGATTATAGTGGGGGATCACTGCATGAAATGTGCATGTCTGGTCCATGCCGCTAATTTACCTGTTCTTGAATGATGGTATGAATTTGAAGACGTGTAACATAGAAGACCCACCTTGTTTCAGACTTACATACATATGTTTCCTCTATCGATCAAACCATTTTATATATATTATGATATGCTATCTTTATATCGAGAGAGGGTAATTTAGGCGATAGATGAAGTTGTCCCCTTCTGAATGGCAATATCAGTTTTGCAGGACCTTCAGTGAAAGTTTATCATCTTTTTACCTATTATTGTATGTATCTAATATTGATAAATTATAAAAAAAAAACAATACTTTGATAATACTTAGACAGAAAATACCATCCAACAATGAATTAAATTTCTATTATGTTCCGTATACAGTACATCTGAAATGCTCACTATGTATCGGTACTCATCGACCTAATTTTGAAAGATCAGAGTACATTCGTCGACGACGAATTACAACCATTACTTGCCATATTTATCATCACAGCATCAAATGTGTTGTCATCAAATGGAATATGTGGTAAATTTGCCGTGATGATGGCATCTACACGATCACTCCAAGGTGATTTAGCTATCTTTTCTTTAGCTTTCTCCAGCATCCCCAGGTTAGCGTCCAGCAGGCTAATCTTACCCACACCATATTGTAACATGGCTAGTGCATAATTACCGGTGCCTGCTCCCAAATCACAAACATGGATGTCCTAATGAAAGAAAATGTCAATACTTATTTCTACATTATGAATTATAATACTGAACTATGTTTTCTATCGTATTAATTAAGTACAACATATGCGCGTTTCAACAAACAATGTATCATCAGTGATGCTCGAGGCCCCAAAAAAAGATATACAAATAGTGAGTTTATGAATAGTGATTCAATACAGCCATATTCTTACACTGAGATTTTTCTTTAGATGAGTCTGGATAAGAGCGACGATAACATCAGAAGCTGATGCTTTCCTGTCCACGTCATAATCCGCAGACACCTCGGTGTAGTTGGTGAAGTTACTCATCTTCCTCCTAAAAAGACGTTGTTGACATTGTTTACAGAAAACAATTATTTAAGCAAATCAAATTGCAGTTTTAGAAGGGAGATTGAACATGTTAACATTTGTGCATCTTCAGAATTGAATCATTGAGCTTGTATTAAAGGATATCTCTTACCTTTCCTCCGATAAAACTTAAGGCACGCACAGATCTCCGTCATGTGTAAACACATGCATCAATACGACATATATTTACATCTAAATGCTTGCTGTTTCATACAAATAAGGGAGTATGCTAAGGATAACACAACTTATACATACCATAGGCGTCGACCTAATGATACTTTACTCTATTCGCTTCTCTCTTTATCTTTAAAAGGAGAGTTATCAGGTAGATCTAAGAAGTGCATCATAAAGTAGTTTGTGTAAGGTTTGGTATGACAAAAAGAAGGATAACTCGTATTGCAAAACATTTATTTTTTGGTTATCGATTAATATTTTCATAGGCAAACGGATTCTGGTTGCCTACTATGACGTCACGCTTCAGTTTTGAAAGTACGGAGAATTTACCAATGTTCAGATACTTTTGACGTTATAACATGCAATAGGCTCATTATTAATTCTAAACGGGGTGTCTGATATTTAGTACAAATGGAAATAGTGTACTATTCCAAATGATAATCCTTTGTCCCAATAGATGTTAGCTGTGGAAAGAAATTACCCTAAAAGTTGGGTAACTAAAGGGACAAAGGTAGGCCACTGTCTACAGAATTAGGTCTTCCGACTTCCGTCGGAAGACCTATTGTTTTCGTAACCGTGGAAAATTGGATCAGCGATTTCTCAAGAACCCTGTAAGCTAGGACAATGAAAGTTCTCCAACGTTACGTTTGGAGTAAAAGCTAGATTGGTCTTTTTTATTTTTGGTCTCTGTTATTTTTTTTTTATCATGTTTTTTAGTAGATTAAAATATTTGACGGGAGCGTCGAATTACTCAAAAGGACCGAAAATTTCATGTTTTGCTATTTGTAAACTTAAATATCTCGTATTTTGCTATCTACAATTTCCATTCTTTTTGAAAGTCGACAGCCATGCAAGATATGAAATGCTAGATGCACACTGTAACGATTTATTACGATGACGTCCTTCACCGTCCTTCATATTTCCAAATTCAGAAGTTCATAGGAGGAAGACACTTTTTTGCTTATAATAGTAAACAAAAATTAAGCTTATGAAGTTTCCTAAAAATTTCAATATTATTATTTTTTATCCATATATCTGTCTTATTTAGTCTTTCTGATTTTTCCTATCTCTTACTGTTGAAAAGATATGAGCATCGAAATTTTGAGTTGGGTATTTCGATACACCTTCACGCCAACAGATCGGGCGCACACTAAAATTGGTAGTCCGAGTCCGACTCGAGAAAAGCAGTGTTGAGATTTTCAAATTCCGATTTCACGGCAATGATGAATATGCATTTCATAAATACATTTCGATATACACAATTTGATTTTAAAACAATTGATTAATTTAGAAGAGATCAGCTACAAACCAGAATTTACACACAAAAAGTGGTAGTTTGATTCCGATTTCTAACTTACAAACCTGTTTCTAAACTTCAATAACTATATTTTGAACATCAAGTTTAATTTCTAATTCTAGCAAACGTTCGAACATAATTTTCGGTTGGTTTATTTACAAATTGATGAACAATTTCTCCAACATTCTTCCCTCCCCTCGTTTTTCGAAAACAGTTCTGTTTATATTGAACGATGTCGCCATGATGGAAATTCAAAATAAACTTTGAAAAAAGGGAAGGGGGGGGTCCAAATTTGAACCTGCACAGCGAGAACCTCATGGTATTTATATATATATATATATTGAACGTAACTTGTTATTACCATTTCTCTTCTCAAGAAAATTGGTTCTACAGCTACGAGCTCGCCTTTTTTATGGGGGAAGGGGGCAGGAAGAATTTGCAAAAAAAAAAATCCCGGCTCTGAAAAATGCTGAAAAAAATATTCCGGCCCAAAGGGCCGGCAATTTTTTTTTTCCCGGACCATGCAAAAGTAAGGATACATTGCATGATATGGAAATTTTTGCTGGCCCTTTGTGCCAGACAATTTAAAGTCAAAAAATTAATTAATATAAATACAAACTGTTCACATAGCTGTATCTACCAGAGACCTAATACGCATAGGCACAAAAATCTAGAAAAGGTTCTATTTAAACATCATACAATCTGTCTGAAATTCGCTAATTGCAAAGAGACATCTGGAGGAACGGTTATTAACTCATACTCTGTAACAGCGGGGAGTTTAACTTACACAGACATTCACAACATTTGACAATTTGTTTAAATCCGGCCCGAAGAACCGGCGAAAAATTTTCTCCGACTCCGGTAATGGCTGAAAAAAATGGCCTGCTCAGAAAATTGCTGAAAAAATTTTACCGGCTGGCAATAGAATTCCTAAACCCCCCCCCCCCCCCCAAATCAAATGGTTGCTCACCAACAATTATCGGTTTGAAAATTTAATGTTACTGCTATTTGAAAACTTAAATATATAATATAAATACATGTAATGTGACGTCCTTCATATTTCCAAACCAAAAATTGTATAGGAGGAAGACACTCTTGTTGCAACCGCAACAAGAAACCTTTCTAGTTATATATATCATTCAGCCTATAGTGTTCTAATATGGACAAATCACTCATATCTTGTTGCAGAAACATTAAACCTTCTTAACTGGATAACATACATGTATACAGAATTCCGCTTAACTCGAACTGTTTCAAAAGACCCGATTTTCTTCCATTTGTGTCTATGCATTTTCACTCCTGATAATTCAAATCAAATAACTCGAACTTTCGTTAAGTTTAACTTTAACTAATTCTTATGCCCCCTTATTCAATTTCTTAGGCCCCATTATTCATGTTACCTTTAAGACTTAGCTCGATAAGTCGAACCACAAATAAAAGTAAATTTTTGGATGAACATCATTAATTAAAGGGAGATCGATGAATAAATTATCAATACTCTCTAGTGAGTCAATATCAAAAATCGCAGCCTTTTCTTTCAGTATACAATTACCATAATTCTAGATAAGTTATATGACCAAAACAATATCCTATGATATTGTTCACATTGGAATCTATCTCATAAGCACACTTTCTTTGTTCAATGATGAGGAAATCATTTCACTCCATCCTATAGGAGGTTTTAATGGCAAATTTGGCTTTTTCATGCATTTGAAGTGGCTTGATCTTTTAAAGTAGACAAGACATACGTTTCTGAACGGTGACAGAGAAAGGGGAGTACAGTATCTTGGAAATCGATTGCTGATCATGAACTCCGTAAGTCGAAATCCTGATAAGTTGAACTATTTCGAATGTTCCCTTGAAGTTCTTCTTAACTAGGGTAGACTATGTAATATAACGCGTGACCATTTGATACTTCAATTATCGTCAAGTTTGTACATTTTTTGGACTAAATCTGTAATTCTTTTTGTTTTTAAATACATATTATGAATGCAATCTTCTTTTTTTTTTTCTTTACTTTCCTTCTTGAAATTTTCCTAAATAATTCTTCGCCTTTTACGTCCCTACATACAAATATCTCAATTTTACCAAACATGCTCAATTTCACAACAGCAGCGTGCGACGCAGACTGACCACTATACTATGACGCTACCCTCTATATGGGACCTTGTCTTATCATTTAGAACAGTGTACTATTCCAAATGATAATCCTTTGTCCCAATAGATGTTAGCTGTGGAAAGAAATTAACATAAAAGTTGCTTAAACCATTTAGTCATCAAGATAGATAAAGCACACAATATATTCGTTAGGTGCTTGCTCTGTCCATTTCTCCAAATCTCATTTAATCTTTTATTTCCAAATCCACACATATACATATATCAGATTGCTCTGCCAGATTGTTCAAAATTACTCCAATACCATAAACACATATACATTGATATATCTAACATGTGTCTAAAACAAAGCATCATATATGCTCATAGGCTAGCGCGCAAACCTTCTATGATCTTCAATGATAATCTCTTTTTCCATATGCAGAAATTCCGATCCTATCAGAATAAATGCCAATTTTTTTTCAAACCATTCTATAAAACATTCCCCTGGTCAAAAAGAGTCTTATACAGGACTGATTTGGACCCCTTTTATAGCCCATTCTTTATCAATTAAATGAAAAATATTTTTGGCACCCCTGAAGATGAAATCGTTGATCCGCACCTGCAAATAATATTTGGCCAAAATGCAAGTATTCCACCTATTTTTTACAGATAAAAGCATACTCTATATGCATGATAAAGTTTAGCGCCAAGACTGTAACATTAGTGTCAAACATATACTGACATCCAAGTACCATTTACACCGTAATGACTGTCTTACTTTGGGTGTTCATGGTTGTGTAATTCTGGTTGGACACGTGCAAATTTTCAGAGAATCGCTTCGCGATTCACGGAATTTGCACGTGACCAACCAGAATTATACTACCATGAACACCCAAAGTAAGACAGTCATTTCTAAGTAAAGCCAATGAGCATCCATGCGTCCATCCTATACAAATCACGAGTCATGCATATTTCAGATTACATATACACTATTAAATGACCTCAACCACGGTTTCCTTAATATTTTTTGCAAGATTCGATCGATATGGTTTCAATATTTGTATTTATATTTCAAAATAACATGTGATATGCCATACAGGAGTAAGTAAATAGGGAGGTGATCCCTAACAATACGATGTGTATACATCACAGCGGAACACACACAAGTGGGATGGGAAAGAGAGGACACATAAAACTACCACGCCCATCTAATTATAGACAGAAGGAGACAATGAGAACAATCACATCAAAACGACCAACAAATAAGGCAAAATAGCATTGAAATATGAAGGACACAACATCTAAATGAAAGAGATAAATGAAAACGGACGAAATAGGATTCAATGTTGATGGCGCAACACAAAAAGAACTGAAAAAAGTGTTCAAATAACAACTCTTCGAGTTAAACTAGAAAAAAAAACTTTCATAAATGTTTTGACGGGATGAGATCAATCCAGGGGCTTTGTTATGTCGGTGAGATATTACTGTGCATCAAATGTTAGCAAAATCAAAAATGTGTTATCTCTGAATGTGTTATAACACAGAATGATGCATCTTCACCCAATTGTCAGCTTTACACTACAAACGTGTAGTATTTTCCGAATATCCAAACCATTTATAATTTGCAATGTGGATGATCACACTCAATCGTCGCCGATTAACAAGACTACAGCTAACAAGCAGGAGATGATAAGTAGATTATACGTGTATTTTGTAACTTAGTTTGTTTCACAGGCTAAAATTAATTCCGAGTTTTCGCGTAATACTATTTTGTATTGTGCATAATTAACCAATTTTGGCCTTTTTAGTCCACTGCCGACAAAGCCGGAGGGGGAATCTTAGTTTCCTCTCGGTCTGTCTGTCGGTCAGTCTGCCCGTCTGTCATATTTCAGTTTTCCAGTCTGGACTTTTCTAGAACGGACAGAGATTCTGAGTTGACATTTGATACACATCTTGGTCTTGAATTGTTACAGAGCCAGTTTGAGTTTGGTCACGACTGACCTATTTTTGGAGGAATTGTGATCTTTGATGACTCTCAAAATTAAGGTTTCTTTGGTTAAGCGATCATTCTGTCCGATAGTCAAAAGAAATACGTCGTTCTTCAATTCGATTAGTATGCTTTGTTATATGAAGTGGTGCAAAGAGAATATTAGTTATTCTATAATATGCAAATATTCATATAACATTAATTTTAAGGATGAGTTTATCTTTTAGATGTCTGAGCTCCGTATTGTACTAGGGTATAAGAAAGGACCTTTAACCATTGTACTCTCACACTTATCCTATGGAATTAAGGAAATCGGTTCCTACTATGAGTACATTCTAATGACCTTTTTTAAATACCATGTTCCTACAAGTTTAAATTTTGGAAGTTTACACTATTCAAAACTTACCTAGCTTAAATTTCCTTTCGACAAATAGTACGTACTGTACATACAAATGCATGTTGTTGAAGCGCTGGTGCAATAGTGAAATCGTTTTTAATGATGTTAATTACTGACCCTCCGTACAGGTATGCTTTATGATATAAAGGATGTGGTTACAAGGGATTGTTTTACCTTCACGTCCGGAATGTCACTTCACAGGAAGTTGAAACGGGACATCGTCGATAGAAATTAAAATAAGAAAGACACATTTTCAAAGAAGTGTTCAAAGAATCCCGTTTGGAATTGATAGTATATAGTAAGGATGTATGCCAATATACAAGACGTACAAAACGTCACCGACCCTCATACCACTATGGCAACGACAGAAAAGCCATATGACGGAGAAGGTGCCATGAAATTCACGATTGCCGTTGTCATGGTTTACGGTGTCGCTGTTATGGGAGTGTTTATCATGGGTTATTACGGCAGGAGAAGGCACGAGACCCACGAAATGGATAGACAAGCAAGTACCTTCCTTAAAAATATCGATCAGATTCGGTTCAGAATGAAAAAAGAGAAACAGGTAGATCACACGAGTGATGTCTTACGACGAACCTCCTTTGGTGGGTTTAACTATAAGGAACGCAACTCTTTGAAAGGTTTGAATGATTTAGGTCGAAACATGGCTAAATATATGGCATTACCTATTTTCATGGCTCAAGGAGCAGATGACAGTGGAGTAGAACTACGGAGTGTGCAAGAATCTTCAAACGCTGACAGTGCAACAGGAAGTGCTTTCAGTGCATCTGAGAGGACAGGAAGTTGCGCAAACAGCACGATTTTAAAATCAAACACAGACACTTCGATTGTGCAGAAGTTAGAGATAGTGGAAGAAGCTATTGATGAGGATTTAGATGACAATGTCTTTATGACGGACGAAGAGAGACAAAAATACGGTGTAGATTTCTATGTTGGTATCAAAGAATCAGATATTTGTTAAGATTTTGATTGACTGTGATATTGACACAATCAAAGAGAAATGCTGCAGGATTACTCGGTCTACTCGATGGCCCTTGATACATAGAATGAAAAGTCTTGTTTGAAATATCCTTATTCTTATTACTATTCCACATTTCTATCGATTTGACTTTTATATATAAAAAGACGAGGGATGTACATGGGGTAAATATTTGTTAGCTGATCTTGCCTTTTTTTGTTCTCAATTGTATAAAATGTAAATGACTCTTATTATGAGATTTCCTCAGTTGTATGTACATGATTCTTGCTTACTTTTTTTGTTTACTTGCATAGCTATATTTTGTTTCATTAATTTGCATTCAGATAAAAATGAACATCAGGTATCTTGAATTACAACATATTGTAATGATAAATTTATCATACATCATTTTCAACATATTGTTCCTGTAGAGAGGAGCTGAAATCAACGACAGAAACATGTAATATATTGAGTTTATACTTGAAAGGGTTCCTCCGATAGGGCCCAACAAATATTGAATGACAAAATTGAATTAGAATGACAAAATTGAATTTGAGACAAAATTGAATTTGAATGACAAAATTGAATTTGAATAACAAAATTGTATAAACCCAATAAATATCAGTAATAGAAATTCATGAAAGAGATATCGAGTGAAATAATCAACTTCACGAATAAGAGTGTAAAGCCCCCCCCCCCCCCCCCCGTCCAAGGAGATGATGATATACGTTAACTAATGTCAAAGCATACACAAATAAATTTGAAATCAAAGCCTCTGTCGAAATGATAGGAATGATTTGACAGTTTTCATTTTCTATGAATGCTTCACCATTTTTCAAGGATAACGGTTGGATTCTAGTCAAATTATTTAACATAGTGATTTTAATAATTGCTCTGATTGAGATAAAATCGCAGACAGCGTTGTTTCATCATCACTTCCTTTAAACAAGGAAAAAAATACCAGATTTTATTACATTATTATTTCCAGAAACCTTAAACTTTAATGCTCCCTCGTGGTATACAAAAATGGATTTCGTTGACGACTGAAAGAAAAAAAGATTTCGTTCATATCTAATTTTATTCCGGCTCACCGGAAAGGGCTTTTAGTTTTCATACATCCGTCCGTCTGTCTGTCACACTTTCGTTTTCGGAGAGGTTTTTTTTTTCCCTTGTTATGGCAGATATTGAACAGACATGCAGAGTGTGCAATGAACATTAGTGTAATACATGTACATATCAAAGTTAAGTTTCGTGTCAATGCATGCATATGGCCCAAGGACTTCAACTTTTTCTATATTTTCATATTTTGCTCATATTGCAGATATTGAACTGAATGTGAATAAACAGTATCTAAACGTGATAGATTGTTTCAACTAACCTATCTTTACAAGAGTTATGGTCTCCCTCACCGTGTTTATCCCATGGGGAAGCTTGTACCTCTCAAGAGGTGGTTCACACTTTGTAGTCCCATGCAGACTTACTGTCATGTTCACTAAATCCAGAGCACCTTGTTTTGGCGATTTATTCTGTTGTCTGAAAAACTTTGCTATAAATTATTGTTTCCGAGAATTGACCTCCTTTAGTCGTAACTGGAAATTAACTTCAACTTACCCTATCAGCTGCTTTCAAAGCGCAATATGAAAAATGAAAATATCTACGGGAAATTCCCATGTTAATTTCAAGCCGCCGCCATATTGTTCTCCGTGTCAACAATATAGTAAACAGTGACGTCAAAGCCTCCGACGTCACGCATTTTCAGCAATTTTACTATAGAAAATCCCCGTAGACTTTTAATTTTCCGTCCTATTTCTAACTTAACCGACGCACAGCCAAAACAATGGTATTTTCTGTTACATGTACGACTAAAGGAGTACTATAAAATTGATATCTTTTTGGTAGATGACATTATCATATTTTAGAGAAAACCGGGAAAACAGGGTGCTCTGGAATTAGTGAACAGGACAGTAGCCAATTTTCATGACTTATTTTAGCTGATAAAACATTGCTGTGTACGGTCATGCAATAATATTGATCAAGTGAAGTTTTGAATGAAGAGTTCTAGGCAGAGATGCTGAACTTAGGGGGACTTATACAAAAACTTCATTCATTCATTCATTCATTCATTCATTCATTCATTCATTCATTCATTCATTCATTCGTTCGTTCGTTCGTTCGTTCGTTCGTTCGTTCGTTCGTTCGTTCGTTCGTTCGTTCGTTCGTTTATTTATTTATTTATTTATTTATTTATTTACAACACAGTCGTTTTTTATATAAATACAATAAAAACACTATATTTTTCCGTACGTTTCGGCCAACGGCCTTCCTCAGCGGTGACGTCATAAAATTACGGCGCTAAAGTAGCGTCTTCAAAACTGCGTTGTTCAATAGGAGCAAGCTATACAAGTCGCTAGCATGTATAGTTAGATACATATGAGTAAGATGGAGTTATTGATTTAACATTTTGAGGTTAAAACGTCTGTTGTAAGTGTCACTATATAATAATGATAACTGAAAAATTACAAAGGAGTAGGTTCGGTAACCATGGAATTCGGCCCTGTCGTACTTTTGAATGAAATTTTGTATGTTAAATAACTGATGTATGCAGTTTCTTAAACTGTTTTCTTTTTTCAAATATCTTTAAAATTGACGAAAATATGTGGAATCGTTTGAGGCATGGTATAGCGTATTAAGCGACGTCAATGACGTCGTCACATGATGCCGTCACGACGTTGTGTTGCCATAAGAAATATATGAACACTAGTTGAAACGGAAACAATAAATTTAAAAAAAAAACCAAGAAGAAAAGAAAGTATTTACATTTACGATTAAATTAGACGATTTGAAAAGATATGAGCTGGAATAGCCTCAAGGTAGAAAAGATGCGTGGCGTATTTTCATCGGAAACTCGAGATCCATGTCCTGAAAACTGCCCGTGAACACGCAGTCGGGAGCGTATTTTTCACATATTGGATTTTTTCTCCAAAGATCCTACCTTTAAAAAAAAGTCGCATAAAATCGTTTTACTAGTATACATGCAAAACCATGAACAGTTTTCTAATTTGTATACTAGTATCCTATTCGATTTTGGTCCTGTTATTTTTCTTCTTCTTTTTAATTTCTTATATTTTTTTATATACGCTTGTGCATTCAATGTATCCATAAAAGTATATTTAATTTATTAAATGACCATCGAAGTGTGTTCAAACTTACCCTACATGTAGATAGTGCATGTGTTATGCGGGATCAAGGAAGGTTGGGGTGTTATTGTTGTGGGTGTCGACCGATACGATTTAAGTGACATGCGAAATAGATTTTCTTGTCATCTTTCAGTCTTCTTAAATTACAACTTACTTCGATGAATCTTTTCACCAGTGTAAGTGTAACTGTTGCATCATACATGACGTTTCTAATCTTAAAATATCCCAGACACATAAACAATGTGTGGGACAGACGACATACGGAAGCTATTTCACAATGCGCACGCAGGGGCCGTAGCCAGATTTTTTTCTTATTCCCATGAAATAGCTGTACGTAGCTGATTAAATGGAAGGAGGGAAGGGGGATGGAATTTTGATATATGCATAATAAAAAAAATCTGGCAACGGCCCCTGTGGATGTGCACGAATGAAATGTTTCATTTTAAAATCTCTGGATAGTTAACGTATTGACACCTGAAAAAAAAACCACTTTCTTCCTGGACAGTTTCTTAATTTCAACGGGGCCCGTTGTCTTTAGCTCATAATAATCCATTTCAGTGCCTGGTACGTAAATGTATCTTTTACATTTTACAGAACTTAGATTGTGTTTCATTTCCAGTTATTGTGTATTTTTACTAGATTTGAAAATTAACAAATAATAACATTCAGATTATCGCATTGTCCATTTATGTAATCGTTTGCGAAGTATAGTTGAAAAGTGCACATTCGATGCGGTGATATTTCATCTTTTATTGATGTTTAACGTCTTCAAATTAAATATCAGCATTTAGCATATACTAGAAAAAAATGTAGATCTGTGCGCAAATTTGAAAAAAAAAGATCTATTTTCAAGCCGGAAGCTGCATATTATACAAATTGATTGAAAAATGAAATAGATAAAAACACAAAAACAAAGAATTGTGTGTTATACCTAGGCTACGATTGGATCATGATACATGAACATAGACAAATTTTTAAAAAGTTCGTCTCGTTATGTTAATTAGTTAACATCCTGTCAAACTTTTGGGGCCAAGCACGGATCCAGAGGGGGGGGGGGGGGCGGACCCGCCCCCCTGGAATTTTCAAAACATCCCTTTTTTTTATTAATATACAAATTTCATTCAAGATCAAGATCAAGTCCCAATTCGATCCCCTTTTATTGTCATAATATTTGAAAAATATATCATGAATCTGTATTAGAAATCATTCATTTTGATAAAGTTTTGCCGTCAGCATTTAAAAAATTTTTCTCGCTACCGCTCGCCAGAGTTTATTACATACAATGTACATGTACGTTGTTTTTCAAATGATGCTGCGCTTTCCTATAAACAAGGGCACTAAGAAGACGAAAAGAAACTGAAAAAGACACGAATAGTGGATTTTATTCCAATTCTCCGAAAAAAAAAAATCGCTGGCTCGTTATTGCTCGCCATTTGTTGTAATCACATAATAGAACTGACAATTAATAATCAAGTACTATGATGTGAAAATTCAAGATTTTAAGCTTTCTGCTCGCCGTTACTTTCCAGTCACCTGTTTTAATAATAATAATAAGAAACAGAACTGACGATCATCAATCAATAACTTTTTTCTTGCGTTTTCGTTCTTATTTTTTTTTTTTTTGACAATCATCAATCAATAACTATTTTCTTGCGTTTGCGTTCTTTTTTTTTTCTTCTTCAAAAAATTCGGACTTTAGGAACCCCCCCCCCCCCCCCTGAAAAATTCCTGGATCCGCCCATGGGGGCTATTGAGCGATGAACATGTCCGTCCATCAAACTTCCTAGTCGAGCTTCCTAATAGGTTATTCATGCCGGTAATAGATTTCTGGATTAAATCGTTCTACCCGTGTGTGTGTCCGTCCGTCCGTCCGTCCGCCGCCCTAAACATGGTTCTGAACATTTTAAAGAAACCCTTACAACGAATCGATTTACTTCCTTTATATAGCCTTTACAAAAAAGGTCATATGTCGCTCAATTATTTTCAGATTTACTCCTTGCAGAAAAAAATGCAACCTTTTCGGTAAATGTCATGCTGCATTTTGCTTGAAATATATTTTTCTGAATTTAATCAATTTTACTCTTTCTGATTATCTACGAAAAAAAAAACGATTATCGATTCCTAAATGTCTTCAACAGCAGTGCTGACCCGGTCCATGATCTCTCTTTAGACCAGTGCTTTCAGTTTGATGTTGGATTCATGAAAAAACAAAACAAACCGTTTTATTTCCTTCCTCTTGATACATTACGAACTCAGATCCCGGGTACATTTTGTATCAAACATGAACACAAGCTAAGTAATAAGCTAGAGTATCGTACATCATATTTGCATAATCTAAATTGGAGTTTATAAGTCATACCAATGATAATAACATTTTCCGATACTATCTCTCTCTCTCATTTTCTGAGTAGAAATTTCGTTTTTTGTTTGTCGTTTCGAATTTGAGATGGTATGAACTGTAGTCACAGTTATTACTATTTCTGTTTAGTGTTTGAAAATAATAATGTTGGATAATGAGCGAATATTTCATCATTTTATTCAATATATATTAACCTTCCATTACACTTGCAGAAGTACATGTATGTATTGGATATACGCCGAAAACAATTCATTCTTAAAGATATTGGACAGTTTGAGGCCCGCAGGGCCGAAAACTGTCCAATATCTTTAAGCATGAATTGTTTGAGGCGTGTATCGTACTTAAAACATTGATCACTATTCAAAGTTGCATGACTTTTGACTTTGTTCCTATTATATTAATTGTCTTGTAAGTGTTATTGTAACGAAATGTAATCACTTCGTATTCTCTACTAGATGTAGCAGTAGGGAGTCGTTTATCAAAAAGGATAATGGAGATGAAATTTTCATTATTCAAAATACATTTAAAGCAGTGAAAAACTTTGTCACAGACGCAATTTTAGACTTGGATGCAATTTTTTTGAAAAAAAAAATGTGACGAGAATACTTGTAGCGATGACGATTTATTATTAACCTACTTTGGATAAAAAGAATAAAAGGGTGTGTCTCAAGAATCGTCGTTTTCCGAACAGGCAACAAATAATCTTCTGAATGATGCAGTGCCGGAAAATACCTAAATAAATCAGCGGGGACGTTCAACTTACTACGCGCATGGTTAAATGAAAGACAAATTCAGGAAAATATTTTGAAGAAGTCGAGCGAAAATCTCATTAAAAATCATAAGTAAAAAGATTTGTCACAGAAATTAAGACAAAAAAAAAAAAAAAAAAAAAGAAAAAGAAAGAATAAACCGGACAGAACTATCGTGCCAAACTTCATCGTGTCTATACGTCATTATTTCCGACACAACGGCCGATTCCTATATATATATAATTATTAGATGTGCAGGATTTTGTAAACTCCGAAAAAAATAATTGGCGTAGAAATGAAAGAAATTGCAAAAATTGGAATAGACAGTTCTTCAATACATGGAATTTTTGTCACGTGATTTCTAAATAAGGATTGT